>JACBWV010000552.1:8926661-8964161 GCA_013435795.1 Chlamydomonas sp. ICE-L
CCCCCCCCCCCCCCCCCCCCCCCCCCCACACACACACACACACTGTCCATGCTACCCCCTCATGAACCAGTCCCACAATGACACGGCTGTCTTGAGGCATAACAACAAAGGGCCACTGCCCAGCATAGCTAACTGTTCATGATACCCCTCCCTGTCATACACCAGTCCCACATTGACTGCCCAGCATAGCTAACTGTCCATGATACCCCTCCCTGTCATACAACAGTCCCACATTGACACGTATGCCTATAGGCATAGCAACACAGCCAATGTACACAACTCTTCCTGATACCTCTCCTCTGCATGGGGCCAGGCCAGGGCCACTCACCCGCACATCTAACTGTTCATGATACCCCTCCCTTTCATACAACAGTCCCACATTGACAACGTGACGAAAGAAGATTTGGATTGGCGACATCCAGGCTGGATGGCATCTAGGTGCAATGGTGGGTCGTTGTTGTATGTATGTATGTGTGGATGGATGTGTGGATGGATGGATGGATGGATGGATGGATGGATGGATGGATGGATGGATGGATGGATGGATGGATAGATGGATGGATAGATGGATGGATGGATGGATGGATCAAATTCTGCCACCCTTAAATTCGCATGGTGCTCAATCCTCCCTCTATCTTTATCTCTCTCTTTCTACCCCTCCAAGCTAATGTGATGTCAACCATGTGCAGCTCCAGGCTGCCTAAGATTAGCAACCCCAAGTATTACTTGCCAAGTATTAGGCAGCTAAAAGCTGGATCTCTCTATATTCTCACTATATTTATACACGTTGGTTAGACAAACATCATACGATTCAACATAGAATTGTCTTTCAAATACCGGCCCTCTGTCTATGGGGCCCACTTGCCAAGTATTAGGCAGCTAAAAGCTGCCTAAGACTTGTGGGTACCGCCCAGAGGGCCGGTACCTGGAGTACCGCCCGGGGAAGTGGTTTTAGACTGCCTCTAGCCCTAATGCGGGCCCTAGAGGCTCGTTGCAGTGTTTGGTTTGCTCGTACTTGTAAGGCTAGTTGGTGCTAGCTAGGAATATGGATACAGGAGAAGAGTGTCTCATCCAGAGATTTCAGAACTATTACAAACTAGCCTGTAAGAGTTTTACTGTGGAACCCATTCCGAATATTGACAGCTGCAATTTTTCTTCTGCAAATTCTGCCTCTTTTAAATTCACGCAGTCCCCACTCTTCCTTTCTCTCTTTCTCTCTCTCTTTATCTCCCTTTCTCCCTTTACAGGCTGATTCAAAATATTGACGACTGCAATCCTCCCTCAAACTCTCTCTCTCTCTTTCTCTCCCCCTCCAGGATACAGCGATGCCAACAATGTGCCACTGTGGACGTGGTTCCAAATATTGACAGCTGCAATTCTTCTTAAGCAAATTCTGCCTCTCTTAAATTCACACAGCCCCCAGTCATCCCTCTCACTTTCTCTCTCTCTTTCTCTACCCCTCCAGGCTACTGTGACGACAACCATTGGCTCTTTTACTCTGGACTCCATTCCAAATATTGACAGCTGCAATTATTCTTTAGCAAATTCTATCTCTCTCAAATTCACACATCCCCCAATCCTCCTCTAACTTCCTCTTTCTATTTCTCTCTCTTCCTCTCCCCCTCTAGGATACTGTGATGATAACAATGGGCTGTGTTACTGTGGACGCGATTCTAAATATCGTCGGATACCTGGAGAGACGGCCCTGGAGCCAAAGCAACGCGGTAGACCTATGGTCAACCCTTGCCAACTGGGAGAGGTGGGTCATAGAGCCAAAGCCAGGGGATAGAGGTTGGCCCTAGATGGGGGTAGAGGGGGGCCCTAGTGGGGCAGAGACGGCCCTGGGGCCAAAGCAATGAGGTACACCCATGGTCAACCCTCGCCAACTCGGGGAGGTGGGTCAGCCAATATCCTGGTGGTATGAGTGTGTGTATGTATATATGTGTGTATGTAAGTTCTAGTACGGTAGCCCGTGTGGCCGGTGGTCACCCCCCACCCACCCAGGTCATGGGTCCTGGTCTGGTCTGGGTTACAGAACGGGTACCCCCCCCCCCCCCCCCCCCCCCCCCCCCCCCCCCTTCCCCCCCCCTCTCCCTTACACACAGTCAAAATATCAGCCATCTCCGCCGATGCTCCCCTCCCTCTCCCCCTGCACCCACAGGCGCACACCTCTTCTCCCAACCCAATCCCTTTGTGCTTCAGCCGTGGCCTCCAACCCTCTCATACACGCATACCATCCCCCCCCACCCCCTCCTCCATCCAGACCCACAGTATCCCCTACTTCCCCTGACCTCTTCCTACCCCTCACCCCACCCCATTTACAAACACTCCCTTTCTCTCACTTTCCCCCCCCCATCCCTCCCTTCCCTAACCACCAACTCGCACACACCCTCTCCTTTTCCCCACCTCATAACCTTCACTCCTGCTGTGGGATTCAATCATGCAGAAGGAGGGGCGGGCTGTGCTTCGAATCTACCAACAGCTTGCAAACGCTTAGATTTCACGCTTACCGAGAACACTGAACAAAGGAAAAGCTACAAACCTGTAGCTTCTTCATCTCGTGCAGTGCCCCAGTCGATACTCGGTCAATACTCGGAACAGCAAAAATCGAAGCAACGTATTTCACGATATACGATACAACGAAAAGATCTTGCAAAGATGGGATGAGCGGTGCAAGCGCGAGGGTGTGCAGGGGGGCGGAATGGCCATGGCGATCTGAACAAAGTCAAATAATCGCAACAATTGGGTGCCAACCATGGTGAATGCGCTGCGATGGCATAGCAAAGTGCGCATGGGTGGAATGAATGGTGGCAACTCTTGCAGGCGGAGAAAAAAAGCATGACGATATGAAGGTCTGGCTTGATTATGAGCCTGGGGTAACTTCAGAGGTTGGCAGCATACTCTTCACGCATCTGCTATTCGCCATAGTTGGACTTATGAGGCGCCCAGATCCACAGCCTCTGCAGCCTGTCTCGCAGGATTACCTTCAGCCTGCCTGGCTGCATTGGCCTCGCGCCTTGTCTGGTTAGCGGCCTGGCGCTCGGCCTGCCTGTGAGCATTAGGTCCAGGCTGCCCGCCAGCATTTGCTAAACGCCAACACTAATTTGCATCGCTCCTATCCTCGTCGGTCTGTAGAGCTTTCCTTTCGCTGTGAAGAGCTGGCTGGCTGGCTGTATTCGTCGCCTTTCTGCCTAAATCTGGTTGATTGTGCGCATGCATGGTGGCATCGAGTAGCAAAAGATTGTAGACAATGAGTCTGAGCGCCATACTTGGTCTATACTGGCGCTAAGATCGAATGCGGAAGAAGATTTATCGCTTCGCATTCATCTGCTCTGTCAGTTCGAAAATTGGGAGTGCGGCAGAAGATTTATGGCTTCGCATTCATCCTTTATTTCGCTAATTCAGCCGATAGCCAGGGTGGGGAGTTGGGTGATACGCTATTAGTAACCCGCTAATTTAGCCGATAGCCAGCTAGCGCCAGCTCATTTGCGAACTATATACAGAAATCCATGTATGTCTACATATATATAGATGTACGTATATTAGTAGATCGGCCAGTCAACCCTTGCCAACTCGGAGAGGTGGGTCCGCCTAATTTAGGGATTAGGGATTAGGGTTTTAGGGATTCGGGATACCAGGAGAGACGGCCCTGGAGCCAAAGCAACGAGGTAGACCCATGGCCAACCCTTGCCAACTGGGAGAGGTGGGTCCTAGAGGGGGGCAGAGGGGGGCCCCAGAGAGGCAGAGGTGGGCCCTGGAGCCAAAGCAACGAGGTACACCCATGGTCAACCCTTGCCAACTGGTTGAGGTGGGTCCTAGAGGGGGGCAGAGGGGGGCCCTGGAGCCACAGCAACGAGGTACACCCATGGTCAACCCTTGCCAACTGGGAGAGGTGAGTCCTAGAGGGGGGCAAAGGGGGGCCCTGGAGCCACAGCAACGAGGTACACCCATGGTCAACCCTTGCCAACTCGGAGAGGTGGATCAGCCGTATTGGTGCGAGCACATCGGGCGCATTCTTGCTTTGTTCGGTAGGTCAGCCTGATTGGTACGAGCCCTGTAGCCAAAGCACCAAGGTAGACCCATGGTCAACCCTTGTCAACTGGGAGAGGTGGTTCCTAGAGCCAAATGTATCACTGTCTAAAACAAACATACAGTATCACTGTCTAAAAGGTATATACAGTATCAATGCCTGACACACATCACTGCCTAAAAATATCACTGTTTAAAAAATCTAAAACGTATTACTGTCTAAGAAATATAAAAGTATCACTGGAAACTGAACCTTCAGGATGAGCTCGGTAATAAGCTGGATTGGGGGCGTCTGAAGTACACTGATTTGTACGGCTCCAAAGGATGGTGTAATGTGGACCTTGGGACAAAGGCAGAGTGAGTATATGTGTGTGGGTGTGTGGGTGGAGGTGGGTGTTTGTGTGTGTGTGTGTGTGTGTGGGGGGGGGGTGCGGTGTGTGCTTGAGTGTAAGCTGGATTGGGGGCGTCTGAAGTACACTGATTTGTACGGCTCCAAGGGATGGTGCAATGTGGACCTTGGGACAAAGGCAGAGTGAGTATGGGTGGGTGGGTGTGGGTGTGGAGGTGGGTGTTTGTGTGTGTGTGTGTGTGTGTGTGTGTGTGTGTGTGTGTGTGTGTGGGGGGGGGGGGCGGTGTGTGCTTGAGTGTAAGCTGGATTGGGGGCGTCTGAAGTACACTGATTTGTACGGCTCCAATAGATGGTGCAATGTGGACCTTGGGGCAAAGGCAGAGTAAGTGTGGGGGGGTGGGGGTGGGAGGTGGGTGGGGTGGGTGGGTGTGGGGGTGGGTGTTGTGAGGGTGTGGGGGTGCGGTGTGTGCTTGAGTGTAAGCTGGATTGGGGGCGTCTGAAGTACACTGATTTGTACGGCTCCAAAGGATGGAGCAATGTGGACCTTGGGACAAAGGCAGAGTAAGTGTGTGTGTGTGTGGTGTGTGGGGGGGGGGGGGGGGGGGGGGGGGGGGGGGCGGTGTGTGTGTGCGTGTGTGGGGGTGCGGTGTGGGGGTGGGGGTGGGCGTGTGGGTGCGGTGCGGTGTGGGTGTGTGTTGGAGTTTAGTGACCGGTAGGTCAGTCTCACTGACTGTGGCGTGTCCACTCATATGCACACGTGGACACAGCCGTGTGCATGTAGTTCACCACTCTAACAGTGTGTGGGTGCCGTGTGGGTGTGGGTGTCCGTGGGTGCAGTGTATTCTTCAGTCCAAAGTCCAATAAGAAAAAGCGTTGATGAACTGAACCCCAAACAGCCATTTTCCTCACAGGGGCCCTGAGTTCGTGCTGCACTGATATTTCAATTCTTCAATTGGAATTAAATTGTCATCTTGATGGCAATGATGGGGAGTAATTCAGAAGAATGTTTCCATAAGCTTACCCGCACCCGGTACGTGGTACCCTATGTCTTCCACCACCAACACCAGCAGCACCAGCAACACCACCGACACCACCAACACCACCAACACCAGCAACACCAGCAACACCACCAAGACCAGCAACACCACCAACACCACCAACACCACCAACACCACCAAGCAGTTGAGCCAGTCAACATGATGGGGAGTACTTCAGAGTGTTTCCATGAGCTTACCCGCACCCAGTACCTGGTACCCTATGTCTTCCACCACCAACACCACCAACACCAGCAACACCAGCAACACCAGCAACACCAGCAACACCACCAACACCACCAAGCAGTTGAGCCAGTCAACATGATGGGGAGTACTTCATAGTGTTTCCATGAGCTTACCCGCACCCAGTACCTGGTACCCTATGTCTTCCACCACCAACACCACCAACACCATCAACACCACCAACACCACCAACACCACCAACACCAGCAACACCACCAACACCACCAACACCACCAAGCAGTTGAGCCAGTCAACATGATGGGGAGTACTTCAGAGTGTTTCCATGAGCTTACCCGCACCCGGTACCTGGTACCCTATGTCTTCCACCACCAACACCACCAACACCAGCAACACCAGAAACACCACCAACACCACCAACACCACCAACACCACCAAGCAGTTGAGCCAGTCAACATGATGGGGAGTACTTCAGAGTGTTTCCATGAGCTTACCCGCACCCAGTACCTGGTACCCTATGTCTTCCACTACCAACACCACCAACACCACCAAGCAATTGGGCCAGTCAACATGATGGGGAGTACAAGTATTGTCAGGATGATATGACCCTTCAATGCAACTCGTTACCTCTTAGCGTTTGTGTATTTCAGGCATTAAATGGCCGCGAAGGTGTGAGGAGTGCATATGACCTGGTTGAGCTAGTCTATTTAGCCTTTTTTGCTACCCCTGGACTGTATAGGTACACACAGGTGCCAATGATGGATATGGGAGGCTATGGCTATCTAGTGTGGTGTGTTGTGTGGTGTGGTGTGTGTGTGTGTGTGTGGGGGGGGGGGGGGTGACTGGTGGAGGTTGGAGGTTGAGCAAGTCCCTTTCGCCTTTTTGGCTACCCCTGGACTGTATAGGTACACACAGGTGCCAATGATGGATATGGGAGGCTATGGCTATCTAGTGTGTGGTGTGGTGTGGTGTGGTGTGGTGTGGTGTGGTGTGGTGTGGTGTGGTGTGGTGTGTGTGTGTGGGGGGGGGTGACTGGTGGAGGTTGGAGGTTGAGCAAGTACCTTTCGCCTATTTAGCTACCCCTGGACTGTATAGGTACACACAGGTGCCAATGATGGATATGGGAGGCTATGGCTGTCTAGTGTGTTGTGTGGTGTGTTGTGTGGGTGTGGGGGGGGGTGACTGATGGGGGTTTGAGGCTGGGTAAGACCCTTTAGCCTATTAACCCCCCTGGACTGTTAAGATACATATGGGCAGCAATGCCACGTCTCACCTCATCAACAACCCCGTGTGTGTTTGCAGCGCAACCTGTGGCTGCTCTCTTGATGGCATCGATGGGGAATACTGCCAGATCATGAAAGAAGGCTTCTGCCCCAATCAGGTATTGTTGATGTATGGGGGGGGGGGGGGGGGGGGGAGGAGGAAGCTACCCTTCAGTGAGCTAACATCCTCAAGCCAGATCCTCCTCGAGTTTAGGGGTTTAGGATATAGGGTTTAGGGTTTAGGGTTTAGGGTATAGGAGATCTGGCTTATGGATGCTAGCTCACTGGAGGGTAGCTTCCCCCCTCCTATGTATGGGGACAGTTTGAGGAGGGATCTGGGGGGGAAGGGGTGTGGGAAGGGCGTGGATGGGGGGGAGATTCACATAGGCCTAAAGGGTATGTTTTAGTGCTGTTTATCAATATACAGGGAACATGGATGAGGAATGCTGCCAGAAAGTGAAAGAAGTCTTCTGCCCTAATCAGGTGATAGTGATGTATGGGAACAGTCTGAGGAGGGATCTGGGGGGGGAAAGGGCGTGGACAGGGGGGAGATTCACGTAGGCCAAAAGGGTATGTTAGTAGTGTTTATTAAGATGCAAGTAACATGGATGGGGAGTACTGCCAGAAAGTGAAAGAAGTCTTCTGCCCTAATCAGGTGATGGTGATGTCATGGGAAGTCTGAGGAGAGATCTAGGGGGGAGGGGTGGATTGGGGGGAGAGTTAATTAGGCCTAAAGGGTATGTTCTAGTAGTGTTTAGTAATTATTATCATACAAGGAACATGGATGGGGAATGCTGCCAGATACGTGAAGAAGGCTTCTGTCTTAATCAGGTAATGGTGTTGTATGGGGCAGCCTGAGGAGGGATCTGGGGTGAAGTAGGTGGACTGGGGGGAAGAGTTGTGCAAGCCTAAAGGCTATGTTCTAGAAGTGCAAGCCTAAAGGCTATGTAGTAGTGCAAGCCTAAAGGCTATGTAGTAGTGCAAGCCTAAAGGCTATGTTCTAGAAGTGCAAGCCTAAAGGCTATGTAGTAGTGCAAGCCTAAAGGCTATGTAGTAGTGCAAGCCTAAAGGCTATGTAGTAGTGCAAGCCTAAAGGCTATGTAGTAGTGCAAGCCTAAAGGCTATGTAGTAGTGCAAGCCTAAAGGCTGTGTAGTAGTGCAAGCCTAAAGGCTATGTTCTAGTATACGACTGGGGGGGAAGTGGGTGGACTGGGGGGAAGAGTCATGCAAGCCAAAAGGGTATGTTCTAGAAGTGTTTATTAATATGCAAGTATCATGGGTGGGGAGTACTGCCAGATAGTGAAAGAAGGCCTCTGCCCTAATCAGGTGATAGTGATGTATGGGGACAGTCTGAGGAGGGATCTGGGGGGGGGAAAGGGCGTGGACAGGGGGGAGATTCACGTAGGCCATAAGGGTGCGTTATAGCAGTGTTAATTAATACACAATATTAATAATATAATATTAATATACAATACAATTTTGATATACAATTTTGGTCAAGGGGATAGTCTTATAGGCCATAAGGGTATGTTAATAGTTTTTATTGATATACAAGGAAGATGGATGGTGAATACTTGATACACAACACGATGCCAGATACGTGAAGAAGGCTCCTGTCCTAATCAGGTAATGGTGATGTTTGAGGGCAGTCTTTGTTGAGTGGCCCCAGTGCAAGCTAACAGGCTGACAGTCATTTACCCATGAATGCAACCAGGGTGGTGGTGGTGAAGGTGGTGCTGGTAGTGCTGCTGGCAGTGCTGGTGGTTTAGGTGGTCAAGGTGGTAACCCTGCTAACACTCATCTTCAGACATTCATTTACCCATGAATGCTGCATGCATGTGGCGTGCGTACAGAGAGCCTCCTAACCAATATCTCATGTGCGTGCATGCATGTGGTGTGCGTACAGAGAGCCTCCTAACCAATATCACATGTGTGTCTGTGCAGGCTTTGGTGGTTGGCCCCACTGCAGGCAAACAGGCGGCCTCCCTCACCTTCATAATTAGGTATACTATTTATGTATTGATTTGAGGTCAGTCTGACTGAGGCTTGCAGTGCTCTGGTCAGAGGGAATGTGATTAACAGACGTACGTACTTTTGGGCCTGCATGACTATCCCCTAAACATGCCTTAAACCAGGTCCTAAAATATGGCCTAAACATAACCTAAAACTATGCCCTACACATTCCTAACATGCCTGTGCAGTGCTCTGACCAGGGCGAATGTGATAAACAAACACACATGCATAAGTAGCTTGTTTCTTAACATGTGTAGCATGCCTGCGTAGTGCTCTGACCAGGGTGAATGTGTGTATGGCTTCTGCAAGTGCTACGAGGTCTGGTATGGTCTCGACTGTGATAAACAAACAAACATGCATATGTAGCATGCCCTAAACATTCTTAACATGCCTGTGCAGTGCTCTGACCTGGGTGAATATGTGTATGGCTTCTGCAAGTGCTATGAGGGCTGGCATGGCACTGACTGTGATATATACACATACATAATGATAACGCCTGGTGGGGCGTGGTGTTAAGGGAACCCGTCGTACACGGGTAGAGAGCGGTCTTATACCTCAACTGGACAAGCTACCATCGCGTTTGACAACGACCTGCAACGCTAAGAGCGACCGTAGGGGGAATCGAACCCCCGACTCTTAATCCTCAAAGCGATTTGGTCTATCACTAGACCAATGTGTATCACTGAAAGGGGCTAAAAAAATAAACAAACAAGCGTACTTCTGTAGCTTGCCCTAAACATTTGTAACATGCCTGTGCAGTGTTCTGGCCATGGCGAATGTGATAAAAAAATGCAGTTGTAGCATGCCCTAAACATTCATAACATGCCTGCACAGTGCTCTGGCCAGGGTGAATGCGTGTATGGCTTCTGCAAGTGCTACGAAGGCTGGCATGGTACCGAATGTGATACACAAACATATATGCAATGCAGCATGCCCTAAGCATCCGTAACACGCCTATGCAGTGCTCTGGCCAGGGCGTGATAATGATAAAAAAAACCAGGCCAGGGCGAATGCGTGTATGGCTTCTGCAAGTGCTACGAGGTCTGGCATGGAACGGACTGTGATACACAAACATACATGCATACGTTGCATGCCCTAAACTTTTGTAACATGCGTTTGCAGTGCTCTGACCAGGGCGACTGTGATAAACAAACGTTCGTACTTATGTAGTTTCCTCTAAACATTCGTAACATGCCTGTGCAGTGCTCTGGCCAGGGCGAATGCGTGTATGGCATCTGCAAGTGCTACGAGGTCTGGCATGGAACGGACTGTGATAAACAAGCAAACATGCATATGTAGCATGCCCTAAACATTCGTAACATGCCTATGCAGTGCTCTGGCCAGGGCGAATGCGTGCACGGCTTCTGCAAGTGCTATGAGGGCTAGCATGGTACTGACAGTGATATACATACAGACATGCATATGTAGCATGCCCTAAACATTTGTAACACACCTGTGCAATGTTCTGGCCAGGGTGAATGCGTGTATGGCTTCTGCAAGTGCTATGAGGGCTGGTATGGTCCCGACTGTGATTCACAAATATACATACATATGTCGCATGCCCTTAACATTTGAAACACACCTGTGCAGTGCTCTGGCCAGGGCGACTGTGGTAAACAAACATACGTACTTGTGTAGTTTCCTCTAAACATTTGTAACATGCCTGTGCAGTGCTCTGGCCTGGGCGAATGCGTGTATGGCTTCTGCAAGTGCTACGAGGGCTGGTATGGCACCGACTGTGCACGCAAAAAGGCCGGCCTACCAATGGAACCATGTAGGTGACTGAGGGGGCTCAAACATTATTTATTACTGAATGATAATTAAATTATTAAGTTGCAAATTAATGATTACATTTAATTTAATCATTGCATTTAATTTAATTGTTACATTTTATAACACGCAAAAAGGCCGGACTACCAATGGAGCCATGTAGGTGACTTAGTTTTTTTTAATTGTTATATAATAATTACATTTAATGCGAGGGGGGCGCAGAAATAACATCCTCAGATTCCATGCCCTTTTTCCCTACAGAGGGCTGAGTTTACCACCCACCCACCCACCGGCTCCAGAACCCACTTGGAGACCTTTATCTCCCCCCACAATAATAATTAGGGGGTCAAATTATGGTGCATTTTGTATAGCTTGAAAAGGCCTATCTACTGGTGCTGCTCCCATAACCATGCGCCATATGTGGAGCAAGAAAAAGTAACTCAGACAATACAATCAGTTTGTGGGCACACGGACCAAGTGACATCATCACCATCAATGTTACATGAGGTTGGGCCTGGGGATAAGGGCAGTTTTCTTCATTTCCAGCTCGGTATATAAATGGACCCTATGTTTTGGGGGTTGCGGGTTCAATGCATGGCCCGGGCTTGGCTGGCGGCGTCTGCTAAGTTACCCCGTGTCTTGCTAGACCCGCAAAGGCAACCAGCACGAGAGCAGGAGGGAGAGAATAAAGCTGTGAAGATGACGGGGAAGCGTCCTTTCACACACACACACACACACCCACACACGTACAAACAAACACACACACTTGCTGCAGCAAATATTGGCATGGCCCGGCTTTGGTTGGCGGCGTCTGCTAAGTTACCCCGTGTCTTGCTAGACCCGCAAAGGCAACCAGCACGAGAGCAGGAGGGAGAGAATAAAGCTGTGAAGATGACGGGGAAGCGTCCTTTCACACACACACACACACGCACACGCACACACACCCTTGCTGCAGCAAATATTGGCACGGCCCGGCCTTGGCTGGCGGCGTCAGCTAAGTTACCCCGTGTCTTGCTAGACCCGCAAAGGCAACCAGCACGAGAGCAGGAGGGGGAGGATAAAGCTGTGAAGATGACGGGGAAGCTTCCTTTCATACACACACACACACACACACACACACACACACACACACGTACAAACAAACACACACACTTGCTGCAGCAAATATTGGCATGGCCCGGCTTTGGTTGGCGGCGTCTGCTAAGTTACCCCGTGTCTTGCTATACCCGCAAAGGCAACCAGCACGAGAGCAGGAGGGAGAGGATAAAGCTGTGAAGATGACGGGGAAGCGTCCTTTCATACACACACACACACACACACAAACACACACACACACACACGTACAAACAAACACACACACTTGCTGCAGCAAATATTGGCATGGCTGGCTTTGGTTGGCGGCGTCTGCTAAGTTACCCCGTGTCTTGCTAGACCCGCAAAGGCAACCAGCACGAGAGCAGGAGGGAGAGAATACAGCTGTGAAGATGACGGGGAAGCGTCCTTTCATACACACACACACACACACGCACATACACACACACACACACACCCTTGCTGCAGCAAATATTGGCACGGCCCGGCCTAGGCTGGCGGCGTCAGCTAAGTTACCCCGTGTCATGCTAGACCCGCAAAGGCAACCAGCACGGGAGCAGGAGAGTAAGGATAGAGCGGTGAAGACGACGAGGAAGCGGCCCTTCATATATGTTTATGACATTCCTGCCGAGTACAATACTCGAATGCTGGAGTACAAGCATCAAGGGTAAGATGAGGGGCAGTACAATACTCGAATGCTGGAGTACAAGCATCAAGGGTAAGATGAGGGGCAGTACAATACTCGAATGCTGGAGTACAAGCATCAAGGGTAAGATGAGGGGCAGTACAATACTCGAATGTTGGAGTACAAGCATCAAGGGTAAGATGAGGGGCAGTACAATACTCGAATGATGTAGTACAAGCATCAAGGGTAAGATGAGGGGCAGTACAATACTCGAATGCTGGAGTACAAGCATCAAGGGTAAGATGAGGGGCAGTACAATACTCGAATGTTGGAGACAATATCAGGTAAGATTTAGGAGTGTCAGACCATACGCGAATGTGTATTACAAGCATCAGGGTAATATAGGGTTCATCGACAAGTACTTCGAATCTGGAGAACAACATCAAGTAAATGGGGGCAGTAACAATACTCGTATGCTGGAGTACAAGCATCAAGGGTAAGATGAGGGGCAGTACAATACTCGAATGAATGTATTACAGATCAGGTGAAGATCCGGGTACTCCGACGCGGCGCGTTTTGCGCGCTGGCGCGCAATGCCTTTTGAGGGCCCCACGGCAAACCCACTTGGCGCAGCAAAGCATGTTTGAGCTTTTTGCACTACAAGCGCAGTTTTTTTTATTTTCAAGTGCGTTACAGCGCTGGCCAATTTGGTCAATGGAAGTACCCTGGTAAGATTCCAGGCAGGTTGGGTGAGGGTGGGGAAAGGTAGGGAAGGGTGGGGAAGGGTAGGGAAAGGGTGGGGGAAAGGGTGGGGAAGGGTAAGAAGTACAAGCATCAAGGGAGAAGTACAAAGCAGCAAGGGTAATAAAGTACAAAGCTCAGGTAAGAGTACAGCATCAGGGTAAGGAGTAAGCATCAAGGGTAAGAAGTTACAAAGCATCAAGGTAAGAAAGGACAAGCATCAAGGGTAAAAGTACAAGCATCAGGTAAGAATACAGCAATAAGGGTAAGAAGTACAAGCATCAAGGGTGAGAAGTACAAGCATCAAGGGTAAGAAGTACAAGCATCAAGGGTAAGAAGTACAAGCATCAAGGGTAAGAAGTACAAGCATCAAGGGTAAGAAGTACAAGCATCAAGGGTAAGAAGTACAAGCATCAAGGGTAAGATGAGGGGCAGGGTGGGGGATGATGGGGGAAGGGTAGGAAGGAATGAAGGGTGGGGGAAAGGTATGGGGAAGGGTGGGGAAAGGGGTGGGTGAAGTGGAAGTAAGGGTATGGGGAATGGTGGGGGAAGGGTGGGCCCAAGATGGGGGGGGGGTGGGGGGAAGGGTGGGAGGAAGGGTGGGGGTAAGAAAAATGGGAAAGGGTTGGGGAAAAGGGTGAAGTATGGGAAGGGGAGGAAGGTTGTTGGGAAAGGGTGGGGAAGGTACTTTGAATGGTAGGAAAATGGGTTTGGTGAAAGGGTGGTAAGGGTGTATGGGAAGTCGGGCCCTGGTATAGGGCACGGTTTTGGCCTTTTGTACTGAACTTTGGGAAGGGTACTGCCGCCCGTTGTATTGGGACAGGTGGGGGAAGGGTGTTAATTGTAATGGTACGTGTCGGCGTTTTGTGTTGGTCCACTGTTATTGGTGACATTTGTTTTTCTGTTCCTGGGCACTGTTCGGCCCGTTTGGTCCGTTTGCTCTTTTCCTTTGTTCAGTTCTCAATGTTTGTACCTTTTTTCCCTGTTGCGGCAGTCTCTGCTGGTTTTGACATATTGTATCCCTTGTTCCTTTTTTCCTTTCCTGCCGTTTCTCTTCCTTTCCTGCGCCCTTCTCGCAGGTTCCTTTTCGTTCCCCGCTTTTCCTGCTCCTTTCCCTCCTCCCTCTCTCTGTTTTTCCCCTTCCCCCTTCCCTTCCCCCTCCCCACGCTGGTAAACAACAAGAGGACCATAACACTCACTAACAAGTAATCCAACCTACACCCGAACCTGAACCCTAAACCCCTGAAACCCATGGACCACCACACCCCACTACCAAAATTAAATACCAACCTGAACCCTGAACCCTTAAACACCTGTACACAACAAGAGGACCACAACAGTCACTCCACTATGCTTTGTTAGACCTTCCTGTCTAAATGGTGAACTACAGGCACACGGATGCTACATCGGTGTCTAGATCTAGATACCGATATAGCAACTGTGTGCCTGTAGTTCACCATTCTGACACTTCCTGTCCAGGGTACTTCCAAGCGCGTGCTTATGCGCGCTGGCGCGTTGCCTTTTTGAGCCCCACTGCGCGTTTCACGCAGTTTTTGCACCCCCGCCCTGTGGGCGCAGCAAGCAATTTTTGCGCTGTTTGCACTACAAAACGCAGTTTTGTTTTTCAAGTGCGCTAAAGCACTGGCCAATTTGGTCAATGGAATATTCTGGACTACAACACTCACTACACTATGCTTTGTTAGACCTTCCTGTCACGATTGGGCCAGTCCCTTTGGCCTGGTTGTAAAAATGTAAATGCTCCTCGTTCAAGCATGTAAAACATATAAAAATAATTACCAGGAAACATATAAATGCTCCTCGTTCAAGCGTGTAAAACAATGTTAAACAATGTTAAACAATGTAAAACATATTCCACGAAAAATGTAAATGCTCCTCGTTCAAGCATGTACAACAATGTTAAACAATGTTAAACAAATTCCACGAAAAATGTAAATGCTCCTAGTTCAAGCATGTACAAATATATAAAAATAATTACCAAGAAAAATGTAAATGCTCTTTGTTCAAGCACGTGAACAAATGTAAATGTTCCTTATTCAAGCATGTAACAAAACGTAAACATAATTACCAGGAACAATGTAAATGCTCCTTGTTCAAGCACGTGAAAAAATGTAAATGCTCCTAGTTCAAGCATGTAAAAAATATAAAACTAATTACCAAGAAAAATGTAATTGCTCTTTGTTCAAGCACGTGAACAAATGTAAATGTTCCTTATTCAAGCATGTAACAAAATGTAAAAATAATTACCAGGAACAATGTAAATGCTCCTTGTGCAAGCATGTGAACAATGTAAATGTTCCTTGTGCAAGTATGTGAAAAATGTAAATGCTCCTAGTTCAAGCATGTAACAAACATAAAAATAATTACCAAGAAAAATGTAAATGCTCCTTGTTCAAGCACGTGAACAAATGTAAATGTTCCTTATTGAAGCATGTAACAGAACGTAAACATAATTACCAGGAACAATGTAAATGCTCCTTGTTCAAGCACGTGAAAAAATGCAAATGCTCCTAGTTCAAGCATGTAAAAAATATAAACATAATTACCAAGAAAAATGTAAATGCTCCTTGTTCAAGCACGTGAAAAAATGTAAATGTTCTTTATTGAAGCATGTAACAAAATGTAAAAATAATTACCAGGAACAATGTAAATGCTCCTTGTGCAAGCATGTGAACAATGTAAATGCTCCTTGTGCAAGCATGTGAACAATGTAAATGCTCCTTGTGCAAGCATGTGAACAATGTAAATGCTCCTTGTTCAAGTATGTAAATTATTTACCAGGAACAATGTAAATGTTCCATGTTCAAGGATGTAAAACATTGTATGAATAATTACGAGGAAAAATGTAAATGCTTCTTGTTCAAGCATTTCTTGACTATTGCTCCCCAAGGGCATGTATATATGTAGGGACCGGCATAGCACATGATGTTGACCAAAGGCGAGTACGATATCACATGCTATCATACAAATTGCATCGCATGATATTGTGTATAAATGGGACAATTTAGCCTAGCCAGGCCGCCGGCATCATATGATTACATTACATTACATTACATCACATCACATCACATCACATTACACTACACTACACTACACTACACTACACTACACTACACTACACTACACTACACTACACTACTTGACACCACGAGGGTGTAAGAGGCTCTATGCTTAAACAAAAAGAAAAAGTACCCACAAAGCAAACAAAACCATTACATCAGGGGTGTGTCGAGAACAAACAAACCAAACTCATAACCACCGTTTTGGTGACGTAGGTATTAAACCCCTAGAGCAGGACCCAGATCTCATATGATACCATATTGCCGTTCCCTATAAATATATATGGTATCTATGTTATGTATGTAGCCCAGGGGTAGTCAAATAGCCTGAAGGGACTTGCTCAACCTCGGGAGGGGCTAACAGATTACAAGCACTGATGACCTGGGCCCCAGCAAATCGTTTCACCGACGGAGGCCCTGAGTTTGTGCTACATAGATAAGGATTTTTTATTCTCATTACGTTTTTTAATTACTTTTATAGATAAGGCGCAGTAGCACGTGGGACGGTGGCAACCACATAACGCAGAAAGGAAGGAGCAACGAAAAGACACGAACAACCTTCTCTCTCACCTCAAGGCACACCCCCACCCAAATCAAGTCGGTGCCCTTGGCACTTGGCCCACCTAAACGAGGGGGGGGGGGTACAGAAGGGGTGGACACGGGAAAACCCCCCCGAAAGGCACCACAAAAACCACCAACGCAAACCATGTAACCGCACCTCTCCCCCTCCCTCAGTTGGCCACAACTGGTTTGAAGGGTGTGAAAGAGGTTTTCTATCAGTGAAAGCAAAATTAAAAAATCGGAGGATGCAAGAAAGGAGAAAAAACCCCCCCCACCCCCCCCCCACCCCCCACCCCACCCAGTTATCATTCCTTACCCCAACCCACCCCACCCACAGGAAATACTCCCTTACCTCCTGACATATTTCCGGACTCCATCCCTTATTCCCTTCCCCACACCACAGCCATCCCACCAGCCCCCACCCCTCTCCCCACTCCCATCCCTCCCCTCCCTCATACACGCACCCACCAGCACACACATACTCCGTATCTGCCTCCTTCCACTTCAGCTGTGGGCTTTGCCATAGCTGAAAGGCATACGGGACGAAGAGCATCGACAACGTTTGCGCATCATCCGACTCCGCTAAAAGCATCGGACCTGCTTCCCTGCCACCTCAGCTGTGATCGATAGTCGACCCCACTGAAAAGCTGAACCTGCGCAATCGCAACTGTACATAACTAAAGCTTCTTCTTAGCGAGCATGTATCCAGTTCGGCCGAAGAACAATCCTGTTCACCGCAACTGCTCCCGAAGTCAACTCGATCTGAGACTTGGAAACATCGCTAGGTTCATCCATTCAACTTTGCCGCGTGCTTGCTATAGCACAATTCACAGCGACGACATATTTCTCGTTGCAGTGGGAAGAAGTTGCAGTCAATTTGCTAATTTTAGATGTTCAGTCAAGTTAGGGCGAGAATGCTCAGCGAGATTTTTCATTCGGTCAACTTTGATGCGTAACTGCTATGGCACAATGCGGAGCGACATGTTTCTCAATACAGTGGGAAGAATTTGCAGTCAAGTTTGTGACATGGGATGGATGCGATTCGGACATTTCTAACAGGTCCGCTGACTCACCACGTCACCTCCCGTTGTGCGCAGCGACAGGTCTCTTGACGCAAGGGAAAGGTCTTGCAGAGATGCAGGGCAAAAAGCTTGTAGGAAGACGAACTGTAGCGCTACCGAAATCAGGTGGATGAACTCAGGCGGGAAAAGGAGAAATCGGGCGGGATGCGCAACAGGTATAATACGCAGGAGTCAATGGTTGCATAAGGCAGAATTCGCATGAGGCCAATCAGGCAGAAGTTGAAGCAGGAGGGATTAAAAGCGTGAATTGGCTGAGCGTGAATTGGCTGGGCGGGAAATGGCTGGGCGGGAAGTCGGTTAAGTCGGTTACGCGATGACACCACCACGACCACCACGACCATCACGACCACGACCATGACCATGATTTCTTTATATATAGAGATTATGAGATGGTTTAATTGTATATTTAGGGGGCGGCAAATAGATCTAGATTGCCCAAGAATATAGATATATATAGATCTATATATAGCAAATAGATATATTGTGTATATCTACAACATATGCAGTTACATCAGATAGACACTGGGAAATCCAGTCGAAGCACCTGCAATACGATATGGTGCCCTATGCCATAATTGTAGAACCAGATTTTGATTTTTGTAAGGTGCCCTATGCCGATTTTCAAAAATCCGGCTTCGCCAATATCTATCTATCTATCTATCTATATAGATCTATCTCTATATAGATCGATGCCTCTCCCTATGTATATTATATTATATTGTGAGATATTCAGATATATAATATTTCATTTTATGTTGCCAACCTTCAAAACATTCAAAATATACAAAATATTCAAAATGTTCAAAATATTTAGGATTCATGACCAACCTCTTGATCCATTGTGCTGGTTGTCTAGAGTATGGCTTTCCTTAGATGGCTTTTTGTTTTTTCATTATATATATAAGCACTGACCTACCCCCCCCCCCCCCACACACACCATACATAATTTTATGTAAGCACTGACCTACACACACACACACTCACACACACACACATACACACACATAAACACACACATATACCCCCCCCCCCCCCAACCCCC
Source organism: Chlamydomonas sp. ICE-L (assembly GCA_013435795.1). Lineage (NCBI taxonomy): Eukaryota > Viridiplantae > Chlorophyta > Chlorophyceae > Chlamydomonadales > Chlamydomonadaceae > Chlamydomonas > Chlamydomonas sp. ICE-L. The sequence continues at coordinate 8,945,540 of JACBWV010000552.1, forward strand.
CACCCACCGCACCCACCCACCCACATTACAGGTCGGCTTGCGTATGGCGTTCCTTTGATGGCTCAAACAACAGCTTCATGCACACAACCAACACGTACATGGTGGAAACATACTTGCATGATGCCCTGCTCATGTCAGTGCACAGGTGAGCACTCACTGTTGTTATGCTGTATGTGTTGCGTTGGGCTTCATGCAGACGGGGTGGGGTGGGTGGGTGGTGGTGGGAGTGGGGGGGCAGCACACCAACACGTACATGGTGGAAATGTACTTGCATGATGCCCTGCTCTTGTTAGTGCACAGGTGAGCACAGTATTTTGTATTTCATGGGGAGTGGGGGGTAGGAGTGGGGGTGGGTGGGGGGGGGGGGGGGGGCAGACCACCAACACCTACATGGTGGAAACATACTTGCATGAAGGTCTGCTCATGTCAGTGCACAGGTGAGCACAGTGTTTTGTACTTCATGGGGAGTGGGGGGTAGGAGGGGGGTTGGGGGGGTTGGGTTGGGTTGGGGGGGGGGGGGGGGGGGAGCAGCACACGAAGACGTACATGGTGGAAACATGCTTGCATGATGCTCTGCCAATGTCAGTGCACAGGTGTGTATGTTTGGGGGTGGTAGGGAGGTGAGGGGGGATAGTATGGGGGGGGGGGGTCAGGGTGTGTGTGTGTTGTGTGTGTGTGTGTGTGTGTGTGTGGGGGGGGGGGGGGGGGGGGGGGGGGGGGGGCAGCACACCAACACCTACATGGTGGAAAATTTACTTGCATGATGTGCTGATCATGTCAGTGCACAGGTGCGCATCGGGGCCCTATGCTTGGGTCTGCGTTAAAAAAAATCTAGCTGATTTATAGGAGTACAATAAAGGCGTAAGTAAATATTATGTCACAATAATTTAAATATTAGATACCCATCTATGGCCTCATATCGCTGTTTTACCACAGTAGCCTTTTCCAGAGCCAGAGAGAAAAATGAGCCAGAGCCAGAGCCAGAGAGAAAAACATCCGGTGGGCTACTCAACTTTTCTGAAATCAGGGTTGAGTAGCCCACCCGGCTACACAACCTGGCCTAGGAAAATCTGAAAAAAAAAAAACTGACCAGAGCATTCAAACGGGAAGGTTTTTTTAACTTCACGCCCTGTTGCAAGGCGTCATATTGTTGTTGGATCTGCGGAAACAATGAGGCGTAGGTGACAGGGTTTAGGGTTTAGGAAGGTGTTGACGGTGTCCGTCGCGTGGATTATTTCTCCTGAGGGGGCACTACCACTGCTACTGTATCTGCCGCGGATGCGCTCGAATCTCGCGGTGGCCTTTCCCAGAGCTATCTGGTGCAGCAGGGATCTGCATAAACAAAGAGGTGTATATGAAAGGCTCCTCGAAGGTGTTGACGGTGTCCGTCACGTGGATGATTTCCCCTGAGGGGCCACTTCCAGGGTAATTCAAAGAGCGCGCTTTTGCGCTTTTGAGCGCTGACTTTTTGACCCCCTCTGCGCTTTAAGCGCAGTTTTTTGCAACCCCTTGTGGGCGCTGCAAGCAATTTTTGCGCTTTTTGCACCACAAAGCGCAGTTTGTTTGTTTTCAAGTGCGCTAAAGCGCTGGCCATTTTGGCTTTTGAAGCACCCTGGCCACTTCCACTGCCACTGCACCTGTCGCGGATGCGCTCAAATCTCACGGTAGCCTTTCCCAGAGCCATCGAGCGGGAAGGCTTTTTGAACTACACGATCCGTTGCAAGGCGTCATAATTTTCAATTCCATTTTTCCTTTTTTTTGTGTGCCATGCAGGACCTTAGACCCTTTTATTATTTTAAGAGGCAGACTTCTTGTGCATGTGTACATCTACTGTAACATTCCGAGGGTAGGGTATAAACAAACTTCCTACCCCACCCACCCATCCACCCCCTGCATTGACTATTTCTATGCCATGCAGGACCTTGGACCCAGAAGGGGCAAATTTCTTCTGTGTGCCCATCTACTGTAACATGTAACATTCCAAGCGTAGGGTCTAAAACAAACTCCCCCCCCCCCCCCCCCCCCCCCCCCCCCCCCCCCTCCCCACCCCCTCCTGCATTCACACTTCCTATGCCATGCAGGACCTTGGACCCAGAGGAGGCGGACTTCTTTTACGTGCCCATCTACCTGACGTGCTACTGTGAGAGATATGATGCTGGTGGTGGTGGTGATGCTGGTGGTGGTGGTGGTGGCGGTGGTGGTGGTGGCGGTGGTGGTGATGGAGGTGATGATGGTGGTGGTGGCGGTGGTGGTGGTGGTGGTGGTGGTGGTGGTGGTGGTGGCGGCGGTGGTGGTGGTGGTGGTGGTGGTGATGATGATGATGATGATGATGATGATGATGATGACATTATCCTGGTGCCCTACTAGACTCCAAATGTGCCCGCGGCCTGATGGAGTCTAGGAGGACTCATGAACATCAAAGTAAGTGTACCCAAACTCTCTAGTGGAAGTTTTCCTTGGGGGGGGTGAGTATATACATCTAGACCAAATGTTCTGCTCCTTAGATTGCCTGCTTGATAGCTTTGATGTGGAAAGATTGCTTGTTTGCCATGCTTGTTTGCCTTGCTTGTTTGAGTTTATGTGGAATGCTGAATAAGTTTGAGTTTGAGTTTGAGCATGTGAAATGCTTCCTTGCCTGCCATGCTTGTTTGCCTTGCTTGTTTGAGTTTATGTGGAATGCTCAATTGAGTTTGAGTTTGAGCATGTGAAATGCTTGCTTGTTTGCCTTGCTTGTTTGTGTTGATGTGGAATGCTCAATTGAGTTTGAGTTTGAGCATGTGAACTGCTTGCTTGTGTGCCGTGCTTGATTGAGGTTATGTGGAATGCTTAATCAAGTTTGAATTTGAGTTTGCCTTGTTTGTTTGAGTTTGAGCCTATGGAATTCTTGCTTGTGTGCCATGCTTGTATGCCATGCTTGTTTGCGTTGATTTGGAATGCTCAATTGAGTTTGAGTGAGAGTTTGAGCATGTGCAATGCTTGCTTGTGTGCCATGGTTGTGTGCCATGCTTGTGTGCCACGCTTGTTTGAGTTAATGTGGAATGCTCAATTGAGTTTGAGTTTGAGCTTGTGAATGGCTTTTGTGTCTGCCATGCTTGTGCGCCATGCTTGTTTGAGTTTTAGCCTGTGAAATGTGTTTTTGTGTGTTCCATGCCTGTTTCAGTCTGAGCTGAGTCATTTAAATGCTTGCTTGTATGCCATGCTTGTTTGAGTTTATGAGGAATGCCCAATTGAATTTGAGTTTGAGATTGCCTTGCTTGCTTGTGTGCCATGCTTGTTTGCATGGATGTGGGGCAGGATACTTCAAATGGCCAAATTGGCCAGCGCTTTAGCGCACTTGAAAACAAAAAAACTACGCTTTACATTACATTACATTACATTACATTACATTACATTACATTACATTACATTACATTACATATTAAAGTATACTTGACACCGCGAGGGTGTATGAGGCTCTGTGCTTTAAACAAAAAGAAAAAGCACCCACAAAGCAAAGCTTTGTAGTTCAAAAAGCGCAAAAATTGCTTGCTGCGCCCACAGGGGGTTGCAAGAAACTGCGCTTTAAGCGCAGAGGGGGTCAAAAAGTCAGCAGTCTCAAAAGCGCAAAAGCGCGCGCTTTGAATTACCCTGATGTGGGGTAGACCTCAGACTGATATACAGAACCTTTTGACATGAAGACTGTGATTCCCAATCCTGAACTTAAATTCATGGTAGCAACGATTTCATGTACTTCAATTCATGGTAGTGATGAACTTTTGTACTTCAATCCATGGTGATGACAAATTTCTGTACTTCAATCCATGGTACTGACATCTTACTGTACTTCAATTCATGGTATTGACGGATTTCTGTACTTCGGCCCATGGTACTGACATTTTACTGTACTTCAATCCATGGTTGTAACATCGTACTGTACTTTAAATCATGGTAATGACACATTTCTGTACCTCAATCCATGGTACTGACATCTTACTGTACTTCAATTCATGGTAGTGGCGAATTTCTGCACTTCGGTCCATGGTACTGGCATCTTACTATCCATCAATCCATGGTACTGACATTTTACTGTACTTCAGTCAATGGGAGTGACACATTTCTGTACTTCAATCCATGGTACTGACAACTTCCTGTACTTCGTACTCTATGCAGTGTGGCCTGTCTTAGGATGGGCAGATACCCCCTACTGGCATGCTCCAGGTATGTTTGGATGGATATGGATATGGATGGGTGGAAGGATGGATGGATGGATGGATGGTTATTGATGGGTGGATGGATGGGTAGATACCCTCTACTGACATGCTCCAGCTATGTATGAATGGATATGGATATGGATGGGTGGAAGGATGGATGGATGGATGGTTATTGATGGGTGGATGGATGGGCAGATACCCCCTACTGACATGCTCCAGCTATGTATGAATGGATATGGATATGGATGGGTGGAAGGATGGATGGATGGATGGTTAATGATGGGTGGATGGATGGGCAGATACCCCCTACTGACATGCTCCAGCTATGTATGAATGGATATGGATATGGATGGGTGGAAGGATGGATGGATGGATGGTTATTGATGGGTGGATGAATGGGCAGATACCCCCTACTGACATGCTCCAGGTATGTATGGATGGATATGGATATGGATGGGTGGAAGGATGGATGGATGGAAGGGCGTGGATGGATGGATGGATGGGTGAAAGGATGGATATGGATACGTGGATGGATGGATGGATGGATGGATGTTGGTAGTTGCTAGGTTGCACTGGTGTTCGTTGTGTCTGTGTGTCTGTTGTATCTGTGTGACCCTTGTACTGCTCATCGTGTAACCACCTCAGATATAATGTATGCAGCACACAACATAGCCCAAGTGTTACCAACACAATCCCCTCAGGCATCATGCTGCTCGGCATATATATATATATATATATACGCCGACCTGTGCGTGTCTTTCAAGAGAATCTGTCAAATTTGGGCGATACAGAGGAGGCGCTACTGTACCGGGGTGCGTCCCCCCCCCTCCCCCCCCCCCCTGGGTACACTTTGTGCCGACTGGATGCATGCCCTATGTGTATCTAAGCATTGTTTGCGCATGCTGCAGTGACCTACAACCGACCGATGCACGCCGCCAACATGATGTTGGAAGTCAAGCGCTGGTTAGAGAAGACACACCCCTGGTGGAAGAGGAGACAGGTGATACATTTTATACATTTACACATGTACGCATATACGCATACACAGATATAAAAAAAATGAACACATGCACGGATATACACATATATACATATACAAATAGACAGATGTACACATATACGGATATGCACATATTCGCATATACTGTTTACACAAATACGGATATACACACACATATACACTTATACACATACACATTTACACACATATACACATATATGGATATACCTATTCATACATATTTACACATATACGGATATACACATATACACATATACACATATGCACACATATGGATATGCACACAAACGGTTTACACATATACGGATATACCGATATACACATATACACATATGCACACATATGGATATGCACACAAACGGTGTACACATATATGGATATACACATATACACATATACACATATGCACACATATGGATATGCACACAAACGGTTTACACATATACGGATATACACATATACACATATGCACACATATGAATATGCACACAAACGGTTTACACATATACGGATATACACATATACACATATGCACACATATGGATATGCACACAAACGGTTTACACATATACGGATATACACATATACACATATGCACACATACGGATTTACACATATACAGATATACCTATACATACAAATTTACACATACACTTGTATGTACATGTATGCCCTTGTAGAGCACCCAGGGTTACCCATTTGTCCGTCCGACCGACCGACTGACCTTCTGACCGCGCTGAAGCCTGGCACGTCAGCCAACGGTCTTGTTACTAACTCGCTTCTGTTGCCACGTGTTGCTCCGTCGCGATCACTCTCCGCCAATTTTTAGCGTCGCAGGCGACGCTGCACAGAACTTGTTCGTGCCTGCCATTCTCCCTGACTGGAACAGAAATATAATTCCCTTGCAGGTCATATCTCACACCGTATGCATATGTATGCATCTATATATGGGACACATGTGGGTGTATGTATTTGTCTTTACATGTATACGTATATGTGTGTATGTATATATATATATTAAATGATAATATGCATGTGCATGTGTGTGCATATATATACATATTAGATGATGATCATATATGTACATGTGTCTCACATAGAATAATGACCCCATGTCTATCAACATCTTGCAGGGTCGTGACCACATCTGGCTTATGGCCCACGATGAGGTGAGTAACGTAATTCTTATTTTCAGGTCCCACCTAGTATGCGGGCAGTTTTTTTTTTATTATTGTTGTTATTATTATTATTATTATTATTATTATTACTACTAGTACGGTAGCCCGTGTGGCCGGTGGCCACACCTACTCTCACGATGACCCCCCCCCCCCCCCCCCCCCCCCCCCCCCCCCCATCATAGTACGGTGCCCGTTTGGCCTTTGGCCACACCTATTTGGGGCTGATTACATAATGGTTTACACTTGAAGCCCCCCCCCCCCCCCCCCCCCCCCCATTCACACACCACCACCACCAAACCATTATCCGCCCCCTCCCCCCTTCCCTCCCGTTGGCCACGCCTGTTTGAGCTGGGTTGAAAAACGGTTTTCTCTGCAGTGCATGCAGCTTAAACATTGACGGACGCATATCCCATGCGATGATCTCCCTTGTGCACCCACAAGCACACAAACACCACCGTACTCCCCCCCCCCCCCCAGTTATCTCCACCCCCACCCCCACCCAACCATGTACCCCCGCCCACAAACAGACTCCATCCCTTACTCTTCCTGGCATATTTCCTGACTCCATCCCTTCCCCCACCCCAGCCATCCCACCAGCCCCCACCCTCTCCACACTCTCATCCCTCCCCTTCCTCCTACACGCACCCACCAGCACACACATACTCCATATCTGCCTCCCTCCACTTCAGCTGTGGGCTTTGCCATAGCTGAAAGGCAAACGGGACGAAGAGCATCGACAACGCTTGCGCATCATCCGACTCCGCTAAAAGCATCGGACCTGCTTCCCTGCCACCTCAGCTGTGATCGATAGTCGACCCCACTGAAAAAGCTGAACCTGCGCAATCGCAACTGTATATAAGTAAAGCTTCTTCTTGGCGGGCATGTATTCAGTTCGGCCGAAGAACAATCCTGTTCACCGCAACTGCTCCCGAAGTCAACTCGATCTGAGACTCGGAAACATCTCTAGGTTCATCCATTCAACTTTGCCGCGTGCTCGCTATAGCACAATGCACAACGACGACATGTTTCTCGATGCAGTGGGAAGAAGTTGCAGTCAAGTTGCTGATTTGAGATGTTCGGTCAAGTTAGGGCGAGAATGCTTAGCGAGATTTATCATTCGGTCAACTTTGATGCGTACTTACTATGGCACAATGCTGAGTGACATGTTTCTCAATGCAGTGGGAAGAATTTGCAGTCAAGTTTGTGATATGGGATGGATGCGATTCGGACATTTCTGACAGGGCGGCTGACTCACCACGCAACCTCCCGTTGTCCGCAGCGACAGGTCTCTTGACACAAGGGAAAAGTCTTGCAGAGATGCAGGGGGAAAAGCTTGTAGGAAGACGAACTGTAGCGCTACCGAAATCAGGTGGATGAACTCAGGCGGGAAAAGGAGAAATCGGGCGGGATGCGCAACAGGTAGAATACGCAGGAGGCGAAGGTTGCATAAGGCAGAATTCGCATGAGGCCAATCAGGCAGAAGTTGAAGCAGGAGGGATAAAGAGCGTGAATTGGCTGAGCGTGAATTGGCTGGGCGGGAATTGGCTGGGCGGGAAGTCGGTTAAGTCGGGCACGCGATGACACCACCACGACCACCACGACCACGACCACGACCATGATTTATTTATATATATAGATTATAATAATAATAATTATAATTATTATTATTATTGTTATTATTATTATTATTATTATTATTATTATTATTATTATTATTATTATTATTATTATTACGAGGGGGGGGCAAGGAAAAAGCTGCTGTATCGCACCTTCGCTTTGGATAGAGCCTATCCTCAAACTATATAAAAAAAAAATGAGCCAAAAATAAAGTTGTACAAAAGTTAGAGGGGTCCAAAGTTTTTTTCAACCAAAGCGGCCCAAATCTTAACTTTGCGATAAATCACGTTTGGGTAACCCCATGAAAGATGTAAGAGCATAACTGAAATGGGCTTTAAAAGATCTTTCGAATGACCCCCATTTTAGGGGGGGTAGGGTGAGGTAATTGGGTTTTAGGAGGGGTGGGGGTGGGGTGGGGTGGGGGGTAAAAAAACTTGTAGCCAACTTTATTTTCCCCCTCTTTTTGTATGAAACGTCCACAATTCCAACTCCCATCTGAATCGGACACCATATCGAAGGTGCGGTCCAAAATCTGTCTTTCTGCCCCCCCCCTGTATTATTATTATTATTATTATTATTATTATTATTATTATTATTATTATTATTATTAATTTTCAGTTCCAACCTAGTAGGCGGGCGGTTCCCCCTATGTTGAACCCTGATGCAGTGCCGTGCAGGTGGTGGTGCCGGCATTTGAGTGTTTGGGTGGGTGTGGGTGGGGTGTGGGTGGATGGGTGGGGGGGGACGTGCCGGCAGTTCCCCCTATGTTGAACCCTCATGCAGATGTGGTGAGGTGGTGAGGTGGGGTGGGGTAAGTACCTGGAGGGTACTGCCAGCATTGTATGTGTGAATGTGTTGGTGGGTTGGTGTGTGTGGGGGGGGGTGGGGGGGGGGGAGGGAAGGGGAGTGCCCTTGCGTTTTGTTAGGAAACAGATATAAAAGTACGTGGCAATACAGCCACTCCGGATAGTCTAGGATTGTCTTGCTTGTTTGAGGTTGGGGTAAGACTAATTGGCATACCCCTGGACTGTAACAACATAAAATAACGTAAGAGCATAAAATAACCCCTCCTCATAAAATAACGTAACAACATAAAATAACGTAACAACATAAAATAACCCCTCCTCATAAAATAAAATAACGTAACAACATGAAATAACGTAACAACATAAAATAACGTAACAACATAAAATAACCCCTCCTCATAAAATAACGTAACAACATAAAATAACCCCTCCTCATAAAATAACGTAACAACATAAAATAACCCCTCCTCATAAAATAACGTAACAACATAAAATAAGGTAACAACATAAAATAACGTAACAACATAAAATAACGTAACAACATAAAATAACGTAACAACATAAAATAACGTAACAACATAAAATATCGTAACAACATAAAATAACCCCTCCTCATAAAATAACGTAACAACATAAAATAACCCCTCCTCATAAAATAACGTAACAACATAAAATAGCGTGACAACATAAAAGAACCCCTCCTCATAAAATAACGTAACAACATAAAATAACGTAACAACCTAAAATAAGCCCTCCTCAGCCCTCCTGGTAATATATAATCTTCGTCTTGAATGTTTGAGGTTGGGAAAGCCCCTTCACCCTGGTTGGCTACCCCCTTGTCTGTAACATGCATACATCTTCAGGTGATATAAAAACACCTCACCTGTAAATTGAACCTGATCTGTATAGGGATATTTTTTCCCGCTACATATAGCGATCGCTAGTTTTGACCCCGTTTTGGGGAAATTATCGCTATAATTGTTTTTAAAACAAAGTTTTCTTTGTGTGCCCCAAATGGCCCCAAAAAGCTACAAAAAGCTATAAAAACACTAAAACGCTGTCCCTGGAGGAGGCCTAGAACCATAAAGCTAGAAAAACCCCACTTTCAGATTTGAAAAAAATCACTGGCCCTGTATAAATAATGATAACGCCTGGTGGGGCATGGTATTAAGGGTGCCCTGTCTTACAGCAGTAGAGAACTACTGCTACTTTACCAGGACAGTGTTACCACGGCGGTTGACAGCAACCGAGAACACTTAAGTGTCCAGTATATTCTGTATATGGTGCAGAGGAAAACTGAGAACATATCATGATTGGCAGAGCCCCCCCTTCAAGGGAATGGGAGCCCCCTGGGTTACCCAATTGTCCGTTTGTGTGTCCAACCATCCGTCCGACCGCCCCCCCAAAGGAAGCCTGACACGTCAGCCAACGTACTCGTAACTAACTCGCTAATGTTGCCACCTTTTGTTCCGTTGCCAGAACACTCTGCCAATTGTTAGCGTTGCTTGCGACACACGTATCATGATCGCATTGGCATCGCCTCTTGTGCGTGAGAGATATTTGCTGACGCCACCTGACTTTTGCTCACACCACCTGACTTTTGCTCACGCCACTTTTGAATTGAATTGAATTAGAAATGATTTTTGAATCGCATTGGCATCACCTCTTTTATGTGGGTGATGTTTGTTCACGCCACCTGACTTTTGAATTTAATTTAATTTGAATTGAATTTTGAATTGAATGACATGCCACCTTACATTTGTGTGGGAGATATTTGCTCACGCCACCTGACTTTTTGAATTAAATTTGAATTGAATTTTGAATTGAATTACACTCCACCTGACATTTGTGTGGGAGATATTTGCTCACGCCACCTGACTTTTTGAATTAAATTGAATTAAATTGGAATTTCATTTTAAATTTGATTTCACGCCACCTGACTGCGAGGGAGATGTTTGTACACGCCACCTGAGTACCTGACTTATAGATTGAATTGAATTTTGAATAAAATTTCACGCAATCTGACATTTGTGTGGTAGATATTTGCTCAAGCCACCTGACTTTGAATTGAATTTTTGATTTGACTTTTGAATTGAATTGAATTTTACACCATGCTTGCTTGCTTGCTTGCTTGCTTGCTTGCTTGCTTGCTTGCTTGCATGCTTGCATGCTTGCATGCTTGCTTGCTTGCTTGCTTGCTTGCTTGCTTGCTTGCTTGCTTGCTTGCTTGCTAAAGGGACTTGTCCAACCGTAATAGGATGGGCTAACAAGAATAAGCATTGATGAACTGAACCCTAAACAATCGTTTTACCGACGGGGGCCCTGAGTTCGTGCTACAGTGGTCATTGAATTCTACAATATAATTATTATCTTGCTGCAGGGAGCTTGCTACGCGAAAGATCTTATCCCCCACAAATTGTAAGGAGTGTACAACAACAGAAAACTTGAACATTCTATACCTTCCAACAATTATAAGACTTGTTTATACTGGACAGATTCTCACAAGAGCACATATGAGCATCGCAATTGAAAAAAAGGAGCCAAGGTTAGTGTCCTAGTGTTTTTTGGGGCCAAAGGCTACAATTAACGGGCAACATTTCTAACATGGCAAATTTGTAGTAGTGCCACCTCGCTTTAAATTATCTTGTATGTATTACCCCATAAGAGATAAACAGAACAGGAGATATGCAAAAATATAGATATGCAGGAGATATGCATGAGATAAACAGAACAGGAGATATGCATATATATTGATATGCAGGAGATATGCAGGAGATAAACAGAACAGGAGATATGCACACTGCCAACCAACCTAATTCGGGGCCCAACCTGATTGTATCTTGCTGCAGGGAGCTTGCTACACGGAGGATGTACCCAGCAAATAACGAAGACCCCCCCACCCCACCCCACCCCACCCCCACACACTCACACACACACACCTGCTGCAGGGAGCTTGCTACACGGAGGATGTACCCAGCAAATAACGATGACCCCCCCACCCCACCCCACACACACACACTCACACACACACACACACACGAACACAAGCACCACACACCTGCTGCAGGGAGCTTGCTACACGGAGGATGTACCCAGCAAATAACGATGACCCCCCCCCCCCCCACCCCACCCACCCACACCCCACCCCCTCACCCCCTCCCCCACCCCCCCACCCCCCCCACCCCCCACTCACACACAAACACAAACACAAGCACACTCACCTGCTGCAGGGAGCTTGCTAAGCGGAGGAAGTACCCAGCAAATACGATGACCCCCCCCCCCCCCCCCCCCCCCCCCAACACACACACACACACACACACACACACACTCACACCCACCCACCCACCCACACACACACAAACACACACTCACACACACACACACGCACACACACACACACAAACACAAAAACACACACACACACACACACCTGCTGCAGGGAGCTTGCTACGCGGAGGATGTACCCAGCAAATAACAATGACGCCCCCCCCCCCCCCACCCACCCACCCCCCCCCCCCCCCACACACACACACACACACACAAACACAAACACAAACACATGCACACACACACCTGCTGCAGGGGGCCTGCTACGCGGAGGATGTACCCAGCAAATGAAAATGACCCCCCCACACACACCAACCCACCCACCCACCCCACCCCCACCCCCCCACACACACACTCACTCACACACACACACACACACACATACACACACACAAACACAAGCACACACACCTGCTGCAGGGAGCTTGCTACGCGCCCTCTGAGATTTTTAACACCTCCATCATGCTCTCACACTGGGGACGGACAGAACTGCATCACAAATCAGGTATGTGTGTATGTATGGACTGAACTGGTCTGAACTGGTCTGGACTGAACTGGTCTGAAGCACATGTAAGGTATGTGTGTGTCCGTATATCCATCTCTCGCGCCCTCTGATATCTTCAACACCTCCAGCATGCTCTCACACTGGAGACGGACGGAACTGCACCACACATCCGGTATGTGTGTATGTATGGTCTGAACTAGTCTGAACTGAACTGGACTGAACTGGTCTGAACTGAACTGGACTGAACTGGTCTAGACTGAAATGGTCTGAACTGAACTGGACTGAACTGGTCTAGACTGAACTGGTCTGAACTGAACTGGCCTGAACTGGTCTAGACTGAACTGGTCTGAACTAAACTGGACTGAACTGGTCTAGACTGAACTGGTCTGAACTGAACTGGACTGAACTGGTCTAGACTGAACTGGTCTGAAGCACACGCAAGGTATGTGTGTGTCCATATGGATATATATGTCTGGATTGAATCACGTCAGGTATGTGTGTATGTGTCTATATCTCTAGCGCCCTCTGAGATCTCCAATACCTACAGCATGCTCTCACACTGGGGACGAATGGAACTGCACCACACATCAGGTAGGTGCGTATGTTTCTGTTTTTAGGTTGCATCTCATGTGTGTGAATGTGCGTATGTATATGTTTATGGGTTTCATCCAATGTGCGTGAATGTGCGTATGTATATGTTTATGGGTTTCATTCAATGTGCGTGTATGTTCGTATGTGTTAGTTTATTTGCAACTTGTTTGATTGCGAGATTTTCACGACTTTTCTAGCGAGACCCACACGATTTTGGATCCTGGAAACCTCAGTTGGTTGTAAGACATTCCTTGTTTACCCTACTTTCAACCTGGAGACTCATGGGGCAGTGCTGATAAGACTATCGTCTGCTGCGTGAGCCGGTACACCATGGGCAGCAGACGACCAGGCTGATTCTTATCAACGGATGCACTCCAGGATTCACTAATTTTGTCATTTTGTAAGGCTCGTGTTGCACTGCTCGCCATGTTTGTCCTGCCTATTTAAATGTATGTTACAGGGTACGTTACTCATCTTTGTTAGGCTCACGTTGCACTGCTCGCTGTCCATTTCTGCTTATTCAGATGTGTGTTACAGGGTATGTTCCTCATCTTTGTTAGGCTCACGTTGCACTGCTCGCTGTCCATTTCTGCTTATTCGAATGTATGTTACATGGTACGTTACTCATCTTTGTTAGGCTCAGGTTGCACTGCTCGCTGTCCATTTCTGCTTATTCAAATGTATGTTACAGTTTATGTTACCCATTTTAGTTAGGCTCACGTTGCTCTGCTCGCTGTCTTTTGTTCTACCTATTCAAATGTATGGGTTGTATACGTACATGGGTCGCATCTTTGCATATGCCTATGCATTTGCATCCTGTCAGTGTTACATATTATATATATGATACTAGCTTCACATAACATACACACGCCACCAAAACGGTGGTTGGGAGTTTGGTTTGTTTGTCCTCAACACACCCCTGATGTAATGGTTTTTTTGCTTTGTTGGTGCTTTTTCTTTTTGTTTAAAGCACAGAGTCGCATACACCCTCGCGGTGTCAAGTAGACTTTAACATGTAATGTAATGTAATGCAATGTAATGTAATGTAATGTAATGTAATGTAATGTAATGTAATGTAATGTAATGTACATACATGCCATGAGCAACTATATATATGCCGTGTCGTGTGGCAGGGGTATAACTGTATAAGTGGTGGTGTGGGTTGCGGTGCGTGGGGGGGGGGGGGGGGGGGGGGGGAGTGGGGCATTAGTGGTGGTGTGGGTTGCGGTGCGTGGGGGTGGGGTGGGGTGGGGTGGGAAGGGGGAGTGGGGCATTACTGGTGGTGTGGGTTGCGGTGCGTGGGGGGGGGGGGGGGGGGGGGGGGGGGGGGAGTGGGGCATTAGTGGTAGTGGTGTGTGTGTGTGGGGGGGGGAGGGGGGGGGCATTAGTGGTGGTGGTGTATATATCTGCCATGTACATGCTACTGTATGTTTATCTGATACTAACTTCTCGCTTTGTTGTACAGCCTCTGGATGGCCTCCTGACAACTATTCACGTCCACTGGTCTGGCCGGGCTACCAAGATGAAGACTGGCGGAATGTTTATTTGGATTCTCCCCACCCTTGCTTCGATCCTAAGAAGGTAGTTCAGCATGCCCCATGAATATTAGTAGTCTAATCATGGTCTATTGATATTTTATATCGTTTCCCCTCCCACCCACTGACCTGGCCAGCCACCAGGATGAAGACTGGCGGAAGGTTAATTTGGATTCTCCCCACCCTTGCTTCGATCCTAAGAAGGTAGTTCAGCATGCCCCATGAAACTTGGTATTTTATACTGTTTTTCCTTGGGCAAACTGATTTGGCCGGGTACCAGAACAAGGACTGGCAGAAGGTTTACTGGATTCTCCCCACCCTTGCTTGGATCCCATGAAGGTACTTCAGCATGCCCCATGAATACTGGTAGTCTATTGATATTTTATATTGTTTCCCCAATCACCCACTGACCTGGCCAGCCACCAGAATGAGAACTTGCGGAAGGTTTATTTGGATTCTCCTCGCCCCTGCTACAATCCCAAGAAGGTGCTTCGGCATGCTCCATGAATATTGGTAGTCTATTGATGGTCTATTGATAGTTATATCAATAGACCATAGGGTATTGTTTCCCCAATCACCCACTGACCTGGCCAGCCACCAGAATGAGAACTGGCAGAAGGTTTATTTGGATTCCCCTCACCCTTTCTTCATTCCAAGAAGGAAGTTCAGCATGCTTCATGAATATCGGTAGTCTATTGATGGTCTATTGATCGTTTATATTGTTTCCCCAATCACCCACTGACCTGGCCAGCCACCAGAAGGAGAACTGGCATAAGGTCTATTTGGATTCTCCTCGCCCCTGCTACGATCCCAAGAAGGTGCTTCAGCATGCTCCGTGAAGATTGGTAGTGTGTATTGTTTTCCCTTGCACTGACTCGAGTGGGGGCGGGGTGGGTGGGTGGGGTGGGGTGGGGAGGCCTTGATGGGCTGGTGCTCATGGACCCCTACTACCTGGTGTCCGGGTATGAGGCCTTACAGTGGTGGAGGTGGGGTGGGTGGGTAGGGGTCTCAGGGGGGAAAACAACAACTTCGGATGATGCGAACTGATAACTTTATTCTTGCCCCCCTCCCCTCCCCACCCTGGTTTTCCCTCTATCTATCTTGATTGGCCAGCGAGCAATTGAGTATGAGTCTGGGGATGGATGGGACAGAATGAGATAGAATGAGACAGAATGAGACAGAATGAGACAGAATGAAACAAAATGAGACAGAATGAGACAGAAAGAGACAGGAAGATAGGGAACGAGACAGAATGAGACAGAATGGAACAGAATGAGACAGAATGAGACAGAATGAGACAGAATGAGACAGAATGAGACAGTATGAGGCAGAATTAAACAGAATGAGATGGAATGAGGCAGAATTAAACAGAATGAGACAGAATGAGGCAGAATTAAACAGAATGAGATGGAATGAGGCAGAATTAAACAGAATAAAATGGAAGGAGGCAGAATTAAACAGAATGAGATGGAATGAGACAGAATGAGGCAGAATTAAACAGAATGAGACACAATGGGGCAGAATTAAACAGAATGAGATGGAATGAGGCAGAATGAGGCAGAATGAAGCAGAATGAAACAGAATGAAACAGAATAAAACTGAATGAGATGGAATGAGACGGAATGAGGCAGAATTAAACAGAATGAGACAGAATGAGACAGAATGAAACAAAATAAGACAGACTGAGACAGAATGGAGCAGAATGAGACAAAATGAGACATACTTTGAAGCCCTTTTTACATATTTGTCTGCAGAGTCTAAAACATACATGCTCTCAATCACCACACAGGACCTCCTAATTCCTGCCTTCAAGGCTCCCTTCCACTACATGAAGCCCCCCTTTATGGAAGGAAGATACAGCTCAACTGCACTTTCATTTTGGGCACTAGGATTTGTACCAAATCTACGCTCACTCATCAAATAGGACCTCTTAATTCCTCCCCATTCCTCGTTACGCAGGACCTCTTCACTCCCGCCTTCAATGCTCCCTCCCACTCCATGAAGCCCCACTTGATAGGATGAGCATACAGCTCAACTGCACTTATACTTTGGGCTCTAGGATTTGTACCAAAGCTATGCTCGCTTACCACGCTTGACATCTTCATTCCTCCCCATTCCTCGTTACGCAGGACCTCCTGATTCCTGCCTTCAAGGCTCCCTCCCATTACATGAAGCCCCCCTTAATGGGATGAGCATACAGCTCAACTGCACTTTTACTTTGGGCACTAGGATTTGTACCAAAGCTATGCTCGCTCATCATGCAGGACCTCTTGACTCCTCACCATTCCTCATGGCGCAGGACCCCCTAATTCCTGCCTTCAAGGCTTTCTTCCACTACTTGAAGCCCCCCTTGATAGAAGGAAGATACAGGTCAACCTCACTTTCACTTTGGGCACTAAGATTTGTACCAAAGCTATGATCATTTATCACGCAGGACCTGTGAACTCCTCCCCATTCCTCATTACGCAGGACCTCCTAATTCCAGCCTTCAAGGCGTTCTCGCACTTCATGAAGCCCCCCTTGATAGAAGGAAGATACAGCTCAACTTCACTTTCACTTTGGGTACTAAGATTTGTACCAAAGCTATGCTCACTCATCATGCAAGACCTCGTAACTCCTCCCCATTCCTCATGACGCAGGATCTCCTCATTCTCGCCTTCAAGGCTCCCTCCCACTACACGAAGCCCCCCTTAATGGAAGGAAGATACAGCTCAACTTCACTTTAACTTTGGGTACTAAGATTTGTACCAAAGCTATGCTCACTCATCACGCAAGACCTCGTAACTCCTCCCCATTCCTCATGACGCAGGATCTCCTCATTCTCGCCTTCAAGGCTCCCTCCCACTACACGAAGCCCCCCTTAATGGAAGGAAGATACAGCTCAACTTCACTTTAACTTTGGGTACTAAGATTTGTACCAAAGCTATGCTCACTCATCACGCAAGACCTCGTAACTCCTCCCCATTCCTCATGACGCAGGATCTCCTCATTCTCGCCTTCAAGGCTCCCTCCCACTACACGAAGCCTCCCTTAATGGGAGGAAGATACAGCTCAACTTCACTTTCACTTTGGGTACTAAGATTTGTACCAAAGCTATGCTCACTCATCACGCAAGACCTCGTAACTCCTCCCCATTCCTCATGACGCAGGATCTCCTCATTCTCGCCTTCAAGGCTCCCTCCCACTACACGAAGCCCCCCTTAATGGAAGGAAGATACAGCTCAACTTCACTTTCACTTTGGGTACTAAGATTTGCACCAAAGCTATGCTCACTCATCACGCAGGTCCTCGTCATTCCTTCACATTCCTCGTTACGCAGGACCTCTTCACTCCCGCCTTCAATGCTCCCTCCCACTCCTTGAAGCCCCCCTTAATGGGATGAGCATACAGCTCAACTGCACTTTTACTTTGGGCTCTAGGATTTGTACCAAAGCTATGCTCGCTTACCACGCTTGACATCTTCATTCCTCCCCATTCCTCGTTACGCAGGACCTCCTGATTCCTGCCTTCAAGGCTCCCTCCCACTCCTTGAAGCCCCCCTTAATGGGATGAGCATACAGCTCAACTGCACTTATACTTTGGGCTCTAGGATTTGTACCAAAGCTATGCTCGCTTACCACGCTTGACCTCTTCATTCCTCCCCATTCCTCGTTACGCAGGACCTCCTGATTCCTGCCTTCAAGGCGCCCTCCCACTTAACAAAGTCGCCCTTGATGGGCGCACAAGCTGTGAAGCAAGATATACTGCAGTTCTTTATGGAATGAACATATAGCTGAAGTGCGCTCTCACAGCTTCTGCTGTCGTCTTCACAGAAGATGCCCCCACCCCACCACACCACCCAGTCCAACCCCA
>JACBWV010000552.1:8966661-9021661 GCA_013435795.1 Chlamydomonas sp. ICE-L
AAAAAATCAAAAAAAACACAAAACAAAAAAAACACCAAAAAACACACAAAACCCAAAAAACACCCCCAACCCCACAAAAAAAAAAAAAACAAACAACAACCCAACCCCCCAACCCCCCCCCACCCCCCCCCCCCCCAACACATTTTTCGACTTTTTTTTCGACTTTTCGGAGCTTACGACCCCTTTAGCCCCGGATTTCAACGAGCGGTACACGAGCAACTTCCTGAGGGCCCCCCGATGGGGACTACCATAAAAACATTAAACAGGAAAAATGTAATCGTTATTAAACAATATAAATAATAAATCACTGCATCTTGCAGGCTTGCTCAGGAGGAGAAGTGGCGAGAGAAGCACGCATTCATCATTGGCACCGGCGCTAGCTAGGGTTTCGGGGGTTGGAGGGGCCTATGCAGGAATTTCTGTTTAGGGTTTAGGGGGGCTGTCGAGGGATTTTTTTGTACGAAATTTTAATTTTAATTTGAAAATAAAAATGATTAACCACTTCATTTTGCATGCTTGCTCAGGAGGAGAAGTGGCGAGAGAAGCACAACATATTCATTGCCACTGGCGCCAACTTTAAGGGCGCCTATGCAGGGATTCGTTTCCGCTACATATTGCCATCGCTACCTGCGACCCCAACAAATGCAATCGTTATTAAAACAATACAAATAATAAACCACTGCATCTTGCAGGCTTGCTCAGGAGGAGAAGTGGCGAGAGAAGCACAACATATTCATTGGCACCGGAGCAAACTACGAGGGTGACTATGGGGACTACCTCGTGCGCTCCAAGTTTTGCCTCGTGGCACCAGGCAAGTCGTCCTAGGTACAAATGATGTAACGAATAAGATACAAATGATATAATAACGATAATAATAGATAATAACGGTCTAAGGTACAAATGATATAATAACGATAATAAGGATAATAATAGATAATAACGATATAAGGTGCAAATAATATAATAACGATAATAAAGATTATAATAGATAATAACGATATAAGGCACAAATGATATAACGAGGCAGAATGACAGAATGGTAGAATAGCAGAATGACAAAATGAGAGAAGAGAATGAGGAATTACCTTGTGCACTCCAAGAGTTGTCTTGTTGCTTCAGGCAAGCCAACCTTATCATCTTTATCTATGCAAACTTACGCGAGCTGGCGCTGGCTGGCTATCGGATTTTTGTGAAGCCGGGTTTAGGGTTTAGGGAACCTACCGTAGCTTTAACTGTACGACCAACTACCCACCCACCCCCCACCCAGCGAAATTTCAAACTGTCGACAGAGCAGACTAGGCAAGCCAACCTTATCATAGAGTCAAAAAGGTAATGATAACGCCTGGTGGGGCGTGGTGTTAAGGGAGCCCGTCGTACGTGGGTGGGGAGCGGTCTCCTAGCTCAACTGGACAAGCTACCATCGCGGTTAACAATGACCTGCAACGCCAAGAGCCACCGAAGGGGGAGTCGAACCCACGACTCTTCATCCTCAAGCGATCTGGCCTACCACTAGACCATTGTATCCCACTAAAAAGGGCTATCATAGAGTCATATACTAACAACATATAAATAATCATATTGAGGCCATGAGGGTAACTAGGGGGACTACCTCGTGCACTCCAAGGTTGCCTCGTGGCACCAGGCAAGTCGAGCTAGGTATAAATGATATAATGACGAGGCAGAATGACAGAATGGACAAAAAACATAATTACAGAATAAGAGAAGAATAACAATGGGGATTACCTCGTGCGCTCCAAGTTTTGCCTCGTGGCACCAGGCAAGTCGACTTCAGTACAAATGATGTAAACACCATATTAGGTACAAATGATATAATAACAATAATAACGATAATATTAGATAATAACGATATAAGGTACAAATGATATAATAACGAGGCAGAATAACAGAATGGTACATAACATAATTACAGAATGAGAGAAGGATAACTATGGGGATTACCTCGTGCGCTCCAAGTTTTGTCCGGTGGCACCAGGCAAGCCAACCTACTTGCAAATGATATAACAACAAGGCAGAATGACAGAATGGTACAATAATAGAATGACATAATGAGAGAAGAATAACAATGGGGACTACTTCGTGCACTCCGAGTTTTGCCTCGTGGTCCCAGGCAAGTCAAGCGGGGTACAAAATGATAAAAGAACGAGTCAGAATCACCGAATGAGAGAAGAATAACAATGAGGGTGACTTGTTTGTGCGCTCCAAGTTTTGCCTCGTGGCCCCAGGTAAGTCAACCTTATCATAGAGGCCTATACTGACGACATATAATTATAGAAATAATCATATTGAGGCCATGAGGAGGGTTGTTATTCCTATAATTGTTTGTATACTTATTTCTATAATTATTTTTATAGGACTACGGGGATTATCTTGTGCGCTCCAAGTTGTGCCTCGTGGTCCCAGGTAAGTCAACCTTATCATAGAGGCATATTCTAACGACATATAATTATAGAAATAATCATATTGAGGCGATGAGGGGGATTACGGGGATTACCTTGTGCGCTCCAAGTTGTGTCTGGGGGCATCAGACAAGTCTAGCTGGGTATAAAATGATAAAATAACGTGACAGAATCAGGGTAATTCAAAGCGCGCGCTTTTGCGCTTTTGAGCGCTGACTTTTTGACCCCCTCTGCGCTTGTGGGCGCTGCAAGCAATTTTTGCGCTTTTTGCACTACACAGCGCAGTTTTTTTATTTCAAGTGCGCTAAAGCGCTGGCCAATTTGGCCATTTGAAGTACCCTGGACAGAATGTCTGAATCACATAATGTTGAGGCCATGCGGGTAACTTTTGGGACTACTGCGTACACTCCACGTTCTGTCCGGTGGCTCCAGGAAAGGCAATCTTATCATAGATAAATAGAATGACAATGCAGACGCTAATAGCACGTTGATGGAGGAGGCACCAGGGACTAACTAGTGACTTGTGCACTCCAAGTTTTGTCTGATGGCTGCAGGCAAGTCCACCTCACCATAAAGAAATAGAATGACTATGTAGACTATAATAAGCGGCTATGGAGGAGGCTCCAGGGACCACCTTTCTGCAAGCAACCGAAAGCCTGAAACATTAAGTATATGGCACGCCCGATGCTCCAGCCAGGCATCTGACAGACGTAAATATTAAGTATATGGCACCCCCGATGCTCCACCCAGAGATCTGTACTCCAAGTTTTGTCTGGTGGCTCCAGGCAATTCAAGCTAGGTATACAAATAATAAATGAATACATTACATTACATTACATTACATTACATTACATGTTAAAGTCTACTTGACACCGCGAGGGTGCATGAGACTCTGTGCTTTAAACAAAAAGAAAAAGCACCCACAAAGCAAAAAACCCCATTACATCAGGGGTGTGTCGAGGACAAACAAACCAAACTCCCAACCACCGTTTTGGTGGCGTAGGTATTAAACCCCTTAGAGCCGGACCCAGATCTCAACCACTTACAGTGGCGGAGGTAAGAAGCTAACAAATGAGAAGTCACAAGAAGAAGAAAAAAAGGGATGATAAATTACGGTGCCACTAAGCAGTCCAGGGCTTCCTGTCTTGCTCTTCTACAAGTAGAAAGATAGTCGGCTAGGTTGCTCCAAAAAGACTTAGTGCCATTTCCATTCATAAAGGTTCTGAATGTGGAATCGCAGAATTCCACATTCCATACGGTTAAGTTGGTATCCTCATGGACATGCCTATAAATATCTGTAAACAGCTTCTGGTAGCGGAGGCGAATATCATTATAAAAAGGGCACTCAAACATATGCATTTCATCCTCAGTTTTTTGGAACCCACACATTTGACAGTGTCTCATTGAGCGAGGGATGTGTGCTCTATCCACCACCCTCATTCTTTCTGTGTTCAGCCAATGGGAACCCATTCTAAACTGTGCTATAGAACGAATCTGATCCTGCTTATGTAAGGCGGATGTAAAGGGAATCAAGCCATTCTCATCATTGCTGTTGGCTGCGAACCATTTTTGGTATCGGAGGCGTTTAAAGCCAACCCTTCTCTCATCAGGGATGTCTCTAACTGCATTGGTGTCACTTGGGTACTTAAACCTCCATGACTCAAAAACTTCAGACATAATACCTTCGACATCGACAGCCTCCAAAATGTTGATGTTTTTACTGGATCCTAGCTTGTGGAGAGCACAACGCAAGTCATGAACCCAGCCAGTGTTGGAGTCAAAAGATTCCTCAAGAGCCATTCTAATGAGATCCTCAGGTTCTTTATGTATGGTCTTGTTCCAGAAGCGCAAAGCTTGTTTAAGCCAAGCAAAACACAACGGGGTTCTACCCAGCTCTTCCATGATAATATTAGATGTAGTAGATTGGCAAACACCCAACATTTGTTTAAGTATACCTCTATGCCATTTCTCACAAGCATGGTCATTTGAGATAAGTGTGTTGTTCAGAATAGAAGGAGCCCACACCTCACAGCCAAAATTCAGGATAGGTTGTACAAGAGAATCAAACAGGTGGGTGAGAATATCAATATTGTATATCTCCATAGTATGGCATCGCCTACGGAGCATGTGGTGTGCCTTTTGGGCCTTAGTGAGCATCCTAGAAAAAGCAGCTTTTGCACGATTGCTTGAGTCACCATCCACAAAGAGGGATCCCAAGTAGATAAAAGATAACTTTGTAGAAAGTTGTGCTCCATCATAGACAAATTTGTAATCAGGATCCATGCGGGCCTCATCACAGAATTGCTTGTTGAAAACGACAATCTCAGTTTTCTTTATATTCACAGCCATCTTAGTAGCCTCACAGAAATCTCTCAGACAGTCAAGCATCGCTTGCATATCTGCCGGGGATTCTGCCATTATAGCTAGGTCATCAGCATAAAGTAACAGTTGCAGAATCTTTCCCCTAAGCTCAGCCCCTACATTTGGGAGCTTGGATTGGAGGAACGATTCAATTCTATCAATGAACAGACCGAATAGGAGTGGGGATAGGGGGTCTCCTTGTTTAACTCCTACAAGGGATGGAAAGGAGGATCCAATGTCCCCATGTAGGCGAACTTGGAAAACAACATGAATATACATGGACTTCAGAATACTGAGATAGGGGTCCTTGACTCCTAGCCTTGCTAAGCAATCCCATAGCAAGTCTCTGTTGACCCAATCATAAGCCTTCTTGAAATCAACAAAAGCCACAAAGAGTGGTTTTTTCTTTTCTCTATATTTATCTACAATATGGTTAAGAATGAATGATGCATCTGCAGTACCCCTACCACTTCTAAATCCATATTGGCCAGCGGCTCTGAGGTTGAATTCTTCTGACCAATCATCTAGTCTACGTAGCATGCAAAGGGAGAAGATCTTTCCTATGGATTTGCTCACCGCAAGACCTCGATAGTTGTCCTTGTCATACACACTGCCTTTGGATTTGGGTACGGGTACCAAGGCAGCTGCAGCCCATTGGCTAGGGTAAGAAGTCTTCCAGATGAGATTAAACAGGTTAGTCATAGCTTGTACAAATCGGGAGTTGGCTTCATGGGAAGCAAATCTGTACCATTCTGCAGGGATACCATCTACCCCGGGGGAGGAGTTTTTCCGTAGGGATTGGAGAACAGAAAACACCTCCTTGGTGGTAAAGTCTTGACATAACCATGTTGGTGCGGCCTCTATCTGAGGTCCATCAGCTTGAGGGACAAAGTCCCTAGCATCCAGACTTGGATCAATACCTACTTGCACATCAAAGAGGTCTGCAAAATAATCAGTCCAATCATGAATTGTGATGTCTGCCGTAGTGGCCTTGTTAGGTGGCTCCAGGCAATTCAAGCTAGGTATACAAATAATAAATGAATACATGATCAATAACGTGACAGAATGACAGAATGAATAATGGCAGAATGACAGAATAGTAGAATGGTAGAATGACAGAATGACAGAATGGCAGAATGACAGAAAAGTATAATGGTAAAATGACAGAATGACAGAATGGCAGCAAAGTAGAATGGTAGAATGACAGAATGACAGAATGGCAGAATGACAGAAAAGTAGAATGGTAGAATGACAGAATGACAGAATGGCAGAATGACAGAAAAGTAGAATGGTAGAATGACAGAATGACAGAATGGCAGAATGACAGAATAGTAGAATGGTAGAATGACAGAATGACAGAATGACAGAATGACAGAATGGCAGAAGAATAAATATGAGGTTAATAGTCATATGGGGACTCCTGTGTGTGCTCCAAGTTTTTCCTTGTGGCTCCAGGAAAGTCAATCTTATCATAGAGAAATAGAATGGCAATACAGACTATACCACCATACCACCAAACAAGTGGTGGAACAATCTTGTCTAGCACAGTGCCTGCAAACAACGAACTGCAAAATATTGTTATTTGTTAGTACAAAAAAGGTATCTCGATATACGTTAAAGGAGGAAAAATAATTGTTTTTTTACCTATACCACCATACCACCAAACAGCAGGACCTAACAATCAACTTACCTCACAATCTGATCATACACAGGAGACAGGTGGTTCAGGCTCTCTCACTGCTAATTTGACCTACACACTAAAAGTCAAGCCCCCTCACAATCTACATGTCAACAGGAGACGGGTGGTCTAGTCGAGCTGAGGACTCAAAACTCCATGGATGCATCCCATACGTGTGTCTTACTTTGGAATCTACCATTCACGCAGAGCTTGGGAACCTCCCGTCTCCCCCTGCTTATTTAACCTACACACTAAAAGTCAAGCCCCCTCACAATCTACCTGTCCATAGGGGACGGGTGGTCCAGTCGAGCTGAGGACTCAATCCTTCATGAGTGCATCCCATACGTCGTCATGGATGATGTGCATGCCGTGTGGGAGGTCATATGTAACATTAGTTACCATGAGTGTTAAAGAATCAGTTCATATGTAACATTAGTTACCATGAGTGTTAAAGAATCAGTTCATATGTAACATTAGTTACCATGAGTGTTAAAGAATCAGTTCATATGTAACATTAGTTACCATGAGTGTTAAAGAATCAGTTCATATGTAACATAAGTTACCATGAGTGTTAAAGAATCAGTTCATATGTAACATTAGTTACCATGAGTGTTAAAGAATCAGTTCATATGTAACATTAGTTACCATGAGTGTTAAATAATCAGTTCATATGTAACATAAGTTACCATGAGTGTTAAAGAATCAGACTGCTGTCAATATCTACACACTCATAAGTATGGTCATAGGTGATGCTGTGCATGCGGTGTAGGAGGGGGCAGTGGACTGGTACAAGTTCAGCCCTTTCAACATGTTCACAACAGTATCTGCCTTGAAGATCTACACGCTAAAAATCCCCCCCCCCCCCCCCCCCCCCCCTCACAATCTGCTTGTTGACAGGAGACGGGTGGTCCAGTCGAGCTGAGGACTCCATCCTACATAGGTGCATCCCATACGTCGTCATGGATGATGTGCATGCCGTGTGGGAGGTCATATGTAACATTAGTTACCATGAGTGTTAAAGAATCAGTTCATATGTAACATTAGTTACCATGAGTGTTAAAGAAGACTGCTATCAATATCTACACACTTATAAGTATGGTCATAGGTGATGCTGTGCATGCCGTGTAGGAGGGGGCAGTGGATTGGTCTAAGTTCAGTCGTTTCAACATGTTCACAACTGTATCTGCCTTAACGATCTACACGCTAAAATCCCCCCCCCCCCCCCCCCCCCCCTCCCCCCTCACAATCTGCTTGTTGACAGGAGACGGGTGGTCCAGTCGAGCAGAGGACTCAATCCTTCATGGGTGCATCCCATTTGTGGTCATGGATGATGTGCATGCCGTGTGGGAGGGGGTAGTGGACTGGTCCAAGTTCAGCATCCGAGTCAAGCAAAGTGAACTGCATCGAACTGCGGAGATCCTGACTGCCATCTCTGATGAAAGGGTGGAGGAGATGCAAAAGGCGTTGACTAAAGTTTGGCACAGGTAGGTTTGGGGGGGGGGGGGGGCTCTGATATGGATGTGTGTGTGTGTGCGCGGCACTGATATGGATGTGGGTGCGTGGGGGTGGGTGCGTGTGGACTGGTCCAAGTTAAGCATCCGAGTTAAGCAAAGTGAACTGCATCAAACTGCAGAGATCCTGACTGCCATCTCTGATGAAAGGGTAGAGGAGATGCAAAAGGCGTTGACTAAAGTTTGG
Organism: Chlamydomonas sp. ICE-L; assembly: GCA_013435795.1. Classification (NCBI taxonomy): domain Eukaryota; kingdom Viridiplantae; phylum Chlorophyta; class Chlorophyceae; order Chlamydomonadales; family Chlamydomonadaceae; genus Chlamydomonas; species Chlamydomonas sp. ICE-L. The sequence continues at coordinate 8,974,816 of JACBWV010000552.1, forward strand.
CACAGGTACGTTGGGGGTTGGGGGGGGGAGGGGGGGGGGGGGGGGGGGGGGGGTTCTGTTAGGGTTGGGGTAAGGTTAGGTCGTGGGTATGGGTGGGGGTGGGTGGGTGGGGTGGGGTGGGGGTTTGTTTTGTTGCTTGTATATGTTTGTGTGTGGGTGGGGTGGGGGTGGGGGGTGGGGGTGTGTGGGGGGTGTGTGTGGGGGGGGTCTGTTGGGGTTGGGGTTGTATTGGGTTAGGTCGTGTGTGCATTGAAATGCAGAGATTCTGACTGCCATCTCTGATGAAAGGGTGGAGGAGATGCAAAAGACGTTGACTAAGGTTGTGCACAGGTAGGTCGTGTGTGTGTGTGGTGGTGTGGTGGTGGTGGTGGTGGGGGGGGGGGGGGATTGAGTGGGTTGTGTGTGGGTTGGGGTTGGGTAGGTCGGGTGTGTGTGTGTGGTCGTGGTGGTGGCGGTGTGGGTGGGTGGGTGGGTGGGTAGGTCGGGTGGGTGGGTGTATGAGAATGTGTGTGTAGGGGGGGCTGTTGTCTTGTTGCTCTGATATGGCTGTTGGATGTGATGTTGTATGAGCCATCCGCCTGGGAGGCAACCCATGTGTGGTCTTGGCTGGGGCGGGTGTAGGTTGGGGGTGGGTGGGTAGGGTGTGGGGTGTGTGTGTGTGTGTTTATGTATAGGGCAGGTGGGGGTGGATGGGTGGGTGGGGGAGGGGGGACTGTCGTGGCTTATGGATGCAATGCTGTATGATCAGCCCTCTCACCGACTCCACCCAATCTGACCCCGCTTCATACATTACAAAACATAAGACCAAGTACCACCAAGTGCAAGAAGCATGCACGCAAACCAAGCTGGAGAATATCTACCAGATCGGACTAGTTAAGCCACCATGCGCCCCGCCGTGACTCTCATTTGGTCCGGTCGGGAACGCGTTCCTTCGTTAAAGCTTTTGTTTTGCTTTATTGGAACCTGAACACGATTAGCCATCTCGCCGTGCCGCTGCAGCTTCCTATTCGTTCACACAGATGGGTATTACTCTAGTATTGCAAAAAGCATGTACGCAAACCAAGCTAGAGAAAAGATACCAGGCCAGTAAACTCCGCAAACAAAACCAAATTAGAATACACAACACAACACAGCCATCAACATCAGTACACAGCACAACACACTACAGATCAAACACAACACAACACTCAACCTATGAACATAACACAACACAACACTCAACCTTGGAACATAACACAACACAACACTCAACCTATGAACATTACACAACACAACACTCAACCTATGAACATAGCACAACACAACACTCAACCTATGAACATAACACAACACAACACTCAACCTATTAACATTACACAACACAACACTCAACCTATGAACATAGCACAACACAACACTCAACCTATGAACATAACACAACACAACACTCAACCTATGAATATAACACAACACAACACTCAACCTATGAACATAGCACAACACAACACTCAACCTATGAACATAACACAACACAACACTCAACCTATGAACATAGCACAACACAACACTCAACCTATGAACATAATACAACACAACACTCAACCTATGAACATAACACAACACAACACTCAACCTATGAACATAGCACAACACAAAACTCAACCTATGAACATAACACAACACAACACTCAACCTATGAACATAACATAACACAACGCAACACTGGACCTAAGTATATAACACCACACAGCACAACTTCAACCTATGAACATAACACAGCACTCGACTTAAGTACATAACACCACACAGCACAAAACAATTTACCAAAATTCAACACAACGCAACAAAACAGCAAAACAACAAAATAACAAAATAACAAAATACCAAAACAAAATCCACATAGCACAACACAACACAACACAACGAAAGAACATCCAAACCAATCCAATCCAAACCAAACCAAACCAAACCAAACCAACCTCCAGGTTTGCATATGCCACGAGTCCTACCATGATGCCTGGCATTAACCAGGGCAATGCCTGCAACGCAACCCAACACAACCCAACACAACAAAACACAACGTAACGTAATAAAGCAACACAAAATCCAACACAACACAGCACAACACAATCTCCAGGTTTGCATATGCCACGAGTCCTACCCACCATACCATGATGCCCGGCATTAACCAGGGCAATGCCTGCAACGCAACACTACACAACACAACAAAACACAGCGTAACGTAATAAAGCAACATAAAATCCAACACAACACAGCACAACACAATCTCCAGGTTTGCATATGCCACGAGTCCTACCCACCATACATTGATGCCTGGCATTAACCAGGGCAATGCCTGCAACGCAACCCAACACAACACGACAAAACACAATGCAATGTAATAAAGCAACACAAAATCCAACACAACAAAGCACAACACAATCTCCAGGTTTGAATATGCCACAAGGCCTCTCCACCACACCATAATGCCTGGCATTAACCAGGGTAATGCCTTCAACACAACCCAACACAACACGACAAAACACAATGCAATGTAATAAAGCAACACAAAATCCAACTCAACACAGCACAACACAATCTCCAGGTTTGAATATGCCACAAGGCCTCTCCACCACACCATAATGCCTGGCATTAACCAGGGCAATGCCTACAACGCAACCCAGCACAACACAACGCAACAAAGCAACACAAAATCCAACACAACACACCCACACACCCACACACCCACACACCAAAACAAAATCCAGGTTTGCGTGTGCCACAAGTTCTCTCCACCGCACCATGATGCCTGGCAGCTACCAGTGCAATGCCTACACAGCACAATCCGAACCAAACCAAACCAAACCAAACTCCAAACTCCAAACTCCAAACTCCAAACTCCAAACCAGCCCAACCCAACCCAGCCCAACCCAACCCAACCCAACCCAACCCAACCCAACCCAACCCAACCCAACCCAACCCAACCCAACCCAACCCAACCCAACCCGACCCAACCCAACCCAACCCAACCCAACCCAACCCAACCTACATCCCAACACAATCTCCAGGTTTGCATATGCCACGAGTCCTCTCCACCGCACCATGATGCATGGCATCTACCAGGGCAATGCCTACACAGCACAATCCGACCCAAACCAAACCAAACCAAACTCCAAACCAAACTCCAAACTCCAAACTCCAACCCAACCCAACCTCCAAACCTCCAAACCAAACCAAACCAACCTCCAAACCAACACAATCTTTAGGTTTGCATATGCCACGAGTCCTCTCCACTGCACCATGATGCATGGCATCTACCAGGGCAATGCCTACACAGCACAATCCGACTCAAACCAAACCAAACCAAACCAAACTCCAAACCAAACTCCAAACTTCAAACTCCAACCCAACCCAACCTCCAAACCTCCAAACCAAACCAAACCAACCTACAAACCAACACAATCTCCAGGTTTGCATATGCCACAAGTCCTCTCCACCGCACCATGATGCATGGCATCTACCAGGGCAATGCCTACAACAGTGGTGTTCTCTTCAACCACACTGGCCACCACTTCAATCCACGCACCCGCTACCCAAGGAAAGACGACGCCCTTCACACAATCATGCAGTGGCTGTATGGGAAAATGGAGAGGTCGTGAACAGAGCAGCATGGTATTAGACTTTGCTCTCGTTAACCACACAAGCCACCACTTCAATCCACGCACCCGCTACCCAAGGAAAGACGACGCCCTTCACACAACCATGCAGTGGCTGTATGGGAAAATAGTAGGGTGCCCTGGCGGGTCCCCTGGAGGTCGGCCCCGGGGGTGGTGTAATGTTCGTCAAGCAGCAGTGGCAGCTTCCTTTGTGATAGATGCACAAGCAGTTGCTTACTTATCCGTACAATTTAATATTGGGGGGGGTCAAGAATCAATGTAGCATGGCATGGCATTATTATTCAACTTGGTGGCTTGTAAGGCTAATAAACTTATTAACTCACTGACTTCCCGGAGTTCCATGGAGGCAGGTGCAGTAACTCCCGAGGCTACAGTTGCTACTTCGCAACCTGCAGGAACTAGTGCGAAAGAGCAGATTCCCTTGTCAAGCACAATGCGCTGATGCAATGAGCTATGAGAGTCACGATGAAGCGAATTCTTCAAGGAGAAATCGTCGACATGCTCCAGGTCCTAAGATTGAGTCCACTGGATAGGAGGGATACGACAAATGAAAACGCCGCGTCCACAGTCCGCAACCCTGATATGCGTACTCGAAAAAGTGCCCTCAGAGGTAATCCGCCCCAGACGGGAATTGAACACGAGTCGATAAGCTTTCAGGACAGTCAGATTAACTAGCAATTTTGACCGGCGTTATTGGGGAAATTGAAGATAGCAAAACTGAAACAACAGCACGATCTCGCATAAGTAGGGCTGTCAATACCGTATGGTATTTTCAATTACCGTACTATATATCGTGATACGGTATTTTTATACCCTTTTGGGGGAAATCAGTATAAGACCAAGGGGATATAACAGGAAATACCGTTTACACGTCCATACACTTCAAGTCAAATGAACCAATACTGAGGAAGTCAAGGCAAATCAAGACAAATGAATCAATACTGAGGAAGATAGAAAAACACGGTAAACACGGTAAACACGGTAAACACGGTAAAAACACGGTAGACCACGATATCGTGGTCTATTACGTGATATATCGTACGCTATAAAATTCCCTGTCCCAGACTCAGGTGCTTCTGACGAGAATCGAACCGCCGACCTGCCGAGTCGCAAGCCGAAGCCAAAGCCGATTTGGACCAAAGACGATATATTGTCCGGTAAACACGTACATACTACCGTACGATGGATCCCAAAAATACCGTACGGTTAGCATGTTTTACCGTACGGTATATAGTACGGTACACGGTAAAATAAATACCGGGCGGTATAAAGCTTGACAGGGCGCCGACCACATTTTGCCCAGTCTGGAGGGCGGTATGGTCAAAACTCCGATGGTAGAGCTTACGCCAATCGGGAGAAGTTTGAACCCCATTGCCGGAAGACAGTGGGTGTTCGGCGTCCGTTCCCTCGGGGGCGGTGGTGTTTCCACTGCCAGGATAAGTGGCCATTGTACTCTTTCTTTATTTTTCCAATGGAGAGGTCGGGAACAGAGCAGCATAGTATTAGACTTTGCTCTCGTTAACCACACAAGCCACCATTTCAATCCACGCACCCACTACCCAAGGAAAGACGCCGCCGGTCAGTGCAGATTATTATTAATTGTGTTTAAATTGTCCTCGTCTAATTAAATTTCCACTGTAGCACGAATTCAGGGCTCCCGTTGGTAAAACGATTGCTTGCGGACCAGTGCGTTATCGTTATGGCCCCTCACGTCACGGTTGGACAATTCCCTTTAGCCTATTACCTCCCCTTGTACTATAACTAGAAGTCAGACGCAAGACATGAGCATTGACCCTGGATCACCCGGGGATAATGCACCCCCCCCGTGGTTTGCAATGTGGTACGCTACAACGCTTAAACCCACACTGGACAAATCGTTCGACTCGATTAAAAAAGAGTCGCATCAAACATTGAAGTCGGTGGAAGGACTTTTGAGTGAGATGCGGGAAACCGTTCAGAAACAGACCAATAAGATCGCAAACATAGAGGCCACTCTGAACGCCCAGAGGGATACGATAGTATCCCAGGAGAAGCGCATTTCCGCCCTGGAAGCTGCTATCAAGGATCGGCCGGTGGTGCCCCCAGCAGGGGGAAAAGAATCTGCATGGAGTCGGCCACTCATACAGCGACCGGGCTCAGCCCCCCCAGACCAAGCAGGTTACGACATGCAATTCAGGATCTCAGGCATCCCTGAAGATCCCAACGAGAACGACAGGCAGCTAGCGGTGGCTGTAAAGTCTAAGCTCACCCAGGCTTTAGAAGCCAACAACACCTACGCCCAGAAGGAGCAAGACAAGGCAGAGTTTACTATTGTGTCCGCTCGACGCATGGGAGGCAAGGTGGATCCCTCACGACCCCGCCTTGCCCTAATCACAGTATCCTCCAGCTTCGATGCTTCCTCCATTGTGAGGAACCGAAGGTTCCTCAAGGATAGCGGAATAGCAGCTCTGGATTTCTTGTCTCCTGAGGAGCTGAAGCTGCACAAGGAACACCTTCCAGCGTTTCTGGAAGCTAAGAGGGACCCCTCTAAGTGGGTTTCGTTCAATAGAGGACTCCTGAAGGTGCGGGACAAGGCTCCCCCTTCAGGTGTCTCATCGACTGATGCATGAAGTGGACTAAGGTGCCTTGCATGGAACATCAGAGGACAACTCAGTGTTCTGAGCAGCTGCGGTGCAGCAATGAAAGTGGTGAGAAAACACGACATTTTATTGTTTTCACACACAGGGGTGCGTGGCCAGCTAGACACCCCCCACATTCCAGGTTTCAAATGCCTTTCTTGTGCCCCTCGCCCCAAGTTGAGCAAGGATGGGGGGGGTCGCTATCTATGTCCGCACTTGCCTAAATGCTACTTTAGTCCATGAGGCACCTGAATTAGGCATGGCATGGATTCGCATACATGGAACACACATTGGTGTGTGCTATATCCCACATGCTAACAGCTCATACTACAAACATGGTGACGACTGCATTAGTATAGAGGACCACTTCCTCACTCTAGGTAAAATCATTGGGAACTTCCAGGAAAAAGGCAACGTTGTGGTGATGGGTGACTTCAACGCTCGGGTTGGTCTTGGTGTGGACAATGATGATACCGAGTTAGGAGATGAACCAGTATCCCAAACCAGTAGTACAGCCCCCAACCAAACCATTCAACCGAGGTGTAGCATGGACACAGCTCCCCCCAATCGATTGGGGGGGGCCCTACTCCAGCTATGTGTAGTAACTGGTCTTATCATCCTTAACGGTAGAACAGAAGGTGATATGCAAGGTGCACATACCTTCTTTGCAGATGGCATGGACAAGAAATCTGTCATTGATTATGCGCTAGCCGCCCCTAGTCTTCTCAACACCCCAGGAGTCAAGTTTAGTGTGGCTCCCAAGCATGACTGCCCTCTCAGGCCCGGGGGTGGAAAGTTTGACCACATGCCTATCACACTCCACATACCAGATGCTGCCCTTAGGCCTTCTCAAGGTACTATTAGTACACCTGCTGGTGGTAAACCTTCGCCCAAACTGAAATGGAAAGACAACTATGTCCAGATGTATGCACACACAATTAAGCGTGATCCAGACGTTAACCGATTACTTGACATTGCACTCCATAGCTCATCTATGGAAGATTCAGAGAAGGGGATTGCTAGTGCTATTGAACTAGCCATAAGCAAATGCACACCATGTCACAAACCTGTAGCTAAGCGTAAGCACGGGCCCGTGAACGCATGGTATGATGATGAATGCAATCGTGCTAGACAGGCAGCAAGCCAAGCAGAACATCAACATGGCTCTAGCTCTGACTTGGCTGGTTCTATGCACAAGGAGTACAAGAGGATTCTCAGAAGAAAGAAGAGGAAGTGGCTAGAAACACGCATGGAGAACCTTCATACGAATCTTCGGCATAATCCGAAAAGTTTTTGGAAAGACGTGCGTGAGCCTAACAAGGCCACTACGGCAGATATCACAATTCATGATTGGACTGATTATTTTGCAGACCTCTTTGATGTGCAAGTAGGTATTGATCCAAGTCTGGATGCTAGGGACTTTGTCCCTCAAGCTGATGGACCTCAGATAGAGGCCGCACCAACATGGTTATGTCAAGACTTTACCACCCAGGAGGTGTTTTCTGTTCTCCAATCCCTACGGAAAAACTCCTCCCCCGGGGTAGATGGTATCCCTGCAGAATGGTACAGATTTGCTTCCCATGAGGCCAACTCCCGATTTGTACAAGCTATGACTAACCTGTTTAATCTCATCTGGAAGACTTCTTACCCTAGCCAATGGGCTGCAGCTGCCTTGGTACCCGTACCCAAATCCAAAGGCAGTGTGTATGACAAGGACAACTATCGAGGTCTTGCGGTGAGCAACTCCATAGGAAAGATCTTCTCCCTTTGCATGCTACGTAGACTAGATGATTGGTCAGAAGAATTCAACCTCAGAGCCGCTGGCCAATATGGATTTAGAAGTGGTAGGGGTACTGCAGATGCATCATTCATTCTTAACCATATTGTAGATAAATATAGAGAAAAGAAAAAACCACTCTTTGTGGCTTTTGTTGATTTCAAGAAGGCTTATGATTGGGTCAACAGAGACTTGCTATGGGATTGCTTAGCAAGGCTAGGAGTCAAGGACCCCTATCTCAGTATTCTGAAGTCCATGTATAATCATGTTGTTTTCCAAGTTCGCCTACATGGGGACATTGGATCCTCCTTTCCATCCCTTGTAGGAGTTAAACAAGGAGACCCCCTATCCCCACTCCTATTCGGTCTGTTCATTGATAGAATTGAATCGTTCCTCCAATCCAAGCTCCCAAATGTAGGGGCTGAGCTTAGGGGAAAGATTCTGCAACTGTTACTTTATGCTGATGACCTAGCTATAATGGCAGAATCCCCGGCAGATATGCAAGCGATGCTTGACTGCCTGAGAGATTTCTGTGAGGCTACTAAGATGGCTGTGAATATAAAGAAAACTGAGATTGTCGTTTTCAACAAACAATTATGTGATGAGGCCCGCATGGATCCTGATTACAAATTTGTCTATGATGGAGCACAACTTTCTACAAAGTTATCTTTTATCTACTTGGGATCCCTCTTTGTGGATGGTGACTCAAGCAATCGTGCAAAAGCTGCTTTTTCTAGGATGCTCACTAAGGCCCAAAAGGCACACCACATGCTTCGTAGGCGATGCCATACAATGGAGATATACAATATTGATATTCTCACCCACCTGTTTGATTCTCTTGTACAACCTATCCTGAATTTTGGCTGTGAGGTGTGGGCTCCTTCTATTCTGAACAACACACTTATCTCAAATGACCATGCTTGTGAGAAATGGCATAGAGGTATACTTAAACAAATGTTGGGTGTTTGCCAATCTACTACATCTAATATTATCATGGAAGAGCTGGGTAGAACCCCGTTGTGTTTTGCTTGGCTTAAACAAGCTTTGCGCTTCTGGAACAAGACCATACATAAAGAACCTGAGGATCTCATTAGAATGGCTCTTGAGGAATCTTTTGACTCCAACACTGGCTGGGTTCATGACTTGCGTTGTGCTCTCCACAAGCTAGGATCCAGTAAAAACATCAACATTTTGGAGGCTGTCGATGTCGAAGGTATTATGTCTGAAGTTTTTGAGTCATGGAGGTTTAAGTACCCAAGTGACACCAATGCAGTTAGAGACATCCCTGATGAGAGAAGGGTTGGCTTTAAACGCCTCCGATACCAAAAATGGTTCGCAGCCAATAGCAATGATGAGAATGGCTTGATTCCCTTTACATCCGCCTTACATAAGCAGGATCAGATTCGTTCTATAGCACAGTTTAGAATGGGTTCCCATTGGCTGAACACAGAAAGAATGAGGGTGGTGGATAGAGCACACATCCCTCGCTCAATGAGACACTGTCAAATGTGTGGGTTCCAAAAAACTGAGGATGAAATGCATATGTTTGAGTGCCCTTTTTATAATGATATTCGCCTCCGCTACCAGAATCTGTTTACAGATATTTATAGGCATGTCCATGAGGATACCGACTTAACCGTATGGAATGTGGAATTCTGCGATTCCACATTCAGAACCTTTATGAATGGAAATGGCACTAAGTCTTTTTGGAGCAACCTAGCCGACTATCTTTCTACTTGTAGAAGAGCAAGACAGGAAGCCCTGGACTGCTTAGTGGCACCGTAATTTATTATCCCTTTTTTTTCTTCTTGAGACTTCTCATTTGTTAGCTTCTTACCTCCGCCACTGTAAGTGGTTGAGATCTGGGTCCTGCTCTAAGGGGTTTAATACCTACGCCACCAAAACGGTGGTTGGGAGTTTGGTTTGTTTGTCCTCGACACACCCCTGATGTAATGGGGTTTTTTGCTTTGTGGGTGCTTTTTCTTTTTGTTTAAAGCACAGAGTCTCATACACCCTGGCGGTGTCAAGTAGACTTTAACATGTAATGTAATGTATACCAGCATACACGCATCCCAGAGTTGGCTGAATATTTGAATACCGGTAGGCACGTACCATTTTTTTCTTCAAAAAGCTACAGGTCGGTATTCTGGACTCAAAAGTTTGATGTAGTGTTTATACTACCCATACAGTACCCCTATTTAACCCGCTTGCAAATGGTGTGCAGCCCACCACGTTTACCAGGCTGACTGCCCTCATCTGACGCCATTCGGCTTGGGGTGGGCATTAGTTGTGGGTTTCGGGACTTCGGGGTGATGTGTAGGATGCCTCTGGCGTGGGTTGGCTGTGCGTTGACGGTCTGGTGAAGATACCAGGTGACAGCAGTTATCTATAGAAGATACCAGGGGATACCAAGGTCGATCGGAAACGGCCATCTGGCATCCACTCTTCCATAAGTGGCGTGATACGGAGGCCTTGGTCGACATTGAACCCTTCGGTCTCTGCTACACTGACGGCGTCAACCAATCAAAATCCCAAAAGCTTAGGTGCTCGTGTCACAGGGCATTTACAGGACACAATATGGATTTCTTCTTCATCTGTACCAGAACACAAGCTGCGTTTTCGTCTCTTCAGTATATCACCTAGCGACCTTATCTGGCCTGTTCATTTTCCTGTGGGTTCCAAAAAACTGAGGATGAAATGCATATGATTGAGTGCCCTTTTTATAATGATATTCGCCTCCGCTACCAGAATCTGTTTACAGATATTTATAGGCATGTCCATGAGGATACCGACTTAACCGTATGGAATGTGGAATTCTGCGATTCCACATTCAGAACCTTTATGAATGGAAATGGCACTAAGTCTTTTTGGAGCAACCTAGCCGACTATCTTTCTACTTGTAGAAGAGCAAGACAGGAAGCCCTGGACTGCTTAGTGGCACCGTAATTTATTATCCCTTTTTTTTCTTCTTGAGACTTCTCATTTGTTAGCTTCTTACCTCCGCCACTGTAAGTGGTTGAGATCTGGGTCCTGCTCTAAGGGGTTTAATACCTACGCCACCAAAACGGTGGTTGGGAGTTTGGTTTGTTTGTCCTCGACACACCCCTGATGTAATGGGGTTTTTTGCTTTGTGGGTGCTTTTTCTTTTTGTTTAAAGCACAGAGTCTCATACACCCAGGCGGTGTCAAGTAGACTTTAACATGTAATGTAATGTAATGTAATGTAATTTTCGAAATCTCTGATCAACAGTCGTCATCATACTGAGCAACCTGGAGGCTGATTGGCTATGTAATCTAACTTTACCACAATCGGCTATGCAGATAAATACAGATAAAGGATCAAACCGATGATGGTGGGCACAGGCTGGATGGGTCAGACGATGCTGGTTACCCAGGGGCTGTGAATGACAGCTCACCCCGTCACCCAGCGGCTGTGAATGACAGCTCACCCCGTGGCAGCCCCTCACCAACGGACGGGCAACAGGCAATTGAGCAGCAAAATTAAACAACAGGCACTCTCCGAGACAATTTCACGCACGAAATCCTGACGAAATCGACAATTTCACGCACGAAATCGGCAATTTCACACTATCCCTAGACCATGATGCTTATCACCACCCTCCTTCGAGAGCATGCTCATCATGGGGCATGCAAGCGAGGATGGCTATACCAATACATGCTATGATGCTTATTCCGTACTGTGCTCCAGTACTAATGCAGGTAGGGAGGGAAAAGCCCAACTTGGAAGCCATATGGTCCTTAGATTCAATTGGATAGCTCCAGATCCCCATAACAGTCTCACCAGACCAGGGAAACACTCTCTTTAGCAACAACCTTCCCCAGGTTGATCCATATCCCGTTGCTCAGATTTAGATCGATATCCTCAGATCCAGATCCGGTTGCTCAGATCCAGATCCTCAGATCTATATCCAGTTTCTCAGATACAGAGCCTCATATTCTCAGATACATATCCGGTTGCTCAGATCCAGATTCAGTTCCCCATATTCTCAGATCCATATCCAGTTGCTCAGATCTAGATCCCAAGTCAGACTCAAGAACTTATACATCTCTTCAAAGCTCATAACCCTCGCCAGGCCCCAGCCCAGGGGCCAGTCTCCATGGCAACACAATTTAGCTACGCCTAAGGTTTGGGGTTTGGGAGCAAGAGGAATGCTCCGAAGAATACTTGCACTTCAGATCTGTGGCTGAGAAACAAAAGAAGTGCAGGAGTAATGTGGAAAAGACCTAGACTGCATGAAAAGAGAAGACCCCATGCTTCACAGATGTATGCCCACTAATTAATGCCTGTCTAGCCATGCCATGCATTTAAGTGCTTAAGATGTGCGCTCACCAAATGCGTATGCATGCAAACCCGTAAGGATTGAGGGACAAATAATCACCATATGAGGCATGGAGACACCTTGAAGGGGGGAGAGGGTATGTGGCGTCGAGCAAAGCTTGATCAAGCTTCATCAAAGGGTCCGCTGTGTCGCAGGACGCAGGCTATACAATTAGTTGCCATCAGGCAGCAGAGCTGGGGGTCCTCCTTAAGTACCCTGGTACTCAACACTAACTCACGAAACGATGGTTGCATCCAATGAAACTGCCAACAGTAGTGTCAGCGGAGTGTATCAGCTATATATGATGATATGCCTCCAGTATCGCTTAACCAAACATGCATTGAGGTGTAACCACCCGGCGGCTTGACACTCTCTACTCCGCTTAGTGGATAACGGCGAGTAGCCCGGAGATGGCTAGGAAACCATGTAACAATCCAACCCACTCGGCAGCTTGACACAAATCACAACAAGAGCAGAGGACAGACGCATATCATAGTCTCATGTATGGTGCGGCGTAATAATAACGCCTGGTGGGGCGTGGTATTGAGGGAGCCCCGTCTTCCGGCGGTAAGGAACGAGCTGCTACTTTACCTTGACATAGCTACCGTGACGGGTGACGGCGACCGGTGAGGAGCCGCCCGGTAAGGAGCCGCGTAAGGAGCGGAGTAACTCATGGCTCCTTTCGGCGGCCCGAGGATCTTCACATGAGCCATGTAAATTCCATCCAAGGTGATCCTAGCAACGGGCACGGTGCTCTGCAATTCGATAAACACTTTTGCTGGTGGTGCTCCCGACTTTTGGCCGGCGTAGCACCAGCAATAAGGGACACTAAGGCTGCTCCAGATCTGTGTTGTGTTCCAGATCTGTACTCCAGATCTGTATCGATGGTGAACCACGAAATGTATGCTCTATTCAGGAGGGAGCCTGCCTCCTACTCAGGCTAGAACACACCGTACAATACAATATCATGTCTTCCAGTGCAAGAAGGTCCCTCATTGCCTATTCAGGATGAGCCTGCATCCTGTTCAGCTAGAACACACAGTACCAAACCATTTCATGTCTTCCAAACAAAGAAGGTCACTTGTTGCCTTTTCAAGATGAGCTAGAATCCTGCGCAGTCTAGAAACACACCATACCATCTGTCCCTTTGTCTTAGTTGCCTGGAAACATAACACAACGTACCATGCCTTCTGTCCCTTTGCCATCGTCGCCTGGAAACACACCACACCATACCATGCCTTCTGTCCCTTTGTCTTTGTCAGCTTTAAACACACCACAACTTCACATATATGTCTAGCCAGGAGGGAAAGTCCCTTGTCGCCTCTTAGGCAAACCCCTAAATGAAAGTCGCGGGGAGGGCAAGGATACACACAATCCCTTTTTTGGAGGGCAAGGGTATCCGGGTGTATCCTTCAGGAAGGCGAGGATACACACAATCCCTATTTCGGAAGGCAAGGGTATCCGGGTGTATCCTTCAGGAGGGCAAGGATACACACCGTCCCTAGTACAACATCCCTCGTAGCCTCTTTAGCAAGCCTCCAAGCGAAAGTCGCACATGCACCATAATAACTTGTAACTGGGGAAGCTGACCATACTGCGAAGTTGCTGTCCCCTCATCATACATTGCACGGGGCGGTGCTCATCATTCTGCAGGCTGGCCTGCCCTGTTCATATATTGCAAAGGGCGGTGCTCATCATTTTGCAAGCTCGTCTGCCCTGCTCATATATTGCAAGGGGCGGTGCTCATCATTCTACAGGCCGCTGCGAGTCATTCTAACCTCCGGTGGACATTCATCAAGCGACCGGCGGAAGCTTGCTCTGAATTCCAATCGATGAGTGGTCTTTAGTGTCAATGTGTTGCAGCTGATTGGGTCAAGCTCAACATATATGTTGCAAGGGGGGGCACTGATTCTACAGCAAGTCCTTTTGCGGGGGGCCCGATTGTACTGCAAGTCCTTTTCCGGGGGCGCTGATTGTACTGCAAGTCCTTATGCGGGGCCGTTGATTAAACTGCAAGTCATTTTGCCCTCATGACCCCCCTGGAGGTGGCCCAGTGGGAGTTCAAATCTTGCAAGGAGGGGCGCTGATCATACTGCTAGTTGTTTAGCCTTCAACATATCTTTCATCCATAGCTTGTGAGGGGTGGTGCTCGTCATACTGCTACCTGTTTAGCCCTCAACATATCTTGCACCCATAGCTTGAGAGGGGTGGTGCTGATCACCCTGTGGACGGTGAAGCTGTCCATTAGACATTGAAATTTTAAATCACCGTAGACGGACAGTGAAGCTGTCCATTAGACATTGAAGCTGTAAATCAGACAGGGAAGCTATCCATCAGACTACTTGTTTTCTTACGGCTGAGGATGGAAATGGTTGAGGATGGCTAAGGGCCTCCTTCCACACTGGTCCTAGTCCCGGGCTGCAGCAGCGTAGGACAGGGTCTTGATATATAGGCTAGCCGACACTCTGGGCAAATACCCTTGAAGCACAAAAGCTCCCCACAGGGGATTGTGATAGGCTTGCAAACATGCTAGGCACATGCCAGAAGGGTGGCAGCCTAGAAATTGCTCTGAAGCCCACGAAAAGGCAGCTCAGGGATGGCACTAACGCCCGATTAATGGAAGCCCAGCGCTTGCGATTAAGCACACTTAATTGCAGCCCAGTGTGGCTTAATGGCAGCCCACTCAAAGACAGCCAAGGGCTTGCACTTAAGCACAGTTAATAGCGGCCAAGTGAGGCTTAATGGCAGCCCAGGGCTTGCACTTAAAGGCGTCCCACTTAATGGCAGCCCAGCACTTGGAGGCAGCCCACTCAAAGGCAGCCCAGGGATGGCTATTCAAGTTAGCCCACTTAATGGCAGCCCAGGGTTTGCACTTGAGTCTGGCTTAATCCCAGGCGCTCTTAGGAGCTCCTCCGTCTGCATGGCCATTGGGGAGCAAGAGCGTGAGTTATGTTGTGGATGTAACAAGTAAGGCAGTAACAACAACAAGATTGTGTATGCCAACAGGACAATAGAGCTGAACATGACAGTCATTCATTGCAACTGGGGGGGGGGGGGGGGGGGGGAGATTGTGGGATATAGTGTGGGTGAAAACAAACAAGCCAGCAACAACAAGATTGTGTATGCCAACAGGACAGGAGAGATGGACTTGATAGTCATTCATTGCAACTGGGGACCAAGGGCGTTAGTTATGCTGTGGGTGAAACAAATAAGGTAGCAAGAACAAGATTGTGTAAGCCAACAGGACAGGAGAGATGAACATGACAGCCATTCATTGCAACTGTGTGTGTGTGTGTGTGTGGGGGGGGGGGGGGGGGGGGGGGGGGGGGGGAGGGGGGCAGAATGTGGATTATGATGGGGGTGAAAACAAACAAGGCAGTAACAACAACATTGTGTACTGTACGCCAGCATGAGAGGAGAGATAAACATGACAGTCATTCATTGCAACTGTGTGTGTGTGTGTGTGTGTGTGTGTATGTGAGTGGAGGGGGCAGAATGTGGGTTATGATGGGGGTGAAAACAAACAAGGCAGTAACAACAAGATTGTGTACGGTACGCCAGCATGAGAGGAGAGATGAACATGACAGCTATTCATTGCAACTGTGTGTATGTGTGTGTGTTGGGGGGGGGAGGGGGGGAGGGGGGGGGGGGGGTAGATTGTGAATTATGGTGTGGGTGAAGCAAATTTGATTTGCATATGTGCTGTTGTTGGTACCGTAGGTGAGTTCACATGCAAGTGAAACAAAATAGCGAGCAAACGACAGTCAGAGGGGACACGATGCAGGTGAAACAAATTTGCAAGCAAACGACAGTCAGAGGGGACACGATGCAGGTGAAACAAAGTAGCGAGCAGACAACAGTCAGAGGGGCCACGATGCAGGTCAAACAAATTTGCGAGCAGACGACAGACGAAGGGAAACAACTTTAAGAACCTCCTCAACCTCATCGACAACAAAATTGACAAATTGACAACCAAATTTGATCACACTCACATCCACCTTGCTGTCCTCCTCCTCCATTCATGTATCCTCCTTGGCCTCCTCCAGGAGGGCCTCCATACCCGCCACCACCACCAGGGGGACCGCCATATCCACCACCTCCAGGAGGGATACCATATCCTCCTCCTCCGTTGTACCCTCCTCCTCCTCCATTGTACCCTCCGTCACCACGACCACCACCACCGTATCCTCCACCTCCACCGCTGTATCCACCACGCTGTGGGCCTCCGTAGCCACCACGACCACCACCACCACCGCCGCCGGTTTGGCCGCCGTAGCCCCCGCCATAGCCGTTGCTGTGGTCCTTGCGGAAGTCCTTGCCTCCGAAGCGCCCACCGCCGCGCTTCTTGCCGTAGCCGCCGGAGCGTTGGGCGAAGGTCTGCAGCCAGCCTGCGATAGGGTATCATATCAAGAGTTTAGCAGATCAGCAGGTTAGCAGATAGATTGCGTAGCAGATCAGAGGGCAGAACTAGTTTAGGGTTCAGGGTAACAGATCAATAGGGAAGCAGGTCCATGAGAGGCCTAGCCATGCTGGCCAACAAAATATAAATAAATAAAGGCATCCAAAAGGCATCTACAATGATGTGGTAGACTTCATCTCTCTCACTTGGCACAGCCTGGTTTGTCTCAGACAGCACTTCCAGGAGAGGCCTAGCCATGCCAGCTGTAAAAACAACAAAATCTACTAGGATGCAGTAGACTTCATCTCTCTTGGTACAGCCTGGTTTGTCTCGGACAGAACCTATGCGGGAGGCCTAGCCATGCTAGCAAAAAAAAAAACACCTAACAGTATACAGTAGACTTCGTCACACTCACCTGCAGTTTTTTTTTTACGACGACGCGTCGCCACTCCGTCGTCCCTGGGCGACGGAGTGGGTCTGTCTAAATGAGCCAGAATGGGCCTTCCGTCGCCCACTGTGCTACGGAAGACCATTGGCAAAAAAAAAAACTGCTCACCTGGTACGGCCTGGTTTGTCTCGGACAGAACCTATGTGGGAGGCCTAGCCATGCCGGCCAACAAAATATAAAATAAATAAAATAAAGGCATTTAACAGTATACAGTAGACTTCATCACACTCACCTGGTACGGCCTGGTTCGTCTCAGACAGAACCTCCATGTCGGCCTAGTCATGTAGGCCAACAAAATGTACATTAAATAAAGGCATCTAAAAGTATGCAGTAGACTTCATCACACTCACTTGGTACGGCCTGGTTCGTCTCAGACAGAACCTCCTTGTCGGTCTATCCATGCCAGCTGTCAGAAAAAAGGAAAAAAAACTACTAGGATGCAGTAGTCTCCATCTCTCTTACTTGGTACCGCCTGGTTTGTCTCAGACAGGACCTCCATGAGTGGTCTAGCCATGCCGGAGTCCTTGTCGCTGAAGAAAGCGGTGGCCAGACCCTTGTGGCCAGCTCGGCCAGTACGGCCAATGCGATGGATGTAGTCATCGATATCCTTGGGCAGATCGTAGTTGATCACATGGGTCACGTGGGGGATGTCCAGACCACGGGCAGCTACGTCAGTCGCCACCATGACCGGAGTGCGGCCTGTCTTGAAGCTTCGCAGGGCCTGGTAGAAAATATTGATCAGGCTGTTAGGAAAGATTGATCGGCCAATGAGTTGATGGTGATGGACACACATCAGTTTCAAAATCATGTATGTGAGGTGACACCATGACTGTAGTACGGCCGGTCTTGAAGCTTCGCAGGGCCTGGTAGAAAAGATTGATCAGGCCGTTAGGAAAGATTGGTTGACTAGAGAGTTTATGCGATGGAGGTTGTCATTTTTGTCTTGGGCAGATCGTAGGTGATCAGATGGGTCATGTGGGGGATGTCCAGGCCACGTGCAGCCACGTCGGTGGCCACCATGACCGGAGTGCGGCAGGGCCTGACAGACAAGATTGATCAGGCCGCTGGAAAATATTGATTGGCCATCGAGTTTTTGGTGATGGACACACATCAGTTACAAAAGGAGGTTATGTAGTTCTATGATAAACAAAGGTTGCACTTTTAACGACCAGTACAAAAACAAGAGACAAGAACAACAGACAAGTAGTGTTCAGCGTCACCGTCAACATTATAAGCAGCAGCCAGACAAGACCTAGGTGCGTTGCAAGCGATGCGGAAAATAGGCGGAGAGTGCTGGCTATCGGAGCGACAGGTGGCATCGGAGTGCAGCGGAACGAAGCCAGGCTTTATGACAGGTGGCATCGGAGTGCAGCGGAACGAAGCCAGGCTTTATGACAGGTGGCATCGGAGTGCAGCGGAACGAAGCCAGGCTTTATGACAGGTGGCATCGGAGTGCAGCGGAACGAAGCCAGGCTTTATGACAGGGCCAGGGGCCAGATAAGCCCGGGGTTTCTTGTGGTTGCACGGTCGTTCTGTCGGACAAACGGACAACAGGGTGACCCTGGGGTCTATTGCCCGCCAGAAGGGAGGGCTCCGCCAACAAAAACACTGTTTCAAAAGGGATGGACTGTGGAATGTGGTGGATATGGTGGTGGTGGAGCTGGGTGGAATAGAGGTGGATATAAGTGGGTGGGCTATGGCCTGTGGGATGTGGTGGAGATGGTTGTGGTGGAGATGGGTGGAACTTCAACTTGGTTGCATAGCTTCAGCCAGCAATTTGGCTGCTCGGAGCTGGGTGGAGAAGAGGTGGATACAAGTGGGTGGGATCTGGGATGTGGTGGATATGGTGGTGGTGGAGCTGGGTGGAGAAGAGGTGGCTGGGCTAGGGGATATGGTGGGTATAGAAGAGGTGGGTGGATTCTGGGATTTGGTGGGTAGAGAATTGGAGAATTGGAGATTTGTTGTTTGGAGAATTGGAGATAGAGCAGCACTCGGCCAAAAAGGGGGGGCTCCGCCAACAAAACAGCACTCGCAGACTCTCTCAGCTCCTGGGAGCAGTTGCCATGAATGGAGGCGGCAGGCAGGCTGACTAGCACAAAAACAAGAACCGGAGCAACAGGCAAGAACGACATACAAGTTGTATTTAGTGTCAGCGACAGCAGCAGAAAAAGCAGCAGCAGCACAAACAGCAGCAGTTGCAGACCCTCCCTTTCCCAGCCCCCCCACCCCCCTTTGCCACCCCACCTGTCCCACCCAAACCACACCCCACCTAGTAGCAAGCAAGAAAACAAGAACTCACCGACTCTCTCTGCTCCTGTGAGCGGTCTCCATGAATGGAGGTGGCAGGAAGGCCATTGCAAGAGAGGAAACGCTCCAGCTCATCAGCACCACGCTTAGTCTCAACAAACACCAAGGTCAATCCCTGGAGCAACACAGGGGGTCAGGTCAGTCAGAAGTTCAGCAAGAAGGCCAGCAGGCCAGAAGGTCGGTAAGAGGGCCAGAGGGTTAGCAAGAAGGCAAAGGCCAGAAGTTTGGCAGGAAGGCCATTGCAAGAGAGGCGACGCTCCAGCTCATCAGCACCACTCTTGGTCTCAACGAATGCCGAGGATAATCCCTGGATTGCAACACAGGGGGTCAGGTCAGTCAGAAGGTGGGCAAGGAGGCGAAGGCCAGAAGGTCGGCAAGAAGGCCAAAAGTTTGGCCAGAAGGCCAGCAGGAAGGCCATTGCAAGAGAGGAAACGCTCCAGCTCATCAGCACCACGCTTGGTCTCAACGAATGCCAAGGTTAATCCCTGGATTGCAACACCGGTGGGGCAGGTCAGTCAGTAGGTCAGCAAGAAGGCCAGTGCATAGATCATGAAGGAGGTCAGTAAGAGGCCGGTAAGAGGTCGAAGTCGAAGTCCTAGTGCAAAACAAGATGGAAGGCCAGAAGTCTAAGAGCAGAAGGGCAGTAATAAGGTCCAAGTTGAAGTGAGAAGTCCTAGTGCAAAAAGTGATAGAAGGCCAGAAGTCCAAGAGCAGGAGGGCAGTAATAAGGTCCAAGTCGAAGTCAGAAGTCTTAATGCAAACAAAAGATAGAGGCTGGAAGTGAAAGTGCAGAAGGGCAGTAATAAATCAAAGTCGAAGTGAGAAGTCCTAGTGCAAAAAAATATTGAGACTGGAATTTGAAGTGCAGAGGGGCAGAACGAGGTCGAAGTCAAAGTCAGAAGTCCTAATGAAAACAAGTTCTATGCAGCATCGCCTGCATCGCTAAAAAATGGCGGAGAGTGATCGCGAGGGAGCGACAGGTGGCAATGGAAGCAAGTTAGTTACGAGGCCGTTGGCTGACGCGTTGGGCTTCATCACGGTCAGATGGATGGACTGACAAATGGGTAACACTGGGGGCCCCCGCCCCCCATAAGGGGGAGCTCCGCCAACAAAGATAGAGGCCAGAAGTAAAACAAAACATTTAGAAACTCTTTTCTTATCTAGGGCAGTGAGCCGGTCGTACTGAAGGCTGGAACTCCCACACCTACAATAGAATATTCCCAGGCTTCGGCCGTCAGCGACCTAGTCTTCTAGAAGATCATTGTGGATTTCCAGCGGAGATGGACAAGCTGCTTTAATGCTGTATCCCACCCCCCCTGCTTTTGCTGGGCTCGTTGCACATCTGAGTCCGAAAGGTTTTTTATCTAGCCTTCCCTCAGCAGTGGCGATGAGGTTTAGGGTTTAGGGTGGTCCCAAAAGGTTTCTTATCTAGCCTCACCTCAGCAGTGGCGATGAGGTTTAGGGTGGACCCAAAAGGTTTATTATCTAGCCTCACCTCAGCAGTGGCGATGAGGTTTAGGGTTCAGGGTGAGCCTGAAAGGTTTCTTATCTAGCCTCACATCAACAGCGGCGATGAGGTTTAGGGTTTAGGGTGAGTCCGAAAGGTTTCTTGTCTAGCCCCACCTCCACAGTGGCGATGAAGTTTAGGGTTTAGGGTGAATCCGAAAGATTTATTATCTAGCCCCACCTCCACAGTGGCGATGAGGTTTAGGGTTTAGGGTGAATCCGAAAGATTTATTATCTAGTCCCACCTCCACAGTGGCGATGAGGTCCATCAAGGTGCTCTTCTTGTCGTCGTTCACATACTCAATGTGCTGCACAATGAGGTCGGTGGAAGAGCCCACACGTCCCACGGTGAGGAAGACATAGTTGTGCAGGAAATCAGAGGCCAGTCGCTGGATCTCCTTGGGGAAGGTGGCCGAGAACATGAGCGTCTGACGCACTCCAGTCTTAGGCATGCCCTCGCGCTCAACGATCCTGTGTACAGGGGGTGGGGGAGGGGTGGGGGAGAGTGAGCAGGGTGGTATGCAGATGAGCTGATGACGTCGGCTTGGGGTGGGTGGGGCATGGGGTTGATGACCAGTCTTGGGCATGCCCTTGCGCTTAACGATCCTGTGTACAGGGGGTGGGGGAGGGGGTGGGGAGGGTGAGAGTGAGCGAGATTCGAGTCTCATGGTTGCAGAAGGTTTGGCCAAAACAGGGTCCCAGGTAGCAATTGCTACTGGTAGCAGAGCTCTACAATCTTGTGTACAGGGGGTGGGGGAGGGGAGGTGAGAGTGAGCAGGGTGGTATGCAGAAGAGATGATGACGTCGGCTTGGGGTGGGGTGGGGCATGGGGTTGATGACCAGTCTTGGGCATGCCCTTGCGCTCAACGGTCCTGTGTACAGGGAGTGGGGTGGGGAAGGGGAGGGTGAGAGTGAGCGGGACCAAGATTCAAGTCTCATGGTTGCGGAAGATTTGGTCAAAACAGGCTCCAAGGTAGCAATTGCTACTGGTAGCCGAGCTGTACCATTTTGTGTAAAGGGGGTGGGGGAGGGGAGGGGAGGGGAGGGAAGGGGAGGGTGAGAGTGAGCAGGGTGGTTTGCAGAGGGTTGATGACGTCTGCAGGTGGCGTTGGGGGTTGGGCCTGCCTGGGGGCCCTGAGTTGATGACGTCTGCATGTGGGGTGGGGGGGTGGGCCTGCCTGGTGGGCCTGAGTTGATGACGACGGCATGTGCGGTGGGGGGGTGGGGCCTGCCTGGGGGGCCTGAGTTGATGACGACGGCATGTGCGGTGGGGGGGTGGGGCCTGCCTGGGGGCCTGAGTTGATGACGTCTGCATATGGGGTGGGGGGTGGGGCCTGCCTGGGGGGCCTGAGTTGATGACGTCTGCCCGTGGTGTGGGGGGTGGGGCCTGCCTGGGGGGCCTGAGTTGATGACGTCTGCATGTGGGGTGGGGGGGGTGGGCCTGCCTGGGGGGCCTGAGTTGATGACGTCTGCATGTGGGTGGGGGGGTGGGACCTGCCTGGGGGGCCTGAGTTGATGACGTCTGCCCGTGGTGTGGGGGGTGGGGCCTGCCTGGGGGGGCTGAGTTGATGACGTCTGCATGTGGGGTGGGGGGTGGGCCTGCCTGGGGGGCCTTGGTTGCTGTCGTCAGCATGTGGGGTGGGGTGGGTACACTCTCAGGGGGGTGACACGTACCCCTATGCAGACCCCAGTGCATGTGTGTCAGAGGTAGACCATACTGTTCAACAAATGCAGCCTTTTATAAGAGCTTTAGTATAACGTAGCATAAACCTACCTGCAGATTTGAGTTACATACGCATCCTTCTTTAAGTAGCTTTTTGTAGAAAGAGAGCGTAAGCCTACCTGCGGATTTGGGTTATAAATGCACCCTTTTCATAAGAGCTTTTTGTATAACGAGAGCACAAGCCTACCTGCAGATTTGAGTTACATACGCATCCTTTTTAAAAAAGCTTTTTGTAAAAAGAGAGCGTAAGCCTACCTGCGGATTTGGGTTATAAATGCACCCTTTTTTATTAGCTTTTTGTATAAAGAGAGCGTAAGCCTACCTGCGGATTTGCGGCTCAAAGCCCATGTCCGACATGCGATCAGCCTCATCGAGACAGAAGAAGTGGCAGCGGCGTCGCACCGACGTCATCCAGATAGAGGAAGTCGCACCAGCGTCATAAAGGCAGAGAAAGTCACACCGGCGTCGCACCGAGTTGCTCAATTTGCGACGTGTCGCTCACACAAAACATGACATACCTGAGGATTTGAGGTTAAAAGCCCATGCCCACCACAAAACAAATTGCCACCAGTTCCTTTCCTTATAAACAACCCTGCTACGTTGTTAAATTGCTACCACTGCTGCCTTGCCTACCTGCGGATTTGGGGCTCAAAGCTCATGTCCAACATACGATCAGCCTCATCGAAACAGAAGTAGTGGCACCCGCGTCGCACCGGCGTCATCGAGACAGAGGGGGTTGTACCCGCGTCGCACCAAGTTGATTAATTTGCGACACGTCCCTCACACAAAAATGCCCTACCTGCGGATTTGGGGCTCGAAGCCCATGTCCGACATGCGATCAGCCTCATCGAGACAGAAGAAGTGGCAGCGGCGTCGCACCGACGTCATCCAGATAGAGGAAGTCGCACCAGCGTCATCAAGGAAGAGAAAGTCACACCGGCGTTGCACCGAGTTGCTCAATTTGCGACGTGTCGCTCACAAAAAACATGACATACCTGAGGATTTAAGGTTAAAAGCCCATGTCCACCACAAAACAAATTGCCACCAGTTCCTTTCCTAATAAACAACCCTGCTACGTTGTTAAATTGCTACCACTGCTGCCTTGCCTACCTGCGCCTTGCCTACCTGCGGATTTGGGGCTCAAAGCTCATGTCCACCACGAAAACAATTACCACCGGTTCATTTTCCTTATAAACAACCCTGCTTCGTCGTTGAATTGCTACCACTGCTGCCTTGCCTACCTGCGGATTTGGGGCTCAAAGCCCATGTTCAAGATGTGACCGGCATCATCAAGACAGAGGAAGTGGCACCGGCATCAAACCGGGTTGCTAAATTTGCCACGTGTCGCATACACAAAAAATGCCCTACCTGCGGATTTGGGGCTCGAAGCCCATGTTCAACATGTGATCAGCCTCATCAAGGCAGAGAAAGTGGCAACAGCGTCGCACAGAGTTGCTTAATTTGCGACGTGTCACTCACACTACCACTGCTGGCTTGCCTACCTGCGGATTTGGGGCTCAAAGCCCATATCCAACATGCGATCAGCCTCATCCAGGCAGAGGAAGTGGCAGCTATCGAGTGCGACCCTGCCGCGTTCGATCAAGTCACTGAGGCGCCCCGGGGTGGCGACAAGGAGGTCGCAGCCGCGCTCAAGCTCGCGGAGCTGCATGGAGGATGGTGGTGGATATAGGTGTGTAAGGTGTCTAGGTGATGATAAGGGTGTGAGGTGTGTAAGTGATGATAGGGGAATGAGGTGTGTAGGTGTGTAACGTATGTGGGTGTGTAAGGTGCGTAGGTGTGGAAGGAGTGGAAGGTGTGTAGGTGCTGATAGGGGTGTAAGGTGGTTCCCTCATCCAGACCTGGAAGCCTCATCCCTAGGGTGTAAGCGACTAGGGGATGGTAGCACTTCAACCCATACAATAGTGGTTTAGTTTACTTATGCTTGCATGGCTCGTACTTTTGAGCACCCCTAGCGCTGGTGGTGGAGGTGGTGGTGGTGGCGAAGGTGGTGGTGAGGACATTGGCTGTGCGTGCTCACCTGGCCACCCACTGGGGCTCCTCCGTAGATCACCACGGGACGGATGCCTGTGCTGAAGGTGAACTTCCTGGTCTCGTCGTAGATCTGGCTGGTCAGCTCACGAGTGGGGGCCAAAATGAGGGCGTTGGGGGTGGCCTTCCTGGCACCACGACCCCGGGGCTGGTATCCAGCTAGCAGCATGGACCTGGTGTGGGAGGGGGTGGGTGGGTGGAGGTGAGGGAGTAGAGGTGGTGGGGAGGAGAAGGGGGGTGGCCTTTCTGGCGCCGCGACCCCGGGGCTGGTATCCAGCTAGCAGCATGGACCTGGTGTGGGGAGGGGGTGGGTGGGTGGGTGTAGGTGGGGGAGTGGAGGTGGTGGGGAGGAGAAGGGGGGGGGGGGGGGGGGGGGCTTCCTGGCACCACGACCCCGGGGCTGGTATCCAGCTAGCAGCATGAACCTGGTGTGGGAGGGGGTGGGTGGGTGGAGGTGGGGGAGTGGAGGTGGGGAGTGGAGGTGGTGGGTAGGTGGGGAGAAGAAGGGGGGTGGCCTTCCTGGCGCCAAAACCCCGGGGCTGGTATCCAGCTAGCAGCATGAACCTGGTGTGGGAGGGGGTGGGTGGGTGGAGGTGGGGGAGTGGAGGTGGGGAGTGGAGGTGGGGAGTGGAGGTGGTGGGTAGGTGGGGAGAAGAAGGGGGGTGGCCTTCCTGGCGCCAAAACCCCGGGGCTGGTATCCAGCTAGCAGCATGGACCTGGTGAAGTATGTGAGGTGATGGGTGACTTTGTTGAGGGTAATCAGGTTATTGGTATTGTAGTTCTAGGATCTCCCCCGCACTCTGAATTATGCGAATCCCAGGAACGAAAAGAAGTAACGGGGATTGAGGGGGACGGGGTGGCGTTCCCTCGGTGACCCCTATGTGGGGGAGCGACGGGGTGGGCGGGACGAGCGATGGGTATATTCACCCCGCCCCTTCTATTTTGTATGCAGCGGGATCTCCCCCGAGGACCTCCATGTCTCACACGTATGCCTCATGCCCTTCGTGGGTCTGAAGTCGAGCGACATCCTACCTTTGCAATCGCTCTGGGCGCGTCGCTGGGATTTGAGCGATAGAAACACTCTCCTCCCCCTCCTCGGGGCGTGAGAGGAGCCACCTTTACGTGGGGGTTGGCAGCGGAGAGGCTATCCCTCCACCTCACGGGGCGGGGGGCGTGTCGGACGGGTTAGTGGGTCCCCGTGCGGATTAGCCGTCCCACCCAATGCATCGGCTTCAACGGCGGGGGGTCGCGCCTACTGGTCATATCCGCCAGCCCCTCCTCTAATTCTCTTCCCGCTCCCAATCACCTTCGTAATGCGTCGAGGGTGGTGGAGATCTGACCCTTGGCAGAGGGGGGGGGGGGGCGACACGTGGGGGCTCGGGGGGGGTCGACCCCCTAACGATCTGGGTGGCCCAGCAGGGGTGAAGAGGGGGAGGGAACGCCCCCTTTTCCCTTCGGGGGGCTTTTCGCACTTTTCTCCATCTCCCCTTACCCAAGATGAAATCAATACCTGGGGGGGAGCGGGGAAGAGGGGGGGACCATTGCGATTCACGGGTGCGTGTGGGAGAGGGCGTTGTGGCTTGGTTGGTGTTGGAGGGGGTGGTCAGGTTGTGGTTGGAGTGTGTGGTTTGAAAGGTCTAGTAATCCCTTGGGCAAGGCCCTCCGCCCTAATTAATAGACTCTGGACAGCAACATAGCATACAAGACCATGTTTTTTAATATATCGCTCTTCTTCAGACTACCACAAAGCTTCCCCAGTATTTGCAAGATGTTGCATGCCACACTCCTTATCTTGACTTTTCAACCTGAATGATGATGATGACAAACGTGGTGGTGGTGGTGAAGAAGATAATGATGATGGTGGTGGTGGTGGTGATGGGGATGATGATGGTGATGGGGGTGATGGGGGTGACGATGATGATATGGCGATGACGATGGTGGTGATGGTGGTGGTGGTGGTGATGATGATGATTGCATGATCTTGTTGCCCTTCATGAGAAGAGGGCAACTGGTACATACAGACATCCCGGTGTGGGCATGGTAAACAATCAGCAATCTTGGGGTTCGATCTGGGAGTGGATGGAGGGTTTCTAGATGTGAAGATCTAGAGTATAGATGCCGGTTGGGCACAGGGGGAGGGGTAGGGGGGCTGGGAGGAACCTGGGAGATCAAGGAACGATGCATGATCAAAAGCGAAACGGCATTCTGATGCTTCATTAGTCATGAACTTACGCGATGATGGGGAAGCAGAAAGCTGCGGTCTTGCCGGAGCCAGTTTGCGCGCATGCCATCAGATCCCTGCCGGCAACTCCGATGGGGATGGCGTATCTCTGAACTGGGGTGGGCTTGGTGTAATTGCAGCGTTTGATATTCTCCAGCATCTTGGGGATCGTATGGAGCTCGTCGAACGAGGCAATAGGGTTGGGCACATCATTTCCACTTGTCTCGACAGGGATATCCTCGTACACAGAGAAATCGATACCGGTGTTCTCGTTGCCATACAGCTGGTCGATCTCGCCTTTCTCCATTTCAGCTTTCTTGAACGGATCATCATAAGCCTGGTTGAAGCCTCCTCCAGCTCCCCCTGCTCCTCCAGCATATCCTCCTCCTCCTCCACGGCCTCCTCCACCTCCAGGATAGCCCCCACCTCCACCTCCACCTCCACGGCCTTGATAACCACCTCGGCCACCATATCCTCCACCTCCACGACCTCCATACCCTCCTCCATCACCTTGATAACCACCGGGACCTACAGGACCTCCGGGGCCTCTGCCGTATCCTCCACCTCCATAGCCTCCTGGGAGACCTGGACCACCAGGAGCAGGTCCTCCTGGCCCACCTGGGCCCCCTATATAAACGTCCTGTCCCCCAACGGCCCCAAGGCCACCAGAGGGGAGGGCAGCAGCATAACCTGGGCTACCAGCTCCTACTTGCAAAGAAGGATATCCGGGGCCAGCAGGAGAGCCGTAACCGGCCGCGGAAAGTCCACCAGAGACTGCCCCCCCAACGCCTGAAGCAGAGGGATAACCAGGTCCAGGAAGTCCAGCGGCGTAGCCAGCTGCAGCGAAGTTAGCCATGTTGGGTACTCCACCGGGTCCTGCTTGCATGATAGGCATGCCCGTGGGCATTGGGCCGCCAATAAAACCTCCACCGCCTGCTTGCATTGCATTCATGGCGGCGAGAGAAGCAGCAGGGATGGGCCCTGATCCCCTCAAGTGTGGGGGGACGTAACCATTCTGATTAGGACCGGGTTGAGGTTGGAAAGCCATTCAAGCAATGGCCACTTGAAAAAATAAATTGGGATCTCAAGAATACCGCAACCGAATGGGCGGCAATTATCGCGCGAGGAGTCAGTTGGGCGAGTTGGGCATTTGAACGGAGTTCCCTGTACGGAAGTTCTGGATATCAGCCATAGCTGGGGCATAGCTGGTTCCAGCTGGATTATTTTCCCTTCTAGTCTTTCATAGCATCCATGAGTCTGTACCCTCAGTGTAATCTCGCAGTCTGCTCTCATCGTTCGCTTACTTGACAGGAGGTCTCCTTTCCTTTTTCCACCCTCACCGTGTACATCGTGCCAGGCTGGATACATTTCCCGATGGCTTTTTGTACCCGTGGTTTGCATGGTGCCAGGCTGGCTTGCAAACAATTGCCAGTCGACCCCGCTTGCGCATGGATTCAAATTAAATAGTCGGCTTCGCATTCACGAGGGGGTGTATAGGAGGCTAGCGTTTCTGGAGGGCTGTAGACTGTAGACTGTAAACTCTGCGGAGTGGGCTGTGCGGAGCGTGCTGCGGAGATTAATGCGTGGTAGGAACTACGGTCGTGGAATGCTACAATAGCATGGAATAGTTCAGGCATGCACGCCTAGGCGCAGGTTACAGCTACGGCTGTGTGCTGTGCGGACATCAATGTGCGCGCACATTGATGTCCGCACATGAACGTTCTGGACTGTGCGAAGATCAACGCGTGGCTGTACGAAAATCAACACGTGGTTGTTTCCATCAGACTTCAGACAGTTGATCTAGCTTTACGGAAAGTACTTCTACCTCGGTCTACTTCGGCTGTGTTGCTAACGCAATATTGCTACCCTTGGGACTTAAGATTTGGGACCTTGGGACCTTAAGCATTGGGCCTCGCGATCGGCAGGTGAACATCGTCACGGGGTTCATGCGGCTGGTGGGATTGGGCGACAAGTTAAATAGCACTGGAATCAAGAACGTCAGCTCCAATCCTTGATCGCAATGATTCTCAAAAATATTGTATATTCTTGTTGATCGGAAACCACATGGCACATAGGAACAAGGAAACATAGCTATTCCAGCTTCTGTTAAATAACTTTATTTTGCTTGTACAGCCTAAGACGGCGAGCACCAAAATTCCTGGCTGGAGCCATGTAACCAAATCCAAGATAAGCTTCTGAACAAGCATAGAAACTGACAAGGTCACAACTTCTAAAGCAAAAAGCTTGCATCTAGCAATTGTCAGCCATTGATGTGATGTATATGCCAGTACATTGTCACGTATATATTGTTGTACTCACCCAAGCCCTTATTATGGGACAAATCATGTAGGGCTGGATACCATACAGTGCAATATGAAGGGCCTCCCATGAGATGACTCACGCCATCCCATGTAGTGCTGGATAATCTACAGTACGAGCGGTAGAACTTCCTGCACCGCACTGATGGAGCTGCTTAGCCTCTATCAAGTTATCGAGAAACAGCATTTATCATTTATCATTTTATCGAGAAACAGCAAACCTTGTAGGGAAGTACTGTCAGATTTCTGCCCTCGTAGTGGTTCTCTAGTTATGTCTCCTTGATTCCGCCTCTAACGACCATGGCAGGGAGCTTGTCTGCCGTGGTCAACAGGGGTAGTGGTGAATGTTCGTTTGGTCGTGGGTTGGTATTCGGGAAACCCACCTCCTGGGGTGAAATTCCTTTCACAACTTCAAAAACAAATCACCATGCATCACTATGAAACCGCCATGAACCACTGTGCATTGCCACTTGGTATCTTCTAGAAGAGGATTAGATGAAAAAGCGGCCACCAAAACATGAACCCCAACGAAAACCATGAGCGGAACTAGCGGCTCTGCGGGGCTGTTGCCAAAAAAAAAGTAGGTCCCTTGTATGGAACACCCTAAGTGCGCCTACTTTGCATATTGTAGGAGTGGCACCACCATTCAAACTGAATCCTCCGTGTCGCTGGTTTGTGTCGGGAGACCCACCTCCTAGGGTGAAAGTCCTTTCTACTAAAAAAAACTTAACTAAAAAAAAAAAAAAAAAAAAATTGAACATCTTCCAAATAAACAGCATCAAGTCCCAGCTCTGTACAGTTTCCTGCACTGTACTTGTAGAGCTCCCCCCCCCCCCCCCCTCCCCCCCCTCCCCCCCCCCCCCCCCCCCCCCCACACACACACACTCTATCGAGTTATCGAGAAAACAGCATGTAACATCTTCCGAATAAACAGCACTAAGTCCCAGCTCGGTACAGCTTCCTGCACTGTACTTGTACAGCTGCTTAGCCTCTATCAAGTTATCGAGAAATAGCATGTAACCTCCTACCTAAAAATATAAGCATGCATACCGTAAATACAGTAGGCATGCTTGAATTTTAAACAATTGCAAGATTCAAAAGGTAGACATGTCATTGTATGAATGCAATATCAACCAGGGGTGTGCATGGTCGCCGGCATGCGCTCTCTCGGCGTGCGGGATGGGGGCGGGGTAGGGCTCCCATCTTTTCTTGTTCTTCCTTTTTTTCTTTTGTGTTGCCTCTACCCCCCATTTTGTTGGGTTTAGTTCGAAATTTGGTGTCCCTTTCTTTTACTCCAGTCTCTCCTCTCTATCCGTCTTTGGATCGGGTTGGGCCCCTCTTTTCGCTCTTCCTCACTATTTTGACTTATTCTATCTATTTCCCCCTTCCCCTACTTACGCACCCCTGCTCGCCTTGCCTTTCTGGGTGATTCTTACCGTGGTTCCCTCTTGTCTTCTCCCTTTCTCCCCCCTACCTCTTCCTGTTTTTTTTTTGTTTACATCCCCTTTGGCGGTGGGGGGGGCTGTCCCGGGGGTCCCCAACCTGTTCCGGGGGCCGGGGGGGGTGGGTGGAAGAGAAGAAAGAGGTGTTCCTGCGCAGGGGAAAGATGGGAATCTTTTTCTCAGAGCTGTGGGGATTCGAATTGAGTGGGTAGCTGGATAGGGGTGCCAAGCAACTAAGGAGGTGGGTGGGTGGGTGGGTGGTGGTGGTAGTGTGCGGGGTGGGTGTATGTATGTAATATCGACTAGGGGAAGCCTTGTCACTATTCGACGAGGGCTACGTGACTAGATGCCAGCAATGTGATGCAATTCCAGCAATTTGATTAGATGACAGCATCGAGGATCATGGGCGACTACCCTTGTTTGTTATGACTGCACGGATAGGTTGGGTAAGATATTTTCTGACCAGCAGATCGCTCAGGGTGCTATTGCTTCTGCTGAAGATGGCGGGCAGCCTTTGATGCTTGAGCCATGTAGCCAAGCTCAGTGCACAAGATTGTAAAATGATGGTGAAAAGTGAAAATCCACGAGTACCTCATAGCCTGTCAATGACAATGTAATGTAGAATGAATCAATTAGGGCCTGTCAGAACCAGGGTACTACTAAGCGCGCGCGGCAGCACGGTGCCGCGCTGCCTTTTTGAGCCCCTCTGCGTGTTTCGCGCAGTTTTTCAACTCCCTGTGGGCGCAGTGCGCAGTTTTTGCGCTTTTTGCACTAAAAAGCGCTGACCAATTTGACGTTTGTGCGCTTTAAGCGCTGACCAATTTGGAAATAAGTAGTACCCAGGTCAGAACTCTTAGGCTGAAGGAGCATTGAGGACATCTTGCAAGGCATAGGAAATAAGGCTGGCCAAGGGCATCTGGACATGTCTTGAAACGGCCGTCTCCCGTGTGATAACGTTCTGTACTTGGAAGTGTGGTGTGGTAGTGTCTTCACTACCGCGTAGAGTCTGCCTGGAGGCGTATGTACCATGTAAACAGCCTGAACACCCTTATCAGGGGTGACCGGTGAGTTGACTGGCCCATGTGACACATGTGGGAGGCAGACACGAAACTAGAGATGCATGGTGCACTTTCACCCAAGGCCTTGTCGTCAAACTAGAGATTTGGGGTGCGATGAGCAAGGCCCCAAAACGACCTGAAATTGCACCAGGCCATAACGGAAAAGTATAAAAATCACACTTATCGCTGCATCGCACCCTAAATGTTGTGGATTCATGCTCCGGTGGCGCGGGCCGAAGGCCTCAGTCGACGTTGAACCCTTAGGTATTGGAGCTCTGCACCTGGTTAAACTCTGCTACATTGAGGGCGGTAATCAGACCAACCAAGGGCATCAGGCAGACGTCTGGAGCCACGCACAAACACACATCCACATCAGAGTATCATGCCTCATTCCTTTTGAATACCGATGGCCCCAAATGCTATGACCTGGACATGAATTCAAAACTGCAATGAGAAATCTACATCTGGAGCCACACACACCTATCAGAGTATCATGCCCCATTATTTTTGAATACCGATGGCCCCAAATACTTTGACCTGGACACGCATAAAAAAATGCTATGAGAAATCTACATCTGGAGCAGTGGAGCCACACACCTATCTGTGTATCATGCCTCATTTTTTTGAATACCGATGCCCCCAAATGCTTTGACTTGTAGATGCATTCAAAAATGCAATGAGAAATCTGCATCTGGAGTCACACACATCTACCAGAGTATCATGCCTCATTCTTTCTAAATACCGATAGCCCTAAGTACTACCTGGGCATGCATTCAAAACTGCAATGAGAAATCTGCATCTGGAGCCACCACACACACCTATCAAATTATCATGCTTCGCTATCTCTGAATATCGATAGCCCCAAGTGCTATGATCTGGACCTGCATTCAGAAGAGCGATGAGAAATCTGCATCTGGACCCACCACACACACCTATCAGAGTATCATGCCTCATTATTTCTGAATATCGATAGCCCCAAGTGCTATGACCTGGACATGCATTCAAAAGAGCGATGAGAAATCTGAGTCTGGAGGCACACACACCTATCCAAGTATCATGCCTCATCATTTCCGGATACCGACGGCCCCAAATCCTATGACATGGACATGTATTCAAAAATGCGATGAGAAATCTACATATGGAGACACACACACACATCAGAGTATCGTGCCTCAGTATTTCTGAATACTGATGCGCCCAAAGGCTATGACCTGGACGTGCATTCAAAAATGCGATTAGAAATCTACACCTGGAGCAGTGGAGCCAAACACACCTATCTGAGTATCATGCCTCATTCTTTTTGAATACCGATAGTACCAAATGCTATGACCTGGATGTGCATTCAAAAATGCGATGAGAAATCTACATGTGGAGACACACACACACTTCAGATTATCATGCCTTATTATTTATTTGGTTGGCATTTAGGAATAAACCAAACCAACCAAGTGCAGCAATCCCTATCATTTCCAGGAGCTTTTGTGCGAGCCCCTCGCATATCAGTGGCAATCAGGGTTCAGGGTCTAGAGCCGACATGGCCCAAGTTACCAGCTTACCAAGGCCCACAGGAACTTTCACCCACGGTGAAGTTAAAGTACCATAACTCTTGCCAGGGTGTTCAGGGTCTAGAGCCAACATGGCCCAAGCTGGAAACTGGCCCACAGGAACTTTCACCCACGGTGCAGTTACAGTACCATAAGGCAACATGGCCCAAGCTGGCAACTGGCCCACAAGAACTTTCACCCACGGTGCAGTAACAGTACCATAAGGCAACATGGCCCAAGCTGGCAACTGGCCCACAGGAACTTTACCCACGGTGCAGTTACAGTACCATAAGGCAACATGGCCCAAGCTGGCAACTGGCCCACAGGAACTTTCACCCACGGTGCAGTTACAGTACCATAAGGCAACATGGCCCAAGCTGGCAACTGGCCCACAGGAACTTTACTTACTTGCCACGGTGCAGTTACAGTACCATAACTCTTGCCAGGGGGTTACATCTGAGCATCGCAATTGAAGAAACGAAAACCAGTTATTAGTTGCTTGGGCGCAAAATGAAGCCTCTAGGAGTAAATTGGGGTACACATTGTACTTCGCATAGCAATTATACATGGTATGTACTTGGGTCACATTTTCATGAGAGCACATCTGAGCATCGCAATTGAAGAAACGAAACCAGTTATTAGTTGCTTGGGCCAAAAAGCTACAAGTGACTACTAATAATTAGATCATGGGGGGCCTTGAGCTACTACAGCATATGTCAACCATCTAAACATGTGCGCAAACATGTGTTTGGGAATAGAAATGTTCTTAAAACATCCATTTGGAAAGATCTGAGCAATGATGCTCTGGTAGCACTAAATTTGTATTTGTGGGGCGCGTCGCTAATTGAGCGACTCGGTGCGAGCCCAGTGTGACACGCAGCCCCCGAACCCTGTGGAGCGCTAAGCACGGAGTCCGGCGGGTCTGGGGGGGCAGCTCTGCCTTGTTTAGCCAAACCTATGCGTCGCCATGCAGCAAGCCAGCAATGCGGCGATGTGTCGCCAAAAACAAAACAACTGTCTGGTAGATTAGGCAAGGGGATACAGCTTTTCTTTTCCGCTACGAGCAGCAGCTTCAAGGCAGGTCTATGAGAGAGCAACTGGGCTAAGCCCCAAGATTTCAATAGTACTGGGATGATAATTCTTCCAGCTTTCAAGTGCACTACGCTGATTTAGGCTTTGCTGGGAAGCAAGCTTGAAGAGCTGCCGAGAAGCTGCTCCATGTAGCTGAAAAGAAAAGCTAGCAAGCTGAAGGAGCTGCCTAGAAGCTGCTCGATGTAGCTGAAAAGAAAAGCTAGCAAGCTGAAGGAGCTGCCTAGAAGCTGCTCCATGTAGCTGAAAAGAAAAGCTAGCAAGCTGAAGGAGCTGCCTAGAAGCTGCTCGATGTAGGCGAAAAGAAAAGCTAGCAAGCTGAAGGAGCTGCCTAGAAGCTGCTCCATGTAGCTGAAAAGAAAAGCTAGCAAGCTGAAGGAGCTGCCTAGAAGCTGCTCCAAGGAAGCTGAAAAGAAAAGTTAGCAAGCTGAAGGAGCTGCCCCCATGCACTGCGAACCACCATTGCGGCGGTGGTGGTGGTGGTGGTGGTGGTGGTGGTGGTGGTGGTGGTGGTGGTGGTGTTGAGGGTAGAGGTGGATGAGGAGGTGGAGGTAGGTGAGGAGGTGGAGATGGAGGTGGATGAGAAGGTGGAGGTAGAGGGAGATGAGGGCAGGGCCCAATATTTGGGAATGCTGGCCATGCCAGCTTTGAGATGCGCTAGGTTGATCCAGACTTGAATCAAACAATTATATTATTGCTGGAGAGATCCTGCCTTGGCACTTGACTGCTTACTGCGAAAAAACCCGGTGTTGTGAACGAAGCAGCGTACCCCTTCATGACAGAGTCTGCTGTATGCCATGTGGACACAACGCATCGTGTGGCAGAGATGGTATCCAATGTGGAGTACCTGCCCATGAACGAGGGAGACCTGAAGTCCGCGGTGTACAACCAACTAGTTGTTGTCTTCGTGGGGGTTATTCCAGCCTTGCCCAGTTTCTCTGGTTGATCCAGACTTGACATAGCAGCCAGGGGGGAAGCCCAGAAGCTGCTTCGCATTAAAAAAAAACGGAAGTTGGACTCTTTTACGTCCCCTTTGAGGTCTCACTCAGACCGAAATCGACTGCGATGTCCCCTGCAAATGCATGTAGAGAAGCAAGTGAATAGGCATGGTTAGGTTAGGGTTTCTTAGGTAAGAAATATAGTTTAGGTTTGGTCTAGTTAGCGGAGAACTTTTGGTAGGTTAAGTTTGATTGACCGCGATGTCCCCTGCAAGTGCATGGAGAGAAGCAAGTAAATAGCTGTCATCTAGTTGTATAATTCTTTGTATAATAGCTGTTATCTATAGTACAATTCTTTGTATAATAGCTGCCATGTAGTTGTATAATTCATGATTATTTGTCTAATTTAAGTTGGCAATTGTTTGCTTTTCCAATCAATTTTCAGAAAACCGAGGTACCTTTTGCGGGCTCACTCAAACCGAAATCGACTGCGATGTCCCCTGCAAGTGCATGGAGAGAAGCAAGTAAATAGGCATTGTTAGGTTAGGGTTGCTTAGGTAAGAAATGTAGTTAGGTTTGGTCTAGTTAGCAGAGAACTTTAGTTAGGTTAAGTTTGATTGACCGCGATGTCCCCTGCAAGTGCTTGGAGAGAAGTAAATAAATAGCTGCGATGAAGTTGCATAATTCATGGTTACTCCTCCACCTCCTAAATATAAATAAACCAGAAGATGCACCAAGCATCGTAGGGCATTCTGAATGGCGCCGGGTAAACCGAAGATGAACCAACCCACCTTCGCTCCTCGCAGCCACCAGATTTGTGCGCCAATGTGTGGGAGTGTTCGCAGACTCTGCTGTATTGGGCACTTTACCCTCCACCTCCACCTCTTAAATATAAATAAAACAGAGGATGCGCCAAGCTTGGTAGGATGTACTCGATGGTACTGAGTAAACCGAAAATGAACCAACCCACCTTCGATCCCCGCAACCACCAGGTTTGAGCGCCAATGAGTGGGAGTGTTCGCAGATTCTGCTGTATTGGGCGACTTCCCTTGCACCTCCTAAATATAATATGGACCAAGCATCGTAGGATGTTCTCAATGGCTGAGGGTAAAACGAAGATGCATTAACCCACCTTCACTCCTCGCAGCCACCAGATTTGTGCGCCAATGCGTGGGAGTGTTCGCAGACTCTGCTGTATTGGGCGCTTTTTCCTCCACCTCCACCTCCTCCCTGCCCGCCTCGGGATCTTCGGAGAACAAGCGTATCGCATGCAAGGACACGGGCCATGAGCGGTACACTTCTCCCAGGGCTCTGCTGCCAGGTCGCAGACGAAGCCCCTGAAACAGAAGGTAGTCAGTGTTGAGTGTTTTAGCATTAAGTGTTGACTGGCTTAGGGTTGAGTGGTTTAGGGTCGAGTGGTTAAGCGTTAAGTATTGAATGTTTTAGCATTTAGTGGTTTAGCATTGAGTGTTGAGTGTTTTAGAGTTTTTTCTTGAGTGGTTTAGAGTTTAGTCTTGAAAGGTGGCTGAGACAGAAGGTGGTGAGCGGTGGAGCGTCTTGTTTAGACAGTGCCACTGCAACTTGTTACACTTCTCTCAGGGCCCTGCTGCCAGGTCGCAGGCGAAGCCCCTGCAACAGAAGGTAGTGAGCGTTAAGTGTTTTAGCATTGAGTGGTTTAGAGTTGAGTGGTATAGCATTGAATGCTGAGTTGTTAAGAGTTTAGTCTTGAGAGGTGGCCGAGACAGAAGGTGGTGAGCGGTGGAATGTCTTGTTTAGGCAGTGACACTGCAACTTGGTACACTTCTCCCAGGGCTCTGCTGCCAGGTCACAGGCGAAGCCCCTGGAACAGAATGTAATGAGCGTTGAGTGTTTTAGCATTGAGTGGTTTTAGCATTGCGTGTCGAGTGGTTTATAGTTGAGCATCGTGTGTGTTAGCGTTGAGAGGTGGCTGAAACAGAAAGTAGTCAGTGTTTTAGTGTTGAGTGTTGGGTGGTTAAGAGTTAAGTATTGGGTGGTAAGTATTGAGATGTGGCTGAGACAGAAGATGGTGGGCGGTGGAGTGTCTTGTTTAGGCAGTGGGTCACACTAGAGTGCCACTGCAACTTGGAGCACTTCTCCCAGGGCCCTCAGCCAGACTGCAGGCGGAGCGCATGAGACAGAAGGTAGTCAGCGTTTTAGCGTTGAGCAGTGAGTGGTTCAGCATTGACCAGTGAGTGGTTTAGAGTTGAGTATTGAGGTGTGGCTGGGACAGAAGATGGTGAGCGGTGGAGTGTCTTGTTTAGGCAGTGGGTCACACTAGAGTGCCACTGCAACCCGGAGCACTTCTCCCAGGGCCCTGCTGCCAGGTCGCAGGCGGAGCCCCTGAAACAGAAGGCAGTGAGTGGTTTAGCGTTGAGAGTATTGAGTGTATTAGCAATGAGCATTGAGCTTTTAAGTGTTTTAGAAGAGTATTAAGTGTTTTAGAAGAGTATTACTTGTTTTAGAAGAGTATGAAGTGTTTTAGAAGAGTATTAAGTGTTTTAGAAGAGTATTAAGTGTTTTAGAAGAGTATTAAGTGTTTTAGAATCGAGCAGTGAGTGGTTTAGCATTGAGTGGTTTAGCATTGAGTGTTGAGTGGTTCAGAGTTGAATATTGAGTGTTTTAGCATTGAGCAGTGAGTGGTTTAGGGTTGAGTGGTTTAGTATTGAGTGTTTTAGCATTGAGCATTGAGTGGTTTAGGGTTGAGTGGTTTAGCATTGAGCAGTGAGTGTTTTAGGGTTGAGTGTTTTAGCATTGAGTGTTGAGTGGTTTAGAGTTGAATATTGAGTGTTTTAGCATTGAGCAGTGAGTGGTTTAGGGTTGAGTGGTTTAGCATTGAGTGTTTTAGCATTGAGCAGTGAGTGGTTTAGGGTTGCGTGGTTTAGCATTGAGTATTGAGTGGTTAAGAGTTGAGTATTGAGAGGTGGCTAGGAGAGAAGGTGGTGTGGTGGAGTGTCATGTTTAGGGTTTAGTAAGTCACACAATAGTGTCCCACACTTTGGAACACTTCTCCCAGGTCCCTGCTGCCAGGTCACTTGCAAGGCCTCTGAAACAGAAGGTAGTGAGTGTTTTAGAGTATTGAGTGGTTTTAGTGTATTTAGTGATTTAGTGTTCCAGTGACGTAGTGTTTTAGTATACTTAGTGTATTCAGGAGGTTGACTCAGATTACTTTTACACTAGCTTTTCATTTCCTGAATACCAAGTTACCCTTAAGGGTTTAGGAAATAAGCACTCGCAGGCTTCATTATCGTCAGTACCTTGATAGTGCATGAGTTGAGGGGCCTGCTGCAAGACATTGAGCCAGTGCCCGAGAGGTCCAGCGATCTTCAAATGGGGCCCCTTTTGGTACAGGTGCAGTACATAAATTTATTTAGGTGTGAGCTGGCACTGAAAGGCTTTAATCATGGGATGTGATCCATGTTCCCGTGTTATAGGATTTGGATCACATCCTATTTTGATTGCCTTTTCTGTCCTTGGGCTATTACCATTAAATAAATAAATAGATATACTAGCATCTAGCTGGTAAGCTCCAGACCTTGCAGGTCTGTCTTTGGGCTACTACAAAAAAAGTCGCTACTGTCAAATAATAACAGAGTTGCTTTCCCTGGGAGGCTCTGGTAGCTTCTGAAGATATACTCTTGTGCGATGGATGGATGGTGGTGGGGACTATAAAAAAAGAAAATCTGATAGCTCTTACAAGGTTGAGCACTTCTTATGCTGATCGATTGCGGGGATTTAGATTAAATATATACCTAAATATACCTAAATATACTTATACCTAAAGATCTAAATACCAGCAGAGATCAGGTTACTATTTGAATTCGCGGTGCACGGGCTACTCCTGGTTTTGCTCTGGGGGGTTAGGGTATTCGGAATTTGATCGCGGCTGTTCGAATCTGAGCCGCGCTCCTGAATACTTCATTTCTCACACTACGGTGTGGGAAATACGGTTTTTGCTTGAGTGTATTGAGTGGTTTAGCTTTGATTTAAATAAACAGCTGCCATGCATTGGTTGACGCAGTATTGCTCAGCAAAAAAACGAATAAGGGAAAGGAAAACAAACGGGGTTCGGGGGTCGCACTGGGGTCGCACTGGGGTCGCACCGAACCCCAGTGCGACCCCAGTGCGACGGGAAAAAAATGGGGTTCGGGGGGCGCGTCGCACTGGGGGCGCACCGAGTCACTCAATTTTCGATAAATTGGATGACTCTGTATTGCTTAGCAAATAAATGAAAAGGGGGAATTAAAACAGGGGTTTGGGGGGCAGCGCGTCGCACTGGGGTCCCCAGGGTACTACAGGGTACTACAAAGCGCGCGCGGCAGCGCGTTTTTGCGCACACTTTTTGAGCCCGACTGCGCGTTTCATGCAGTTTTCTTAACCCTCTGTGGGCGCAGCACGCATTTTTTGCGCTTTTTGTGCTACAAAGCGCTGACCAATGTGACGTTTGTGCGCTTTAAGCGCTGAACAATTTGACGAAATGTAGTACCCCAGGGTACTACATGACACGCGCCATTGCGCGCGAACGCGCTAGGTTTTGGAGCCCGACTGCACGATTTACATAATTTTGTAGACCCTCTCTGGGCGCAGCGTGCAGATTCCGTTCTCAGTTGAGTCATAAGCTCAGCTCAAAAGGTGGCAGTTACAGTTTTTTTTTTCAAATCTGAAAGTGGGTTTCTTCTAGCTTCAAGGATTTAGGCCTCCTCCAGGGACAGCGTTTTAGTGCTTTCTGTAGCTTTTTGTAGCTTTCTAGGGCCATTGAGGGCAAACAATAAAAAAAAACTTTTTTTTTCTTTTCCTATAACGCTAATTTCGCTAAAACGGGGTCAAAACTAGCGATCGCTGTATATAGCGGAAATAAAAATCCCTGGGCAGCTGTGTCAAAAGCGCACTCAAATGGCATAAAGTAGTACCCAGCTGGGGTCGCACCGATTCACTCAATTTGCGATGCATTGGATGCATCTGTATTGCTTAGCAAAAATCGAAAAGGGGAAAATAAAAACGTAACTCACGTTGACACGCTGCAGACGGCGCTGTATGCGCTGTTGGGTCCCACCAGTGTTTCATTTTTCGACGACGCGTTGCCATTCCGTCGCCATTCCGTAGGATGCTACGCCCCCCGTAACCCCCGATATCGGGACGCGCTGCCCCCCGACCCCCCCAGGCTCTGCGCTTCGCACTCCGCCATGCTTTGGCTACGCAACTATCCTGAAATCAGGGTTGAGTAGCCCAAGTAGCTACTCAACCTGGACTACAGAAATCTGAAAAAAAAAGACTGGGTCCCACTCGCATAGCCCAACCTAGGCATGGAACCCCTTGTAGCACTCAATGTTGTCCATGCGGGTCTACAAGTAGCTTTTGTTTCATTCATAATGATTAAACGGCTGCCATGCATTGGGGGACTTGGTATTGCATAGCAAAACAATAAAAAGGAAAGAAAGGGAAAAGGAAAAAAAAGAAGGGAAAAAAGTAACTCACATTGGCGCTCTGTAGGATTGGGTCCCACTCGCAGAGCCCGAACTTTACGTGGAATCCCTCGTGCCACTCAATGTTGTCCATGAGGGTCCAGAAGTAAAATAAAATGAATTCATAATGATTAAACGGCTGCCAGGCATTGGTTGACTCTGTATTGCTTAGCAAAAAAATAAAAAAGGAAAACAAGAAAAAGAAAAACAAGAAAACAAGAACGAAAACAGAACTCACATTGGCATACTGTAGAACTGGGTCCCACTTGCAGAGCCCGAACTTTACGTTGAATCCCTCGTGCCACTTGCAGTTGTCCATGAGGGTCAATAAGTTAAAAAAAAATGGATTTAATGATGATTAAACGACTGCCATGCATTAGATGACTCTGTATTGCTTAGCAAAAAAGTGGAAAAAGATTAACAAAACAAAAATCCGGGGTTAGGGGGGCAGCGCGTCGCTCTGGGGTCGCACCGAGTCACTCAATTTGCGGCGTGCTGCACAAAACAAAAGTGTTAGCCCAACTCACATTGGCGCGCTGTAGAATTGGGTCCCACTCGCACAGACCAAACTTGACGACATGGAATCCCTCGTGCCACTCCATAGTTTACATGAGGGTTGAGATCTGGGTCCTGCTCTAGGGGGTTTAATACCTACGCCACCAAAACGGTGGTTGGGAGTTTGGTTTGTTTGTCCTCGACACACCCCTGATGTAATGGGGTTTTTTGCTTTGTGGGTGCTTTTTATTTTTGTTTAAAGCACAGAGTCTCATACACCCTCGCGGTGTCAAGTAGACTTTAACATGTAATGTAATGTAATGTGATATAATGAGGGTCCAGAAGTAAAAAAAAAGAAAAATGAAATTGATAATGATTGAACGACTGCCATGCATTGGTTGACGCTGTATTGCTTACCTAAAAAGGGAAAAAGAAAAAAAAGGAAAATCTAGGGTTCGGGTGGCAGTGTGTCGCACTGGGGTCGCACCGAGTCACTCAATTTGTGACGCGTTGCAAAGATACAGGTGTTAGCCCAACTCACTTTGGCGCACTGTAGGATTGGGTCCCACTTGCATAGCCCGAACTTGGCATGGAATCCCTCATGCCACTAGGTGTTGTCCATGAGGGTCCACAAGAAACTTTTGTTTAATTAACAATGATTAAATAACTGCCATGCACTGGATGAGTTTGTATTGCATTGCAAAGAATTAAAAAAAAAAAAGAAAAAAAAAAAAGAAAAAAAAAAAAAGGTAACTTACGTTGGCGCGCTGTAGGATTGGGTCCCACTCGCACAGACCAAACTTTACATGGAATCCCTTGTGCCACTTGCTGTTGTCCATGAGGGTCCGCAAGTAACTTTTGTTTAGTTAATAATGATTAAACAACTGCCATGCTTTTGTATTGCATAGCGATAAAATAAAAATGATGTTTTTGTATTGCATTGCAATAAAAAAAGGGAAAAAAGGAAAAAGGAAACTAAAAGGAAAAAAAGTAACTCACGTTGGCGCGCTGTAGGATTGGGTCCCACTCGCATAGCCCAAACTTTACGTGGAATCCCTCGTGCCACTCGATGTTTACCATGAGGGTCCAAAAGTAACTTTGTTTCATTCATAATGATTAAACGGCTGCCAGGCATTGGATGACTTTGTATTGCATAGCAAAAGAATAAAAAGGAAAGAAAGGGAAAAGGGAGAAAAGGAGGGGGAAAAGAAGAAAAAAAGGTGACTTACGTTGGCGCGCTGTAGGATCGGGTCCCACTCGCACAGCCCAAACTTTACGTGGAATCCCTCGTGCCATTCGATGTTGTCCATGAGGGTCCAGAAGTAAACACCGCGCACGTCATACCCATCCTTGATGGCTCTGAGGATCACGGGGAAGTGGCCCTCGATGAAATCGCGTCGGTAGCTGTCCTTCTTGTCTGCTATGCCGGTCTCGGTGATGAAGATGGGCACCTTCAATACTGACGCGTCGACGATGGAGTCGTACAGACCCTGGGTGCGTGGGTGTGTGGGCGTGTGTGGGGTGGGTGGGGTGGGTGTGGATGTGGGGGGGGTGGGGGATTCGAGTTGGGGTGTTGGGTGGAGTGGGAGGGATTCGAGTTTGGATGGGGTGGGGTGGGTGGTGGGGGTTGTTTGGTTGCAGGTAAGGCTGAGTATTATTGGGGTATTGGAGATGAAGAGGGGCACCTTTGGGACCCGTCGCCGATTTTAGTAGTACAGAACCTGGGGGTGGGGTGGGGGGGTGGGTGGGAGGGAGGGAGGGATTCAAGTTTGGGGCGGGGGGGTGGGGGGGGTGGGAGGGATTCAAGTTGGGGGCGGGGGGGTGGGGGGGGTGGGGAGGGATTCAAGTTGGGAGCGGGGGGGGTGGGGGGGTGGGGAGGGATTCAAGGTTGGGGGCGGGGGGGGTGGGGGGGGTGGGAGGGATTCAAGTTGGGGGCGGGGGGGTGGGAGGGTGGGAGGGATTCAAGTTGGGGCGGGGGGGGGTGTGGGGGGGTGGGAGGGATTCAAGTTGGGTGAGGAAATGTTTTGTTTCAGGGGAAGTTGTGGTGTTATTGGGGTCTTAGTGATGAAGATGGGCACCTTTCATACTCAGGCTTCAATGATGGAGGTGTAAAGACCCTGGGGGTGTAGGCTGGGTTGGGAGGGATTCGAGCTGGGGTGGGGGGGTGGGGTAGGGGGGGTACAAGTCGGGTGTGAAATGTCTTGTTTCAGGGGATTTTGTTGTGTTGTTTGGGTATTGGAGATGAAGATGGGTACTCTGATACTGACCCGTCGACAATGGAGTCATACAGACTGTGAGTGTGTGGGGTGGAATGGGAGGGATTCAATTGGGGTGGGGTGGGTGGGGTTGTTTGGTTGCAGGGAAAGCTGAGTACAATTGGAGCATTGGAGATGAAGATGGGTTTACAAAAAAAAAAAACTCTGAACGTTGACCTGTTGACGGATGGATCATACGGACTGTGGCTGTGGTGGGGTGGGTGTTGAGGGATTCAATTGGGGTGGGGTGGGTTGTGAGGTCTTCAAAGTTATGTTGGGGTGATGTGGGGTGGGTGGGGTGGGGTTGTTTGGTGCCAGGGAAACTTACATACCCATTGGAGGCATTGAGATGAAGATGGTGACCTTCCATACTAGACAACTCGTATCAGTGCCAGTATAATGAAATCACATACAATCACACTAGAAAGGGCCAGCACCTACTGATAGACCTAACCGACTTCAATGCCAGTCACCATCTTCACT
Source organism: Chlamydomonas sp. ICE-L (assembly GCA_013435795.1). NCBI lineage: Eukaryota > Viridiplantae > Chlorophyta > Chlorophyceae > Chlamydomonadales > Chlamydomonadaceae > Chlamydomonas > Chlamydomonas sp. ICE-L. The sequence goes on from JACBWV010000552.1 coordinate 9,018,961, forward strand.
GTCCCTTGCTGGTTGCCAGCATGCAAACCCGACATGTTAAACTACCATTTTGAATTGCACGTTAAACCACCTTACCTGCACATAGACCCGACATATATGTCACATCCTACAGAAACCCTGCCTCCGTTACAATAAATACACCATATGAATAATAAGCACCAAACTGAAGACAATGCATTACGCATTTAAAAAAGGCCTCAACACTCTGATAGACCCGAACTTTCATGCCAGACCTACACCATCTCAATGAACTCTGCTGGTGCCCATGTTTAAACACCATGTTAACCCCAGCATGTTTTAACCACATCTCCTCGAGGATAGCCACGTAACTTATCGTAACCAGACAACTTTCGCTCACTGTCCTTTGCTGGTGCCTCTGTTAAAACAAAAACCATGTTAACCGCTCATTTAACCCACCTCACCTGCTGATAGACCCGGAACTTCATGCCAGACACCATCCCACTGACCTTGCTGGTGCCCATGTTAAAATACCATGCTAACCCATCATGTTAACCCACCTCATCTGCGGATAGACCCGAACTACGTCATGCCAGCCCATATCACTGACCTTGCTGGTGCCCATGTTAAAATACCATGTTAACCCATCATATTAACCCACCTCATCTGCGGATAGACCCGGAACTTCATGCCAGACACCATCTCACTGACCTTGCTGGTGCCCATGTTAAAATACCATGCTAACCCATCATGTTAACCCACCTCATCTGCGGATAGACCCGGAACTTCATGCCAGACACCATATCACTGACCTTGCTGGTGCCCATGTTAAAATACCATGTTAAACCATCATATTAAACCACCTGACCTGTGGATAGACCCGGAACTTCATGTCAGACACTTTATCACTGCCCTTGATGGTACCCACGTAAAACCACCATTTAACTCCCCCTGGCGCCCGTGTTAACCCACCATTTACCCCCCACCACCACCACCACCGCCCCCCCTCCCCCTGGCGCCCATGTTAAACCGCCTCATCTGTGGATAGACCCGGAAGTCAGGTCCGATCATTTTATCACTGCCCTTGCTGGCACACACATAAAAAACACCACCACGTAAAACCACCATTTACCCCCCCCCCCCCCCCCCCCCCCGCCCCCCCCTACCACCGTGGCCCCATGTTAAACCAAAACCGCCTCATCTCGTGGAAGACCCGGAAGTTCATGTCAGACATTTTATCAACTGCCCTTGCTGGCACACACATAGAAAACCACCACGAAAACCCTATTTACCCCCCCCCCCCCCCCCCCCCCGCCCACCCTCCACCTGGCGCCCATGTTAACCGCCGTCATCTGTGGATAACCCCGAAGTTCTGTCGAATTTTAATCACTCGCCCTTGCTGGCACACACATAAAAACACCACGTAAAACCACATTACCCCCCCCCCCCCCCCCCCCCCCCCCCCCCGGCCCCCCCCCCTCCACCTGGCGCCCGATGTTTAAACCGCCTCATCTGTGGATAGACCCGGAAGTTCATGTCAGACATTTTATCACTGCCATGCTGGCACACACATATAAACCACACGTAAAACCACCATTTCCCCCCCCCCCCCCCCCCCCCCCGCCCCCCGCCCCCCCCTCCCCTGGCTCCATGTTAAACCCGCCCTCACTTTGGATAGAACCCGAGTTCCATGTCAGAACATTTTAATCACTGCCCTTGCTGCACACACATAAAAACCACCGCGTTAAACCAACCATTTACCCCCCCCCCCCCTCCCCCCCCCCCCCCCCCCCCGCCCCCCCCTCCACCTGGCGCCCATGTTAAACCGCCTCATCTGTGGATAGACCCGGAAGTTCATGTCAGACATTTTATCACTGCCCTTGCTGGCACACACATAAAAACCACCACGTAAAACCACCATTTTACCCGCCCCCCCCCCCCCCCCCCCCCCCCTCCCCCCCCTCCACCTGGCGCCCATTTTCAACCGCCTCCTCTGTGATAGACCCGGAATTCCATGTCAGACATTTTATCACTGCCCTTGCTGGCACACACATAAAACCACCACGTCAAACCACCCTTTCCCCCCCCCGCCCCCCCCCGCGCCCCCCTCCTCCACTGTCGCCCATGTTCAAAAAACCGCCTCATCTGTGGAAAGACCCGGAAGATTCATGTCCAGACATTTTATCACTGCCGCTTTCGGGCACACACAATAAAAACCACCCGCGTAAAACACATTTACCCCCCCCCCCCCCCCCCCCCCCGCCCCCCCCCTCCACCTTGCCGCCCATGTTACAAACGCCTCTCTGTGGATAGAACCGAGTTTCTGTCAGACATTTATCACTGCCCTTGCCTGGCACACACTAAAAACCACCAACGTAAAACCACACCATTTACCCCCCCCCCCCCCCCCCCCCCCTTACCCCCCCCCCCCCCCCCCCCCGGCCCCCACCCCCACCTGGCCCCATTTTAACCGCCTCATCTGTGGATAGCCCAAGTTCCTCATGTCTACATTTATCACTGCCTGCTGGCACCCAAAAAAACAATAAAAACCCCCACGTAACCACCATGTACCCCCCCCCCCCCCCCCCCCCTCCCCCCCCTCCACCTGGCGCCCATGTTCACCGCTCTCAGCTGGTGGATATACCCGTAAGTTCAGGTCGACATTTAATCACTGCCCTTGCTGGCACCACATAAAAACCACCACGTAACCGCCATTTACCCCCCCCCCCCCCCCCCCCCCCCC
>JACBWV010000552.1:9026661-9099161 GCA_013435795.1 Chlamydomonas sp. ICE-L
GTAGTGGAGAAAATTCCTACACGCGTGTCGCAAGCGACACGGAAAAACGCTTTAGCAGTTTAAGGTTTAGGGGTTTAGGGTTTAGGGTTTAGGGCTTTCAACAATTCCCCCCCCACACACACACACCCCTCACCCTCCAACCACCTACCCCACCACACCCTCAACCACCCACCTCATATGAAACGGGTCCTCTTTTGAAACAAACTTGATGTGTTGGTGAACCAACCCAAAACAAGCTAGGCTTCCACCAGGCAAGCTTGTAATCGTTGTGTACACCTCAAGGTGGGCTTTCAACAATCCCCCCCCCCCCCCCCCCCCCCCCCCTTCCCCCGCACACATCCCACCCCACCCTCCAAACACCTAAACCACCCCACCCCCACCTCCTCAACCACCCACCTCATATAAAACAGGTCCTCTTTTGAAACAAACTTGATGTGTTGGTGAACCAACCCAATACAAGATTGGCTTCCACCAGGCAAGCTTTTAATCGTTTTGTACACCTCAACGTGGGCTTTCAGCAGGTTTAGCAACACTTGACCAGCCAGCTTGAACCTGAGTAACTTGCCTGGGCACCATAGACCACATATGTAGCCCACAAAGGAAAAGCACTGCAAGCACGAGAGATTGGCCAGTAGTAAGCATTAGGGTTGTATAGAAGATCTCAACATCCCAGTCATGGGTTTAAATCTTCTTGGTGTGCTTCCTGGCTTCTCTGGGTTTGGCCTTGGGGGACTTCTGGAACGTGCCTGGGCGCAATAGACCTCATACATATGTCGCCCACAAACGAAAAGTACTGTGAGTATGAGAGATTGGCCAGTACTGAGCATTAGGGGTGAATAGAAGATCTCCACATCCTAGACATGGGTTTGAATCTTCTTGGTGTGCTCCCTGGTTTTCGTGAGTACCCCCTAAACGAAGAGCACTGTAAGTAGCATGAGAGAGTGGGTGGGTGTTTCTGAGCATCTCAGGTGTATAAAACATCTGTACATCCCAGTCATTTCTGAGCAAAACTGGTGTTTGAAACGTCTGTACATCCCAGTCATTTCTGAATATCACAGGTGTATAAAACGTCTGTACATCCCAGTCATTTCTGAATATCACAGGTGTATAAAACGTCTGTACATCCCAGTTATGGGTTTGAATCTTCTTGGTGTGCTCCCTGGCTTCTGTGGGTATGGCCTGAGGGGACTTTAGGAACTTGCCTGGGCACCATAGACCACATATGTAGCCCACAAAGGAAAAGCACTGCAAGCACGAGAGATTGGCCAGTACTGAGCATTAGGGGTGTATTAAACGTCTCCACATCCCAGTCATGGGTTCGAATCCGTTTAGTGTGCTCCCTAGTTTTTGTGAGAATCCCATAAACAAAGAGCACTGCGAGCAGCATGAGAGTGGTTATTTCTGAGCTTTACAGGTGTATGAAAAATATGTGCATCCCAGTCATGGGTTCGAATCATCTTTTTGTGCTCCCTGGCTTCTGTCTTTGGCCTGGGGGGGACTTTAGGAACATGCCTGGGCACCAGAGGCCAACTAAGTAGCCCACAACCCAAAAGCACTGCCAGCCTGAGAAGGTGGATGTTGGTGGTGAGAAGGTGGTGGTGGTGAGAAGGTAGTGGAGGTGAGAAGGTGGATGTTGGTGGTGGTGAGAAGGTGGTGGTGGTGAGAAGGTGGTGGTAATGAGAAGGTGGATGAGCATCACAGGTGTATAAACCCCACAACCGAAAAGCACTGCGAGCAGCATGAGAGGGTGGGTATTTCTGAGCATTACAGGTGTGTGAAACATATGTGCACCCCAGTCATGGGTTTGAATCCGTTCAGTGTGCTCCCTAGTTTTTGTGAGTATCCCATAAACGAAGAGCACTGTGAGTGGCATGAGAGGGGGTACTCTTCCCGTGGCAGACAACACCCAGCCACCATGCGCACCGTGGGTTCATTGAACGTGGCCCACATCTTTGCTTGCGACCTGAACAGTTCAAACAGTCGCACGCCATAGTCGATGAAGTAGTGCAGGTTCTCCTCCTTCTCGAAACCGCCCAGTTCCTCAAACCACTGGGGATGCGTGAAGTGATGCATGGTGACCATGGGCTCCATGCCGTTTGCTCGTACACAGTCCAGCATGTCTCGGAACCTGAAAGAGGAGTGGGTGGAGTGGTGTATGGTTAGCATGTGATGGGTTCAACGCCTTTTGTCTTTTGCACGGACACAGTCCAGCATGTCTCGGAACCTGACAGTAGAATGGATGAAGTGGTGTATTGTTGGTATAGTGACCATGGGCTCCATACCGTTCGCACGGACACAGTCCAGCATGTCTCGGAACCTGAAAGAGGAGTGGGTGGAGTGGTGTATGGTTAGCATGGCGACCATGGGTTCCATGCTGATTGCTTGTACACAGTCCAGCCTGTCTCGAAACATGAAAATAAGGGTGGGATAAGTGGTGCATGGTGACCATGGGCTCCATGCTGTTTGCTCGGACACAGTCCAGCATGTTTCGGAACATGACAGTAGAATGGATGAAGTGGTGAAGTGGTGTATGGTTCGCACGTGATGGGCTCCATTCCGTTCGCTCGGACACAGTCCAGCATGTCTCGGAACATGAAAGAGGAGTGGATGAAGTGGTGAATGGTTACCATGCTGTTTGCTCGAACACAGTCCAGCATGCCTTGTAACCTGAGAGTAGAGTGGATGAAGTGATGCATGGTGACCATGGGCTCCATGCCGTTTGCTCGTACATAGTCTAGCATGTCTCGGAACCTGACAGTAGAATGGATGAAGTGGTGTATGGTTGGTATAGTGACCATGGGCTCCATACCGTTCGCACGGACACAGTCCAGCATGTCTCGGAACCTGAGAGAGGTGTGGGTGGAGTGGTGTATGGTTATCATTGCGACCAGGGGTTCCATGCCGATTGCTCGTACACAGTCCAGCCTGTCTTGAAACATGAAAGTGGGGGTGGGATAAGTGGTGCTTGGTGACCATGGGCTCCATGCCGTTCGCCCTTACACCGTCCAGCATGTCTTGGAACCTGAGAGAGGTGTGGGTGGAGTGGTGTATGGTTAGCATGTGATGGGTTCAACGCCTTTTGCCTGTTGCACGGACACAGTCCAGCATGTCTCGGAACCTGACAGTAGAATGGATGAAGTGGTGTATGGTTACCATGTGATTGGCAATCAATCATCCCACACACACTCCACATCCCACACACCCAATTATTCCGCACTCACTCCCCATCCCACACACACACTCCATTCGAAAGAATCCCCATTCCAAACCTTTGAGAACACACTTTTGGACAGCTTCCTTGTCAAGCCACCATGCCCATAAGGGCTCCCACCAGTATGCCCTCCCGTACCAAACAAGTCCAAAACCTACTGCCCAATCTCACCTCCCAATCTAACCTCACCCCACTCCCAACCTAACCTCACATCCCACACCCTCTCCGCATCCCACACACTCTCCACCTCCCACACACTCTCCACCTCCCACACTTCCTCCACCTCCCACACACTCTCCACCTACCACTCGAACACGACTCTCCACCTACCACATCCGCTCCACCTACACCTACCCACTCTCATCCACCTCCACAACACTCTCCACCTCCCAACCTCTCCACCTCCACACACTCTCCAACCTCCCACACACCTCCACATCCCACACTCTCCACCTCCAACACTCTCCACTCCCACAACTCTACTCTCGCCACCTCCCACACACTCTGCATCCCACACACCCTCTCCACCTCCCACACACTCTCCACCTCCCACACACTCTCCACCTCCCACACACTTTCCACCTCCCACACACTACCCACCTCCCACACCCTCTCCACTTCCCACACACTGTCCACCTCCCACACCCTCCCCACCTCTCGCACACTCTGCATCCCACACACCCTCTCCACCTCCCACACACTCTGCATCCCACACACACTCTCCACCTGCCACACACACTCTTCACATCCCACACCCAGAAAGCTCACCTCTAGACAGCCTCCTTGCCAAGCCACCTGGACAATCAGACTCCACCCTTACCCCTCTGACCCAAAACAAGTCCAAGAACCAGTGCCCAATCACTCCCCATCCCACACCCTCTCCACCTCCCACACACTCTCCACCTCCCACTCACTACCCATCCCACACCCTCTCCCCATCCCACAACCACTCCCATCCCCACCCATCTCCACACACCCACAACACTCCCCTTCCCACAACCCTCTCCACAGTCCACACACATCCCCACCCACACCCTCTCAAATCCCACACCTCCCAATCCCACACCTCTCCACAATCCCACACACCTCCCATCCCACACCCTCTCCACATCCACACACACTCCCCATCCCACACCCTCTCCACATCCCACACACTCCCATCCCACACCCTCTCCACATCCCACACACACTCCCCATCCCACACCCTCCTCCCATACCCACACACCTCCAATCACACACCAACCCGCTCCCAGCCTCACACACTCCCATCCACACCCTCTCAGACAGCCCACACACGCCCCATCCCCACACACTCCACATCCCTCCCACACACACTCCCCCTCCCAAACACACTCCACACTCCCACACCACGCAAATCCACACACACTCCACAGCCACCACACGTCCCATTCCCACACACACACTCCATACCCCAAACTCCCATCACACAACTACGCCCCATCCCACACACACTCCCCATCCCAACACACTCCCCATCCCACACACACTCCCAATCCCACCCACCAATACACATCCCACACACACTGCCACATCCCACACACACTCCACATCCCACACACACTCCACATCCCACACACACTCCACATCCCACACACACTCCACATCCCACACACACTCCACATCCCACACACACTCCCCATCCCACACACACTCCCCATCCCACACACTCTGCCCACCCCACACACACTCCCCATCCCACACACACTCCCCATCCCACACACACTCCACATCCCACCACCAGGTAGCTCACCTCTTGACAGCTCCTTTGTTGAAGTCACCCGACCCATCAAACTCCACCCTTACCGCTGTGACCCAAAACAAGTCCAAGAACCAGTGCCCAATCACTCCCCATATCACACCCTCTCCACCTCCCACACACTACCCATCCCAAACCCTATCCACATCCCACACACACTCCCCATCCCACCACCAGGTAGCTCACCTCTTGACAGCTCCTTAATCGAAGTCACCCGACCCATCAGACTCCACCCTGACCGCTGTGACCCAAAACAAGTCCACAAACTAGTGCCCAATCACTCCCCATTCCACATATACTGCCCATCCCACACACACTCCCCATCCCCCACAAGCTGCCTATCCCAAACACACTCCTCATCCCACACCCAGGGAGCTCACCTCTTGACAGCTACTTTGTCGAAGTTACCCGGCCCATTTGGCTCCAGCCTAGACCACTCGAAGGAGAGCCTGAATGAGTTTGTACCTAGCTGGTCCCTGGCTAGCTTGATATCGGTCTCATAGCTGCAGTATAGGGTGTAGGGTTTAGGGTTCAGGGTTTAGGATCCCTGACCAGCTTGATATCGGTCTCATAGCTGCAGTGCAGGGTTTAGGAGGGTGCTGGGTTTGAATGCATGCAGCATGTATGAATGTGTGTGATGGGTGTATGTGTGTGATGTGTGTGTGTGTGTGTGTGTGATGTGTGTGTGTGTGTGTGATGTGTGTGTGTGATGTGTGATGTGATGTGCCTGCGTGTGATGTGTGTGTGTGTGATGTGTGATGTGTGTGTGTGATGTGTGATGTGATGTGTGCGTGTGTGATGTGTGTGTGCGATGTGCACGTGCGCAAGCTTCCAGATGGGTGCGGGGGTTAAATGCATGTGGCATGGACGAATGATAAATTGCGTTCTTATACACGAGGGAGGGTTCAGATGGATGTAAGGGTTGAATGCATGTGATGATATCGGAATTGAACCCACCCACTCCGGGATATCATTATTGTCTGAACTACTAGGCTACGAGCGCTCTTGCAAAATGTCTATAGAGCACTCGCAGCGGAGTAGTTCTGACAGCACTCAGTCATCCTTTTTTCAGGGTGCACTAGGTTGCAGGTTTGGCTGAATAGCCAGTCAGGTTTGGCAGAATAGCCAGTCAGGTTTGGCTGAATAGCCAGTCAGGGGAGCTGCCTAGAAGCTGCTGCTTGAAGCTAAAAATACAAGCTAGAAGCCTGCAGACCCCTTCTCATGGAAAAAGTCCTATGCAGCGTCGCAAGCGACCGGAAAATTGGCGGAGTGTGTTGGCAACGGAACGACAGGTGGCAACGATGGAGCTGACCGAAACCAGTTAGTTATGAGACAGTTGGCTGACATGTCAGGCTTCTATTTTTTGTCGGTCGGTCAAACCGACAACTGGGTGAGTCTGGGGGCTCCCGCCCCCAGGAGGTAAGGCTCCGCCAAAAAGTAATGAGAGCGCCTGGTGGGGCGGGGTATGAAGAAAACCTGTCGTCTGGAGGTCGAACATGGGCTACTACCTGACCTGGACATAGCTACCATTTTTCTGAGGCCCTCTGTCTTCCTTTTTCAGGGTGCACTAGATTGCATCAGGTTTGGCTGAATAGCCAGTCAGGGGAGTTTTCAAGAAGCTGCTGGTTGAAGCTGAAAATAAAAACTACGTGTCTGCAGGCTCCTTCTCCTGAAAAAAGTAATGAGAACGCCTGGTAGAGCGGGGTATTAAGGGAACCTGTCGCTCGGAGGTCGAGTGCGGGCTGCTACCTGACCTGGACATAGCTACTATTGATCTGAGGCCCTGTGTCTTCCTTTTTCAGGGTGCACTAGGTTGCATCAGGTTTGGCTGAATAGCCAGTCAGGGGAGCTGCCTAGAAGCTGCTGGTTGAAGCTGAAAATAAAAACTACGTGTCTGCAGGCTCCTTCTCCTGAAAAAAGTAATGAGAACGCCTGGTGGAGCGGGGTATTAAGGGAACCTGTCGCTCGGAGGTCGAGTACGGGCTGCTACCTGAGCTGGACATAGCTACTATTGATCTGAGGCCCTGTGTCTTCCTTTTTTCAGGGTGCACTAGGTTGCATCAGGTTTGGCTGAATAGCCAGTCAGGGGAGCTGCCTAGAAGCTGCTGCTGTAAGCTGGAAATAAAAGCTACGAGCCTGCAGGCCCCTTCTCCTTGAATAAGTCCTATGCGGCGTCGCAAGCGACGCGGAAAAATTGGTGGAGTGTGTTGGCAACGGAACGACAGGTGGCAACGATGGAGCTGACCAAAAACAGTTAGTTATGAGACAGTTGGCTGACGTGTCAGGCTTCAAGTTTTTGGTCGGACGCACAGACGAACAAATGGGTAACCCTGGGAGCTTCTGCCCCCCAGAAGGAGGGGCTCCGCCAAAAAGTAATGAGATCGCCTGGTGGGGCGTGGTATTAAGGGATCCTGTCGTCAGGAGGTCGAGTACGGGCTGCTGCCAGACCTGGACATAGCTGCCATTGATCTTAGGCCCTGTGCCATCCTTTTTTCAGGGTGCACTAGATTGCATCAGGTTTGGCTAGATAGCCAGTTAGGGGAGCTGCCTAGAAGCTGCTGCTTGGAGCTGAAAATAAAAGCTACGAGCCTGCAGGCCCCTTCTCCTGGAAAAAATAAGACAGAGGGCACAAGGTTCGTGGAGCACTCGCACCCACACACCCACACCCAATCCACCCCACACACACACCCACACACACACAACGCAATACAAGCTATGAGCCGGCAGGCCCCTTCTCCTTTAAAAGTCCTATGCAGCGTCGCAAGCGACGCGGAAAATTGGCGGAGTGTGTTGGCAACAGAACAACAGGTGGCAACGATGGAGCTGAGCAACACCAGTTAGTTATGAGACACTTGGCTGACGTGTCAGGCTTCCATTTTCAATTTTAGATATATTGGATGCCAGATGGCCGTTCCTGATCAACATGATCATCATCATCATCATCATCATCTGGCCGTTCCCGATCGACATCATCATCATCATCATCATCATCATCACCACCATCATCATCATCATCATCATCATCATCATCATCATCATCATCACAACCATCATCATCATCATCATCATCATCATCATCATCATCATCATCATCATCATCATCTGCTATCACCAGGTATCTTCACCAAATAGACACCTCACATGCATACACCTCACATACACACACACTCCACCTCACATGCATACACCTCACATACACACACACTCCACCTCACATGCATACACCTCACCATACACCAGACGGACACCTCACAGCCAACCCATTGACAACGAACCCACGCCAGAGGCATCCTACACACCACCCAAAAACCTGGGTGGGTGTGTATGTGTGGTGTGTGTGTGTGTGTGCGTGTGTGTGTGTGTATGTGTGGTGTGTGTGTGTGTGTGTGTGTGTGTGTGTGTGTGTGTGTGTGTGTGTGTGTGTGTGTGTATGCATGTGTGTGTTGTGTGTGTCTGTGTGTGGTGTGTGTGTGCATGTGTAGTGGGTGGGTGTATGTGGAGATCATCCAAGGAACATGCCGCTGTAAACCTAGAAAATGCCCACTCCAAGCCAACCCATTGACAACCAACCCACACCAGAGGCATCCTACACACCACCCCGAGCCCACGACAAATGCCCACCCCAAGCCAACTGGCATTACTTAAGGGCAGTCGGCCTGGTCATGTGGTAGGCTGCACACCGTTTGTAGCAGTGTTTCATTTTTCGACGACGCGTCGCCATTCCGTCGCCATTCCGTAGAATGCTACACCCCCCGGACCCCCCGATATCGGGACGCGCTGCCCCCCGACCCCCCCAGGCTCCGCGCTTCACGCTCCGCCATGCGATGGCAACGCAACTATCCTGAAATCAGGGTTGAGTAGCCCAAGTAGCTACTCAACCTGGACTACATAAATCTGAAATAAAAAACACTGGTTTGTTGGCAAAGTGAACAGCAGGGATTTGGACCACCCCAAGCCAACTGGCATTACTTAAGGGCAGTCGGCCTGGTCATGTGGTAGGCTGCACACCGTTTGTTGGCAAAGTGAACAGCAGGGATTTTAACCACCCCAAGCCAACTGGCATTACTTAAGGGTAGTCGGCCTGGTCATGTGGTAGGCTGCACACCGTTTGTTGGCAAAGTGAACAGCAGGGATTTTATTTTCCGCTATATATAGCGATCGCTAGTTTCGACCCTGTTTCAGCGAAATTATCGCTATAAAAAAAGTAAAAAAAAGTTTTTTGTTTGCCCTAACTCTGTGATACATGGCCCTAAATGGCCCTAAAAAGCTACAAAAAGCTACAGAAAGCCCTGAAACCATGAAGCTAGAAGAAACCCACTTTCAGATTTGAAAAAGAAATCACTGGTAAACAGGGGTACTGTATGGGAAGTACAAACTCCACCAGTAATGCCCACCCCAAGCCAACTGGCGTTACCTTAGTCGGCCTGGTCATGTGGTAGGCTGCACACCGTTGGTAGGCAAAGTAAACAGGGGTACTGTATGGGTTGTACAAATACGTCGCACAGTAGTCCAAGCTCAGGTGCAGTTGCGGTCTGCGAAACCAAATAAACCCAACAGAGTAGCCATTCTCCAGTATGTACGGTGCATGCAAGCGGAACAGTTCATTCAATCTCACGTCCTGAGGCAGCTTGCTCTAGTTTTCAATTTTAGTACAAACTCTATATCAAACTCCTAGTGAGGCGTGGTATTATAGCAATTCAGGGGATGAACTGGACAAACGTTTCGTACTTCGTCAAGAATTGTTGAGAAATTGTCGAGAATTCTCGGATTTCCAGGCCAAAATTCTCGATTTCAAGTACGAAGAAGGTCGATCCCATCTTGCGGCAGTAGAGAACATGCTGCTACTTTACCTGGACAGTGCTACCATTCTCCAGTATGTACGGTACATGAAAACAGGAGGTTTCCTTCAAGATGGCCGGCATGCATGGGTGTGATGCTTTTGTGACACAAGCTTAGAATCAGGAATGGGTGTGGTACACTCCTTGCACCCAAAATTAGCACGGGCTGCATACATGGATGCATGGGTGCAGTAACCTCCTAGTAACCGAAGTATGCATTGCCAGCATGCATGGATGCATGGGTTAGGTGCTGTTGTGACACAAGCTTAGAACGCATGCATGGGTGTGGTGCTGTTGTGACACAAGCTTGAATGCATGCATGGGTGTGGTGCTGTTGTGACACAAGCTTAGAATGCATGCATGGGTGTGGTGCTGTTGTGACACAAGCTTAGAACGCATGCATGGGTGTGGTGCTGTTGTGACACAAGCTTAGAATGCATGCATGGGTGTGGTGCTGTTGTGACACAAGCTTAGAATGCATGCATGGGTGTGGTGCTGTTGTGACACAAGCTAAGAATGCATGCATGGGTGTGGTGCTGTTGTGACACAAGCTTAGAATGCATGCATGGGTGTGGTGCTGTTGTGTCACAAGCTTAGAATGCATGCATGGGTGTGGTGCTGTTGTGACACAAGCTTTTAAAAAAAAAAAAATGCATGCATGTGTGGTGGCTATTGTGAACAATTAGAATGCAGGCAGTGTGTGGTGCGTGTGTGACACAAGCTTTAAGAATGCATGCATTGTGTTGTGCTTGTTGTGAAACAACGAAAGGGCATGCATGGTTTGGTGCTGTTGTGACACAAGCTTAGAATGCATGCATGGGTGTGGTGCTGTTGTTTCACAAGCTTAGAATGCATGCATGGGTGTGGTGCTGTTGTGACACAAGCTTAGAATGCATGCATGGGTGTGGTGCTGAAATCCTTACATCCGAAGTGTGCATGGGCTGCATGCCCCCCCCCCCCACCACCACCACCACCACCACCACCACACACACACCTCCCCCCACCACCACACACACACAGATCATCCAAGAGCCAAGTCAATTCACACGCCCCCCCACCCCCTCACACACACACATACACACACACCAGCACCCGCCCACCCACTCACTCCCACACTACATACCACATACCACACACACACCACACACTCCCTCCCCACAAACACACACAACCCAGCACGCCCCCCCCCCCCCCCCACACACACACACACACACACACACACACACACACACACACACACACCAGCAACTACACCCCCACCCCCACCCCCACAGCCACCGCCACTCCCCACCACCACCACCACACACACACACATTCCTCCAGCACCTACCTGCCCTACACACACACACACACACACCTGCATGGATGCATGGATGCTGTGATACCAGTTGAGTTGAGTTGAGTTGAGCTGTGTTGAGTTGAGTCGAGTTGAGCTGTGTTGAGTTGAGTTTTGGGACACTTACTAGTTCCAGAAATCGCTACTCTTCTCCCAAGCATCTTTGTACTTTGTCTGCCCAAAGAGCTTCTTCTTAGTCACATAGGCGTTCCAGTTGCTACTGGTGTCTGAGCTGTTCTGGTACACCGATAATCCAACCCCCTTCATGAAGTCCGAGGGAAATTCTGGAGCAGACACTCCACCATTTATTTGTGGGAGGGATGCTGATTGGCTGAGGTTGAAGCTGTTGCCTACTGAGACCGCACAGAGTTCGGGTGCCTCCCTGGGGGAGGATGGGTTGGAAGGGAGGGTGGCAGAATTGGCTGGAAGGTCCAGGGTGGAGACCAAACACTCTGAGGAGCTGCCATGGCTGTAGCCGTCTGAACTTTGATGCGCTGGGAGCTCAGAGCCTGGGAAAAAGCCTGGGCAGAATTGGGAGGGGCCCACCCCAGTCCCATTGGGCCTGGGCAGGTTAGATGAGCTAATCGATTGCGGAATGCGGGTGGCGACTGGACGCGGCTCGTACGCAACTGGTGACAAAGGCTCCAATTCGGCAGGGAGGAAGTGCTTGGAATGGTCGACTTTGGTATGTTCCATCGACGTGAAGGAAATTAAATGCTAAGCTGAGGTGGAGTCTCCTGTCTAGGTAGCTTCCATCCACGTTTGGGGAGTTAATAGCTTAGCCGAGGTGGAGTCTGCTGCGTCAGCAGCTTCCATCGACGTGAAGGAAATTAATAGCTGCGCTAAAATAAAGTGCCCAGAGCGACAGCTAGTTGAAGGAACGTCGGGTAGCCGTGGAGCTGTTACAGTAGCGATACATGTCTCCGTGGTTCTCTCTAGTTGTGGGAGTTCCAGCGCGGCGATTTGCTGAGGGTCGCAGCCAGCTCGAAGAGCGCAGGAAGAGGCGGGGGCAAGGGTGATGTGATCACAGGCTCGGTCACGGATAGCTGAGAACTTGGAACAGAGAAAAAGAATGGCGAATTGCTTGATGCACGGGTTGTGGAACTCGTCCAATTTGCGCGCTTGCTGGCGCTTGCGTTTAATTATTCCTTGTTTTATATGTGAGTACGGCAATAGTTGGTCGAGCCATTTCATCACATTACGTTGTCATCGACAGGTCATTGTTGACCCAACACCAGCCCGCTCGACCCCGCTCGACCCAGCTCCACAGCAGAGGAAACAACCGGGAACAACACCCCGCTGCTCTGCCGCTGCTCCACAACATCTGGGTTGGTGAAACCGGCAAACAGCCGCGCCCGTGGGCGCGGGAGAGTGGGGGGCGGTAAAATGTAGCTTCCTCAAGGAGAGGGTAAACCCAACCTGGATCAGAGCTGCCACTCTGCCAGGCAGTCAGAGCTGGACAGGTGGCCATGGCCAGTTGGCCACTCGATCAGCAAGTGGGGCCTGCTCATCAGGGTTGTCCTTAACGTTGTTTCTCGTCTCAAACAGGAGGTATTATGTTCTGCCAAAAGTGAAGTCAAGCCAATCGATTATTCCTAGCCTAGGACATACCGGTACATGACATGAATATTTGCGATTTGTGAGCATTTTTCATTTTTCTGAGCACCTCATTTTCTTGTAGTTGTTGTTGTTGTGTGGGGGGGAGGAGGGGGATCAGCCCTCATTTTGTTTTTTGCTCACTTTTTACTCAGGTCTCCAAATAAAATTCTGAGACCACCCGCGAGTAGGCCTTGGCAAGAGCAGTCCATTGGAACCACTTTGGACCTCGTGCAACAAGTATCTACCCCACCCCCCCCACACACACATACAGCCCCTACCCCACACACAAACTGACGCCAACCGAATCGAAACGCCTCCGTTCTTCAGTTCCTTGTTCTTTCCCTTTTCGGCGCCCCCCAGCATTCCCTTTCTTTCCTTTTTTCTGCCTTCTGTACGCCAAATGATGCTGATGCTGGTCCGTCCAATGTCCAATGGCGCCAGCAAACGTGGGCACCCAGCGGGTGATAAATCGGATTGTGGAGCCAGCCCCCCAATACCAAGGATGGATTAAAGTACACCAACACCCCACTCGAGTACCCCTAGTGTGCTAAGTAGATCTGGAAGTACGGCATGGCTACCCACTGGAAGAGAAAGCATGGTCATGAGGTGGCGCCAACTGGTATGTGGGAGCTACAGACCAAGGAGTTGGAGTATATGGGGAAGCTTGTCAAGCAGCTGAAGCCAGACAGATAGACCTGAAGGGGCAGTGACCTGACAGACCACAAGGGGCAGTGTAGCTGAACTGTCGCTGGAATGCTGGATCATTATAAAAAACATACCATGTGTACCGTCTTGTCTTTTAATTGCGTACCGGTATTGGAGTGTCTGTGCTGGGTCTGAATTGTACATATTTGTATACATTTTTATAGCCACCTCCAGCAGTCCAGCGACGGCAAATGGTGACTTAGGTACTCGGACAAGCTGGGGGGCAGGGGCAGAACTGGTTGCTGTCTATCACGCGATCCCTGCACTGCAAACGCCATTGTATTCTCCATATTGTAAACCCCTCGAATCCATATCTAAGTTTTTTTAATGGGTATTTCTATTTAATGGGGGGGGGGGGGGGGGGGGGGGGGGGGGGGGGGGGTCAGCCCTCCTCAGGTTTTTGAGGCTACCAGCTAGCAGCTTGTGTCACTCCTGTGAGCCCTGTCTCAAACACATATTTGTGAAGGTCTGTTAAGTCAACAAACTCTGTTTCGTTGTAAACGCAGATGCCGTACTTCTTTGGGGGGAAACATACGAAAACACCGACCAGTAATCCAGCATACTGTAGAATGATTCACCATAGGATGCCAACGACTAACAACGTGTACACTACGGTAAGGAGAACCTAGAGGAACAAAACAAAAGCCCTGCGCGCCCAAGCGCATGATTCATGCAGTCATGACTTATGACTCATGAGACATATATTGGCTCCTGACACGTAGCTTTTGAAGTAAACTTGAACATATACTGAGGTTTCTCTGCTTTAAATCTTAGGTTATTGGTCTTATAATTCTCTGTCGTCCACCCAGATTATGTGGACATTGGAGATCGTAAATTTTGAATTCACACGTTGCACGATATGCTTTGGTTTCTGTGAAGAATGATATTTTGAATACCCCGAGAACTGTTGAATATTATTGCTAGCTGCTAATTACTCTCAGATGATGTGAGTGGCAAGTTAGAAGTTGCAATACACATTTGCGCAAAGCCAGAAGTTTTAGTTCCCATCTCATACCATGTGCTTTCGCCAATGCCATCACCACCATAAGGGTTGCTGGCGGAAGCTATGCAACCAAGTTCAATAAGGCTCATCGATGTCGTAATCATCATCGTTCATTGAATCATTCACTAATGATAACTTTCACCAAAACAAAGTCATTTAGTCAGTTTGTTTACCCTTTGTGTGCATAAGCATGGTGGGTGGCCCCAGTGCAAGCGAACGGGCTGCCCCCCTCAACCTCACACCTCATAATCCCGTTTTTGATATTCAACCCCATAAACCATGTATGGGTAGACAGCCCAGGAGGCATTCTACAAACTTTTTCGCACACCTTATTGAAATTTGAAGGCAGCCAAGCACTATTAGGCTTACAGTGTGAGTGGAACTTTCAGCAGAAAGATATGTACATAAAAATACAAGCCAGCGACATGCAGACAGGCAAGGTAAGCGAGAACACGCAGGTGCTGTGTGCTTGCCTTAACAAAAAGAGACCAAGCTCAATCTATAACACAACCTGGGCTGCTTCCCCATATTACGTCACTTCCGGTAGGCTGACTAAAGGCTATAGTTACCATTTATATACAATATCACATGATGCAGCTGGTATGATCATACGAAATCATACTCGCCTTAGATCCACATCATATGACATGCCAGAACCTTAACATATGTACATGCATGGGGTTTCTTTGAGTCCAACAGATGACACACTGACCACCACATTCTTACGCAGAGTGTGGGTGGTTCTACAAAGCGCCTGGATTAACTTTAATGTACAAAAAGGATTGAAGGAACATAAACTTGCATCTGAGCAAGTCCCTGCAAAAATAAAGTGTATCGTACGATATACCGTTATACATCACGATAATGAGATCTGACATTGTACAATATTACGATATTTCCATATATCGCAATACATCGTATGAGAATTGAAAATGTTGTACAACAACGACAGCCCTACTTGAAACCCTACCTACACCACATATTTTTGGAAGTACTTCAGGTTAGCGTACTTCAGGCAGTACTTAATTTAGTACAGCATTCCTACCAAAAATACACTTGTTTGTCATCCTTTTCTATACTTGTTATAATACACTGTCCATCATTGTTTACACCGTGCCAGATGCTTTGAATCTTGGCAGCAAATGCATTGTGATTGAAACCATGGGTGCCATCGGTGATCAGTAGTGTACCGACTACAGTGCGCTCATCATGAACAGCATCATAGAGCACTATCAGGCCCAATGCGCGTGATTCAGACCATGGCTACCAGGGCTTTGGACAGACATCCACTGACCAAAGTGCGCTCTACATGGACTGCTGTAGAGTTGCTTGACCCACCTTGAGGACTTCCCACATCCTGCAGGGCGTTCAGGGAGGTGGTGGCTGACGGTGAGGAGAGATAGTTGACTGTGAGGGGTTACGGTTAACTGTGAGGAGATATGGTTGACTGTGAGGAGATATGGTTGACTGTAAGGAGATATGGTTGACTGTGAGGACATGAGGTTGACTGTGAGGGAGATCTGGTGCTGTGAGAGATGTGTTTGCCTGTGCGGGCTTGGTGGACCTGTGAGGAGATATTGTTGGACTGTGGGAGATGTGGTTGGACTGTGAGGAGCTCTGGTTGACTGTGCGGGGAGATTGGTTGACTGTTGAGGAGATATGTTGGACTGTGGGGCGATATGGTTGACTGTGTGGGATAGGTTGGACTGTGTGGAGCTCTGGTTGCTTGTGGGAGATACTGGTTTTGACTGTGTGGAGATGTGGTTGACTGTGAGGAGATATGGTTGACTGTAAGGAGATATGGTTGACTGTGAGGACATGAGGTTGACTGTGAGGAGATATGGTTGACTGTGAGGAGATGTGGTTGACTGTGAGGAGATATGGTTGCTGTGAGTAGAGGAGCGGGTTGGATTGAGGAGAAGTGATGGCGCTGAGGTATCTGGTTGACTGGAGCGATATGTTGATGTGCGGAGAAATGGTCTGACTGCTGTGAGGAGATATGGTTGACTGTGAGGAGATATGGTTGACTGTGAGGAGATATGGTTGACTGTGTGGAGATATGGTTGACTGTGAGGAGATATGGTTGACTGTGTGGAGATATGGTTGACTGTGTGGAGATATGGTTGACTGTGTGGAGATATGGTTGACTGTGTGGAGATTATGTTGACTGTGGTGGAGATATGGATTGACTGGTGAGGAGATATGGTTGCCTGTGATGGAGATATGGTTGACGTGTGAGGGGGGAATATGTTGACTGTGTGGAGCTATTGGTTGACTCCTTCCTATGTGAGATACTGGTTGCTTTTGTGAGATATGGTTGACTTTTAGGAGATATGGTTGACTTTTAGGAGATATGGTTGACTGTGTGGAGATATGGTTGACGGTGTGGAGATATGGTTGACTGTGTGGAGATATGGTGGACTGTGTGGAGATATGGTGGACTGTAGTCCAGACAGCCTGTTAACCTAAGGATGGCGGTCCTCTCTCGGAGCCTCTTGCGCCTCATGTCAGACAAACTCTCCCCCCCCCCCCTCCCTAAAACAAAAACAAAAAACTAATGCTAAACTTTGCACCATGGATCTGTTCTCTAGAAAGCCTGTTAACCTAAGGATGGCGGTCCTGTCCCGGCGCCTCTTGCGCCTCATGTCAGACAAACTCCCCCCCCCCCCCCCCCCCCCCCCCCCCCCCCCCCCCCGCCCCCCCCCCCCAAAAACTTATACTACAATTCGCACCATGGATCTGTCCTCTAGAAAGCCTGTTAACCGAAGGATGGCGGTCCTCTCCCGGAGCCTCTTTCGCTTCATGTCAGACAAACTCTCCCCGTTTGATAGAGATAAAGCGAAGGCCTGGGTGGTGGCCATACCCTGGCTCATCTCGTGTGGAGGAATAAAGGGGGCCTTGAAGGGGAGGTCATCATCCACATTACCAGGGGCCATTCCAAGGTTGGCGCCAGGGCTGACCAGCTTCTCATTGAAACGAGTGTACATGGGGATGTTCATAGGAACAGAGGAACCCTGTGTAAGGGGTTGGAGGTAGAGGGTGGGGATTCCAAACTATTAAGCGTGTAGAGGGAAATCCAAATTATTGAAACAACGGTACAAGGGGATGTTCATAGGGACAGAGGAGCCCTGTGCAAGAAATGACAGATTGAAGCGTCAGGTGGGGATTCCAAGCTATTGGAGCATGTCGTGGGGATTTGACTGTGTGCACGGACGATCACAGGGACAGAGGAGCTCTGTGCAAGGGGGTAGAGGTTGAAGCGGAAGCTGTGGATTCCAAACTATTGAAGCATGTGGTGGGGATTTGACCGTGTATGGGGATGTTCATAGGGACAGAGAAGCCCTGTGCAAAGAATGGAATGAGAACATCTTACCACTCAGCATCTCAGCCCCCCCCCCCTTCCCCACCCTATAGATTCAATTTTTCACATTTTAGTGGATCTGCCCCCCCCCCCTTTTCAAATTCAAATTCAATATTTCACATTTTAGTGGATCTACCCTTCCCCCCCCCCTCCCCCTTCAAATTCAAATTCAACATTTCACATTTTAGTGGATCTACCCTTCCCCCCCCCCTCCCCCTTCAAATACAAACAGTCAAACAATCGGAAGCCACTGAAAATAATGAAGCAGCTCCCCTCCTGATCCCTCACTCACCATTTTGCCACTGGGTAATCTAGCAGGCATGCTGTTGGCCATTGCGCGTGAATTCAAGGCATCCCGGGCACAACAAGGCTGTTGGCGATGTGCACATTGGTCAAATTTTAGTGGATCTGCCCCCCCACCCCCACCCCACCCCACCCACCCCCCACACACCCTCTTCGAATACAAACACAGCCACACACTTGGATGCTACTGAAATTTATGACGCAGCTTACACACACACACCCTTCGAATACAAACACAGTCACACACTCGGATGGTACTGAAAATAATGAAACATCTCCCTTCCTGATTCCTCACTCACCATTTTGACATGGTGTAACCTAGCAGGCATGCTATTGGCCATGGCGTGTGAATTCAAGGCATTCCGAGCACAACTAGGTTGTGTGGTTGTCGTGTGGTGGGATACCTCGTCTTCTTCGAAGAAGCCTTGTGCGAGGAAGTGGACATGGCTGCCCCTTCCATTGCTCTTGCAATCTGCGTCAGTGGGGGACAGCAAAGGTGCTTGTTGGAGAACACAACACTGCTAATTTGGGGGGTCTTCGGTACACTTTTATTTGACTTCTAAGGGTGCATTCTGGGTGGGAAGGGTGACGTAAGGGTACAGAAAAGAGTGCCGAAGACCCCCCCAATTTGTTGGCTTGGCTTGAAAGGGTGCATTCTGGGTGGGAAGGGTGCTGTATGGGTGTAGAAAAGAGTGCCGAAGACCCCCAAAATGTGCAATGCAACAGAGTGGTGCGGATATGAGGGGCAAGGCTTTTCTTTTCAGCTACGAGCATCAGCTTCTAGGCAGCTCCCTGGGCTAGCTACTGGGCTAATCCCCACTGTTTTTCTTTTCGGCTACCACCACCACCATACCACCACCAGTACCACCAGGCCACAAACAACTTATACACCCTCGGCACCTCAGACCCGTTGCAAAACATTTCCGTGGCTACTAATAGGACGAAAGAGTCTATCGCCGAACATCGAACCTCATCATGTGGATCAAAACGCGGGGATGTCCAACTGCGCATCTGAGTTTCAAACCCAAACGAACCAACGCGACAGATGCCAAAGCTCCCACGTGGGAGGATTCGATTCCCACGATTCCCACGGCCGCGGGTGGTCCCACGATTCTCACGGGTGCGGGTGGTCAATTATTGAATCTGAACATCAGCGTCTACAGTTCGCTACGATGGCAATATTTGCAGGCTACCCGTTCGGTATAACAAAGCCAGACGAGCAAGCGAGGGGCAGTAGGGCAATCTCCGGGCTAATATTCTATCTTGCTCGTTTGGGGTGCTCATAAGTCCCCCTTGACCTTGTCAAACTGCGAGCACATTTGGAGTCTAATAAAGCGCCAGGATAATGCAACCAGCAACAGCAACAGCAGCAGCAGTAAAAGCATAATCTGGCACTGTATATTTTCTAGGTTTCGTAGCAGCTTCCACCCAGCTCCATCAGCCAGCTACTGAGTCGAGCGCAAAGATTACAGCTGCATTGGAATGCCTGTCATGCCTGCTTTCGGACGCACTAGCTAGCTTCAGGTTTGGCCCAATGGTGGGTGAAAGGAGCTGCCTAGAAGCTGCTACGCCTAGCCCCCAAAAGAAACAGAGTGATCTAGGAACTCACCTATGTCGATACTTCGCCTAAACGCAGCTATGTCCCCCATTTTGTTTTCAGACGAAACATTGGTGTCGTCTGTGTTGAAGGCTTTGTACCCGGACTCCTCCTCGACGTCACTGACGCAGTCTCCATCAGGGAAGAACAGATCAGTATCCTCGAACTCATCGATCGCGGGGAGATTCATGGCAGCAGTAGGGGGGATGGAGGATACCTAGCACAGACTCGGAGAAGCCGCGATGGGATTGCGACGGGTCCGTAGTAAAGATTCTATACCGGAAAACCACCAGCCGTGAAAATATGTGTGCTGGTGGGCCTGCTTATTATTATCAAGGGAAGCCCTAATTACTAGACGTTCTACTCTACTATGTACGAGGCATAGGGGTTGGAGATTTTGTATTCTTGCGAAACCCTTCCTTGTGCTTTCTTGGCGCTACGCGAAATCAGTTGTTGGAGTGCTGAGAAAGAGTTGGGCCGACGCAAGATCAGAGAGAACCAATGTGTGGTGTATGAGGAAAACGTGTTGTCCGATTGGGGAATCTTACGGGTATATCCGTATGATACACCACAACTCACCCCCCTTTCGAAGGTCGACGCCTTCGATGAGATGTGCACGTCCGGCCGAGCCGGCCCCCTCCTAGCAAGGGTTTCCATCATGCGCCAGCCCGGGATCGAACCCGCATGGTACTGGTGAAGGCCCCAACTTCCATCCAGTCGACCCACTCGACCAAGCTCGAAAACAAATGTGGTGTATGAGGAAAACGTGTTGTCCGATTGGGGAATCTTATGGGTATATCCGTATGATACACCACACAATGCCTTGCTTGCAGTTGCAGTTGCTGAATTGAGCTTGGCCACGAGGCTTGGAGTATGTTACATAACTCAGCAAAACAACTGCAACGCTGGCAGCATGTGGGCCTAGCTGGCAGCTTGTGGACCGAACATTGTGGTCGAAACCGAATCGCATGCGCGCAGGTCCACCGTTGTCGAAGTGGGGGTCGACAGCTCGACAGCATCGCATCGACACCCTGTACCTGTACCCATCCTGGGCACCCCCTAGGCGGGGGGGTTAAGCTCCCTGTAAGAAAAAAACAAAAGAACACCGTAAGCTCGTTCTTAGTTTAAGCCCAGGCCAAAAACTGGTTCTCTCTTTTCCGATGTCTCCGTGAAGACCAAAAGCAAACGCAAAGCAATTTCCGGAGTTAATATCGTATTTTCGCATCCTGCCGTGGCCTGTGGCGAAAGCTCCCCGGAAGTCCCGAGGGTGCACGATTCTACGGAATGACTGCCGCGAGCTCAACAGAGCACAGATTGAGCCAGGGAATCGATCAATCGCCATCGAATTGTGCCAGCCATCTATCACATTGCCTGAAGTTGAATTGTCAGAAACTGCGTGATCCTGCCTCTCGTTCCGACTACTGCGGGTCGGTATATATGCCAGCCTGTAAGGGTTGGGAATGGCTGGCATGGTGCATGTATATGTCAAATGGGTGACCTCCTCAACTTCTACACCAAATTCACCTGGTTAGAATCTGCTGGGAGGATGCAATCTAATGATCTGCAACTTGTAAAGAGTATCCAATTTGGATGAGACTCTGAAAACATGAGATATGTGCCATTTTGGACACATTTTGGGTCAAATTATACGATCTGTGCCAAATTCTATCTGAAACCCAGAACGGGAGGGTTTGTCTTTTTCAAAAATGTTTTGCATCTTGGCTAAGGGTGTTTTGAAGTCGAGCTTAAAATTTTGGCTAAAAAAACAGTGAAAACAGTGTAACTTTTTTGCCCGATTTTTGTCTATTTGGGGCTTGTTGAGGCCACTATTTGGAGGTGCTGGTTCAGGCGGAACCGGCATTTTTTTGCGAAACTTCACCACAAGGGGGTCGACTGAAAGTCTGAAACTCTACAAAAAAAATCCCGGTTCCATTCGAACCAGTACCGGCTTAGAGACAGGCCCAAACATGTAACCAAATCTGCCCCTAGCTTAACCCCCCCGCCCCTAGGGTTGTTCAGAGCGTTACGTTTCACGTCTCAAATGCGGATTTGGGTGGGTCGGGATTGGTTGCAGCCGTAGATTCTGGCTTGTAAAGACTCATATATGACTGATGAGACGTAGAATTTGACTCTCAATACCAGTTTGAGGCGCATACATTACATTACATTACATTACATTCCATGTTAAAGTCTACTTGACACCGCGAGGGTGTATGAGACTCTTTGCTTTAAACAAAAAGAAAAAGCACCCACAAAGCAAAAAACCCCATTACATCAGGGGTGTGTCGAGGACAAACAAACCAAACTCCCAACCACCGTTTTGGTGGCGTAGGTATTAAACCCCCTAGAGCAGGACCCAGATCTCAACCACTTACAGTGGCGGAGGTAAGAAGCTAACAAATGAGAAGTCACAAGAAGAAAAAAAGGGATAATAAATTACGGTGCCACTAAGTATCAGCTATTAAGCACTTCTAAGAGTGGACAGAGATGTATGCAGCGGAGACAGACGCGCCAATCTATACACAGAGACGAGAATAACGTTACAAGCAAGGACGTACACTAAAGGACACCAGCGGTGGGCGAAGTGGATGCCTGTAACCTGAATAGACCCTAAGCCCGGATCTTGTCACCCTGACACCGTTTAACACAGGACATGTCAGGGAGAGACCGATAAGACACAGAGAGACAGGCAGTCAATAGGAAGCTGACA
Organism: Chlamydomonas sp. ICE-L; assembly: GCA_013435795.1. Lineage (NCBI taxonomy): Eukaryota > Viridiplantae > Chlorophyta > Chlorophyceae > Chlamydomonadales > Chlamydomonadaceae > Chlamydomonas > Chlamydomonas sp. ICE-L. The sequence goes on from JACBWV010000552.1 coordinate 9,049,102, forward strand.
CTGAGTCACTAAAGGATGACTCAGTTCTACGGGAAGCTATCACTATGGGAAGCTATCAGGGCCGATAGTTCTAAGGGAGTACATAAGTAGTCACCAAGTCATAAAACGCTTGAGAGCACCGCAATTCATGCTGACACTCCACCTATGACACAGGTGACATACAATACTACTACTCCACCTATGGCACTGGGGACATAGAACTATATGTAACAGATTAAAAAAAAAATTAAAGAACTCCGAAAAAACGAGAGAACTTCAAACGTAACCCAAAGGGTGTAAATGAAGGAATGGACCAAGGCAAAATACCAAAGAGTGCCAAGGGAGAAAAGAGGATAACCGAATATCAATGACGGGTAACAACGGTATAGAAAACCCGATCCGGGAATAGGAACCTAATGCCATACAATGATAACCAAAAAACAAGAAACGTATGTAACCAAAAAACTAAAAAATGACCCTAAGAAGTAGCGGTCATTCCAAGCATACGGACAAACCGCCAGAACACAGCAGGATCAAGGGGCTTGGTGAAGGGGTCAGCACAGTTATCCACAGTGTTAACATAGGCAACAGCCAGTTGGCCATCCTCCACCAGCTCCTTGATGTAGTGATGAATAACATCAATGTGCTTGCTGCGAGGCAGAAGCTGCCAGTCAGTGGCCCAACTCAGGGAACCTAAGTTGTCACCCTGAATTGTAACCAAAGCACAAGGCAGACCCAGATCCACCCTCAATTTCTTCAACCATTGGACCTCCCTGGCAGCCTGGGACAGGGCCTGATACTCAGCCTCACTAGAGCTAATAGCAACAGTAGGCTGTCGCTTGCTCATCCAGTTAACAATGCACCCACCAGCTAGAACTGCAAAGCCAGTCTGAGATCTCCTGTCAGACCCATCATCAGCATAAGATGAGTCACTAAAGACAGTAAAAGTGAAATCAGGGCTGTGGGTGTAAGTGAGACCCAGGTGAGAATGTGTTCTCAAATACAAGAGTAACCGTTTGGCAGCCCCCCAGAGAGGGACTGTAGGGTGAGCAGAGAACCTGGATAAATAGCTAACAGCAAAGGAAATATCAGGCCTGGTGCAAGTGGCCAGGTATAGCAAAGCACCTACAAGAGAGAGGTACTGGCTATTAGACGGCAGGGGCTCTCCAGGGGCGTCAGAAACAGTGGATTTGGCCATGGGAGCAGCAAACTTGGGTGGGGCAGCAGCAGTAAGACCAAACTGCTCCACCAGATCAACAATGTAGGTGTGCTGAGAGAGATTGATCTGAACACACCTGCCTTCAGAGTCAAGGGTAACATCCATGTCCAAAGAGAGGAACTGAATTGGAACACCCATCTCTTTGACCTCCCAGCCAGCTGCTTCCATTGCCTGGATCAGCAACACATACCTATCCAGCTCACTAAAAGCACAGATAAAGTCATCAACATAGGTCAGGACATAGCTCCACCCACCATCAGAATCCTTCCTAAAGTACAGAGCAGGTTCTGCCTTGCACATAGTAAAGCCATGAGCAACCAGAACCCGCTTGACATCCCTACTCCAAGCTCTGGGTGCCTGCTTCAATCCATAAAGGGACTTGATCAGTTTGCAGACAAGTGGAACACCGTTAGGACCAAGGTGCCTAAAGCCCTCAGGCTGGTGGCAGTACAGGTCCAGACCAGGCTCCAGCTCGGCATTTAGGAATGCAGTCTTGATGTCTAGCTGCCGAACAAACATCTTCCTATGAGTGATGGCAGCCAGGAGCACCCTAAGACCTGCTTTGGAGGAGACAGGGGCATATACATCATGAAAATCCAGCCCAGGACGCTGCAGAAAACCACGGACCACAAAACGTGCCTTGAAGCGTAGTACCATCAACACCAATCTTCTTCACAAATAACCACCTGCCAGACAGGATCTTCTGCTTACGAGGCTGTGGAGTGAGAACCCATGTACCATGGGCATGAAGGGAAGCCATCTCATCCTTCATGGCAAGAAGCCATTGATCCCTGTCAGGGTTGGTATGCAACATGGCAGCTTTGTAGGTCAGTTCAGTGGTGGATGCAACAGATGCTCCCACGTACAAGCAGTTTACTTGTACATGGGCAGCGGGGGTATCAGCAGTATCAGCAGTAACCATTAGTAAAGCCCCCAGTGCAGAACTACTGCCTGGTTGAAAAGGGCCGGCCTTCTTTGCCTCTAAATCAACGAAGCCTGGGTTGACCGGAACATCCCAGCCATACGCAGTATCGGAGCCTGACCACGGTTCAAGATCATCACTTGCATCATCTGCAACGGCTACATCATCACCCGGACTCCTGAGTAATCTATCAGAGACGGCAGGAGGTGAAGCGTTCACCAACTCCATCGAGCTATCAGTGATGATGGGAGTATGATGACTAGTAGGCAATGGATCTAACAAAGGATCCACTATGGTCTGAGTTGGTGTAAATCCAACGACTTCACCGACGGAATGTGACGCAGAGGAGGGCCTGGCGACCCCCTGAGATTCGGCTAAGATTTTGTCCGTAGGAGCCGCAGAAACTCGCCCGCCCAGTGTGTTCTCACGCAAAACAGTACCACTGGCCCCCGACCTAGGTCGCAGAGTCATCCTATGGCCAGGACAGTGGTCAACAATTGGGGAAGACAAAGGGTCTAGGGAATCAACCGCAACCTCAGGCATGTGTCCGTTGATGGCGGCAGGGATGCTAGAGACATATGGCGACCCATCATAGGGAGTTAGCCCAGGAATGCAGTTATGATCAAACTGCTCATAGAAGAGTACATCACGACTCTCTACTACCTGGCGCAACTTAGGAACCCAAACAAAATAACCCTTACTCACCAGAGAATACCCAACCAGTCTACCAGATAACGCCCTTTCGTCTAGCTTATTACGTTTCTTCCCATTGACTAGAGTAACATAGCAGGGGCATCCAAACACACGTAATAACGACACATCAGGTTTCACCCCATAAAACAACTCAAAGGGTGTCTTGCGTCCCTGGTTAGGCAGACGGTTTCTAAGGTAACAAGCAGCCAGGAAGGCATAGGGCCAAAAGGACTTAGTAAGCTAAGACTCCAAGTGGATACTCCTAGCTATATTCTGAAGGACCCCATTATACCTTTCCACAGTTGCATTCTGCTGTGCAGTGTATGCCAAAGACAACTCATGTACTGCCCCAACCGATTCTAACCAATCCTCGAACCATTTAACTATAAACTCTTTAGCCCTGTCAGATCTCAGACACTCAAAGGCAAACCCCTGCAGCTGATTTGACCATCTGAGGATGATAGTCTGGACTGCTAAGGGAGCTTCATCCTTGGTCCTCAAGCACAATACCTCAGCATAGCCAGAGAATTGGTCTACAAGGCACAAGATATAAAACTCCCCACGAAGACCCCTAATATGAACCGGTCCCATGATATCCAAGTGAAGGCGTTGGAGGGGTACAAGGACCTCAGTCATGCTTTCTTTAGGAAAAGGGAGACGCTTTCCCTTAGCCTTTTGACAAGCATCACATGGGATCTTACCCATCTTTTGTACTTGATGAAGGCTGATGGGTAAGTTCTTAACCATACCACGCTTGACAAGGTTGTGCAAGGCATCATAACCGGGATGACCCAGTCGCCTATGCCACAACCATGCAGGAGTGGTAGGGATAATAACTCCACCGTCCTCATCAACATCAAGTGCAAAAGCTGGATAATATTCAGCAACCCTCAAACAACGACTGGAGGTGTGACAAGGCCTACATGCAAACTTATACACACCATCACTGGAAGCAGGAAAGGACCAGAGCACAGAAGAGCCCTGAGTGGCAGTACAACTAATACTATCAAAAGCAATCTTGCAGTGGAGGGAATGAGCTACAGCATTTACGGACAGGAGATTTACTGGACAGTGGGGTATGTATAGAACATTGGTTAAGGTGATTGATGTTGGTAACCAATCACTACATAACACAATGGACCCCATACCCTCTGACCGTTGAATCACCCCATCAGCAAATCGAACTGCAGGCCCAACAGCAGAGGATTCAAACACAGTGAACAACGACCTATCATCTGTGATTGACATCCCAGCTCCCGAGTCCACATGCCAGATACCTTCAGAAAGACTTGGGCTGCAAATGTTTGAGAACTTAGTCGTGCAAGAAAATAGGACAGAGCTTACCTCCTAGTTCTTTGAAATGGCGTACCCATCGATCTGAGCCTGCAAGGACGACAGCTGCTTGCGTGTAAGCGACCCTGGAAGGGCCAAAGCTACGGGCACCGGTTCAGAACCAGGTGCACGTCCCTTGGCCTTTCTGAGTTCCGGATACTTTGTAAAGCAGCGGTCTTCCGAGTGGCTCGTTTTCGAACGACAGGGTCCCCAAGTGCAATCCAAGCGCCTCTTGGTGCCCCCGGAACTCTGAGAACCAGATCCCTTGCCCCGCTGGAAAGCAGCATTAGCAGGGATCTGGGGAGGGTCGCGGGACCAGCCAGGATGCCTTGGATCAGACCTGGGGAGAGACACATTTAAGAAAACTAACGATCTATAAGCATCAAGACAAGACCAGTAGTCTACGGTCTTGTTCTGGTACAACTCAAAGCCAAACTGGAGGCGCAGCGAATCGAATCGAGGGTGAGTGATGCCATTGATTATAGTGTGCATCGCGTGACGCTGCGGCTGCGGGTATCCGCACTGCGAAGATCAGTGCACAACTGCCGCACCCTGCGAAAGAACACATCCACGGGTTCAGAGTTGTTCATGGTCACACTACGAAGCTCAACAAGCATGAGGGGAACCCGAGCAGCAAGGGCATCAGAATGCTGCCTCTTGATATGCAGTAAGATATCGCGAGGTGTAGCAAAATCCTGATACACCTGTACCATCGGTTCCGTCATGTGCGCGAGCATCATGGTGAGACACATGAACTCCTGGCGTGCAAGGGGCAGGGTACTAAATCCTAACAGTGCAGGATCTACACGAGTCTGACTAGGAGAGGCAGGTGGTGAGGCAACAGGCGAAAACGGCGTGGCATCATACATAGCGCTAACCGACAGAAAGTACTCGGCAGCGATGCCAGCATCATATGCACGCTGGTCATCAAGGTTCTCAATCTCATCCAAAGAACTCGCAACATTTACGGGTAGCCAGCCAGAGCTCGCTCAGAAGGGTTGCGAACAAAGGGGAGGGGAGGAATCAAAGGACCAAGTGACGAGCTTCTCAGCAAAGTCGGCATAGCCAACTCAGGTACCGCAGGTGGATGCGGAGGAGCAGTCGGAGGCTTGTAGACAGGAGGAGGAGGAGGAGGAGGAGGAGCCGACTGGTGCTCAAACACCGGAGACTCAAAAACACGAGTGGCAGTGGAAGGTGTGACTCCACCGAAGTCACCACTCCGCGCACTCTGTAGGTCTTCCTCTTCGTCGTCATCGTCATCCTCAGTGTAGTAGCCATCTTCATGCTTATGGCGAGCCAGATCAGCATTGTCATACTCAAAACGGGCATCAGGAGGCGGAGGAGAAGACTTGTATTTGATGATCTGAGTCGAGACGCAGCATAGACGCATCAGAATATCCTCTACCTCAGGAAGGAGGCGTTGGACAAGAGGAGAAGGAGGGAGAGAAATGGAGGTTTGGTAGGGGGGGATGTCTTCCATGATGGCGGAAGGAGACTCATCTAAGGCAGCAGAGGCCGCTGGCGCGCAATCATCAAGCCAATCAGTGGGAACACGAGTCTTGAACGGAAGAATGCGGTCGCAGCAATTGGATACAATGACGCTCTCCATACCGCGCGACCAAGACAAACCATTCTGTGGGGTTAGCTTTTCGAAGCCGGCAGGAGGCCCACGCGGAAGTTGCATTATAAAGCAGTGGTAGATCGAGATGAAGCCCAGAACCTTTCAGCTATTAAGCACTTCTAAGAGTGGACAGAGATGTATGCAGCGGAGACAGACGCGCCAATCTATACACAGAGACGAGAATAACGTTACAAGCAAGGACGTACACTAAAGGACACCAGCGGTGGGCGAAGTGGATGCCTGTAACCTGAATAGACCCTAAGCCCGGATCTTGTCACCCTGACACCGTTTAACACAGGACATGTCAGGGAGAGACCGATAAGACACAGAGAGACAGGCAGTCAATAGGAAGCTGGCACTGAGTCACTAAAGGATGACTCAGTTCTACGGGAAGCTATCACTATGGGAAGCTATCAGGGCCGATAGTTCTAAGGGAGTACATAAGTAGTCACCAAGTCATAAAACGCTTGAGAGCACCGCAATTCATGCTGACACTAAGCAGTCCAGGGCTTCCTGTCTTGCTCTTCTACAAGTAGAAAGATAGTCGGCTAGGTTGCTCCAAAAAGACTTAGTGCCATTTCCATTCATAAAGGTTCTGAATGTGGAATCGCAGAATTCCACATTCCACACGGTTAAGTCGGTATCCTCATGGACATGCCTATAAATATCTGTAAACAGCTTCTGGTAGCGAAGGCGAATATCATTATAAAAAGGGCACTCAAACATATGCATTTCATCCTCAGGTTTTTGGAACCCACACATTTGACAGTGTCTCATTGAGCGAGGGATGTGTGCTCTATCCACCACCCTCATTCTTTCTGTGTTCAGCCAATGGGAACCCATTCTAAACTGTGCTATAGAACGAATCTGATCCTGCTTATGTAAGGCGGATGTAAAGGGAATCAAGCCATTCTCATCATTGCTGTTGGCTGCGAACCATTTTTGGTATCGGAGGCGTTTAAAGCCAACCCTTCTCTCATCAGGGATGTCTCTAACTGCATTGGTGTCACTTGGGTACTTAAACCTCCATGACTCAAAAACTTCAGACATAATACCTTCGACATCGACAGCCTCCAAAATGTTGATGTTTTTACTGGATCCTAGCTTGTGGAGAGCACAACGCAAGTCATGAACCCAGCCAGTGTTGGAGTCAAAAGATTCCTCAAGAGCCATTCTAATGAGATCCTCAGGTTCTTTATGTATGGTCTTGTTCCAGAAGCGCAAAGATTGTTTAAGCCAAGCAAAACACAACGGGGTTCTACCCAGCTCTTCCATGATAATATTAGATGTAGTAGATTGGCAAACACCCAACATTTGTTTAAGTATACCTCTATGCCATTTCTCACAAGCATGGTCATTTGAGATAAGTGTGTTGTTCAGAATAGAAGGAGCCCACACCTCACAGCCAAAATTCAGGATAGGTTGTACAAGAGAATCAAACAGGTGGGTGAGAATATCAATATTGTATATCTCCATAGTATGGCATCGCCTACGGAGCATGTGGTGTGCCTTTTGGGCCTTAGTGAGCATCCTAGAAAAAGCAGCTTTTGCACGATTGCTTGAGTCACCATCCACAAAGAGGGATCCCAAGTAGATAAAAGATAACTTTGTAAAAAGTTGTGCTCCATCATAGACAAATTTGTAATCAGGATCCATGCGGGCCTCATCGCAGAATTGCTTGCTGAAAACGACAATCTCAGTTTTCTTTATATTCACAGCCATCTTAGTAGCCTCGCAGAAATCTGTCAGGCAGTCAAGCATCGCTTGCATATCTGCCGGGGATTCTGCCATTATAGCTAGGTCATCAGCATAAAGTAACAGTTGCAGAATCTTTCCCCTAAGCTCAGCCCCTACATTTGGGAGCTTGGATTGGAGGAACGATTCAATTCTATCAATGAACAGACCGAATAGGAGTGGGGATAGGGGGTCTCCTTGTTTAACTCCTACAAGGGATGGAAAGGAGGATCCAATGTCCCCATGTAGGCGAACTTGGAAAACAACATGATTATACATGGACTTAAGAATACTGAGATAGGGGTCCTTGACTCCTAGCCTTGCTAAGCAATCCCATAGCAAGTCTCTGTTGACCCAATCATAAGCCTTCTTGAAATCAACAAAAGCCACAAAGAGTGGTTTTTTCTTCTCTCTATATTTATCTACAATATGGTTAAGAATGAATGATGCATCTGCAGTACCCCTACCACTTCTAAATCCATATTGGCCAGCGGCTCTGAGGTTGAATTCTTCTGACCAATCATCTAGTCTACGTAGCATGCAAAGGGAGAAGATCTTTCCTTTGGAGTTGCTCACCGCAAGACCTCGATAGTTGTCCTTGTCATACACACTGCCTTTGGATTTGGGTACGGGTACCAAGGCAGCTGCAGCCCATTGGCTAGGGTAAGAGGCCTTCCAGATGAGATTAAACAGGTTAGTAATAGCTTGTACAAATCGGGAGTTGGCCTCATGGGAAGCAAATCTGTACCATTCTGCAGGGATACCATCTACCCCGGGGGAGGAGTTTTTCCGTAGGGATTGGAGAACAGAAAACACCTCCTGGGTGGTAAAGTCTTGGCATAACCACGTTGGTGCGGCCTCTATCTGAGGTCCATCAGCTTGAGGGACAAAGTCCCTAGCATCCAGACTTGGATCAATACCTACTTGCACATCAAAGAGGTCTGCAAAATAATCAGTCCAATCATGAATTGTGATATCTGCCGTAGTGGCCTTGTTAGGCTCACGCACGTCTTTCCAAAAACTTTTCGGATTATGCCGAAGATTCGTATGAAGGTTCTCCATGCGTGTTTCTAGCCACTTCCTCTTCTTTCTTCTGAGAATCCTCTTGTACTCCTTGTGCATAGAACCAGCCAAGTCAGAGCTAGAGCCATGTTGATGTTCTGCTTGGCTTGCTGCCTGTCTAGCACGATTGCATTCATCATCATACCATGCGTTCACGGGCCCGTGCTTACGCTTAGCTCCAGGTTTGTGACATGGTGTGCATTTGCTTATGGCTAGTTCAATAGCACTAGCAATCCCCTTCTCTGAATCTTCCATAGATGAGCTATGGAGTGCATTGTCAAGTAATCGGTTAACGTCTGGGTCACGCTTAATTGTGTGTGCATACATCTGGACATAGTTGTCTTTCCATTTCAGTTTGGGCGAAGGTTTACCACCAGCAGGTGTACTAATAGTACCTTGAGAAGGCCTAAGGGCAGCATTTGGTATGTGGAGTGTGATAGGCATGTGGTCAAACTTTCTACCCCCGGGCCTGAGAGGGCAGTCATGCTTGGGAGCCACACTAAACTTGACTCCTGGGGTGTTGAGAAGACTAGGGGCGGCTAGCGCATAATCAATGACAGATTTCTTGTCCATGCCATCTGCAAAGAAGGTATGTGCACTTTGCATATCACCTTCTGTTCTACCGTTAAGGATGATAAGACCAGTTACTACACATAGCTGGAGTAGGGCCCCCCCCAATCGATTGGGGGGAGCTGTGTCCATGCTACACCTCGGTTGAATGGTTTGGTTGGGGGCTGTACTATTGGTTTGGGATACTGGTTCATCTTCTAACTCGGTATCATCATTGTCCACACCAAGACCAACCCGAGCGTTGAAGTCACCCATCACCACAACGTTGCCTTTTTCCTGGAAGTTCCCAATGATTTTACCTAGAGTGAGGAAGTGGTCCTCTATACTAATGCAGTCGTCACCATGTTTGTAGTATGAGCTGTTAGCATGTGGGATATAGCACACACCAATATGAACCATGAACCGTAGATTTGCATGAACCGTAGATTTGAGTTACACTTAAGCAACTCTGTTAAAAAAAAACTCAAATAATACATGACAAGTCCTGTGCGAAAAATGGGCGGAGGGTGTCAGATGTCCCAGGTTTGGAAGGGTGGAGACTGGAGAGAGGGTTAACCACAGGGACAGGGGAAAGTGAAGCCCAGGTTGGAAGTTTGGAACGTGATAGACAGACAAACTTGGTGACCCTGGGGCTCCCTCCCCCACAACGACGGCTCCGCAGCAAAAAAAAAATACTAGTACCACTGCTGGTAATTCAATTCATTGCTGTAATTGAGGTTATGCAAATTGCAGTAACCTGTCTGGCCACACCAACATTGTAATACTCACAAGCACACAAATTACGATATTGTAATTCGCAGTAATCTCCCACTGACCTTGAGTGCGCCCACTCTTTTGTAGGACTCGCATCGCTTTTCGAGCTGAACCCTCAGTGTCCCTGATTTGCGTTGGGACACCCACCAGCTGGGGTGAAATACCTACCACAACTAAAAAACGGGGGTTGCTGGTTTGTGTAGAGAGACCCACCTCAAGGTGAGAACCCCCTTGACAAAAAATAACACTTCACTTCATTACCATGCTTAAGGTTATGCAAGTTGCCATAGTCTATCTGGCACGACCAACATTGCAATTATATAAAAAAGAAAAACTGGGGTAGCTGGTCTGTGTTGAGAGACCTGGACAAGTCTTTAAACTGTCTAATCCGCGTAGTTAGCTTCCTGCTTTCCGTGGGAATTGCGCGGGGGGGCTTGGAATTGGATGACGGACTAGCAGCCCAGATTTGGCTAAAAACCAATGCTATAATCAAATTCGAGAGACACACATCCTTAGATGATTGATAGGTTGGCCATACTAATAATAAATATTCTGTTCATCATTTCCTTTTCTTTTTACGCCCTTCCTATCATAAGCCCTTCCTATCACAGTTGAAAGAAGTTGGTTGAGTTGAGTTGAGTTCCTATCACAGTTGAGTTGGGCAAGTCCCTTTAGCCTACTTGGCCTACCCCTGGACTGAAACATTTATATATATATATAAGAATTCCCTAAACAAACTAAGAAGACTGACATCTATTAGGTCAGTGAGTACCACAAATGCCTGACAGACGTGTGGTAGGTATTAGAGGGTGTGTCACAAGTCACAACATAGCTGGCCATGACTAACAGCTACCACCACCGCAACGACCATATCAAAGGGACAGGGCCTGCGCAAACAGCTGACTGGCCAGGGGCAAGTATTAGGGGGGGCTGTTGTCGACCTAGTCAAACATCTGACACATGCATCACCACCTCCACAACCTTATCAGAGGGATAGGGTCTAACCCAAACAGCAGACTGACCAGGGGCAGGTATCAGGGGGCCTGTTGTTGACCTATTCAAACAGCTGAGTTAGCTACCACCACCGCTACAACCTTATCAAAGGGAGGGAGACAGGGTCTAACCCAGGTGGCCTACAGACATGTGGCAAGTCCTGGGCCCCATCCTACTTTCATAGTCATGCACCATATGTGGCCAGATGTCCTTGCAGGAGTGCAGGATGTTGTTGCAGATCTCCATCACAATTTGGACAGGCAGCCTGCCTAGGGTCCCTTGCAAGCCATCAACATCAGGGAGACAGGGTCTAACCTAGGTGGCCTACAGACGTGTGGCAAGCACTGGGACCCATCCTACTCTCGTAGTTGCGCACCATCTGCGGCCACATGTCCTTGCAGGAGTGGAGGATGTTCTTACAGATCTCCACCACAATGTGGTCAGGCAGGTTGCCTAGCGTCTCCTGTAAGCCGTCCACGTCCTTGGCGTCTTCCAGAGCCGTGCGCACGGCTTCGTGCATCTTCTTGCACACAGCTTCGGGGCTGGTGTTGCTCATGCACTCCCAAGCCTTTTCCACGCTGTCCTTCAGTTTGTCCTTCAAAGATTCGATGACGTCCGCTTGGAATTGCAGACGCTCGTGTTGATCTAGGATCATTTTCTGCGTCTTGGCTAAAGTTGCAGTCCGCTCAGCTGCCTGCGCCTGCTGTGCTTCGATGACGTTGTGCTGCTCCGAAACCTGTAGCTCCAGATCTTGGATCCGGAGCTGCTGTTGAGCGGTTTCTGTCAGCAGGGTGATATTCTGCAGTTCTAGCTCCTTCGCCCCAGCCTCCATTGTCTTCATGGCTGCTAGCTGCGCGGCCATGAGGTCAATCGCATTTTGTAATCCATGCTGCTCATGCTTCTTACGCTCTCTGTAGGGATAGGGGGGAGGGGGGCGGACAGTAGGGGGTCAGGTGTTGTGTTTGTGTTTGTGTTTTTTTGGGGGGGGGGGGGGGGGGGGGGGGGCATGAGGTCAACCGCATTCTGTAATCCATGCTGCTCATGCTTCTTACACTCTTCGTTGGTGATAGCAGGGTTCGGGGTTTTGTGAGGAGGAGGAGGAGGAGGAGGAGGAGGAGGAAGAGGGTGGTGTGTGGTGTGTGTAGGGTGGGGGGAACAGCAGGGGTGAGGTTTTTGTGTGGAGGGGGGGTGGAGGGGTGGGGGGGGGGCAGCAGGGGGCAGGCTATGGTGAGGAGAGGGGGGAAATAGCAGAGGTCAGATTTGTATGGGGAGGGGGGGGGGGCAGCAGGGGTTGGGGGGTTGTGGGGAGGGGAGGGAAGGGGTGGGTTTGGGCAGCCAGGTAAGGTTTTTCACAAACGCTAAAATGTTTAGCAGCTTCTAGGCAGCTCCCTTTCTCTGTCCCTGGGAGAAACCTGGGGCTACCTAGTGTCTGAAAGGCGACATGCCAAGCACTCCAATGCAGTAAAAAGCGTTGGGCTTGACCCAGTCACTGCGCTTTTTGAGAAATTAGATAGTTGCATGTGTCCACATTCGCACGCGCTTTCATCAGCATCTACTCCGTTTTTTTTGTGGATGTCGAATTGCCTCTGTACCGCAATACAGTGGCTGGCTAACTACGCGCTTTGCGCTCCGCGGGGTTCAGGGGGCGGCATGACACACTGTAGTCGCACCGAGTCGTCTAATTTGTGACACGTCGCACACAATCACAACAGTGCTCTGACTTACATTCTTACCACCTGAGTTTACACAAGCTCTCTCTTCAAGGAGGACGTATGATCCAGTCTACGGAGTTGGTAACCAGCATCAGGAGCAACCCCTGGTGTTAAAATAAAGCCTCGCTTGGCTTGGTTGGGTTAACACCACCCGCGGCATCAACACACACAGCATCACCATCCTCGGCTACACTGCTGACAGTCACAACGATCACAGCACCAACACCCACTGACATCTCCACACCCCAGGGTTATTTTTTCCGCTGTATGTAGCGATCGCTTGTTTTGACCTCGTTTTGGAGAAATTATCACTATAAACAGCCGAGGGGGGGGCAAGAAAAAAGCTGCCGTTCCGCACCTTCGCTTTGGATAGAGCCTATCCTCAACCTATATAAAAAAAAAGTTTTTTTTTTGAGCCAAAAATAAAGTTGTACAAAAGTTAGAGGGGTCCAAAGTTTTTTTCAACCAAAGCGGCCCAAATCTTAACTTCGCGATAAATCACGTTTGGGTAACCCCATGAAAGATGTAAGAGCATAACTGAAATGGGCTTTAAAAGATCTTTCGAATTACCCCCATTTTAGGGGGGGGAGGGTGAGGTAATTGGGTTTTAGGAGGGGGTGGGGTGGGGTGGGGGTGGGGGGTGGGGGTGGGGGTAAAAAAACTTTTAGCCAACTTTATTTTTCTCCTCTTTTTGTATGAAACGTCCACAATTCCAACTCCCATCTGAATCATATCGAAGGTGCGGTCCAAAATCTGTCTTTCTGCCCCCCCCCTGTAAACAGCTATAAAAAAGTAAAAAAAAAACAGCAGCAAGATGTTTTAGTTCCAAGTTCCAACGTCATAGGTGTGCGCGATCCATTACAGTAATGAATAATCAAAATCCAACACAAGAATGGATAATCCAAGTCATGTTGCACCCCCTCCCCAGCAATATACACCTGTACTGCCGTTGCGCTTGTCTGCTCATGACCATCTGATCGCAATACATACATATACTGCCGTTGCGCTTGTCTGTTCATGGCCATCTACTCAGCATAGCACCCCCACCCAGCAGCACATACCTGTACTGCCGTTGTACTTGTCTGTTCATGGCCATCTAATCAGCATTCCACCCCCACCCTGCAGTACATACATATACTGCCGTTGCGCTTGTCTGTTCATGGCCATCTACTCAGCATAGCACCCCCACCCAGCAGCACATACCTGTACTGCCGTTGTACTTGTCTGTTCATGGCCATCTAATCAGCGTTGCATCCCCATCCCAGCAGTACATACCTGTACTGCCGTTTCACTTGTCAGGTCATGGCCATCTAATCAGCATTACACCCCCACCCCAGCAGTACATACCTGTACTGCCATTGTACTTGTCTGTTCATAGCCATCTAATCAGCATTCCACCCCCACCCCAGCAGTACATACCTGTACTGCCATTGTACTTGTCTGTTCATAGCCATCTAATCAGCATTCCACCCCCACCCCAGCAGTACATACCTGTACTGCCGTTGCGCTTGTCTGTTCATAGCCATCTGGTCAGCGTTGCGCGATCGCTTCTTCTTAGCACCTTCTCCTCCTGTCCCTGTCCCTGTAGTCCCTTCCTCCTCTTCTACAGCCAAAGACTCAGTGTTGTTGTCAATGTGGTAGAAGAGGTCGGCCACGTCTGGATGAGCAAAGTCACTGGCAGAGGTACTCAGGTGGTGGTTGTCCTCAGCTTGTCCACCACTGCCAGCGTTGCTATGCCACTGCCTGCGATTGGATTGGATTGGAATGTCAAATGGTTTTTCGGACAATTCCAGGATGCACATGAAGGAGCTAAATCACTGGCAGAAGTACTCAGGTGGTGGAGGTGGTGGTGGTGGTTGTCAGGCATTCCGGCACTCAGGTGGTGGTTGTCAGGTGGTGGGGGTGGTAGGGGTCAGGTACTCAGGCTCTCAGTTGGTGGTTGTCAGGTGGTGGTGGTGGCAGAGGTACTCAGGTGGTGGTGGTGGTGGTGGTGGTGGTGGTGGTGGTGGTGGTGGTGGTGTGGGGGGGAGGGGAGGGAGGTGATATTGTTTTGGTTTTGTTTGGACTGGTTAAGCTTGGCTTGGTTGGGTAGGGTCACTCACTCATCACTGTGAGACGGATGCTCCATCGCTGCTAGTATCCCAGTAGTGCCCGACCCTTGTGGCTCTTGTTGCTGTTGCTGCTGCTGCTGCTGCTGCTGTTGTTCTTGCTGCTGCTGTTGTTGTTGCTGTTGTTGCTGCTGTTGTTGCTGGTGTTGTTGCTGCTGTTGTTGTTGTTGATGCTGTTGTTGCTGCTCGTGTTGCTGTTGCTGTTGTTGCTGTTGTAAGTCCATGTCATGACCTGAAGAAGACAGCACATGGGGCAGCCGTTCAGTTAGAAAGGTTGAAACTGATGGGAAGGCCATATTGCGAGAGAGGAAAACAAGTCAGGCAGGAGATGTGCAGGGGGGTGGCTTTGACAGGTTGACCATACTACCCTACCAATGCACCTATCGGTCATCTGTCGCCTGTCAGGCTTATTTAATATCCTGCAGTTCATAGCTTTCATTTTCAGCTATGAGCAGTAGCTTCTAGGCAGCTCTCCTGACTAGCTATTCAGTCAAACCTGATACGCTCTAATGCACCTTGAAGCCAACACAACCAGATTCCCTGTACTGTTGAAATATTGGGGCTTGGCCCAGTGGCTGGCTCAGGGGGCTGCCTAGAAGCTGCTGCTCATAGCTGAAAATAAAAGCTATGCTGCAGTTTCAAATGAACCATACGCGCATGAAAACACTATCCTATCGGTGGGGGTGGGGGTGAGGGTGGGGTGTTTTGTGTTGTGTGTGGTGTGTGGTGTGTGGCGTGTGTGGGGTGGGGTGTGGGTGTGGGGGTGTGTGGGGTGGGGTGGGCTTCATGAGCATCCCATAGGTTTGAATGAACCATCCCTGCACAGAGCCGTGGCGGTGGACTGCCTAAATCGCCACTCTGCCTGTCAATCTATCAGCAAACTTCTGTTTGTTGTGATTCTAATAAGTCCCCCTTGCCTCCCTGTGGGCACGTTTGTAGTCCAGAGGGGCAGCAGGATAGAAAGAAAGAAGGCAGCAAGCTAAATTGGCGTGACTTCAGAAAGCTGCCAACATAAGGAAAATACATTTCATGACATTGTCAGAGGTAGGCCATTGTTGAACCAAGACAAGCCCGCTCCACAACTCCGAAGGGTCTTCCAACCATTGTAAGCTGAGGATGTAACTATTATCATAACCGCACCTTTGAAACTCTCTTGGTAGTTCAGAATGTTGGCGAAAAGATCGAATTCTAGGTCGTTGTCGCCCGTTTTCAGGAACTCGAAAATATCGTCGGTTAGGGACATGGCGCGATCCATCGAGTCTTGGTTTTGTTCTGAATAGGTTTGCTATGCACAGTGCAATGCTTCAGCACGTTAGGTGCACGGTTGATATGCCCATGCAACGTCATGGGTTTGCTGGGGAGAGGGTTTGGCGCGAGGGAGCTGGCAGCAAGGAAGCAGAAGGGTAGGTAGGGCTCCTGAAGCATTACGTGGGAATTGTGATGATCTGCGTCACCGACAGGCGCAGGAGCGCCTACATGAAGTTAGGTTGGCCGACCCGATGGCCATATTACGAGAAACAGTGCAAAATCCCTCTTCTCAATATAGCTCGACCCTGTGCGACCCTATTACCATACACGAGCGAGTCTGACCCGGTCTGACCCTTCCACGACCGCTGTTTGGCCTCCCGACCCCAGAAACGCAAAACACAAAGCCCCTCATAACTCTCTCCTCACTGCACGACTCATCTTCTCATTAACACTGCTCGACAGAGCTTGAATTTAGGCACTCTTTTGGCACTCGTTTGGGAAGGGGGCGCGTGATAGATGCTACCTGGCTAGGCATGCGAGGGCCGTTCCTCTACGCCGGTACAGGTTAGGCCTGTGATTCGTGGCATCTGACCACGGATCTATGCCGAGGAATAACAAACGTAAATTCATGTTCACATTCTGAAGATGATGTATGAGGGGAAGAGGATGTTGTGAAGCTTCCATGGGGGTGGGGTACTACCATGGCTGCATGGGTGGGTGTGGAGCACTGCCATGGCTGTATGAGTGGGTGTTGAGCTCTACCATGGGGGTATAGGTGGGGGTGGGGAACAACCATGATTGCATGCGTTGAGATGGGGCACTGCCCTGGCTGTACAGGTGGGGGTGGGGCAATGCCATGGCTATGTGGCAGGGGTGGAGCACAGTCATGGCTGTGTGGATGGGGTTGGGGTACTACCATGGCTGTGTGGGTGGGGGCGGGGGCACTGCCATGGCTGTATGCATGCTCATGTGTGGGGTACTGTCATGGCTGTATGGGTGAGTGTGGGGTACTACCATGGTGGTGTGGGTGTGGGTGGGGCACTACCTGGCTGTATGGGCGGGTGTGGCGCACTGCCATGGCTGTTTGGGTGGGGGTGGGTGGGGTACTGCCATGGGGTTATATATGGGTGGGGGTGGGTGGGGTACTGCCATGGGGTTATATATGGGTGGGGGTGGGGTACTGCCATGGCTGTGGGGGGTATGGGGTGGGGTACTGCCATAGTGGTGGTGGTGTGTGCGTGTCTGTGGTGTGGCGTGTGTGGGGGGCGGGGGCGGGGGCAACCGCCATGGCTATCTTAGAGGGGGGGGGGGGGGGGGGGGGGGGGGGGGGGGTGGGGGCGATGGCTGTATAGGTGGTTTTAAGGCACTGCCATGGGGGTACATCTGGGCGTGGGTGAGGTACTGCCGTGGCTGTATGGGTGGGGGGTGGGGCATTGCCATGGCTGTGTGGGGGGTGGGGGCACTGCCATGGGGGTATATATGGGTGGGAGTGGGGCACTGCCATGGCTGTAAGGGGAGGTAGGGGTGTGGGGGGGGCATTTGCCATGGCTGTGTGGGTGTGGGGTGTGGGGGGAACTGCGATGGCTGTACGTACGTGGGTGGGGTACTGCCATAGTGGTGTGTGGGTGGTGGTGGTGTGTTTGGGGGGGGGTAGGCCTGGAGCACCACCATGGCTGTATGGGTGGGATTGGGTCACTTACATGGGGGTGTATCTGGGTGGGGGTGGGGTACTGCCATGACTGTATGGGTGGGGGGCACTGCTATGGATGTGTGAGTGGGGGTGGGGTACTGCCATGGCTGTATGGGTGGGTTTGAAGCATTGCCATGGCTGTGTGGATGTGGGTTGGTGTGGCACTGCCATGGGGGTATATATGGGTGGGGGGGGCGTTGCCATGGCTGTGGGGGTGGGTGGGTGGGGGGCACTGCCATGGCTGTATGGGTGTGGGTGAGATACTGTCATAGTGGTGGTGTGTGTGTGTGTGGGGGGGGGGGGGGGGGGGGGGGGGGGGAGGGGGGGGGTATATGGGTAGGTCTGGAGCACTGCCATGGCTGTATGGGTGTGGGTGAGATACTGTCATAGTGGTGGTGTGTGTGTGTGGGGGGGGGGGGGGGGGGGGGGGGGGGGGGGGATATGGGTAGGTCTGGAGCACTGCCATGGCTGTATGGGTGGGTTTGGGGCACTGCCATGGGGGTGTATCTGGGTGGGGGTGGGGTACTGCCATGGCTGTATGGGTGGGGGTGGGGCATTGCCATGGCTGTGTGGGCGTGGGTGGGGGTCACTGACATGGGGGTATATACGTGTGGGGGTGGGGTACTGCCATGGCTGTATGGGTGGGTTTGGGGCACTGCCATGGAGGTTTATCACTATATATGGGTGGAGGTGGGGCACTGCCATGGACGTGTGAGTGAAGGTGGGGTACTGCCATGGCTGTATGGGTGCGTGGGGGGCACTGCTATGGATGTGTGATTGGGGGTGGGACGTGGGGGGGCACTGCCATGGTGTTAACAAGAGAGTCAGGAGGCGAGATCAATGAGACCACCACCAACCACCACCAACCACCCACCCAACCACCATCAGTGTTCACAAGAGAGCCAGCAGGCGAGATCAATGAGACCACCACCAACCACCACCACCCACCCACCCAACCACCATCAGTGTTCACAAGAGAGCCAGGAGGCGAGATCAATGAGACCACCACCAACCACCACCACCAACCACCCACCCAACCACCATCAGTGTTCACAAGAGAGCCAGCAGGCGAGATAAATGAGACCACTACCAACCACCACCAACCACCCACCCAACCACCATCAGTGTTCACAAGAGAGCCAGCAGGCGAGATCAATGAGACCACCACCAACCACCACCTACCACCCACCCAACCACCATCAGTGTTCACAAGAGAGCCAGGAGGCGAGATCAATGAGACCACCACCAACCACCACCACCTACCCACCCAACCACCACCAGTGTTCACAAGAGAGCCAGGAGGCGAGATCAATGAGACCACCACCAACCACCACCACCCACCAACCCAACCACCATCAGTGTTCACAAGAGAGCCAGGAGGCGAGATCAATGAGACCACCACCAACCACCACCAACCACCCACCCAACCACCATCAGTGTTCACAAGAGAGCCAGGAGGCGAGATCAATGAGACTACTACCAACCACCACCAACCACCCACCCAACCACCATCAGTGTTCACAAGAGAGCCAGGAGGCGAGATCAATGAGACCTTAGGACGGTTTAAGCAATTGGAACGTAGGTGTCTTGTTTCATCTAGAGAAACGGAAGGACAGACAGGCAGTCAACAGCTAAAAGCTGATACATGGCTGTGTGGGCCAGGGTACTACAAAGCGTGCGCGGCAGCACGATTTCGCGCACGCTTTTTGAGCCCCAATGCGTGTTTCGCGCAGTTTTTTCAACCCCCTGTGGGCGCAGCGCGCAGTTTTTTGCGCTTTTTGCACTACAAAGCTCTGACCAATTTGACATTTGTGCGCTTTAAGCGCTCACCAATTTGACAAAATGTAGTACCCTGGTATGGGCGGGTTTGAGGCATTGCCATACCTGTGTGTGTGTTTGGGGAATTACCATGGATGTTTGGATGGGGGTGGGGCACTACTAAGTCTAATCTTGCGTCCTAAGGTGGTTATATGCATACCTTTTGCATATGATTTTTCCGCTATATATAACGATCACTAGTTTTGACACCGTTTTGGCGAAATGTTCGCTATACAAATGAAACAAAAATGTATTTGCCCTAAATGTACCTAAAAAGCTATTAAAGGCTATAAAGGCTATAAAAAGCTACAAAACCTGTCCTTGGAGGAGGCCAAAACACACGAAGCTAAAAAACAAATGAAAACAAATCCCTGCTATTGCTTCTTATGAGCTATGGTAGTGTAGGAGATATGGGATCCAGGTTACCCCAGGAGGTCGTCGGTGACTAGTGGTGTGTTGCGACAGGCTTACCGCAACACTTGTCCCGCTTGCTGCAAGCCGCTTGCCGCACACAGTGCGGTAATAGGGCTGCAATCAGGTTGTAAGCACGTATGTACCCTGCTTACAACAAGCAGGCCGCAAGCCCAAGACGTTACGTTATTTGATATTCCACAATGCTCCTCCTTCATTGTTTAGTTCCCGAACAATTTTCTTGTTCCCCTTCTTCTGATCTTAGGAATCTCTTTCTTTTATGTACCACGCAGTTACTGGTCTTAATTCCCACTACGTTTCATATAGGCTGACCTTAGCATCACGGCTCTCTCAAGCTTATCGATGTACTTCCAAGTACTGCCTCAAGTTGTGTTTCTTTCTCTTCTCACCTCGTTTCTAATTGTAAGATCTCCTACCATAATGCTCCTTTCTAATTGTAACATCTCCTACCATAATGCTCGTTTCTAATTGTAACATCTCCTACCATAATGCTCCTTTCTTATTGTAACATCTCCTACCATAATGCTCCTTTCTAATTCTAACATCTCCTACCATAATGCTCCTTTCTAATTCTAACATCTCCTACCATAATGCTCCTTTCTAATTCTAACATCTCCTACCATAATGCTCTTTTATAATTCTAACAACTCCTAACATAATGCTCCTTTCTAATTGTAACGTCTCCTACCATAATGCTCCTTTCTAATTGTAACATCTCCTACCATAATGCTCGTTGGTCGGCCCCCTTAGGAAAACAGACCTGTGCGATACTTACGCGATATGCTGCTGTTTTTTCAAATCTTCACACCTTCACATCTTCAAATTCCCCAAGAACGCCGGTCAAAATTGCCGGTTAATCTGACTGGCCTGAAATCGTTCCGACTCGTGTTCGATTCCCGTAGGGGGCGGATTACCTCTGAAGGCACTTTTTCGCATACGTATCTCAGGGTTGCGGACTGTGGACGCGGCGTTTTCATTTGTCGTTTCCCTCCTGTCCTGTGGACTCAGTCTAGGGACCTGGAGCATGTCTACGATTTCCCCTTGAAGAATTCGCTTCTTCGTGACTCTCGTAGCTCATTACATCAGCGCATTGTGCTTGACAAGGAAATCTGCTCTTCCACACTAGTTCCTGCAGGTTGCGAAGTAGGAACTGTAGCCTCGGGAGTTGCTGCACCTGCCTCCATGGAACTTCGGGAAGTCAGTAAGCTAATAAGTTCATTAGCCTTACAGGGCACCAAGTTGAATAATAATGCCATGCCATGATACATTGATTCTTGACCCTCCCAATATTAAATTGAACGTATAAGTAAGCAAATGCTTGTGCATCCATCACCAAGTAGGCTGCCACTGCTGCTTGACGAACATTACACCACCCCCGGGGCCGACTTCCAGGGGACCCGCCAGGGCCCCCTACAACCTCGTTTCTAATTGTAACATTTCCTACCATAATGCTCGTTTCTAATTCTGACATCTCCTACTATAATGTGTTGTAATCGGTAGTGTACCAATCGGACATCTGAATCATATGTCCGGTTGGTACACTACCATTTACAACATAATGCCGTCTTCCCGAGATCGTGATTACAATATGCAAGCAGAATTGCGCGGACGTCTCAAAGTCTACATTTTGGGGCGTCTGGGGAGTGCTACCATATTGTCAGCCAGCATCACTGGTAGGATGGGGTGGTAGGTTGACTGATTTGATCACCGCACCTGATTTACCAGCGTTCAGGATTCTCGCCTTCTGCAGGCAGAATATCGATAGGCCAGCATAGGTTAAAGAGTGGTGCAAGATAAAATACATTCATGATATAATGTCCATTCTATTCTGAGGATAGAAATTGCTGTTTGAGAAACTGAAAAATTACCCTGAATTGGTTGATAAAGACTCCAGCACGATACCTGATTCCTTGGAAGGATGGAAATATTTCAGACTTTTTATTAGTAAAATGCAATAAGAACCGCACAATTAAATCAGCATCCCATTCGGGAGGATAATTACACTTCAATCGTATAATTGATTTTTCAGTCAACAGCAGCACGAACTCAGCCCCCCCGTCGGTAAAACGATTGTTTGGGGTTCAGTCCATCAGTCCTTTTTCGTTTTAGCCCCTAATGTCACGGTTGGGTGAGGACATTTAGCCTATTATTTACCTGCAATTTCAAACTGCACTTTTTTGAAGTTATTAAACCAAGTTTATTTTGATAAGAATGCTTAATATGTTTGATTGTTTTGATAACACAACTGATCAACAAACAGAGATCCTATTCCACAGAGGCCCACAGGCTGAGCCCACAGTTCAGTGATCTGCCACCACCGGCCCGGGCCGCGGCCCCTCCACTTGGATCCCCGCGCCCGCCCGACCCCGACCGATTCCAACGAAGCGACGCCATCACACCGAAACACCATCACACCGAACCCCCTACTATTCCAGTCCTTCCGCTTCTAACCCTCTGTTCAATTATACGACGTATCAGCTTTCGGTCCAATCTCCAGCTGCAAATAGCATCCTTCTCGTCCAGCCCTCCTGGCATCTTTCTTTCTACCCAGCTCTTCAACGCTTCCCTTGTTGACTTTCGGATGCACGTCATGGCTTTACGGTGATACATCGCAATCTGGTCGAACAAGTGCATAGGCGTGAACACATGCAAGCTCCGATAGCGAGGCGTGTCTGGGTGTTCACCACCCTAGTATTGTGTGCGTCCCTGGCTTGGCCCTCCCAGGCTTCTCAGGGTCAGGGCATAGCATGCGAGGAGTCAGGGTACTGCTCGCTGGGCAAACTAAAGCCTTTTTCTGGAGACATATACACAGGTAGAATTAAATGATCACTGTAGCACGCACTCAGGGCCCCTGTCGGTAAAACGATTGTTTGGGGTTCAGTTCATCAGTTCTTTTTCTTTTTAAGCCCTTCCTACTGCGATTAGGCAATTCCCTTTAGCCTATTTGGCCTAACCCTGGACATACATATACGAAGGTGAAGGTCACGAGCGCTGGGCCCTCTGCAATGTTCAGTTTTTTAAAATCCAAACGGTTACATGGTTCTTCAGCCAACTCTGGGCTGCCCACCGTCTACCAATTCCAAGTCCCCCCGTGCAATACCCACGGAAACCAGGGTGCACACTAAGCCCTTTAGCATGTTCAAAACAGATGAAGGCAGCATGAGCCATATTTATGCATACATCCAGTCATCCATCAATGCATATACGTATTCATCCATCCATCCATCCATCCATCCATCCATCCATCCATCCATCCATCCATCCATCCATCCATCCATCCATCCATCCATCCATCCATCCATCCATCCATCCATCCATCCATCCATCCATCCACCCATCCATCCATCCATTCATGCATTATATCCACTCTGCAACCGGTGACCATAGCTAGCTCCGGCTTACGCTGTGGTGTCCTAACTTCACGTCCTGTGAGTAACTGTATTACACGGATGTAACAATTTCAATTTCAATTTCCACTCTGCAACACTGCACCGCACTACATGGCAATGCATTACACTACATTGCACTACATCGCACTACATTACACTGCATTGCATTACATCACACTACATCGCACTACAACACACTACAACACACTACATCGCACTATTTCACACTACATCGCACTACACCACACTGCAACACACTACATCGCACTACATCGCACTACACCACACTACATTGCACTATATCGCACTACATCACACTACATCGCACTACAACACACTACAACACACTACATCGCACTACATCGCACTACACCACACTACATTGCACTGTATCGCACTACATCACAATACATCACATTACATCACACTACATCGCACTGCATCACACTACATCGCACTACATCGCACTGCATCGCACTACATCGTACCACATCGCACTACATCACACTGCATCACACTACATTGCACTACATCACACTGCATCACACTACATTGCACCACATCGCACTCCGTCACACTGCCTTACATTACATCACACTGCATTGCACTACATCGGACTGAATTGCACCTAAAGTTGTCACCCTTGAGATACTCGCATCACACTGCCTCACACTGCATCACACTACATCACACTGCCTCACATTGCAAGTAGTCACCCTTGAGATACTCGCATCACACTACATCACACTGCCTCACATTGCAAGTAGTCACCCTTGAGATACTCGCATCACACTACATCACACTGCATCACACTACATCACACTGCCTCACATTGCAAGTAGTCGCCCTTGAGATACTCGCATCACACTACATCACACTGCATCACACTACATCACACTGCCTCACATTACAAGTAGTCACCCTTGAGATACTCGCATCACACTACATCACACTGCATCACACTACATCAAACTGCATCACACTACATCACACTGCATCACACTGCATCGCACTGCCTCTCATTGCATGGAGTCTCCCTTGACCCCCTCTTCCCACTCCAGGGGATGGACTTAGAGGAGCTCTCAAGACACTTGTTCAGAAATATTGAGAAGTAACTGAATTAACTTCATTGTCCAGGGGATGGACTTCGAGCAGCTCTCAAGACACTTGGTCAAAAATATTGAGAAGTAGCTTAATTTACTTTATTGTCCAGGGGATGGACTGAGAGCAGCTCTCAAGACACTTGTTCAGAAATATTTAAAATAACTGAATTAACTTCATTGTCCAGGGGATGGGCTGAGAGCAGCTCTCAAGACACTTGGTCAGAAATATTGAAAAATAACTGAATTAAATTCATTGTCCAGGGGATGGGCTGAGAGCAGCTCTCAAGACACTTGTTCAGAAATATTTAAAATAACTGAATTAACTTCATTGTCCAGGGGATGGACTTAGAGCAGCTCTCAAGACACTTGTTCAGAAATATTTAAAATAACTAAATTAACTTCTTTGTCCAGGGGATGGACTTAGAGCAGCTCTCAAGACACTTGTTCAGAAATATTTAAAATAACTGAATTAACTTCATTGTCCAGGGGATGGGCTGAGAGCAGCTCTCAAGACACTTGGTCAGAAATATTGAAAATAACTGAATTAACTTCATTGTCCAGGAGATGGGCCGAGAGCAGCTCTCAAGACACTTGGTCAGAAATATTGAAAATAACTGAATTAACTTCATTGTCCAGGGGATGGGCTGAGAGCAGCTCTCAAGACACTTGTTCAGAAATATTTAGTATAACTGAATTAACTTCATTGTCCGGGGGATGGACTGGGAGGAGCTCTCAAGACACTTGGTCAGAAATATTGAGAAGTAACTGAATTAACTTCATTGTCCAGGGGATGGACTGAGAGCAGCTCTCAAGACACTTGTTCAGAAATATTTAAAATAACTGAATTAACTTCATTGTCCAGGGGATGGACTGGAAGGAGCTCTCAAGGCACTTGGTCAGAAATATTGAAAATAACTGAATTAACTTCATTGTCCAGGGGATGGGCTGAGAGCAGCTCTCAAGACACTTGGTCAGAAATATTGAAAATAACTGAATTAACTTCATTGTCCAGGAGATGGGCTGAGAGGAGCTCTCAAGATTCTTGGCCAGAAATATTTAAAATAACTGAATTAACTTCATTCTCCAGGGGATGGGCTGAGAGCAGCTCTCAAGACACTTGGTCAAAATATTGAAAATAACGAAGTTAAAATATATCCCTGATATCTCCATAGGTGCGTAAGTCCGAAAATGGCCCAAACTGCTCGGAATCGAATTCTGTCAGGCTCATATTGTTCGCAACGGTGTCAGCTGTGCGCGCAGCTACTTTTCGTGCGCGTTCGCATCTGGTCGCGAGCAGCCTTGTTTGGCAGGCCGGTGGCAGTACATCAGATGTGCGATAATTAGTGATACAAATCCAGATCGCGTCAGATACGAGGCCGCGCGAGCTATTCCGAAGAAAATTAACTCGGGATGAAAGGCTTATCGAACCCCTTGTACAAGGTCGGAGGCTGCGCTTCAGCCTTGGCCTCGGAATCTACTGAAATAGCTGTACATCTCAAGATTTCACCTCCCTGTGGCCTACCACACCATGGCTCAGGATTAGGGTGTTTTTTCATCGGTCTACCCCAAATCAAAAAACTGAGTTCAGATGTGGATGTTTGAAGACAAATTAAAAAAAAGTTTGTTTTTTGAATTTATTTTCAAAACATATTTGAATTTTGAATTTTGAATTTTCGAAAAAAAAGGAAAAGTTGTTCTGCACGCTATGTCTTGAGATAGAGCAAAACCGAGGCCCAAAATGTTTTAATTCAGGCTGTGCAACTCTGACCTAAAATGTAAATAATCAGTGTTTTGGGGGTCCGTACTCAACTGTACTGCCTGTGTACTGCCTTCCAAGACCTTCTGTAATAACTACTGGTAGGGAAAGACGTTACACAACATTTCTAACCATTGTTCTTTTTAAATGGCTTGTTTCGGTCGCGATAGGCTCCGTATCACTTCCTTCTTAAAACCCGTATCGACTTAGGGAACCCCATAGTAACGAATTAGCATGTTTCACTTGACCTGGTCCCCACCATTTGAGAAAACCCAAATTTGAGTATTTGTGTGCTGAACTGATGTGGTTGGGCAACTTATAAGCAAAAAATCTTTGTTTTGGGACTTGAGGGCATAGGCTCAATCCGTCCGTATCACTCAGGGTCTGACTTAGGCACCTATGGAGATACATATTGAAAATAACTTAGTTAAAATATATCCCTAATACATATTGAAAAATAACTTGGTTAAAATATATCCCTGATACATATTGAAAAATAACTTAGTTAAAATATATCCCTGATACATATTGAAAATAATCAAATCACTTCATCCTTCAGGGCATGGGCTAAAAGCAGCACTCAAGACACGGAGCTACAAGAATGAGCTCATCATCATGGTGGGGATTTGCCTGTGCTGTGTAGTGCTGTGGGTATGATGTGTAGTGCTGTGTGTGTGCTGTGTAGTGCTGTGGGTGTGATGTATAGTGTTGTGACTGTGTGGTGCAGTGAAAGTGGTTTGATATGTCATATGTGGTGCTGAGGGTGTGCTGTGTAGTGCTGTGGGTGTGTGATGCCGTGAATTGATTATGAATCTACAGCACACATCACACATCATATGAATCTACAGCACACATTACATGAATCACAGCACACCCACAGCACTACACATCGCAGGTGTGATGAGTAGTGCTGTGGGTGTGATGTGTGGCGCTGTGGGTGTGGGGTGTAGTGCTGTGGGTGTGATGTGTGGCGCTGCGGGTGTGATGTATAGTGCTGTGGGTGTGATGTGTAGTGGCATGGAGGGTGTTCTGCAGCGTGTGTGCAATGTCTAGATGCCTTATGTTTGTCCATCAAGACAATCAGGAGAGAATCTGACCGGAGCCATGAGTTTTCTGTGTAGTGCTGTGGGTGTGATGTGTAGTACTTGGGTGTGCTGTGTAGTGCTGTGGGCGTGATGTCTTGCAGCTCAGGTGGTGTTCAGAAGGATGCGTGCGATGTTTGGATAGCGTACGTTTTGATAACAAATCTTGATTTGGGTTAAGGTTGGGCAAGTACATTGAGCCTACCCGTCAACCCCTAGATTCAAACATACATTTAGCAGATAGTTCTCAGGCAAGACAGGGTAAATGCCCCACATCTCATCAACCCACCCGTCATCATCCCACCCCTCATCCCTCCCGCATCAGTAACACACTTCAGAATACCACCAAGCAGCAGGCCAAGCCCGCAGCACGCCAAGCTGAACATAAGCAGACCACGCCGAACAAGCCAAACCAAGAGAGCACCCAGAAGCAGCCCAACGACGAAGACACAACCCATGTCAGCATCCCACCCGCAGAATACACCAAGCAGTTCATACCCACTCCGACTCACCCACCAATCATCATACCACCCCAGCATCATGCCAAACACGAGAGAACACGCACTCAGAATCCCAAGCCGCAGAGCCAAACCGCAGCAGAACCAAAAAGGCAGCAGCACACGCCAAGAGCCCAAAGCAGCAGCATCCCAAAAAGAAGCATACCACAAAGCAGCAGCCAACCGCCACAGAAGCCAACACCCCGAAGCGACAACGACACCAGAAGACAACCAACGCCGAAGAAAAAAAGAAGAAGCCCACCCCGCAGCAGGACCACAATGCAGCAGCCACCAGAAGCAGACAAAACCGCAGCAGCAACACGCAGCAGCCCACCCAGCATCATCCCACCCCTCATCATCCCACCCCCTAATTCATCCACCCTCATCCATCCCACCCCCATCACCCACCCCTCATCACCCACCCTATATAACAGGCACACACCTCATCATGACCACCCCTCATCATACACCCTCATATACCACATCATCATACCACCCCTCTATAACAGGCCCACCCCTATCATACCCAACTCCTCATCAGCCCCACCCTCATCATCCCACTCCTCATAATCACACCCCTACATCATCCCACTCCTCATCATCCCACCCTCAACTAACAGGCCCACCCCTCATCATCCCACCCCATCATCTAACAGGCCCACCCCTATCATCCCACCCCTCATGACAGGCCCACCCCGCACGCTATCCCACGCCGCAGCAGCCATCCGCAGCAGCACACGCCTAGCAGCCCAGCAGCAGAGCCCACCCGCAGCAGCCCACGACGCAGAGCCCACCCCTCAGCAGCCCACCCCTGCAGAGAACAGGCCCACCTCAAACATCCCACCCCTCATCATCCCACCCCATCCCATACCACCCTCATCTAACCGCCCCCCACCCCTCATCTAACAGGCCACCACTTCATGTGAGGCCCACCCTCATCTACAGGGCCCACCTCATCGAAAGGCCCACACCCCTCATCCAACAGGCCCACCCCTAATCTACAGGCCCACCCCTTCATTAACAGGCCACACCCTCATCTAACAGGGCCCACCCCCCATCTAACAGCCCACCCATCATCTAAGGCCCACCCCTCATCTACAGGCCCACCCCTAATATAACAGGCCCCCACCCCTCATTACAGGCCCACCCTAATCTTAAACAGCCCACCCTCATCTAACAGGCCCACCCCTCTCTACAGGCCCAACCCCTCATATCCCACCCCTAATCACCCACTCCTCATTATCCACCCACTCATCTAACAGGCCCACCATATCTAAACAGGCCCACCAATAAAATCTAACAGGCCCACCCCTCATCTAACAGGCCCACCCCTCATCTACAGGCCCACCCCTACTAAACAGGCCCCCCCCTCATCAAACAGGCCCACCCTCATCTAAAGGCCACCCCTGCATCTAACAGGCCACCGTCCTCATTAACAGGCCCACCCCATCTATACAGGCTCCACCCCTCGTACTAAACAACAGCCCCCCAACAAGCTCCCAGGCCTCTTCTCATCTAACCAGCCCACCCTTCATCCCACCCCCCATCTAAGAAGCCCACCCCTCATCTAACTATTGCCTCACCATCCCATCCTCCAGCCAAATGTTGCCTCTAATCTAATAAATGCCTCATCATCATGCCCCCCTTCCCCTCCCAGGCCACTTCATCCAACCAAATGCTGCCAGTGACGCAAGTCCTCATGAATCTGCGTCGCATGGGGATGGACCACGTCCTCATTCTCAGCACTGACTCCAAGGAGTGCATGCAGGTTGTCATGTAGTTAGTTAGTAGTTAGTTAGTTAGTTAGTTAGTTGATTGGCTAGTTAGGTAGGTAGGTAGGAGTGCATGCACTTTGACATGTAGTTAGTTAGTTGGTAGGTTAGTTAGTAGTTAGTTAGTTAGTTAGTTAGTTAGTTAGTTAGTTGATTGGTTAGTTAGTTAGGTAGGTAGGAATGCATGCACTTTGACATGTAGTTAGTTAATTAGTTGGTAGGTTAGTTAGTTAGTAGTTAGTCAGTTGATTGGTTAGTTAGTTAGGTAGGTAGGAGTGCATGCACTTTGACATGAAGTTAGTTAGTTGGTAGGTTAGTTAGTTAGTTAGTTAGTTAGTTAGTTAGTTAGTTAGTTTGGAGTGCATGCATGTTGACATGTAGTTAGTTAGTTAGTTAGTTAGTTAGTTAGTTTGGAGTGCATGCAGGTTGACATGTAGTTAGTCAGAAGTTAGTTAGTTAGTTAGTTAGTTAGTTAGTTAGTTGGGAGTGCATGCAGGTTGACATGTAGTTAGTCAGTAGTTAGTTAGTTAGTTAGTTACTTAGTTAGTTAGTTGGGAGTGCATGCAGGTTGACATGTAGTTTGTCAGTAGTTAGTTAGTTAGCTAGTTGGGAGTGCATGCAGGTTGACATGTAGTTAGTCTGTAGTTATTTAGTTATTTAGTTAGTAGTAGTTAGTGAGTGGGGTGTGCATGCCAGGTTGACAGTAGTTGTCAGGAGGTTAGTTAGTTAGTAGTTAGTTAGTTTAGTTGTAGTTTGTTAGTTCGTTTAGTTTCTGACTTGTTAGTCTGTTGGGGAGGCATTGCAGGTGACATGTAAGTTATCAGCAGTTAGTTAGTTAGTAGTTAGTAGGTTAGTTAGTTGGGAGTGTATGAGCGTGGACCTGTAGTAGGCAGTAGTTAGTTAGTTAGTAGTTAGTTAGTTAGTTAGTTTGGAGTGCATGCCGGACAAGCCAGTAGTGCGTAGTAGTTAGCTAGTATAGTAGTTAGTTAGTTAGTTAGTTGAGTTAGTTAGTTAGTTAGGTAGTTAGTTTAGTTAGTGAGTAGGAATGCTGGCAGGCGGACAGGTAGTTAGGGAGTGAGTAGTGGTATGCACCAAACCACACCCCAGCCCCCCCATGCCCATCCCATCCATTCCCAGACCAGCCAGAACCAGCCCAGCACAGCCCCCCCCAGGCACAGCCCAGCCACAGCACCAGACCAGCCCAGCCCCGCCCCGCCCACCTTCCCATCCATCCCATGTCCCCTCACATCCATCCCATCCATCCCATCCCCATACCCATCCCATCCCATCCCATCCATACCTCCATCCCCGTCCCGCCCCTCCCTCCCATCGCAATCCAGTTTGGCCATTCCCCTCCCCCCATCCCCTCCCCGCACCTCCCTCCACCTCCCCTCCATCAATCCCATCACATGACCATCCCATTCCCATCCCATCCCATCCCATCTATCCCATCACACCACACCACACCACACCACACCACACCACAACAAAACAAAACAAAACAACACAACACATCGCATTACATTAAATTACATGTGCAGGTCAGCCAGAAACTTCCCTCGTATGGTTGTGCATGGGATAAGTTTAAGCTGCCCATGGTGGGGAAGGACATTGGCGAATGTGTGGCTGCCATCCCTATGTGGCATACAAGGTAATGGAGGGAGGCGGGCGGTGTGCTAGTGTGTGTGGAGTGGTGTGTGGGGTGTGTGGTGTGGGGTGTGTGCGGGGTAAATACAGGTAATGGAGGAGGCGGGCGGATGTGTGGGGGGGTGGTGTGTGTGGTGTGGGGGGTGGAAGGGGGGGTCGGGCGGGGGGGGGGGGGGGGGGGGGGGGGGGGGCATCAGGGGGGGGGGGGGGGGAGCATCCAGGGTAGTGGGTTGTATGTTGTAGTCCAGGGGTAGCAAAGGGGACTGTATGGTTGTGCTTATAAATTAAGCTTCCCATGGTGGGAAAGGACATGGCGATTGTTGTGGCTGCCATCCCTATGTGGGCATACAAGGTAAGGAGGAGGCGGGGCGGGTGTGTGTGATAGTGTGTGTGTGGGGGGGGTGTGTGTGTGGTGTGGAGGTGGGTGTGGGTGGTAAATAAACTAGGTAATGGAGGGAGGCGGGCGGTGTGCTAGTGTGTGTGTGTGTGGGGGGGTGTGTGGGGTGGTGTGGGGGGTGTGTGGGGGGTAAATACAAGGTAATGGAGGGAGGCGGGCGGTGTGCTAGTGTGTGTGTGTGTGGGGGGGTGTTGTGGTGTGGTGTGGGGTGTGTGTGGGGGGTAAAGACAAGGGTACTGGAGGGAGGCGGGGGTGTGCTAGTGTGGTGTGTGGGGTGGTGTGTGTGTATGGGTTGTGGGGTGTGTGTGGGGGTAAATACAAGTAATGGAGAGAGGCGGGCGGGTGTTGCTAGTGTGTGTGTGTGTGGGGTGTGTGGTGGTGTGGGGGGATGTGTGGGGGGTAAATACAAGGCAAGGTAATGAGGGGAGGCGGGGCGGTGTGCTAGTGTGTGGTGGGGGGGGGTGTGTGTGGGTGTGGTGTGGGGGGTGTGTTGTGGGGTAAATACAAGGTAATGACGGGAGGCGGGCGGTGTGCTGTGTGGTGTGGTTTTTTGGGGGGGGGTGTGTGTGGTGTGGGGTGTGTGTGTGGGGTAAATACAAGGTAATGGAGGGAGGCGGGCGGTGTGCTAGTGGTGTGTGTGTGGGGGTGTGGTGTGCTGTGGTGTGGGGGGGTGTGTGTGGGGTAAATACAAGGTAATGGAGGGAGGCGGCGGGGCTTGTGTGCTAGTGTGTGTGTGTGGGGTGTGTGTGTGTGTGGTGTGGGGTGGTGGGGGGGTAAATAACAGGTAAGAGGGAGGGGGCGGTGGCATGGTGTTATGTGTGGGTGTGGGGTGTGGGTGTGTGGGTGTGTGGGTGTGGGGCGGGGTTAAATACAGGTAATGGAGGAAGATGGCGGTCATGTGCGGGGGTGTGGTGTGGGTGTATGTGTGGGTGGGTGGTGGTGATTGGGGGGGTGCATGAGGGTAGTGGGGGAGGTGGGAGGTGTGCTGTGTGTGGTGGTGAATGTAGGAGTGGGTAGTGGGGGGAGGTGGCGGTTGTGTGTGTGTGGTTGTGTTGTGCATGCAGTGTAGTGGGGGAGGTGGGTGGTGTGATGTGGTGTGTGTGGGATGAAGGGCGTAGTGGGGGCGATGGTGGGAGGTGTGATGTGTGTGTGTGTGTGATGCAGGTTAGTGGGGGGGTGGGCGGTGGTGCATGTGTGTGTTGTTTGTGTGAATGAAGCGGTGAGTGGGGGGAGGTGGGCGGTGTGCGGTTGTGTGTGTGTGTGTGAATGGCAGGGTAGTGGGGGAGGCTGGGAGGCGGGTGATGTTTGTGTATGTGTGTGTGCATGAGGGGTAGTGGGGGGAGGTGGGCGGGTGCTGTGTGTTGTGTGTGCATGCAGTGTAGTGGGGGGTGGTGTGCTGTGTGCTGTGTGTGTGTGTGTGCATGCAGTGTAAGTGGGGGGGAGGTGGGACGGTCTGGTGCTGGTGTGTGTGGGGTGTGCATGCAGGATAGTGGGGGGTGGGGGCGGTGTGATGTGTGTTGTGTGCTGTGCATGAGGGTGTGGGGGGAGTTGGGGAGGTGTGTGTGCTGTGTGTGTGTGGTGTATGCAGGGTTAGTGGGGGAGGTGGGCGGTGTGCTGTGTGTTGTGTGTGGGTGTGCATGCAGTGGTAGTGGGGGAGGTGGGCGGTTGCTGTGGTGTGGTGTGTGCATGCAGGTGTAGTGGGGGGAGGTGGGCGGTGTGCTGTGTGTGTGTGTGTGCATGCAGGATAGTGCGGGGAGGTGGGCGGTGTGCTGTGTGTGTGTGTCTGTGCATGCAGGGTAGTGGGGGGAGGTGGGCTGTGTGCTGTGTGTGTGTGTGTGTGCATGCAGGTTAAGTGGGGGGAGCGTGGGCCAGTGTGCTGTGTGTATGTGTGTTTGCATGCAGGGTAGTGGGGGGAGGTGGGCGGCTTTGTTTGTGATGGGTGTGTGGTGTGTACATGCGGGGTTGTGGGGGGAGGGGTGTGCTGCTGGGAGTGTGTGGGTGGGTGGAGGATGGGGGGGTGAGTGTGCTGTGTGCTGTGTTGTTTGTGTGTGCATGCAAGGGTCGCGGGTGGGTGGTGTGCTTGGGCTGTGGCTGTGTGTATGTGTGTGTGAATGGCAGGGATGGGTGGGGGGAGGTGGGGCGGTTGTTGAGGTGTATGTGTGTGTTCATGCTAGTGGTTTTAGTGGGGAGTGGTGCTGTGTGCTGGTGTGTGTGTGTGTGTGCATGCAGGGTAGTGGGGGGAGGTGGGCGGGTGGGTGTGTGTGTGGTGTGTACATGCAGGTAGTGGGGGGGAGGTGTGCTGTGTTGCTGTGTGTGTTGTGGCAGCAGGGTCGGGGGGGGTGTGTTGCTGTGTGCTGGTGTGTTGTGTGGCATGCAGTGTTTTGTAGGGGGGGAGGGTGTGCTGGTTGCTGGGTGTTGATGTGTGTTTGCAGCAGGGGGGGGGTGGGGGGAGGTGGGGGCGGTGTGCTGTGTATGTGTGTGTGATGCAGGTAATGGGGGGAGGTGGGCAGTGTTGGCTGGTGTGTGTGTGTGTGTGTTGTGCATGCAGGGTCGTGGGGGCGGTTGGCGGTTGTGCTGACCCGTGTGTGGTGTGCCTGCAGGGTCGGGGGGGCGGTGGGCGGTGTGCTGTGTGGGCCTCCCGCCCCCGCCGCACATGCAGAGGCACGTAGGGTGACCATGGCGGGGAGTGGGGCAGGGTGGGAGTGCTGTGGGGGGGAGGCGCCTGTGTGTGTGGGGACAGTAAAGCAGCGAAAAGTGAGTGGACCGGGTAGTGGGGGGAGTGGGCGGTTTTTGTGCTGTGTGTGTGTGTGTGTGTGGCATCGCAGGGTATGGGGGGAGGTGGGCGGGTGTTGCTGTGTGTGTGTGATTGTGTGTGCATAGCAGTGTAGTGTAGTGGGGGGAGGTGGGCGGTGTGTGTGTGTGTGTGTGTGCATGCAGGGTAGTGGGGGGAGGTGGGCGGTGTGCTGTGTGTGTGTGTGTGCATGCAGTGTAATGGGGGGAGGGGGCGGGTTGTGCTGGGTGGTTTGGTGTGGTGTATGTGTGGGGGGTGCGCCAGGGTAGTGTGGGGAGGCGGGCGGCTTTGTGTTGCCCTGTGTGGGTGGGTTGGTGTGTGTGTATGTGTGTGGTGCGCATTGCAGTGTAGGGGGGAGGCGGGGGGGCGGTGTTGCTGGGTGGGTTGGTGGTGTGTATGGTGTGTGGGGGGTTGCCTCCAGTTGAAGTGGGGGGGAGGAGGGCTGTGTGCATTGTGGGTTGGTGTGTGTGCATGTGGTGTGGGGGGTGCATTCCAGGGTTCGTGGGGGGAGGGGCGGTGGGTGTTGTGCTGGGTGGGTTGGCGTGTGTGTATGTGTGTGTGGGGGGTGCATCCAGTGTAGTGGGGGGAGGCGGGCGGTGTGCTGGGTGGGTTCATGTGTATGTGTGTGGGGGCTGCATCCAGGGTAGTGGGTGTTTGTTACAGTCCAGGGGTAGCAATGCGAACTGTATGGTCGTGCATGGGATACGTGGAAGTAGACTATCGTGGGGAAGGGCCCCCTCATTGGCCCATGTGTTGTGTGCGGGGTGGGTCTGGCGGTATGCTGGGTGGAGTGTTGGTGGGGGGGTCCTTAAAGGTATGGGGGAGGCCCGTTTGCTGGGTTGGAGTGTGGTGTTTGTGTGTCGGGTGCTGGGTGGGGCGGGCGGTCTGCTGGGTGGGTGTGTTCGTTTGTTGGGTTACATACAGGTGTTGGAAGGGAGGCAGGGGCGTTGGCTGGGGTGAGTGTGTGTGTTTGTGTGTGTGGGGGGGGGGCGGAGCGGTAGCTGGGGTGTTTTGTGGTCCCCTGTTTGTTGGGGGGTACATACAGGGTGGAGGGAGCAGTCGGTGTGCTCTGGGGATGTGGTTCGGGTGGGGTTGCACACAAGGTCAAGGAGGGAGGCGGGCCTTGTGCTGGGTGTGGGGTGGTGTGTTTGTGTGTTGGGGGGGTTGGCGGGTGCTGGATTGTGTGCTTGTTTTATACAAGGTATGGAGGGCGCTGGCGGTGTGCTGGTGGGTGGGGGGTGGGTGGGTGGTGGATACAATACAAAGGTACTGGGGGATGAAGGGCTGAGTGCTGTTGGGTGTGGGTGCTTGGGGGGGGGGGTGGGGGGCGTCCGTCCAGGTATGGAGGGCGGCGGCGGTGTGCTGGGTGGGGGTGGTGGTGGGGGGCTACAAGGAAGTGGAGGGAGGCGGGTGTGTCTGTTTGTGTGTTGTGTGTGTTCCTTGGGTGGGGTGGGGGCGTCCGTCCCGGGTAATTGGAGGAGGCTGGCGGTGTGCTGGGGTGGTGGGTGGGTGGGTGGGTGGCATACAAGAAGTGGAGGGAGGCGGAGTTTGTGCTGTGTGTGTGTGTGTTGTGTTCTTTGGGGGGGGGGTGGGGGCGTCCGTCCGGTAATGAGGGAGGCTGGCGTGTGCTGGGGGTGGTGGGTTGGTGGGGTGGGGTGGCAACAAGGAAGTGGGGGAGGCGGGAGTGTTCTGTGTGGTGTGTGTGTGCTTGGTGTGGGGGTGGGTGGGGGCGTCCGTCCAGGTAAACTGGAGGAGCTGGCGTGTGCTGGGGTGGGGGGTGTTGGGTGGGGGCATACCAGAAGTGGAGGTAGCGGGAGGTGTGCTGTTGTGTGGTGTGGTGTGTGTGTGGGAATGGGAATACAAGGTAGTGGAGGAGGGGAGTGTGCGGGGGTTTTGTGTGTGTGTGTGGTGTGTGTATGTGTGTGTTGGGGGGGGGGGCATACAAGGTAGTGGAGGGAGGTGGCGGGAGGTTTGCTGTGTGTGTTTTGTGTGGGGGGTGGTGGTGTGTGGTGGTGGGGGGGGTGTGGGGGGTGTGTGGGTGTGTGGGGGTGGTTGGGTGGGTGTGTAGTGTGTGTGTGTGGGGGGGGGGGGGGGGGGGGGGTGGGGGGGGGCTACCCGGTAGGGAGGGACGCGGGAAGTGGTGCTGGGTGTTTGTTGTGTGGGTGTTTTGTGTGTGGTTGTGGGGGGGCATACGGTAGTGAGGGAGGCGGAGGTGCTGGTGTGTTGTTTGTGTTTTGTGGGTGTGTTTGGTGTGTGTGTGTGTGGTGGGGGGGGGGGTCCTACAAGGTAGTGGAGGAGCTGAAGTTGTGCTGTTGTGGGTTTGTGTGTTGGGGTGGGGGGTGGGGGGGGGCATAAAATGTAGTGTGTGAGGCGGGAGTTTCGAGTGGGTTTGTGTGTGTTTGTTGTTTTGTGGGGGGGGGTGGGGGGGGGGGTGGGGGGGTGGCATACAAGGTAGTGGAGGGAGGGGCGGGATGTGTGCTGTGTGTGTGTGTGTGTGGTTGGTGTGTGGTGTGGGTGTGGGTGGGTGGGGGGCTACTCCAGGGTAATGGAGGGAGCCTGGCGGTGTGCTGGTGTGGTTGTTGGTGGGGGATGTGGGGGGGGGGCATACATGAAGTTGGAGGGAGGCGGGAGGTGTGGGTGTGTGTGTGGTGGTGTGTGTGTGTGTGTGTGTGGGTGGGTGTGTGTGGGTGGGGGGTATGTGTGTGTGTTGGCGGGGGGGGGTTGGTGTGTGTGTGTGTGTTGGTGGTGTGGGGGGGGGTGGGTGGTGTTTATGTGTGGGGTGTGTGTGGGTGGGTTTGGTGTGTGGTGTGTGTGGGGTGGGGGGTGTATGTTGTGTGTGGGGGATGGGGTGGGTGGTTGTTGGTGTTGTATTGGTGGGTGGTGGGGGTGTCTGTGTGGTCTGTGTGTTTGTGTAGTGTGTGGGGGGGTGCATCCAGGTAGTGGGGTCTGTTACAGTCCAGGGGTCGCCCCCGTCACTATATCATCTTGTTGTGCTTTGGCTCAGTTTCAGCTGCCCTCGGTTGGGGCAGGACCTTGGCCCTTGCGTGCCTGGCCATCGCTATTGTGGTATGCAAGCAGAATACAAGGCCTGAAAATATTTGAAAAGAAGGACAACAAGCCAAGAATGAAGAAAGAAAACAGACACGTGAAAGCTTGCCGCCAAGGATTTCTGGTGTATGCTACAACGTCTATGCAAGCAACATAAATCAGTTTAAGATCCCACGGCGACTACACATCACCAACACCAACCTATTTTGCTATGCACGATAACAACTTTAAAGATCAACCAACGCGAGCTACAAACATAAAACACAACACTGAACCTGAATTGTTGCCATCACCCTAAGAAGACTTGAGAGCAGAATTGCTGTGTAGGCTACAACGTCCTGTGCAGCGACCTAAATCATTATAAGTTCAACACGGCGAGCTAACAACACACCACAACACGCAACCTGAATTGGTATGCAGCGACAAGAATCATTTTAAGATCACCACGGCAAGCTAACAACACAACACAACACTGAACCTGAATTGCTGTCATCACCCTAAGAAGACTTGAAAGCAGAATCGCTGTGTAGGCTACAACGTCCTATGCAGCGACAGAAATCATTATAAGATCAATATAGCAAGCTAACAACATAACACAACACTGAACCTGAATTGCTGCCATCACCCTAAGAAGGCTTGAGAGCAGAATCGCTGTGTAGGCTACAACGTGCTAAGCAGCGACAGAAATCGTCCAAAAATCTTCACTGCATGCACACTGAACCTGAATTGCTGTCATCACCCACACAGGTGGGGGACCCTTGCCCAAGCCATACGGCTAGGTCTAAACGTCCTATTCAGCGGGGGAAAAATAATAAAAAAATAACACGGCACACCACTAAATCATTTTAAGATCACCACGGCGAGCACACTAAACCTGAATTGCTGTGACCACCCTCACATGTGAAGGACCCTTGCACAAGCCAATGTCCAGATACAACAAACTTGAATTAATTTTTCATTTTTTAAGCCCCTTTCAGTGATAGACAATGTCTAGTGTAGAACCAGGATTCGCTTGAGGATAGGAGTCCGGGGTTTCGACTCCCCTTCGGTCGCTCTTGGCGTTTGCAGTTTCTTTTTCAACCGCGATGGTAGCTTTTCCATTTGAGGTAGGAACCTCTCATCCCCACCGCGTAACGACGGGCTTCCCTTAATCCAAAACGCCCCACAGCAGTTATCATGCATTTGCAAATTCCTGACAAGAATACCGCAACACTAGATTGCTGTCATCATCCACAAAGGGGCCCAAGCCACGCGACTAGGCCACAAACCCTATTCAGCAACACAAATCATAAAAAAATCAACATGGCAAGTCACTAAACCTGAATGGCTGTCATCATCCCCTCCGGTGGAGGACCCTTGCCCAAGCCATACGGCTAGGCCACAACGTCCTATTCAGGGGGGGGGGGGGGGGGGGGGGGGGGGGAACATTGGGAACATAGCGCGGCAACAACTTAACCTGAATGCTGTCATCCCCACACAGGTGGAGGACTTGCCCAAGCCTACGGAGGCCATAACGTCCTATTCAGGGGGGGGTGGGGTGGGGTGGGGGACATAACACGGCAAACAACTAAACCTGAAATTGCTGTATCACACACAAGGGGGGGGACCTGGTTGGCCCAAGCCCTACAGCTAGGCCTAAACGTCTCTCAGGGGGGGGGGGGGGGGGGGGGGGAACGGAAACCCACTTATACCTGATGAAAGTTGCGTCATCACCCACACTGGTGGAGGACCCTTGTCCAAGCCACGAGGCCACAACGTCCTATGCAGCAACACAAATCATTAAACATCAACACAACAAGCTAACAACACCAACAACACTAACTTGAATTGCCAGTCATCACACCCTAAGAAGACTTTGAAAGAGAACGCGGGAGAGCTACACAACGTCTATGCAGCTAAACAGCGAGCACAACTTATTGAACACGCCACAAACGAAACCCACGTATACCTGATACGAGCCTGCACATCTTCAGTCCCCCCAGGTGGAGGGACTCACTTGCCCAAGCTCTACGGCATGCCACTGGTCCTAAGCAGCAAAAAAACTCAAAAGACTCACAAGATCAACACAGCAAGCACACTAACCCTGATTGCAGTCATCTAACCCACACAGGTGGGGGATGGGGACGCCTTTCCAAGCCATACGGCTATGTCTTGAACCGTCTAATGCCTCCCGAAAAACAAAATCATGCAAAAACGAACACAGCAAGCACCTAACCCTGATTGCGAGTCATCTTACCCCCACAGAGTGGGTGGAGCCTTATGCCAAGCCATACGGCTAGGCCACAACGTCCTATGCAGCGAAAACAAATCATCAAAAAATCAACACGGCAAGCACACTAACCCTGATTGCTGTCGGTCAACCCCATGTGGAGGTCCAAATTCCGGCCACCGCACCACGAAACTTCCCTTATGACTTGCGCAGACAGAAATTCCCTATAAAATAGTTGCCCAGCATGTACACTAACACCACTGGATTTACTGAGTCATCTAACCCCCAGGTGGAGGCCCCTTGCAAAAGCCTGTACGGCTAAGTGCAACACGTTTCCTCTTGGCAGTCGCAACAATTTCACTTATAAAAATCGTCACGGCATGCACACTACACCTGAATTTATGTCATCTCACCCGCACACAGGTGGAGGACCCTTGCACAAGCCGTACGGCTAGGCTACAACGTCCT
Organism: Chlamydomonas sp. ICE-L; assembly: GCA_013435795.1. Lineage (NCBI taxonomy): Eukaryota > Viridiplantae > Chlorophyta > Chlorophyceae > Chlamydomonadales > Chlamydomonadaceae > Chlamydomonas > Chlamydomonas sp. ICE-L. The sequence goes on from JACBWV010000552.1 coordinate 9,089,147, forward strand.
ATGTAGCAACAGGAATCATTATAAAATCGTCACGGCAGGTACACTAACCCTGATTCTTTCATCTCACCCACACACAGGTGGAGGACCCTTGCACGAGCTGTACGGCTAGGCTACAACGTCCTATGCAGCGACACAGACGTTGTATTTTTTGATGATCCATACAAGTGAGTGCGTGTTTTCTGACAGGGTGTGTGGGGGGCCAGGCTTAGAATGCCTAGTCCAAGTGACGTTGCGGTTTCATTTGAAGGGTGGGTGTGGGGGGGTACATGCCAGTGACAAGTGAAGTGCGTGTTTTTTACAGGGTGTGGTGGGGGGTTTGTTAAATGCCTGTACAAGTGAGTTGATCGTCTTGACAAGGGGTGTGGGGGGGTTTTAAATGCCATACACAGTTGAGTGCCGTGTGTTTTTTGACAGAGGGTGTTTTGATTTGTGGGGGGGAGTGTTTAATGCCCAGTACAAGTGAGTGTGTGTTTTTGACAGGGTGTGTGTGTGTGGGGTTAAATGCTTGTACAAGTGAGTGCGTGTTTTTTGACAGGGTGTGTGTGTGGGGGGGGTAAAGCCAGTAGCAAGTGAGCGAGTAGCGTTGTTTTTGAACAGGGTTGTGTTGTGTGGGGGTAGAATGCCTGCTCAAGTGAGTTCGCTGTTTCTTTAATGCCTTATGCGGTTAAATGCCGTCTTGTGGTATTTTACAATGCCTGTGACAAGTGAGTGGTGTTTTTCCAGGGTGTGGTGGGGGGGGGTTTTAAAAGTGCCGAGACAAGTGAGTGCGGGTTTTTTGACAGGTGTGTGTGGGGGGGGTTTTTAAATGCAGTACAAGTAGTGTGTGTCTTTGACAGGGTGCCAATGGTGGGGGGGGATTAACTGCTGTACACAGTGACAAGGTGGTGTTTGCTTGACGGGTGTGTGTGGGGAGTAGCGAGGTTAAATGCCAGTACAAGTGAGTGCGTGTTTTTTGACAGGGTGTGTGTGGGGGGGGGTTAAATGCCAGTACAAGTGAGTGTGTGTTTTTGACAGGGGGTGTGGGGGGGGTTAAATGCCTGTACAAGTGAGTGCGTGTTTTTTGACAGGGTGTGTGTGTGGGGGGTTAAATGCTTGTACAAGTGAGTGCGTGTTTTTTGACAGGGTGTGTGTGTGGGGGGGGTTAAATGCCTGTACAAGTGAGTGCGTGTTTTTTGACAGGGTGTGTGTGTGGGGGGTTAAATGCCTGTACAAGTGAGTTCGTGTTTTTTTAATGCCTGTGCGTGTTTAAATGCCTGTGCGTATTTTTAAATGCCTGTACAAGTGAGTGCGTGTTTTTGACCGGTGTGTGGGGAGGGTTTAAATGCCAGTACGAGGAGTGCGTGTTTTTTTACAGGGTGTGTGTGGGGGGTTAAATTGCCACGGGAACAAAGTGAGGTGTGTTTTTTGAGAGGAGTGTGTGTGTGGCGGGGGGAGGTGTTTTTTTTTAGAGGGGTTACAACAAGCCAAGTGTACAAGGAGGCGTGGTTGTTGACAGGGTGTGGTGGGGGGGGTTTGGGGGGGCTGTTTTAAATGCTCTGTACCAATGATTTCGTGTTTTTTATGCCTTTGCGTGTTTGAATGACCTGAGCGTATTTTAAATGCCTGTACAAGTGAGGCCGGGTTTTTTTGACAGGGTGTGTGGTTTGGGGGAAAGCCTGTACAAGGGTGTTCGTGTTGTTTAATGCATTGAGTGTTTTTAAATGCATGTGCGTATTTTTAACTGCCTGTAAAATTGGTGCGTTGTTTTTGACAGTGTGTGTGGGGGGGGGTGGGGGTTAAAGGCAGTACAAGTATTGAGTGCGTTGTTTGTTGACCGGGGTGTGTGTGGGGGGGTATTGGGGGGTTTTTAAATGCCAGACAAGTGCGTGTGGTTTTTGACAGGGTGGGTGTGGGGGGTTTAAATTTTGTAATCCTGTACAAAGGAAGTGGGGTGTTCTGGACAGGGTGCTGACGGAGCTGGACATGGGGGGGAGGTAAATGCAGAACGGTGAAGGGTGATGGGTTGTTTCGACAGAGCTGTAGTTGGGGGGGGTTAATGCCCAGTACCAGTGCGTGCTGTGTGTTTTTGCCAGAGGTTGTGTGAGTAATGTGGGGGGGTTAAGATGTTGTACAAAGTGAGTGCGGTGTTTTTTTGACAGTGTTTGTTGTGGTGTGGTTAAATACTTGTACCATCAGTGAAGTGCGTTATGTTGTTTGAACAGGGTTGTGAGTGGTGGTGTCGGGGCGAGGGGTCAATGCCTACAAGTATGTGCGTAGTTGTTGCACCGGGTGTTGGTGATGGGGGTTGGTTACATGCTCTGATGTACAAGGAAGTCGTGTGTTTCTTACTGCCTCTTGCGGTTTTTAAATGCTGTGCGTATTTTTAGAATGCATCTGTTACACGCTGAAGCGCGTGTTTTATAGACAGGAGTGTGGGGAGAGGGTTAACTGTCGCCCGAATACAACGTTAGATGGGTCCCGTCGTTTTGAACCACAGGGTGTTGTGGGGGTAAAGCCAGTACAAGTGAGTGGGTTTTTTGACAGGGTGTGGTGGGGGGGTAATTGCCTTGTACAAGAGTGGTGTTTTGACGGGTGTGTGTGGGTGGGGTTTTTTTAAATGCCTGTTGTAAAGTGATTTCGTGTTTTTTTAATGCCTTTGCGTGTTTTTAAATGCCTGTGCGTATTTTTAAATGCCTGTACAAGTGAGTGCGTGTTTTGAAGGGTGTTGGTGGGGGGGGTTAAAGGCCTGTACCAGTGTGGTTCGTGGTTTCTAATTGCCTTTGCGTTGTTTTAAAGCCTGTGCGATTTGTAAGGCTGTACAATTGAGTGACGTGTTCTTACAGGTGCGTTGTTGTGGGAGGGGTAAAATGCCTGTACACGTGCGTGCGTGTTTTTGACCGGGTATTTGTGGGGGGGGAACTGCCTTGTAACAAGTGAGTTTTTTTTTTTTGACAGGGTTGTATCGTGTGAGGGGGGGTGGTAAATTCCGTAGCGAAGTGATCGTACGATTTTTTAAAGCCTGTGCGTGTTTTTTAAATGCAGTGATTACAATGAAAGTGCCGTGTTAATGTTGGTTGACAGGTCTTGTGGGGGCTGAACTGCCTGAAAGTGACGTTGTGTTTTTTACAGACTGTGCGTTTTTTACATGACCACACATGTACACGGTGAGGTGGGTTTGATGTTTTTGAACGGGTGTGTTGCGGGGGGGCTACAACATGCCACAAGTGCGTTCTGTTTTTTTACGCATGGCCCTGCGCGGTTGTTGTTTAAATACCTGTACAAGTGAGTTCGTGTTTTTAACTTGCAGTATGTGCGTGTTTCTTGTTGTATTTTTATCAAATGCGATTAAAAGTGGTGTAGTTCTTGACAGGGTAGGTGTGGGCGGTTAAATGCTGCATACAAGTGGTTCGGTTTTTCTAAATGCGCTGACAAGTGAGTTGCGTGTTTTTTGAATCCCGTACACAAGTGAGTCCGTTTTTTTATGTTTGGCGGAGACCCTCCTCAAGGGCGGGAGTCCCTACGCTTACCTCATTGCGAGTTAAGTGCGCTACGACCCCCCCCCCCCCCCCCCCCAGAGAGATGCCTGAACGTCATCAACAGCCTCGACTAAATGGCTCGGTTGCTACTGTCGCATCCAGTCGCGCACCACTCTCCGCCAACGTTATAGCGTCGTAATGGGACGCTGCATGAACGTTTTGGTGGTTGCGATGGACCGACCCCATACACTGCCCTGGAGGCTAGGAGGTTTCGTCTGTTTGTTTTGCTTTGTGATGTTTGTGGTGTGGGGGGGGGCGATCCAGGGGGGTTAGTGACTAGCCAATTGTCGCGTTGCTCGGCGACGCATGCTCTGACTGTTCAACCAAACCAACCCAACCAACAGTATTCAAGTGTGAATCGTCAATCAACCTGATCACAAGGTCAACCAAACCACCCAACCCAATATTTCAGGGAATTGCCAAGCAGCCGGACCTACAACACTACGCACTGCAGTGTTTAAAAACCCCGCCTCAAAACATCCAGCCTCATCACCAGCCGCTAGATCCACAAACCTCCTGACCCGCACGGGTGTATTTAAAAGCCCTGCCTTCAAACATCCATTAGTCATCATCCAGCCTGGACCTCACACTACTGCACTGCAGGTGTTTTAAAACCCCTGCCTCCAAACATCCATTACTAATCGAAACGAGAAGCCCGGGGACCACACTCTACGCAACCTATAATTAAAGCGAATCCGGCATTTCAATGAGTGTTGAGGCCAAAGGCCAATTTCATCAGATGTAAGATCCCTGATTCCAACACTTTAAAGAGCTCAGTTATCATACAAACACCCTGAAGCCTTATGTACTGATGGACCCCCCCCCCCCCCCCAATTCGCCCCACTGCCCACCACAACACACAAACCAACCCCACCCACACCCACACCCACACCTCAGGATTTTTAAAAAGCCCTCCTTTACAAAAATAGTGATATTCAAACAACCCGAAGCCATCCACCACCCCCACCCCCGACCCACCCATCCATCCAACTCCACCCTAAGATTCCCTTACTGATTACTTGATGAATGCAACTAATTAACTGATCAAATACATGGTTAATCAGAACACAACACACACACACACACACACACACACACACACACCACCACCCAGTTAATTTTACAAGCCCTCCTTTAAAAACCAGTGATCATCAACCAACCTGAAGCCTTTAACTATTTCCCCACCCCCAACCCACCCAGCGTCCTCACTTGATCTGACTTGATTACTTGATTGATCAACTTAATTAAAGGATTGAATTAAATTTGTTAATCACACACACACGCACACCACCACCACACGCACACACCACCATCACACACGCACACACCACCACCACACGCACACACCACCATCACACACGCACACACCACCACCACACGCACACACCACCATCACACGCACACACCACCATCACACACGCACACACCACCTTCACACACGCACACCACACCACCACACACGACACACACCACCAGCACACACGCACACACCCACCACACGAACCAACGTAGACCACCATCACACACGCACCACCACCACGCACAACGACCAAACCCCACCATCACACCAACGAACACCACCCAACCATAACACAAACACCAAGCATCACACACGCAACACACATTAATGACAGCAACCACCCACCACCATCACACACGCACACACCCACACATCACGCACAAGCACCCCGCAAACGCACACACCTACCATGCAACACGCACACACCACCACCACACGCACACACCACCATCACACACGCACACACCACCATCACACACGCACACACCACCATCACACACACACACACACACACACACACACACACCACCACCACCACCCCAGGTATTTTAAAAGCCCTCCATTTAAAGACTCGGTTATCATCAACCAACCCGAAGCCTTGTATGAGGAGGAGCAGTACGACTGGATAGACTTTCCCAATGGTGGCATCATCTACGTCCAGGTAAATATGGCCCAAGGCGAATTGTGTTGGCCGTAGACTGCCGTGGTATGTTTAGTACAGTCCGAGGGTAGCCTACTAGGCTTAAGGGACTGACCCAAGCCGAAGCATTGTATGAGGAGGAGCAGTACAACTGGATTTACTTCCCCAGTAGTGGCATCCTCTACGTATTGGTATATATGGCCCAAGGTGTCTTGTGTTGGCCGTAGACTGTCGTGGTATGTTTGTTACAGTCCATGGGTAGCCTACTAGGCTTCAGGGACTAGACCAAGCGGACGCAGTGTATGAGAAGGACCAGTACGACTGGATAGACTTTCTCTATGGTGGCATCATCTACGTATTGGTATATATGGCCCAAGGTGTATTGTGTTGGCCGTAGACTGCCGTAGTATGTTGGTTACAGGCCACATGTAGCCTACTAGTCTAGGCCACTATACTACTAGGCTGAAGGGACTAGCCCAACCTGATGCCTTGTACAATGAGCTTGTTTCCGTTTCAGATAGGGGGTCTTCTGGTAGCGATCAGGGATTTGGTCCTTTCAAGGTTGAGCTCTGGGTGGCAATTTGGGTAGGCAGCTGGAAGGACCCTGGGAGTTCAAGGGGAGGGGCCAAGAGTCGAGATTCATGGCAGCGGAAAGTTTGGCCAAACAGAGTTTTCCTCTTCCTCTTCCTCTTCCTCTTCCTCTTCCTATCCTATTCTCTCCTCTTCCTCCCCTCTCCCTCTCCCTCCCCTCTCCTCTCCCTCTCCCTCTCCCATCTCTTCCTTCTCCCTCTCCTCTCCCTATCCCTCCCCTCTCCCTTCCCTATACCTCTAACTCTCCCTCTCCCTCTCATAGCCCTTACTTCACCTGATCCCTAAACCCTCCTCTACACCCATCATTTTTACCTGGCTCCCTACTCCCAGTCCGTATTCCTATACCCAAATTTACACTCACAGAGCATTGGGAACACGATTGTAAGTTTCCAACGTCCCAAGAATATTATCAACTGGGCACTCAGGGGCCCCGCTAGTAATTGTTGTTGTAGTTTGCAGTCACAAATCTGAGAAATATCCCTGCCCTTACCCCTACCTCAGAACGCCTCCCCCACCGGCCCTGCCGCTTGGTTAATTGCCGAGGTATCACATCGCATACTGAGGAACATAGACAGCAATTTCGAGCATCTCATGCGCCGCGGCATTCCAACTGGATGCAACTACATGGACCAGGTATTAGGGTTAAGGGTTTAGGCATCCCAACTGCTTACAACTACATGGACTAGGTACTAGGGTTTAGGCATCCCAACTGCATGCAACTACATGGACCAGATATTAGGGTTTAGGCATCCCAACTGCATGCAACTACATGGACCAGGTATTAGGGTTTAGGCAACACCACATGCCAGCAACTTACATGGACTAGGGGACTAGGTGTAGGGTATAGGGTAGGGATTCGTACCTGCATGTGCAAGGGATTTCAGATAGTAGGGTTAGAGTTAGCATCCCAAACTCATGCAGCACAGGACCGGATAGGGTTTATTGGTTTATGCATCCCAATGCTGCAAGGGTTTAGGTTAGTGTTAAGAGTTTAGGCCATCCCCAACTGCATGCAGCTACCTGGACCAGGTATTAGGGTTTAGGGTTTAGGCATCCCAACTGCATGCAAGGTTTTAGTTTGGGTTTGGGTTTTAAGATCCCAAACTTGCTGCAACTATGGACCAGGTCTTATGGTTTGGGTTGGTTAGGCATCCCAACTGCATGCAGCTACATGGACAGGTACTAGGGTTTAGGGTGGTAGGAATCCCCCCAAACTGCATGCAAGGGTTTAGGTTTAGGATTAGAGTTAGGGCATCCCAATGGAGCAGTACATGGACCAGGATTTAGGTGTTTAGGGTTTAGGATCCCAACTGCAGCAGTCCAGGGACCAGGTGGTATTAGGGTTTAGGGTGTAGGATCCCAAATGCATGCAAGGGTTAGGTTTAGGGTTACTTTAGGAGTTAGGCATCCCAACTGCATGCAAGGGTTTTAGGTTTAGGGTTTAGGGTTTAGGCATCCCAACTGCATGCAGCTACATGGACCAGGTATTAGGGTTTAGGGTTTAGGCATCCCAACTGCATGCAGCTACATGGACCAGGTATTAGGGTTTAGGGTTTAAGCATCCCAATGCTGCAGCTACTGGACCAGGGTATTAGGGTTAGGGTTTAGGCATTCCCAACCTCATGCAGCTAAATGTACCAGGATTAGGGTTTAGGGTGTATTTAGGCATCCCACTCATGCAGCTACAGGGACATAGAGGGTTAGGGTTTAGGTCATCCCAAAACTGCATGCAGCTACATGGACCAGGTATTAGGGTTTAGGGTTTAAGCATCCCAACTGCATGCAGCTACATGGACCAGGATTAGGGTTTGGGTTTTTTAAGCATCCAACTGCATGCAGCTACCGGACCAGGTTATTAGGGTTTTAGGTTAGGCCATCCAACTGCATGCAGCTACATGGACCAGGTATTAGGGTTTAGGGTTTAAGCATCCCAACTGCATGCAGCTACATGGACCAGGTATTAGGGTTTAGGGTTTAGGCATCCCAACTGCATGCAGCTACGTGGACCAGGTACATTTTTTTGTGTGTTAAACAACTTTCACCCCAGACGGTGGGTCCCCCGACACAAACCAGCGGCATTGAGGATTCAGTTCGAGTGGCGTTGCCACTCCTACAAAAGAGTCGGCGCACTTAGGGTCGGTGGGAGATACCTTCAGGCATGTTTTTGTTTTGTGCGACGCGTCGCAAATTGAACCATTGACTCGGTGTGATCCCATTGCAGCAGACTATGGTTCCCCAACAGGGTTCGGCGGGCCAGTTCTGACCAGCATAGCCAGACCAGCATAGCCAGACCAGCATAGCCAGACCAGCATAGCCAGACCAGCATAGCCAGACCAGCATAGCCAGACCAGCATAGCCAGACCAAATGATCCCTGTTTCGATGAATGCCTCATCGGCATGGCTCCTCGAATGACGAAGGTGCTGGGTTCTAATCCTCACGGGTGCGCTTTAGTGCTTCCGGTCGCTTCAAAACAACCGCATGTAGGCTTTGTCAGGTAAAAGTGCACCGCGGTCCTACCGCTGTAAGACGGGGCTCCCTTAATACCACGCCCCACCAGGCGTTATCATAACATTAGCCAGATCAATGTGTTGCCATGCAGCCGCGGAAGATTTGTCTTTCTTTTGTGTGACGCGTGCCAGCACAGCCACAGCGAATGCTTCCCACGGTACGTTTTGTTGTTTTGTTTTGTCTTGGTTGGTTCGTTGGCTTAATTGATCGACTCGGTGCGACCCCAGTGCGGCTCGCTGTGGTTTCCCATCAGCCAGTTCTGACTAGTATAGCCAGACCGATGTGTTGCCGTGCAGTCGTGGAAGCGCGACGAAATTGCAATGCGTCGTCGGAAACAAAACAGTGGACCAGGTGTGTGTGTTAACAGTATAGCCAGGAGTAGCCAAATAAGCTGAATTTACTTGCCCAACCTCAATATTGGGAAGGATTGTATATAAAACAAGCATTGATGAACGACCCCCCCCCCCCACCCCCCACCCCCCACCCCGCATCTGGGCCACCCCAGGGCTTTTTATTTCCGCTATATATAGTGATCGCTAGTTTCAACCCCGTTTTGCCAAAAATACACAAGTTTTTTTTTGTGTTGCCTTAATTGGCCCTAAAAAAATCCTGAAAAGAGTCGAATGAAGCTATAAAAGCTAAAAACAATAAACGCTTGTCCCTGGATGGAGGCCTTAAACCATGAAAGCTAGAAAAAAAACTTTTGAATTTGAAAAAAAAAAGTCACTGAGTGTGGTGGCAAGGGAATATTTTGTACCGCATCATCGTATTGCTAAGCACATCTCAACACGTCAAGATCATTGCCGCCTGGGTAGGGGGGGGGGGGGGGGGGGGGGCAGATACAGGGGGTGAGGTCTTAAGTGGGGGACACACAACGTTCCGCTGATGGGGTCTGATCACTTTTTCTCCCTCCCCCCCCCCCCCCCCCCCTGTATCTTCCCCCCCCCCCTTGGTTTATTGACTGATCTCGACCAGTATTGGGATGCGCTTCTATCCATAGCGAGATGCGGTACACGAATGTTCACCTTGCCCCCACCCACCCACCCCCCACCCCCACCCACCCACCACTACCCACCCCCCCTCCCCTCGCCAGTAGCGGTGACTGATGACTGTCATGTCGATAATACAAAAACCCAGGAGGGGGCAGATTACGGTTGGTGGGGGAGGGGGAGGGGGGTCTTAGGGTCATTAACAACACTTTCCGCTGATGCTTTCTCTTGCCCCCCCCCTTCCCCCCCTCACCAGTATGAGCTGACTGCCACGGGGGGGTGGGTGGGCGGGGGCAGGGGGTCTTAGGTGTGTTAACAAACACTTCTGCTGAATGCGTTTTTCTTGACCCCCCCCCCCCCCCCCCCCCCCCCCTCCCCCCCATCACCAGGGATCCGCTGAACGGATGCTTGGGTTGGGGGAGGGGGGGGAGGGGGGGTGTCTAGGGGGGTAAGCAACAACCTTTCCCTGAA
>JACBWV010000552.1:9104161-9134161 GCA_013435795.1 Chlamydomonas sp. ICE-L
GGGGGGGGGGGGGGGAGGGGGGCATTTATGGGGGGGCCCCCAGGGGACTTGTTCCAAGGAGCTGTACACACAACTGGAAGACGACTGCCAGGTGCGTGCTCTTATGAATTACATGTTGGGAAAGAACACCTGCAGCAGCCAATAGGGCATTTGGTGTTAAGATAATCTCACAACGGTGTGCATGGCGCATGAAGCCACTGGGGGGGGGGGTGGGCATTTATGGGGGGCCTCCAGGAGACTTGTCCAGGAGTTGTACACACAAACTGGAAGACGAATGCCCAGGGGTAATGGCTCTATGAATTAATGGTCAGACAGACAGACAGACAGACATACAACAGACGACAGACATACGACAGATGATATATAGCTGACAAACAGATAGACATACAGACAGAGACAGACAGACACAGACAAAGACACAGACAGACAGACAGACAGAACAGACGATAGACAGACAGACGTCAGACAAGACAGATGTTCGACAGACGAAAGACAGACAGACGACAGACCAGACGACATGACAACAGACAGACAGACAGACAGACAGACAGATGGTCAGACAGACAGGAAGACTGACAGACAGGCTGACTGACTTACAGGAACACCCTCCAACAAGCATCCCCGCCCTACACCCCAGATGCCCCATGTGGCCAGATTCCGAGAACGCATCCACCTTCATGGATGCTAGGAAGACACCCAAGGAACATTACCTCTTCGTCCCTAAAACCCTCACCCCTAAATTCTACCTGCACAATCATGCCGCCGCGGGGGGGACCCCCCACCCCCTCCATCAGCATCTACTGCTTCCCAAACACCACACACCACCCACATGGAACTTTCAACACACCACACACCACACATACCCCGCCCCACACGACCCTTCTTCCCTCTTCCCCTGCGGGTGTCTCTGAAGGGGGATTGTATCGGATGAATTGAAGAGTGGAGGGAGATGGAGAACCCCATCCCAAGGTGATGAGGGGTGACCCTCCCTCGAATGCTTCAGCCCGTCCCCTTCGGACCCTCCCCCTTCCTCTTCTGATGTGCCCCCCCTGTGAACACACCACACACCACACAAAACCAAACACAAGCACCACATACCACCACTCAAACCCCCCCCAACACACCCTTCTTCCCCTCCCCGGTCGGCCCTCCCCCTCCGTAGATTACCTCCCACTGTGGACACACCACACAGCCATACCCATACCCCACACATCACATACATTGACACCAACACACACACCACAACACAGGGGCCACTTCGTTCTCCCTTCCCCAGGGTCCTCTCAGGCCCCTTCCTGACTTGCCGACCATTGTGTCTCTCCCTCCTCCACTTTCACGGATGCTAGGAAGACACCCACGGGGCATTACCTCTTTGCCCCTCCCTTCCTCATCTTTTTTCTTGCACCCATGGCTACCAGCCCCCTGAACAAAGTTAAGTTTGATCATGCAGCCCAACATTCATAGCCGCTTTCAGTGATATACAATGGTCTAGTGGTAGACCAGATTGCTTGAGGATGAAGAGTCAGGGGTTCGACTCCCCCTTCGGAAATCGCTCTTTTGGCGTTGCAGGTGGGGTCTCAACCGTGATGGTGGCTTGTCCCGTTTGAGGTAGGAGACCGCCCCCCCCCCCACCCGCGTACACACTTCTCCCTTACCAGCCACACGCCCCACCAAATTCGTTCTCATTACCATTTTTTCAGGCCTCACCCTCAACCCCCCACCCTAACTTCCCACCCATCCACCACTCCTCCTCCCCCGCCCCCCTTCACTTCACACAACCTCTAAGGCACCACACTCCACACACACCACACAGACCCCACAAACAGACGCCCCTCGGTCCCCCGCACTCACAACGAGAACGACCCCCTTAGCTGGGAAACAAGAAGAGCAATCTGTCCCCTCCCCTCCTCTCTAGTCCAATGCCCCCCATGTGGCCAGATACCGAGAACGTTCCACTGTCACGGATGCGAGGAGACAAACCAAAAAAAAAACCCGAGGGCTTACCCACCTCTTCGCCCCTCCCTTCCTTATGTTCGGCTATTTCCCAAGAGGTCGCTTGGGGTACTGGGACTCTGCTTTTTTGGACGGGGGGCCACCCCGCCAAGTTATTGGCCACCTGCACTACATCCCGGGTACGTTACAGCAGTCTACCGATATCAGGTGTATGGTTTGTGTGTGTGTTTGTGTGTGTGTGTGGGGGTGGGGTGGGGTGGGGGGGGGGGGGGGCATGTGCTTGTGGGGCATCATATACCTGGTGTTTCAGGGCCGGGTGTTTGCGCTTCACACACCCAAGCTTGAATTGGTGGCAAGTCCCTTTCTCATGTTCGGCTATTTCCCAAGAGGTCGCTTGGGGTACTGGGACTCTGCTTTTTTGGACGGGGGGCCACCCCGCCAAGTTATTGGCCACCTGCACTATATCCCGGGTACGTTACAACAGTCTACATATTGCAGGTGTATGGTGTGTGTGTGTGTGTGTGTGTGTGTGTGTGTGTGTGTGTGAGTGTGTGTGTGTGTGTGTGTGTGTGTGGTGCCGGGTACGTTACAGCAGTCTGCGACGCATATTTGACACGTATTTGATTATTCTTTTTAGAGTGCGACGCAATATATATATTATATATATATATATATATATGCTGGTGGGTGGTGGGTACATATATTTTATTTATGTACCCACCACCCACCAGCATGCAAGCCTGATACAAGACTGCCTGCTACACGCACCTCACACTAATAGGCACGCCCACTACACACGCCACACACCCGACAAGACTGCATGCTACACACGCCACACACTAACAAGACTGCTCTCCCCACCCACCACACACCACACACCACACACCACCTACCACACACCACACACCGACAAGCCTACCCGCTACACCCACCACCCACCACCTACCTCACACCACACCACACACCTAACACACACCACACACTACACGTCGACAAGCCTGCCCACCATCCACCAGCTACCTCTCACCACACCACACAACACACCCACCACACACCATCTACCACACACCACACACTACACATCGACAAGCCTGCCCACCACCCACCACCCACCACCAAATCCAGGTGCCCAGATGAGTTTGATATCTAAACTTGTGGCCAAGATGTCGATCCGGCAATTCGATTGGACCTCAGCCCATGAGATGCTAGGGAACCATGTGTTCAGGTGAGTGCAGTGTTGTATACCGTATTATGTGTGTTACCATGAATATGGGGATTGATGACCCAGCAGTTTGGTTGGCCCTCAGAGCATGAGATGCAAGGAAGCCGAGTGTTCAGGTGAGTGCAGGGTTGTACATGAACTTATATAATGCATTGCATGATGGGCTACCTGTCAATCCAGCAGGGCAGCAGTTTGGTTGGCCCTCAGAGCATGGGATGATAGGGAAGCATGTGTTCAGGTAAGCGCAGTGTTGTATAAGAAGTCATAAAATGCATTGCGTGATGGGCTACCTGTCAATCCAGCAGTTTGATTTGACCTCAGCCCATGAGATGCAAGAGAGCCATGTGTTCAGGTAAGCGCAGTGTTGTTTTTGAACTTATATAATGCATTGCATGATGGGCAACCTGTCAATCCAGCAATTTGTTTTTACCAGGGGCAATACGATTGGACGTCAGCCCATGAGATGCAAGGGAAAGCATGTGTTCAGGTGAGTGCAGTGTTGTATAAGAACTCATAAAATGCATTGCATGATGGGCAACCTGTCAATCAGAAGTTTGATTTGACCTCAGCCCATGAGATGCAAGAGAACCATGTGTTCAGGTGAGTGCAGTGTTGTATATGAACTTATAGAATGCATGGCATGATGGGCAACCTGACAATCCAGCAGGACAGCAGTTTGATTTGACCTCAGAGCATGAGATACAAGGGAGAGCATGTGTTCAGGTGAGTATGGATGTATGTTACAGTTTGTTTTAGCCCCTCCTGATATCATGGTTGGGCAAGTCCCTTTGGCCTATTTGGCTACCCCTGGACTGTAACAACATACATACATACATACATACATACATACATACATACATACATACATACATACATACATACATACAGGATCTGACCCGGTATAGCCGGGACCTGCTGGAACATATGATCTGACCCGGTATATCCAGGACCTGCTGGGCCATATGATCTGACCCAGTATAGCCGGGACCTGCTGGGCCATATGATCTGACCCGGAATGTCCGGGACCTCCTCGGCCATATGATCTGACCCGATATATCCAGGACCTGCTGGGCCATATGATCTGACCCGGTATATACGGAACTGGCTGGGCCATATAATCTGACCCGGTATATCCTGGACCTGCTGGGCCATATGATCTGACCCGGTATATCTGGGACCTGCTGGGCCATATGATCTGACCCGGTATATCCGGAACCGGCTGGGCCATCTAATCCCCCTTTTTTTGACCCTATATTATGGACTGCTGGCCATAGATCTGACCCGGTATATCTGGGACCTGCTGGGCCATATGATCTGACCCGGTATATCCAGGACCTGCTGGGCCATATGATCTGACCCGGTATATCCGGGACCTGCTGGGTCATATGATCTGACCCGGTATATCCAGGACCTGCTGGGCCATATGATCTGACCCGGTATATCCAGGACCTGCTGGGCCATATGATCTGACCCAGTAAATAATGGACATGCTGGGCCATATGATCTGACCCGGTATATCCAGGACCTGCTGGGCCATATGATATGACCCAGTATGTCCGGGATCTCCTGGGCCATATGATCTGACCCGGTATATCCAGGACCTGCTGGGCCATATGATCTGACCCGGTATATCCAGGACCTGCTGTGTCAAGGATCTGACCCGGTATAGCCGGGACCTGCTTGGGCCATTGCTCTGACCCGAATGGTTCCGGTGATCTGACCACCCGATATCCAGGACCTCCTGGGCCATATTAACTCACCGATATATCCAGGACCTTCTGGAGGCCATATGAGTGCCCGGTATGAAATCGTAACCGCTGGGACCTGATGATCTGACCCGGTATATATAGGCGCCGCCTGTCCATAGGAATTTGCCGGGTATATCGCTGGACCTGCTGGGCCATATGGTCTGACCCGGTATATCCAGGACATGCTGGGCCATATGAATCTTGACCCGGTCTATCCGGGGACCTCCTGGCGTTATATCTGACCGGTACTATCCATGACCTGCTGGGCCCATAGATCTGACCCGTTATATCCTGGACACTGCTGGGCATAGGATCTGAGCCCGG
This sequence comes from Chlamydomonas sp. ICE-L, assembly GCA_013435795.1. Lineage (NCBI taxonomy): Eukaryota > Viridiplantae > Chlorophyta > Chlorophyceae > Chlamydomonadales > Chlamydomonadaceae > Chlamydomonas > Chlamydomonas sp. ICE-L. The sequence continues at coordinate 9,109,409 of JACBWV010000552.1, forward strand.
TCAATAGTCAGGACCAGCTGGGCTTAGGTGATCTGACCCGTTATGTCCGGACCCTGCTGGGCATATGATCTGCCCGGTATATCAGGACCTGCGGGCCATAATGATTGACCCGGTATAGTCTGAGACTGCTGGGCCCATATGATCTGAACCGCGGTCTATAATCCAGGACCTGCTGGTCGATATGAGCGGGAACCCTGTCATATTCCAGACCTGCTGGGCCTATGATCTGAACCCGGTATTCCGGGCCGCTCTCGGGCCATATGATCTCGACCGTGTGCTGCGTGTTGCCTGGACTCGCGCTGCTGGGCACATATGGAAAGTCTGACCCCGAATTTCCTGACTCCTACCGGCCAGGGCCATATGAATCTGACCGATATAAATCCAGGAACCTGCTGGGGCCTATGAATTCTCACCTGATATACCCTGAACGGTCTGGGCAGATTCTGACCGGTTAATATAAGAGACCTGCTGGGCCATAGATCTGACCCGGTATATCTGGGACCCTGCTGGGCCATAGGTCTGACCCTGTATATCGCGACCTGCTTGCCATATGATCTGACCCCGGTTTACAATCCGGGCTGCTGGGTCCATTGATCTACCACAGTATAGTCCATTACCGGTCTGGTCCATAATGGATCTGAACCCGGTATATCCAGGCCTCTGGGTCCAGAGAAAGCTGACCCGGTGTAAATCCAGGACCTGCTGGGCCATATGAATGACCGGTATAAAATCGGGCCTGCTCTGCTGGTGCCTTTGATTTTACCCGTATAATAATGGCACCTGCTGGGCCCATATGATCTGACCCGGTATAGCCGGGTGACCTGCTGGTCCATATGATCTCTGACCCGTAATATACATACATGCGTTGGCCTCTGAATCTGCCCGGTATATCCTGGACCCTGCTGGCCAAGGATACTGCCCTGCATATCAGGGACCTGCTGGTCCATAGATTATCTGACCCCGGAATGTCCGGGGACCTTCCTGGCCATATGATCTGCCCCGGTTATCCGACCTCCTGGCCATTATGACTGACCCGGCCTAATCCTGTACTTCTGGCCATTGAATCTTGAGACCCGGAATGGTCCGGGACCTGCTGTGCACATATTATCTGACCGATATATCCAGACATGCTTGGCCTATGATCTGGCCTGAATATATCCGAACCAGGCTTGGGCGCCATATTAATCTACCCGTATATACAGTAACCTCTGGGCCCATTGATCTGACCCGGTATATCCGGCCTGCTGGTCATATGTGTGTGACCCCTGGTGGTATATGACGGCGGGGGGGAGGGCGCGGGGGGGGCTGCTGGGCTCAGTGGGGGGGGACTTACCCGTATATCCCATGACCTCTGAGAGCCATGATGACTGAACACCGCTATAATAAAACAACTCCACGGAAACCACGAAAAAACAACGCTGAGGAACCATATGAATAACAATAAAAGGACACAGATCACAAATCCGCCTGCCATGGGGCAGCGGGCCAGTTGACCCGTACAGAGCCGAGAAGGTGGGCACATTTGATCTAACCCTGTGGTGGTGCCGTGGACCGGGGGTCCTGGCTCCTAGATCCAGGACCGGTATTCCAAGCCACCTGCTGGCACTGTGTGTGGGCACGGAATGTCGGGCTCCGGGGCCGAGATTTGACCCGATATCCTCCCACAGACATCCTGGGCACATTGAGCGGTACACGCATAATCCGGACGCCTGGGCCATAAATGATCTGGGCCGGTACTTGGCCATGCGGACCCAGAGTACCACCCCCTCCAGAGGGCCCTGATGGACTATGTCCTGACCCGGTTATCCGGACCTCTTGGGCCATATGATCTGCCGCTTATCAGGACCCCTGCTCGGGCCATATGATCTGTCCCAGAGATCCGAACCGGCTGGGCCATATGATCTGACCCGTTAATATAGGCCTGCCTGGGGTCCATATGTCTGACCCGTTATCCGGGCTGCTGGACATATGGTCTACCCGGTATATCCAGGACCTGCTGGGCCATATGATCTGACCCGTAATAATCCGGGACCTGCTGGCCATATGAGCTGACCCGTAAATATCCCGACCTCCTGGGCCATATGATCTGACCCGGTATATCTAGGACCTGCTGGGCCATATGATCTGACCCGGTATATCCAGAACCTGCTGGGCCATATGATCTGACCCGGTATATCATGGACCTGCTGGGCCATATGATCTGACCCGGTAGTCCGGCCTGCTGTGGCCATATGAGCTGACCCGTTATATACATACATGCTGGGCCATATGATCTACCCCTATATCCAGGACCTGCTGGCCTATGATCGACCCGGTATGTCCGTTATCCTCCTTGGCCTATGATCTGACTGGCATATCCGGGAACCTTCTGGGCATATATCTGACCGAATGTCAGGACCCCTCCAGGCCATATGTCCTGACCCGAATTATCCTAGGACATGCTGGGCCATCTTAATCTGACCCGATATATCCGGAACCGGCTGGGCCTATGATCGACCATGTATATATAGGACCGCTGGTCCGATGAAATCTGACCCGTATATCTGGGACCTGCTGTGCCATAGGTGACCGGAATCTCCAGGACCTTCTGGGCCATATATCTTGACCCTGTATATCCCGGACCTTCTGTGCATATGACTACCCGTTATATCCAGGACTGCTGGCCCTATGATCTGACCCGGTATATCCCGGACCTGCGGGGCCATATGACTGACCCAGTATATCCTGGGGACCTGGCTGGCCTATTATCTGACCCGGTATACCGTACCGGCTGGGCCATCTGTCTGCCCCGGTATATAATGGAGCCTGCTGGGCCATATTATCTGACCCGTATCATCCATGGACCAACAGTGCTGAGCCAATGATCTTGACCCGGTATACTCAATGACCATGATGGGCCATATGATCTGACCCGGTATATCAAGGACCTGCTGGGCCATATGATCTGACCCCGGCATTCTGGGACCTGCTGGGCCATATGAGTGACCCGAATGTCCGGGACCCTTCCTGGCCATATGATTTGGACCCCGTATATCCAGGACCCTGCTGGGCCATATGATCTGACGACTCCGGCGATATCCGGGACGCTGGCCATTTATCTGACCCGTAATGTCCGGACCTCTGGCCATATAACTCTGACCCGATAATATCCAGCCTGCGGCCTATGATCTGACCCAATAATATCCGGAACCGGCTGGGGCCATATGATCTACCCAGTATCAAAGACCTGCTGGGCCATATATCGACCGGTTATCATGACCTGCTGGGCCATAATGATTCTGACCCGTATAATCCGGGACCTGCTGTGTCTATATCTGGTCCGTATATCCATGACCTTCTGGGGCCATATGATTTTGACCCTGTTATATGCGGGACCTTGCTGGGCCATATGATCTGACGCCCCGTTCACAAAAATACCAGGACCTTGCTGGGCCATTTATCTGACCCCGGTCTGTCCAGGACCTGCTGGGCCTATGATCTGACCCAGCATAGCCAGGACCTGCTGGGCCATATATCTGACCTGCGGATGTCGGCCCTCCTGGGCCTATGACTGACCCGATATATCTGGACCCTGGCTGGGCCATATGATCTTAACCCCTGTATAATCCGGAACCCCGGCTGGGCCATATGATCTGACCTGGTATATATGAGGACCTGCTGCCATAGATTTGACCGCGGTATACGGACCCTCTCTGTGCCCATATGTCTGACCCGTTATAGTCCAGGACCTGCTGGCCATTTTATTTGACCCGATATATCCCGGACCTGCTGGGCCATTATGACTACCCGATATATCTGAACCCCGGTCCTGGCCCTATTACTGACCGTATAATATGATGACCTGCTGGGCCATTTGATTCTGAACCCTAATATCTGGGACCTGCCTGGGCCATATGTCCCTGACCCGTATATCCAGGACAGGCTGGGACATATTATCGAACCCGTATATCCTGACCTGATGGGGGGCCAATGATCTGACCCGTATATCCAGACCAGTGGGCCATAATGATCTGACCCATGTAATATATATAGTAGTTCCATAATCCAGGACCTGCTGCAATATGATCTGACCCGTTAAATCCGGGACCTCTGGGCCATATGATTGCACCCGTATCTCCATACCTGCTGGGCCCGATATCTGACCACGGTATAATCCCGGGAACCCCTGCTGGGCCATATGATCTGACCCGTTAATCCGGGACCTGCTGGGCCCTATTATCTAACCCGGAATGTGTCCTGGACCTTCCTGTGCCATATGATCTGCCGGTATACAGACCTGCTGGGCCCTAATGATCTGACCCGGCAATAATCCGGGACCGTGCTGGCCATTGATCTACCCGGGAATGTCGGGAAGCCTGCTGGGCCATATGATCTGACCCGTATCTTAGGACCTCTGGCATATGATCTGACCCGGTATATCCAGGACCTGCTGGGCCATATGATCTGACCCGGTATATCCAGGACCTGCTGGGCCATATGATCTGACCCGGTATATCCGGGACCTGCTGGGCCATATGATCTGACCCGGTATATCCAGGACCTGCTGGGCCATATGATCTGACCCGGTATGTCCGGGACCTGCTGGGCCATATGATCTGACTCGGTATATCCAGGACCTGCTGGGCCATATGATCTGACCTGGTATATCCAGGACCTGCTGGGCCATTTGATCTGACCCGGTATGTCCGGGACCTCCTGGGCCATATGATCTGACCCACATATCCAGGACCTGCTGGGCCATTATCTGACCCGGAATGGGTCCGGCCTGCTGGGGCCTATTATCGACGCCGATATATCCCGGACCTGCTGTGCCATAGATCAGACCCGGTATATAAATCCGTAAAACCGGCTGGGCCATTGTCTGACCCGTTTATAGGACCTGCTGGGCCATATGATTTGACCCGGTATATCTGGGACCTGCTGGGCCATATGGTCACCCTGTATAATCCCCATGACCTCTGGGCCATATGATCTGACCCGAATGTCCGGACCATGCTGGTATATTACTGACCCGATAATAATCCGGGATCGTCCTGGGCCATATGATCTTGACCACGGTAGTCCCGGGACCTGCTGGCCATATGATCCTGTCTCGGTATAAAATATCCTGACCTGCTGGCCATATATCTGACCCTATAATCCAGGACCCTGTGGGCCATTTGGATCTGACCCAATGTCCGAGACCTCCTGGGCCTATGATCTGACCCAGCATATCCAGGACCTGCTTGGGCCAATGATCTGACCCGGAATGTCCGGCGTCTGGGCCATATGATCTGACCCGATATATCGCAAGACCCTGCTGGGCCTATGATCTGACCCGGTATAAAAGATCCTAACCGGCTGAGCGCATATGATCTGACCCCTGTATATATTGACCCTCCTGGCCAATAGTTGACCGGGGAGAGAGGGGGCCGTTATCTGGGGGGACCTGCTGGCCATAGTCTGACCCGTATATCCAGTATGATCGACCCGGTATATCCGGGACCTGATGTGGTTCATATGATCTGACCCGGTATATCCGCGGAACATCTGGGTCATATGATCTGACCTTGTGTATCCAGGACCTGCTGGGCCATATGATCTGACCCGGTATATCCGGGACCTGCTGGGCATTATGATCTGACCCGGTCTATCCGAGGGGGGACACTGTGCGGGCCATATGATATGACCCGGTATTGCCCGGGACCTGCTGGGCATAGATCTGACCCGGTAGGTATATCAGGGACCTTGCCGGGGCCATATGATCTGACCTGGTATATCCGAGAACTGCGGGCCATATGATCGACCCGGTATATTCCAGGACATGCGGGCCATATGTAGACCCGGCATATCCAGGACTGTGGGCCATATGATCTGACCCGGGGATATATAGGACCTGCGGGCCATATGATCTGACCCGGCATAATCCAGGACCTGCTGGGCAATGATCTGAACCCGGAATGTCGGGACTCGGGCCAATATATCTGATCCCAATAGATCCAGGACCTCTTGGCCAATGATCTGACCCGGTATATCCGGAACCGGCTGGGCCATATGATCTGACCCGGTATATATAGGACCTGCTGGGCCATATGATTTGATTCGGTATATCTGGACATGCTGGTCATTGAGAGACCGGTAGATCCAGGACCTGCTGGGCCAATGATCTGACTGTATACCGGGACCTGTGGGTCATTGATTGACCCGGTTATCCGGGACCTTACTGGTGCAATATGATCTTCTGGACCCGGTTATGTCCGGGAAATGCTGGGTGGGCCATATGATCTGACCCAGTATATAAAGGACCTGCTGGGCCATATGATCTGACCCGGTATATCCAGGACCTGCTGGGCCATTTGATCTGACCCGGTATGTCCGGGGACCTCCTGGCCATATGATTTCTTGACCCAGAATATCCAGGACATGCTGGCATATGATCTGACCCGGAATGTCGGGACCGGCTGGGCCATATGATCGACCACGATATCTCCAGGGGACATGACGGGCCATTGATCGACCCGGATATCCCGGGACCTGCTGAGGCATATGATCGACCCGGTGGTAATATATAGGCCTGCTGGGCCATAGGATCGACCCGGTATATATGGGAACTGCTGAGGCCATATGGTCGACCGGTATACCAGGACGGCTGGGCCATCTGATCTGACCCGGTTATCCGGGACCTGCCGGGTCATATGAGCTGACCCGGAATTCCAGGGACCTGCTGGGCATATGATCTGACCCGGTATATCGGAAGCAGGCTGGGCCATATATCTGCCCCGTTATATACTAGGAACTGCTGGGCCATATGATTTGATTCGGTATATCTGGGACCGGCTGGTCCATGTGATATGAATCCGGGAGAGCAAGGAACAGGAGGGGAAATATGAGATGACCTGAGAGCGCGAAAAAAAAAAAAAAGTGGGAAATCCCCCCCGGGGACCTGCTGGGTCATATGATCTGACCCGGTATATCCGGGACCTCCTGGGCCATATGATCTGACCCGGTATGTCCGGGACCTGCTGGGCCATATGATCTGACTCGGTATATCCAGGACCTGCTGGGCCATATGATCTGACCCGGTATATCCAGGACCTGCTGGGCCATTTGATCTGACCCAGTATGTCCGGGACCTCCTGGGCCATATGATCTGACCCAGCATATCCAGGACCTGCTGGGCCATATGATCTGACCCGGAATGTCCGGGACCTGCTGGGCCATATGATCTGACCCGATATATCCAGGACCTGCTGGGCCATATGATCTGACCCGGTATATCCGGGACCTGCTGGGCCATATGATCTGACCCGGTATATATAGGACCTGCTGGGCCATATGATCTGACCCGGTATATATGGGACCTGCTGGGCCATATGGTCTGACCCGGTATATCCAGGACCTGCTGGGCCATATGATCTGACCCGGTATATCCGGGACCTGCTGGGTCATATGATCTGACCCGGTATATCCGGGACCTCCTGGGTCATATGATCTGACCTTGTATATCCAGGACCTGCTGGGCCATATGATCTGACCCGGTATATCCGGGACCTGCTGGGCATTATGATCTGACCCGGTATATCCGAGACCTGCTGGGCCTTATGATCTGACCCGGTATGCCCGGGACCTGCTGGGCCATATGATCTGACCCGGTATATCCAGGACCTGCTGGGCCATATGATCTGACCTGGTATATCCGAGACCTGCTGGGCCATATGATCTGACCCGGTATATCCAGGACCTGCTGGGCCATATGATCTGACCTGGTATATCCGAGACTTGCTGGGCCATATGATCTGACCCGGTATATCCAGGACCTGCTGGGCCATATGATCTGACCTGGCATATCCAGGACCTGCTGGGCCATATGATCTGACCCGGTATATCCAGGACCTGCTGGGCCATATGATCTGACCCGGCATATCCAGGACCTGCTGGGCCATATGATCTGACCCGGAATGTCGGGGACCTCCTGGGCCATATGATCTGACCCGATATATCCAGGACCTGCTGGGCCATATGATCTGACCCGGTATATCCGGAACCGGCTGAACCATATGATCTGACCCGGTATATATAGGACCTGCTGGGCCATATGATTTGACCCGGTATATCTGGGACCTGCTGGGCCATATGGTCTGACCCGGTATATCCAGGACCTGCTGGGCCATATGATCTGACCCAGTATATCCGGGACCTGCTGGGTCATATGATCTGACCCGCTATATCCGGGACCTCCTGGGTCATATGTTCTGACACGGTATATCCAGGACCTGCTGGGCCATATGATCTGACCCGGTATATCCGGAACCGGCTTGGCCATATGATCTGACCCGGTATATATAGGACCTGCTGGGCCATATGATTTGACCCGGTATATCTGGGACCTGCTGGGCCATATGGTCTTACCCGGTATATCCAGGACCTGCTGGGCCATATGATCTGACCCGGTATATCCAGGACCTGCTGGGCATATGGTGACCGGTATATTCCAGGAACCTGATGGGCCATATGATCTGACCCGGTTATTATAGGACCTGTTGGGCCAATGATCTGACCAGGTATATACATGGACATGATGGGCGTTAGGATCTGACTGGTATATCAAGGACATGCTGGGCCATATGATATGACCGGTATCTCCAGGACTTGCTGGCCAATTGATTGACCCGGTATGATCCGAGACATGCGGGCATTATGATCTGACCGGTTATCTTGGGAACTGCTGGCCATATGATCTGGCCCGGTATATCCGGGACATGCGGCCATATGATCTGCCCCGGTGGTATATCAGGACCTTGCTGGGCCATATGATATGACCCCCGGGATTTCGGACCCTGCTGGGCATATGATCTGACCCGTGTATATAATGGGACCTTCTGGCCATATGATCTGCCCAGGTATATCCAGGAACTGGGGCAATGATATGACCAGGGGATATACATGACCTGCTGGGTCATATGATCTGAAACAGGTGGTATATTCAAGCCGCTCAAATCGGAGTCAGCTTGTAGATCTAAAGTGTATTGTGTGGCACCATACCTGGTTGCAAGGCATGTAGTATTTTCACTATTGTCAGCTCAGTGCAGGAGGCTTCAGTCCTCTGAGTGATGAGCCAGTACCTTATCTTAACCCTTAACCCTAAACCCTAAACCCTCAGTCCTTTGAGTGATGAGCCAGTACCTCATCTAAACCCTAAACTCTCAGGCCTCTGAGTGATGAGCCAGTACCTCATCTAAACCCTACACCCTAAACCCTCAGGTCTCTGAGTGATGAGCCAGTACCTCATCTAAACCCTAAACCCTGAACCCTCAGGCCTCTGAGTGATGAGCCAGTACCTCATGTAAACCCCAAACCCTGAACCCTCAGGCCTCTGAGTGATGAGCCAGTACCTCATTTTCAGGTTGGCGCAGGAGCCCTCTGGTCTCAGGCCACTGAGTGACGAGCGTGTACCTCGCCTGCTGGCACTACACCCGGACATCGATCTCAACAAGCTGAAGAGTATGAAAGAGTGGCAAGAGCTGGTGATCGGACTGTCCCAAATCGCACACGTATCAAACAGGTATGCAATAAATAGGGTTGAAATCCCGCTACACTCACCACACACCACCGACCACACACCACACACCGACAAGCCTGCCCATGTCCCAAATCGCATACGTGTCGAAAAGGTATGGAATGAACAGGGTTGAAATCCCGCCACACCCACCACCCACCACCGTCCACACACCGACAAGCCTGACCGCTACACCCACCACCCACCACTGACCACACACCACACACGGACAAGCCTTCCCATGTCCCAAATCGCACACGTGTCGAACAGGTATGGAATGAACAGGGTTGAAATCAGTGACTTTAAGGTTTAGCTTTTAGGGTTTAGACGAGGCCCAAATTGCACACGTGTCAAACAGGTATGGAATGGATAGGGTTGAAATTAGTGATTTTTCAAATCTGAAAGTGGTTTTCTTCTAGTTTTTAGGTTTAAGGCCTCCTCCAGGGACAGTGTTTTAGTGCTTGTTATAGGGTTTTATAGCTTTATAGCCTTTTAGGGCCATTTAGCTTAGCTTTTCTGGGACCCAGTCATCCCCAGCAATGTGCCATGATAAACAGTCCTCATAATTTCAAGCATCTCAACTTGTCTTAAACCGTGAACCGATATGGGGCAAACATCCCAATTTACTTGGCCCCACTAGACTTACTTGCATAGCTTTCGTAAGTGGCTCCAAGACATTGGAGCACATAAACTTGAACTTGAACTTGAACTTGAACTTTATTACATAGCTTCAGCCAGCAATTTGGCTGCTCTCCGCCTTCAGCAGTACAATGAAACATACCAGGAAAACGTAATCGCGAAAAAATCGCGAAGCGCCTAAAAATGACCCAGACCCTTTCCTCGCATGGAGAGCTTGTTCCTCCACGTTTTTAAACTTTTATTTTTATTTCTTTTCTTTAATTTTTCCCCCTTTTTTAATTTCTCTTCTCCTCCACGGTGTTTAATGACTTACATCAGTCTGGGGTTTAGGTTTTAGGGTTGTTCCTCCATGGTGTTTAATTACTTACATCAGTCTAGGGTTTAGGGTTTAGGGTTGTTTCTCCGCGGTGGTTAATGACTTCCCTTAGTCTGCGGTTTATTGTTTAGGGTTGTTCCTCCACGGTGTTTAATGACTTATATCAGTCTAGGGTTTAGGGTTTAGGGTTGCTCCACCACGATGTGTAATGACTTCCATCAGTCTAGGGTTTAGGGTTTAGGGTTGTTCCTCCACAATGGTTAATGACTTACATCAGTCTGGGGTTTAGGGTTTAGGGTTGCTCCTCCACGATGTGTAATGACTTCCATCAGTCTAGGGTTTAGGGTTTAGGGTTTATCCTCCACGGTGTTTAATGACTTACATCAGTATAGGGTTTAGGGTTTAGGGTTGTTCCTCCACGATGTGTAATGACTTCCATCAGTCTAGGGTTTAGGGTTTAGGGTTGTTCCTCCACAATGGTTAATGACTTACATCAGTCTGGGGTTTAGGGTTTAGGGTTGCTCCTCCACGATGTGTAATGACTTCCATTAGTATAGGGTTTAGGGTTTATCCTCCACGGTGTTTAATGACTTACATCAGTATAGGGTTTAGGGTTTAGGGTTGTTCCTCCACGGTTTTTAATGACTTCCATCAATCCCCCTTGGCTCCGTCAAGTTGTGGGCACATATGGAGTCTAGTAGGGCACCAGTAAAATGTAAACATTATCATCATCATCATCATCATCATCATCATCATCATCATCATCATCATCATCATCATCATCATCATCACTGTAGCAAGAACTCAGGGCCCCTGTCAGTAAAACGACTGTTTGGGGTTCAGCTCATCAGTGCCTTTTCTGTTTAGCCATTCCTATCACGGTTGGGCAAGTCCCTTTAGCCTAGTTAGCCTACCCCTGGACTGTAACATACATGCGTACACACATACATACATAGCCCCTCCTGTCACAGTTGGGCAAGTCCCTTTTGACTATTTGGCCTACCCCTGGACTGTAACATGAATACACACATGCATACATTCATGTCCCCTCCTAGCCCCTTTCAGCGAATCAATTGGTCTAATGGTACACCAAATTGATTTGAGGATGCAGGGTCGGGGGTTCGATTCCCCCTACGAACGCCCTGAGCGTTGCAGGTCGTTGTCAACCGCGATGGTAGCTTGTCCAGTTGAGGTAGAAGACCGCTCTCTACCCGCTTACGACGGGTTCCCTTAGTACCACGCCCCACCAGGCGTTATCATTACCTATTCCCTCCTGTCATGGTTAGGCAAGTCCTTTTAGCCTAGTTGGCCTACCCCTGGACTGTAACATGCGTACACAAATACATCCATAGCCCCTCCTGCCACGGTTGGGAAAGTCCCTTTAGCCTAGTTGGCCTACCCCTGGGCTGTAACATGCATACATCATGACTCCGCTAACAAAGTTGGTGGACCCCCCCACCACCACCACCACCACCACCACAACCACCACCAACACCACCAACACCACACACACACACACCTCCCTACCCCCCCCCACCACCACCAACACATACACACGCACACACACACACGCACACCTCCCTCCCCCCACCACAGCACACACACACACACACACACACACACAAATACTGTATTTTGCATTCATCATGATTTTGCTGACAAAGTTCCTTCCAACCTATGTGTATCGAGCAGAGCTGTGGTATTCCCAGACGTCCCCTGCAATGTGTCGTGGCTCCAAGACGTCGAAAAACGAAACAATGACCCAGATCAGCTCATTCCGTTTCATCTCAAGGACCAGTGGTTCCCCCGGAGTATCTTGGCAGGGGGGCCTAGCCCCACAGGACCCAAGATCTGTCCTGGGTCAAATGCAACGCGTCCCAGAGTGAAGAATGAGGACATAGCCAAGTGTACCTCCTTCATGGTTGCTTTTGACGACTGTCTGGATGAGGTGAGTAGCTGGGCAGCCTGAAGTCCAGGCTTTCTATCTCTGCTTTAGCCCTCCTAGGACCCCTAGCCCCCCCCCCACACACACAAACAAACACACACAGGGTGCTTGCCTGGGTGAAGAATGAGGACATGGCCAAGTGTACCTCCTTCATGGTTGCTTTTGACGACTGCCTGGATGAGGGAAGTAGCTGGGCAGCCTTAGGCCCAGGCTTTCTATCTCTGCTTTAGCCCTTCTAGGACTCTTAGCCCCACCCCCCCACCCCCCCACCCCACACACACAAATAAACACACACCAGGGTGCTTGCCTGGGTGAAGAATGAGGACATAGCCAAGTGTACCTCCTTCATGGCCTCCTTTGACGACTGCTTAGAGGAGGTGAGCAGCCTCAGGTCCAGGCTTTCTATCTCTGCTTTAGCCCCCCTAGGACCCCTAGCCCCCCCCCCCCCCCACACACACACACACACACACACACACACACACACACACACACACACACATACACTCTCACACACAAAGGGTGCTTGCCTGGGTAAAGAATGAGGACATGGCCAAGTGTACCTCCTTCATGATCTCCGTTGACGACTGCCTGGATGAGGTATGTAGCTGGGCAGCCTTAGGCCCAGGCTTTCTATCTCTGCTTAAGCCCCCCTAGGACCCCCCCCCCCCCCCCCCCCCCCTGTCTGGGCCCCCCACCAGGGTGTCTGCCTGCCTAGGTGAGGGAGGACATGGCCAAGTGTACATCCTTCATGGTCTCCGTTGACGACTGCCATAGTGAGGTGAGTAACTGGGCAACCTTAGCTCCAGGCTTTCTATCTCTGCTTTAGCCCCCCTATGACCCCCCCAGAATGTCTGCCTGCCTGCCCCCACCACCATCACCACACACACACACACACACACACACAAACACAAACAAACAAACAAACAAACAAACAAACAAACACACACAGGTTGCTTGCCTGGGTGAAGAAGGAGGACCTGGCGACGTGTACCGTCTTCATGCTCTCCTTTGACAACTACCTGAAAGGGACGAGCTATGGGGCAGCTGTAGGACCAAGCAAAGCAGACCAACCAATTCAGATTCAAGCCAACAAATTCAAACCAAACAAATAACAAATAAAAGAAACAAAATGATCCAAAGCAAACCAATTAAATCAGACCCAAACCAATCAAATCTGATTCAAACCAAACCAACCAAATCAAATCCCAACCGATCAAATCACATCCAAACCAATCAAATCTGATCCAAACCAAACCGAAAAAAGCATATCCAAACCAAACCTTACCAATCAAATCAGATATAAACCAATCAAATCTGATCCAAACTAATCAAATCTGATCCAAACCAAACCATCCAACCAAATTAGATCCAAACCAAACCAATCAAATCAGATCCAAGCCAACCAAATCAAATCAGACCCAAACCAATAAAATCAGATCCAAACCAATCAAATCAGATCCAAATCAAACCAATCAAATCAGATCCAAACCAAACCAATCAAATCAGATCCAAACCAAACCAATCAAATCAAATTAGATCCAAACCAAACCAGTCAAATCAGATCCAAACCAAATCAATCAAATCAGATCCAAACCAATCAAATCAGATCTAAACCAAACCAATAAAATCGGATCCAAGCCAAACCAAGCAAACCAGATCCAAACCAAGTCTATCAAATCAGATCCATGCCAATCAAATCAGATGCAAACCAAACCAATCAAATCAGATATAAACAAATCAAAGCAGATCCAAACCAAACCAATCAAATCAGATCCAAGCCAACCAAATCAAAGCAGATCCAAACCAAACCAATCAAATCGGATCCAAACCAAACCAATCATACCAGATCCAAACCAAATCAATCAAATCAGATCCAAACCAATCAAATCAGATGCAAACCAAACCAATCAAATCAGATGTAAACCAATCAAATCAGATCCAAACCAAACCAATCAAATCAGATCCAAGCCAAACCAAGCAAACAGATCCTAACCAAACCAATCAAATCAGATCAAAACCAATCAAATCAGACCCAAACCAATCAAATCAGATCCAAACCAAGCAAACCAATCAAATGACAAACAAAATAAACAAACCAAAGCAAGTAAAGCAAGAACCAAGCATCCTTCTGTATTCCCATGGTGTGCTCAATTTTCTTACTTACTTTGTCATTCACATTGTGTGCTCTATTTTGTCGTGCGCCCTGTCCAGGGCAAAGGGATGCTGGAGGTTGAGTTCGAGCATTTGCTTCAGTTCTACCGAGAGCACTTGCCGCTGGAGCCAGGATCTCATAACACCCTCTTCCCACCTGGTGAGCCTTTTGATGCTTGGACAGCATTCGATGTTGTGCTAGTCACTCAACATATTTTACACTTTGGCTACATTTTACACTGTATTACTGTACATTTACTGTACATCTACGGTACATTTTACACTTTGGCTACATTTTACACTGTATTACTGTACATTTACTGTACATCTACTGTACATTTTACACTTTGGCTACCCCTGGACTGTCACATACACATGCGCATACTCTGATATGATTCGAGGTTGGGCAAGTCATGTTATCATTTGCTTCAGCACTACCAAAGGCACTTGCCGCTGGAGCTAGCAGCTCACAACACCCTCTTGGCCCCAGGTGAGCCTTCCGATGCTTTGACAACATTCGATACTTTGATACGAGGTTTGAGGTTGCGCAAATAGTATAGGCATTTGCTTCAGCACTACCAAGAGCACTTGCCGCTGGAGCTAGCAGCTCACAACACCCTCTTGGCCCTTTGGTGAGCCCTTTGGATACTTTGACAACGTTCGATGATTTGATACAGATGGTTTGAGGTTGCAAAGGTAGTTTAGGCATTTGCTTCAGCACTACCAAGTGCACTTGCCGCTGGAGGCGGGACCTCATAACACCCTCTTCCCACCTGGTGAGGCTTTTTATGCTTTGACAACGTTCGATACTTTGATACGAGGTTTGAGGTTGCGCATGTCCTGTTAGCATTTGCTTCAGCACTACCAAGAGCATTTGCCGCTGGGGCTCGCAGCTCACAAAACCCTTTTGGCATCAGGCTTTTGATGTTTTGATATCATTCGGTGTTGCGCAAGTCTCTTACATATAAGGCGCTATAGGTGGTGCTGTGTGTGGGTGCAAGCCCGGTGCAGCTGGATCCCCGACCCTGGTGGCCGAGGCACGGCCGGAGTAGAGCAGTGGGCTTCCTTGTACACCGGGTCCTGTGTGTGTATGTGCCCCTGTGCTGTCACCTTCAGATGCATATGCTTGCGTATGATTCGAGCGTTGTGCAAGTCACTGCCCATATGTGGTATAACGGCTACCCCTGGACTGTTACATACATATGCGTACATTTGGATATGATGTGATGCGAGATGAGATTAGTGTAGGTGAGGTGAAATGATCTGGTATGATGTGAGGTGGGGAGAGATGATGCGATATCGATATGATGTAATAAGATGTGATGAATTTATGATATGATATCGATATGATGTGATATCGATAAGATGTGATGAATTTATGATACGATATCGATATGATGTGATATCGATAAGATGTGATGTGATATCGATATGATGTGATCAGATGTGATGAATATAGTATGCGACAAGATGTGATGAATATATTATGTGATATCGATATGATGTGACAAGATGTGATGAATATATTATGTGATATCGATATGATGTGACAAGATGTGATGAATATGTTATGTGATATCGATATGATGTGGTAAGATGTGATATCGATATGATGTGATAAGATGTGATATCGATATGATTAGGGAGAGGCATCGATCTATATAGAGATAGATCTATATAGATCTATATTGGCGAAGCTGGATTTTTGAAAATCGGCATAGGGCACCTAAAAAAAACCAAAATCTGGTTTTACAATTATGGCATAGGGCACCATATCATATTGCAGGCGCTTCGACTGGATTTTCTGGTGTCTATCTGATGTAACTGCATATGTTGTAGATATACATAATATATCTATTTGCTATATAGATAGATAGATAGATAGATAGATAGATAGATAGATAGATAGATAGATCTATATTTTGGGGCAATATAGATCTATTAGCCGCCCCCTAGATATGATGTGATAAGATGTGATATCGATATGATGTGATATGATGTGATATCAATATGATGTGATGAATATATTATGTGAAAAGGAAAAATAAAACAAAATAAAGAAGAACACAAAGTTGTTTACGTTTACACTCTCCTGGTAAAAACTAATACTGCCAAAGACGGAGAGCAGCCAAATTGCTTGCTGAAGCTATGTAACAAAGTTCAACTTCAAGTTCAAAAATGATATGATTGTATGATATATTGATATGATATGATTGTATGCTGTGATATGATGTGATTATATGCTTTTATTGTATGATGTGATAGGATAAGGTATGATGAACACATAAAGGACCAAAATTCCATTGTTTTATCTATACCAACACATATACATCTATATAATAGTTTTGTATGTACTAATACGTGTAGGACGAAATTTCCACTGCTATGTTTATACCAACACGTATATGTATGTAGAACAATGTTTTTTTATACTAATACATGTAGGGCCGAACTTCCTCTGTTATATCTATACCAACACATATAACGCTATAGAAGCATGTTTGTATATACTAATACATTTAGGAACAAATTTCCACTGTTATATTTATACCAACACATAAACATATCAAAGACTTTATTATATACCAATACAGATAGGACAGAACTTCTACTGTTAGATCATATTTATAACAACACATACACGGCTACAGAAAACTTTTGTGTATACCAAAACATATAGGACCAAACTTCCACTGTTATATTTAAACCAACATATATATCAGTACATATATATAATACTTTTTATATTCCAATACATAAAGGAGCAAATTTCCAATTTGTTTAGACCAACACATATTTAGGTATAGAAGAATGTTTGTATATACTAATACATTTAGGACCAAACTTTCACTGGTATATCTAAACCATCACATATACGTCTATATAAAAGCATGTTTTTAAATACCAATACATACAGGACGCAAATTCCAATACATACAGGACGCAAATTCTTTTAAATACTAATACATACAGGACGCAATAAATACCAATACATACAGGACGCAATAAATACCAATACATACAGGACGCAATAATTCTTTTAGATACCAATACATACAGGACGCAAATTGCACTGTTATATCTATACCAGCACATATAAACATGTAGAAGACTTATTTATATACCTATACATATAGGACCGAATTTCCAGTACCAACGACCATATCTATATAATATATATAATAATCACCGCATGTGTCGTGTCACACATCAGTCGATGTGCCTCTCCATAAGTACCAACACACGTACCTTTTAACCATGGCCGCAGGTGTAATGTCACACATCAGTTGATATGCCTCTTCATAAGTACCAACACACGTACCTTTTAACCATGGCCGCAGGTGTAATGTCACACATCAGTTGATATGCCTCTTCATAAGTACCAACACACGTACCTTTTAACCATGGCCGCAGGTGTAATGTCACACATCAGTTGATATGCCTCTCTATAAGTACCAACACACGTACCTTTAACCATGGCCGCATGTGTAATGTCACACATCAGTCGATATGCCTCTCCATAAGTACCAACACACGTACCTTTGGCCATGGCCGCATGTGTAATGTCACACATCAGTCGATATGCCTCTCCATAAGTACCAACACACGTACCTTTAACCATGGCCGCATGTGTAATGTCACACATCAGTCGATATGCCTCTCCATAAGTACCAACACACGTACCTGGAACCATGGCCGCAGGTGTAATGTCACACATCAGGCAAGGTACCTCTCCAGCCTCCCAAATCCTGGTCCTGGATAATGAACAGGTCAAGCATGCCATGTCATCCCTTCGACATCAACGCATTGTCTATTTAGGACATCCTGTACAGGTGAGTCCTGGTCCTGGATAATAAACAGCTCAAGCATTGTCTATTTAGGACATCCTGTACAGGTATATTAGGTCAATCGTGTCTTCAAATCCCTTCATTATCAACGTGTTGTTTATTTAGGCCATCCTATACAGGTGTGTAAGTCCTGTATAATGAGCAGTTCAAGTGTGCCTTGTCGTCCCTTCGACATCAGCTCGTTGTCTATTTAGGACATCCTGGACAGTGTGTTAGGTCTTGCATGCCATGTCATCCCTTCGACATCAACGCATTGCCTATCTAGGCCATCCTGTGCAGTGTGTTAGGTCTAGCATGCCATGTCATCCCTTCGACATCAACGCATTGCCTATCTAGGCCATCCTGTGCAGTGTGTTAGGTCTAGCATGCCATGTCATCCCTTCGACATCAACGCATTGCCTATCTAGGCCATCCTGTGCAGTGTGTTAGGTCAAGCGTGTCTTGAAGTCTTTTCCACATCAATACAATGTATGTTTAGGACACCCTGTACAGGTGTGTTAGCTCAAGCATGCCTTGAAATCTCTTCGACATCAGCGCGTTGTCTATTTAGGCCATCCAGTATAGGTCAGTCCTGGTCCTGGATAATGAACAGGTCAAGTATGTATTGTCATCCCTTCGACATCAACGTGTTGTCTATTTAGGACATCCGGTACAGGTGTGTTAGTCCTGGATAACGAACAGGTCAAGTATTCCTTGTCATCCCTTCGACAGCAACGCGTTGTCTATTTAAGACATCCGGTACAGTGTGTTTGGTTGAGCGTGCCTTGTCATCCCTTCGACGGCAACGTGTTGTCTATTTAAGACATCCGGTACAGTGTGTTTGGTTGAGCGTGCCTTGTCATCCCTTGGTATTTTCTCATATTGCTTAATTTGCTGCATTACCAAGACGTACAGAAAAATGTGAAACGAGTTTTAGAAAGGTTAAACGGGTTTCCACGAAAAGTTAAACGGTTCCCCCTCCCCCACACCCCACCCCTCCACACCCTTATCTCGCCCCCCCCCCACACACCCCCACACACACCCCCGGTGTATCAACATGATTTTGACGGTGTCGACATAATGTGCTCGCGGTTCTCAATTCATACCGAACATGCGGTACGAAATGTATATTTTGTTTCCCCCCCCCTCGGGTTTCCACACAGTATTTTGGATTCATCATTGAATTCAATTTTCATCGTAGCACGAACTCAGTCTGTAAACCGATTGTTTGGGGTTCAGTTCATCAGTTTTTTGGTTCTAGCCCCTCGTGTCATGGTCGGGCAAGTCCCTTCATTCTATTTGGTTTGCCTTTGGACTGTAACAACATGCAACATAGTAAGGGTTGACTGACCCCTTACAATGTGGAGATAAGTGGTGCCGTATGTGTGTGTTTTTATACTTATTTATATATTTATATATAGATAAGACCACAAGTTTGACCACCTATCCCTAAAACAACTGAGGCCTGACCAC
Source organism: Chlamydomonas sp. ICE-L (assembly GCA_013435795.1). Taxonomy (NCBI): domain Eukaryota; kingdom Viridiplantae; phylum Chlorophyta; class Chlorophyceae; order Chlamydomonadales; family Chlamydomonadaceae; genus Chlamydomonas; species Chlamydomonas sp. ICE-L. The sequence goes on from JACBWV010000552.1 coordinate 9,129,295, forward strand.
CCACCACCACCACCCACCACCCCCACCCCCACCCCACACCCCACCCCACACCCCACACACACGCACCACCCCAATAAATAATAGGCGGGACTTGTAATTCTATATGGCTTCTTGTTCAACAACTGGTGGTGGTGGTGGTGTGTGTGTGGGGAGGGTGTGTGTGTGGGGGGGGGCTATTTTGAGGGAATTGGTTCTGTATGTGTGTGATTTATATTCATGCCGGTAAAGGTGTTACCAAATAGGGGGGAAGGTTTCTGTGGGGTGGGTGGTAGGGTAGTGTGTTTGTGTTGTACAGTCTAGCCGGATTAGCCTATACTTACCTTGGGGGGAGGTTTGTGTAGGGTGGGGTGGGGTGGGGTGGGGGGGGGGGGGGGTAGGGTGTGTGTGTGTGTTTTTACAGACCAGCCAGGTAAGGCGTGGCCAGGTAGGCTCAATAAACTTGCCCAACCTCAATCTTGGGAAGTGCTGTTTACAAAGCAAGCACTGGTGATCTGAACCCCAACAATTCGTAAACGATGGGGGCCCAGATTTTGTGCTATGCAGATGATTTAACTTCAATTTAAAAGACACAAATCATTATCATTAAAAATCCATTGATGGGTACGTCAGGTATCTTCATCATTCCAACTATCAAGAATATGCAGGGAACGGCAATATGATATCATATGATATCATGTCATCATACGATATCATATGATGCCGGCAGTCTGGCTAGGCTAAAGTTACCATTTATATACAATATCGTATGATGCAATTTGTATGATATCATATCATATCATACCCACATTTGGTAAACAATGATATGCCGGTCCCTAAGTATATGGTATGATTAAGCCTTTCATTTTGTTGCATTGTTACATTTACATTGCTGCATTGCATTGTATTGTTGCATTTTGTTGCATTGTTGCATTGTTTCATTGTTATCGTTATTGTCATTGTTAGGTCCTTCAACTGATCACTTTGTATTGTCAAGCCTTTTATTTTGTTGCATTGTTGCACTTTCATTGCTGCATTGCATTGCATTTTGCTGCATTGTTACATTTGCATTGCATTTTATTGCATTGTTGCATTTGCATTGCTGCATTGCATTGCATTTTGTTGCATTTTGTTGCATTGCCATTTTCATTGTCATAGTTAGGTCTTTCAACAGATTACTTTGTATCTCTCTGCTGTAGTTGAGGCGCGTTGGTGACAAAACAGCGACCACTATATGGACCGCCACAATAGTTAAGGACCACCCACCCACCCACTACTACCCCCCCCCCCCCCCCCCCCCCCCCCCCTCCCCCTCCACACCCCACGACTGATCACTTTGTATCTCTCTGCTGTAGTTGAGGCGCGTTGGTGACAACCCAGCGACCACTATATGGACCGCCACAATGGTTAAGGACCACCCCACCCACCCACTACCCCCCACCCACCCACCCCTCCCCCTCCACCCACCCACCCACCCCCCTCCACACCCCACGACTGATCACTTTGTATCTCTTTGCTGTAGTTGAGGCGCTTTGGTGACAACTGGCAGGACATACAGTGGACCACAAGTTCGGTATGTACATCAGATGGGAACTGCTGTGAGGCTGTCAAGCGACAAGACTTGATAGATAAGATGGAGAATGAGTGGGGCATGGAGGGCACCAAGGGCATCAAGAGACGCCGCGGTGTGGTGTTAGAAGGCGGAAAGGTGAAAGACACAAGAAAAACGTTGGACCCATTGCCTGAAGACTACAAACCTGAGAAGAAAGAGAGGAGGGCACTTCTACAGCAAGATGGCAGTGCCCAGGCACAAGCTTCTCGTGACGGAGAGAGGCGTGCGCAGTTAGAGTCCCTCTCAAGGAAGAGGATGAGCGACTTGTTTGATCTTGCAACAAGCCCAGAGCATGTAGTACGGCTTCAAAATCTCGACTTCGGGGACCACTGACCAGGGTACTACTAAGCGCGTGCGGCAGCGCGCTTTTGCGCAGGCTTTTTTAGCCCCACTGCGCGTTCCGCACAGTTTTTCAACCCTCTGTGGGCGCAGCACGCAGTTTTTGCGCTTTTCGAACTACAAAGCGCTGATCAATTTGACGTTTGTGAGCTTTAAGCGCTGACCAATTTGGCAAGAAGTAGTACCCTGCCACTGACACAGCGACAGCTACTTTTGCTAGCCGTGAAAATTGTAGAACAAAGTAGGCATAGATGACAGTCCAAACAATCAAATTTGCTTAAATTCTACTACCCTCGACGCAATCTTTTTGCCAGCAAAATGCAAAGCATCATTTACAATACACACACCAGGGTACTTCAAATGGCCAAATTGGCCAGCGCTTTAGCGCACTTGAAAACAAAAAAACTGCGCTTTGTAGTGCAAAAAGCGCAAAAATTGCTTGCAGCGCCCACAGGGGGTTGCAAAAGACTGCGCTTAAAGCGCAGAGGGGGCCAAAAAGTCAGCGCTCTAAAGCGCAAAAGCGCGCGCTTTGAATTACCCTGACACACACCCAGAGAATGCGCTGCCTTAATGTCTGCTGCCCAGGCAAAGCTTCGCAGGGGGAATATGCTGAAAACGCTTCCAGACTACCATGAGAAAAGCTTTGTGTGAAGGAGCTAGCTGAGAAGAGGGTACTTCATCACATCAGTGCCGCGAGCTGCTTGAGAACAGCTTTTGCGCGGTGGCGCTGCCTTTTTGAGCCCCACTGTGCGTTTCACGCAGTTGTTTTGCAACCCCCTGTGGGCGCAGCAAGCAATTTTGCGCTTTTTGCACTACAAAGCGCAGTTTCTTTTTTTCAAGTGCGCTAAAGCGCTGGCCAATTTGGTCAATGGAATTGCCCTGCTTGAGAATCTAAAATGATGATCTGTTGAAATCATGATCCGGTCATATAAGTAAATAGTACGCCTTATTACAAGGCGTGCTATTGAGGGGGCCAGCCAGCCTGCTTTCACTGGGGCCAACCACTGATCCGATCCTATCAACATAAAATCACGATGTTGCGATCTGGGGTGTTGGGTTCAGGGATGATGATGATGATTACATTTTCCTGGTGCCCTCCTGGACTCTAAATGTGCCCTCGGTTTGACAAAGTCAAGGGGACTTAAGGCTGATACCGAGTATATCCCCTTGGCCTCGTACTTCTTGTGGAAGGAAGGTGGTACACGGTACTGCAATTGTACTGTATATTTATGGCTGTCAATATCGTACAATGTGTTCAATCATCTTACAATATATTGTGGTATATCGTACGATTACGATATTGTGCACTCTATTGGGGGTAAATTAGTATGAGATCGATGGGAGATGACAAATAAAAGCTTTTAAAAATCAAGTTTTTTTTAATCAAGTCAAATGAACCAATCCTGAAGATTGTAGAAAAATACGATAATGTTGTGCGATGCCATCGTACGATATAGGGCGATATACTGTATTCTCAGGCCCAGAGTCCCAGACCCAGTGCAAGGAAGTCCCAGGCTGAGGTACTCCAGACGAGAATCGAACCCCCGACCTTCGAATTGTAAGAGCAAAAAGGTGCAAGCAGAAAGCTGTGCCTGCCTGGGGGAATCGCGCACGCGACCCGAGAAAGATATGACGCAGCTCTGTTCACTTTTCCTAGGGTGGCGACTTCAGTACATCAGGCATCCTGTTAGAATTCCCTGTAGCCTATGTATGTCGGGAAATGTTGTCTCTACGGATTTGCGCCCCTCGTCGATTACAACCGATGCGCTTTCGATGGTGTAACTCCAGGGATTATAATCGTGGTGTAACAGGTGGATGCCTTAATGGATGGTTGGCAGCGCGGCTCAGAACCTATTCGGCAGTCCTGCACAGTGTACGCGCACACGACCACACGACTGTAATATGATATGTCCGATGTTTTCGTTGTTCAGGTAGGCTACACGGAGCTGTAGCCTTCCGGATATGTAGTGAGGCTGTAGGCGATAGACCCCCTAGGCCACAAAAAGCAGTACGCCAATTCGGCGTGATTAAGGAAGCTGTCCAAAGGGGGTCCTCGGACAACACCATCAAACCGGGGGGTGGCTAGGGGGGGGCGGTACCCCCCACGATAGCCGGTGGCGGAGGAAGGAGTGCGGGACGAGTGTGTAGCAGATTCCATGCGACGTCGGGGGTCCATTTGTCGAGTGGTGGCGCGGACCTGGTGGTCGTCGAACCTCAGGAAAAAAGAAAAGCAGTACGCCAATTCGGCGTGATTAAGAAAGCTGTCCAAAGGGGGTCCTCGGACAACACCATCAAACCAGGGGGGTGACCTCAGGGCCCTAGTTGCAGATAGACAGACAGACAGACGGCGGAGAGACACGGGGGGAACCTAGGGCTTCAGCCCAGGGACCCCTGCGGGGTCCAGAGGGGGCTAAAGCGAAAACAGCTGTCACAGTGTCTCTAGAATAGAATAGAATAGAATGAACGCCTGTTGGTAGTGGAAACGTGGTACCGCAATGAACGTTGAAGGGCTTGTGTGGTGTATCATACGGATATAATCATAAGATTCCCCAATCTGACAACACGTTTTCCTCATACACCACATGTGGTTTTGAGCTTGGTCGAGTGGGTCGACTGGACGGAGATTGGGGCCTTCACCAGTACCACGCGGGTTCGATCCCGGGCTGGCGCATGATGGAAACCAACTAGGTTGGTCGATTAGCCTCCCCTCAAATTTAGTAGGTATGAAATTCTACCCACCAATTTAGAAGTTATGAAATCGCAGGACAATTTGGTGGGCAGGGCACCTCGACCAGCAACCACCCACAAATTAAGTGGGTAGAGACCCTTCACCAGCAACCAACAACTAATTTAGTGGGTAATAACCCCCCAACAGCAACCAACAACTAATTTAGTGGGTAGTTACCCTTCACCAGCAACCGACAACTAATTTAGGGGGTA
>JACBWV010000552.1:9139161-9265992 GCA_013435795.1 Chlamydomonas sp. ICE-L
GGGAAGAAACGTAACAAGCTGGACGAAAGGGCGTTATCTGGTAGACTGGTTGGGTATTCTCTGGTGAGTAAGGGTTATTTTATTTGGGTTCCTAAGTTGCGCCAGGTAGTAGAGAGTCGTGATGTACTCTTCTATGAACAGTTTAGCTATAACTGTATTCCTGGGCTTCCTCCCTATGACGGGTCGCCGTATGTTTCTAGCATCCCTGCCGCTATCAACGGACACATGCCTGAGGCTGCGGTCCATTCCCTAGATCCTTTGCTTTCCCCAATTGTTGACCACTGTCCTGGCCATAGGATGATTCTGCGTCCCCGGTCAGGGGCTGCTGGTACTGTATTGCGTGAGAATGCACTGGGCGGGCGAGGTTCTGCAGTTCCTACGGATAAAATCTTAGCCGAATCTCAGGGGGTCGCCAGGCCCTCCTCTGCGTCAAATTCCGTCGGTGAAGCTCTAGGATTACGACAATCTCAGATCATAGTGGAGCCTCTTATAGGTCCATTGTCTAATAGTCACCCTGCTCCAATCATCTTGGATGGCTCGAAGGGGTTGGTGAGCGCTCCGCCTCCTGCCGTTCCTGATAGATTAATCGGGAGCCCGGGTGATGATGTAGCCTTTGCCGATAGTGCAAGTGATGATCTTGATCATTGGCCAGGCTCCGATACTGCGTATGGCTGGGGTGTTCCGGTCGACCCAGGCTTCGTTGAATTAGAGGCAAATAAGGCCGGCCCTGTTCAACCAGGCAGTAGTTCTGCACTGGGGGCTCTACTACCGGTTACTGCTGATACTGCTGATATCCCCGCTGCTCATGTACAAGTAAACTGCTTGTACGTGGGAGCATCTGTTGCCCCCTCCACTGAACTAACCTATAAAGCTGCCATGCTCCCTACCAACCCTGACAGGGATCAATGGCTTCTTGCTATGAAGGATGAGATGGCTTCCCTACATGCCCATGGTACTTGAGTACTCACTCCACAGCCTCGTAAGCAAAAGATCCTGTCAGGCAGGTGGTTATTTGTGAAGAAGATTGGGGTTGATGGTTCTATACGCTTCAAGGCACGTTTTGTGGTACGTGGCTTTCTGCAACGTCCTGGGCTGGATTTTCATGACGTATATGCCCCTGTCTCCTCTAAAGCAGGTCTTCGGGTGCTCCTGGCTGCCATCACTCATAGAAAGATGTTTGTTCGGCAGCTGGACATCAAAACTGCATTTCTGAACGCTAAGCTGGAACCTGGTCTGGACCTGTACTGCCGCCAGCCTGAGGGCTTTCAGCACCTTGGTCCCAACGGTGTTCCCCTTGTGTGCAAGCTGCTCAAGTCTCTTTATGGATTGAAGCAGGCACCCAGGGCTTGGAGTAGGGATGTCAAGCGGGTTCTGGTTGCACACGGCTTCACTATGTGCAAGGCTGAACCTGCTCTGTATTTTAGGAAGGATTCTGATGGTGGGTGGAGCTATGTTCTGACCTATGTTGATGATTTTATCTGTGCTTTTAGTGAGCTGGATAGGTATGTGTTGCTTATCCAGGCTATTGAAAAGGCTGGCTGGGAGGTCAAAGAGATGGGTGTTCCGGTTCAGTTCCTCTCTTTGGACATGCATGTTACACTTGATTCTGAAGGCAGGTGTGTTAAGATCAACATCTCTCAGCACACCTACATTGTTGATCTGGTGGAGCAGTTTGGTCTTACTGATGCTGCCCCACCCAGGTTTGCTGCCCCCATGGCCAAGTCCACCGTTTCTGACGCCCCTGGAGAACCCCTGCCGTCTAATAGCCAGTACCTCTCTCTTGTGGGTGCTTTGCTATACCTGGCTACTTGCACCAGGCCTGATATTTCTTTTGCTGTGAGCTACCTGTCCAGGTTTTCTGCTCACCCTACCGTCCCTCTCTGGGGGGCTGCCAAGCGGTTGCTCTTGTATTTGAGAACACATTCCCACCTGGGTCTCACTTACACCCACAACCCTGAGTTCTCTTTTACTGTCTTTAGTGACTCATCCTTTGCTGATGATGGGTCTGACAGGCGGTCTCAGACTGGCTTTGCTGTGCTAGCTGGGGGGTGCATAGTGAACTGGATGAGCAAGAGGCAGCCTACTGTTGCCATTAGCTCTAGTGAGGCTGAGTATCAGGCCCTGTCCCAGGCTGCCAGGGAGGTACAATGGTTGAAGAAATTGAGGGTGGATCTGGGTCTGCCTTGTGCTTTGGTTACCATTCAGGGTGACAACTTAGGGTCTCTAAGTTGGGCCAAAGACTGGCAGCTCCTGCCTCGCAGCAAGCACATTGATGTTATTCATCACTACATCAAGGAGCTGGTGGAGGATGGTTCACTGGATGTTGCCTATGTTAACACCGTGGATAACTGTGCTGACCCCTTCACCAAGCCCCTTGATCCTGCTGTGTTCTGGAGGTTTGTCCGCATGTTAGGTATGACCGCTTCTTCTTAGGGTCATCCTTGCATTTGGTCATATTAGTTTCTTTTCGTTATCAAAGTTTGGCATTAGGTTCCTATTCCCGGATCGGGTTTTCTATACCGTTGTTACCCATTTTTGATATTAGTTTTTCCTCTCTTTCTAGCTTGGCAAATTGTGTTCGAATTTTTTGCCTTGTTTCATTCCTTCCTATAACCCTTTGGGTTCCATTTGAAGTTCTCTCCTTGGGTTCCATTTCTGGAAGGGCAAACTGCGGAAAAGGGAGACGTTTGCCCTTCCTGAATCAGATGCCAATAAGGCACTCGTGTCCTAGTAGTACAGCTGACAATAATGCATGTCCCGGGAGGAGAACTGATTACCCAGAGGTTCCACTAATCCACAGCCAAGCTTTTTCGGCTATGGTCTTACGCTGGGGGCAACTTAGTACTGATCAGACCCGCAACCCGCCTGTGTACCGCGACCTTCTGGGGAGGATCGAACCCCCCGTTTTCCTCCCGAGTCAGGCATTATTGTCAGCGTATACTATTATTGTTTCCTTCCTTCCTATATCCCTTTGGGTTCCATTTGAAGTTCTCTCGATTTTTTCGGAGTTCTTTGATTTTTTTTTTTTTATATATGTTACATATAGTTCTATGTCCCCAGTGCCATAGGTGGAGAGGTAGTATTGTATGTCACCTGTGTCATAGGTGGAGTGTCAGCATGAATTGCGGTGCTCTCACGCGTTTTATGACTTGGTGACTACTTATGTACTTCCTTAGAACTATCGGCCCAGACAGTGTTTCTGTCTGTACTGTGTCAGCTTCCCGTAGACTGTGTCATCCTTCATGACACGGTGACAGCTTCCTGTTGACTGCGTCATCGGTATCTCACTGACACACTCTGTATAGCCGGTGCCTGGCTTAAGTTTCCTGACTTAGGGTCTAGTCAGGTTACAGGCTATACAGAGTGTGTCAGTGAGAGACCGATGACGCAGTCAACAGGAAGCTGTCACCGTGTCATGAAGGATGACACAGTCTACGGGAAGCTGACACAGTACAGACAGAAACACTGTCTGGGCCGATAGTTCTTAGGAAGTACATAAGTAGTCACCAAGTCATAAAACGCGTGAGAGCACCGCAATTCATGCTGACACCACTAAATTAGTAGGTGCTTGCTGGTGGGGGGTAACTACCCACTAAATTAGTGGGTGGTTGCTGGGGGAGGGTAACTTCCCACTAAATTAGTTGTTGGTTGCTGGTGGGGGGTAACTACCCTCTAAATTAGAGGGTGGTTGCTGGTGGGGGGTAACTACCCCTTAAATTAGTGGGTGCTTGCTGGTGAGGGGTCACTACCCTCTAAATTAGTGGGTGCTTGCTGGTGGCGGGTAACTACCCCCTAAATTAGTGGGTGATGGCTGGTGAGGGTCACTGCCCCCTAAATTAGTGGGTGGTTGCTGGTGGTGGGTAACTACCCCCTAAATTAGTGGGTGCTTGCTGGTGGTGGGTAACTACCCCCTAAATTAGTGGTTGATGGCTGGTGAGGGTCATTGCCCCCTAAATTAGTGGGTGGTTGCTGGTGGTGGGTAACTACACCCTAAATTAGTGGGTGGTTGCTGGTGGAGGGTCACTACCCACTAAATTAGTGGGAGCTTGCTGGTGGGGGGTAACTACCCCCTAAATTAGTGGGTGGTTGCTGGTGGTGGGTAACTACACCCTAAATTAGTGGACGCTTGCTGGTGGGGGGTCACTACCCCCTAAATTAGTGGGTGCTTGCTGGGGGGGGGGTCACTACCCCCTAAATTAGTGGGTGCTTGCTGGTGAGGGGTCACTACCCCCTAAATTAGTGGGTGCTTGCTGGTGGAGGGTTAATACCCACTAAATTAGTGGGTGCTTGCTGGTGGGGGGTCACTACCCCCTAAATTAGTGGGTGCTTGCTGGTGGGGGGTCACTACCCCCTATATTAGTGGGTGCTTGCTGGTGAGGGGTCACTACCCCCTAAATTAGTTGTTGGTTACTGGTGGAGGGTTACTACCCTCTAAATTAGTGGGTGCTTGCTGGTGGGGGGTCACTACCCCCTAAATTAGTGGGTGCTTGCTGGTGGGGGGTCACTACCCCCTAAATTAGTGGGTGCTTGCTGGTGAGGGGTCACCACCCCCTAAATTAGTTGTTGGTTCCTGGTGGAGGGTTACTACCCACTAAATTAGTGGGTGCTTGCTGGTGGGGGGTCACTACCCCCTAAATTAGTGGGTGCTTGCTGGTGGGGGTTCACTACCCCCTAAATTAGTTGTTGGTTCCTGGTGGAGGGTTACTACCCACTAAATTAGTTGTTGCTTGCTGGTGGAGGGTAACTACCCCCTAAATTAGTGGGTGCTTGCTGGTGAGGGGTCAATACCCCTAAATTTTGTAGTTGCTTGCTGGTGGGGGGTAACTACCCCCTAAATTAGTGGGTGCTTGTTGGTGGGGGGTCACTACCCCCTAAATTAGTTGTTGGTTGTTGGTGGGGGGTAACTACCCCCTAAATTAGTGGGTGGTGTTGGTGAAGGGTCACTACCCCCTAAATTAGTTGTTAGATGATCGCTGGTCGAGGTGCTCTGCCCACCAAATCGTCCTGCGATTTCATAACTACTCAATTTGTAGGTAGAATGTCATAACTACTAAATTTGGGGGTAGCTTATCGAACAACCTAGTTGTGGAAACCCTCGCTAGGAGGGGGCCGGCTTGGCCGGACGTGCACATCTCATACCGGAGGTGGGCGTCGACCTTCGAAAGGGGGGTGAGTTGTGGTGTATCATACGGATATAACCATAAGATTCCCCAATCGGACAACACGTTTTCCTCATACACCACAGGTTGCAGTTGATCCGTGGCGAGGGAGGCTGTAAAAGATGGAGCCTGGGCAACGGGACCGTGACTTGTGTGGGCGTCTGGGGTCTCCCGCCCGCGCCCCCGCCCGCGCCCGCTAAGGGCAAAATACGGTACGCGTACGACAGGCGCCAGGCGTACCGCTGGAGGAGTAGGGCCGAGTAGTTGCTATCTCTCTGTCCGATGTCCGTCTGTCCGAGGGTCCGAGGCGTTTGAACCCACACCTCCCCACGAGACGCAGCCATCCCCACCCCGCCTCGGGTCCTCGACCTTTCCACCCCCCCTCCACCCCCTAAGCGACTCCACCTCAGCTCCACCCATCCCTTTCCGCGCCATACCCTCACACCACACAAATCACCCAGAGACCTCACCCGCCCCACTTCTACCAGAGTTCTAGACCTTTCTACCCCACAACCCCCCCATAAGCGACTGCACCTCACCTCTCCACGACCCCCATATCCGGTTCTCGACCTCTCCTCCCTCCCACCACCATTACGCAGCCTCCAACGCCATCCACCCGCTTCCCACGAGCACACAACCACCATAACACCCGCAACCCGTCCATACCCACAGGCCTTGCGACACAAAACTCGACCCCTCAACCTTTCCATCCCCCGCATTCACGATTTATCCCCCCTCCCCCCCCCCCTTGCATTCCTCCACCGATGTGCAGATGCTCCTACCCTTCCTCCGCTCCTCCCCGGTGTATGTCGTGCCCTTGACTTTGGCACCGCACATGCGGCTCACGCCCTCTCTCCTCACCCACCAACACGCAAACGTCTCCACCCGGACACACATCCTACCCCCCCTTCCCACCCTACCACACACCATCCTACCACGCATGTTACCACCTCCACAACCCCTCCCCACACCATACACCCACCCTCTCGGGCCTCCCCACTCCCTCCACTTCCTCGCACACTCGACCTTACCGCCTCCATTCCCACACATACCCACACCCCGCCACCGCTCCCACCCATACCCATGCCTCCACCTCACTCCTCTTTGTCCATCCCACAACACCCGCCACACCACCTCACTGCCCAATCCTCACCCCCTCCCCTAACCTCGCCCACGCTGTTCCTGCAGATTATTTCCCTGTTATCCTTAATCTTAGTACCCCTCCACCCCCTCTCCCTCTCGACTCACATCTCCATTGCGCATCCCAACAGGGCCTCTGGCCCCTTCCAGACACTACCCCCTTACCTCCCCCACCTCCTGCTTCTGCTCCCCTCCTTCTCTTTCACACATCTCCTGTTCACCCCGATCTCGACATCACACCCCAATCTTGCATAGCTATACAGATCGGTCTCCCCCAGCCTACACCCCTCCCGCCCCTCCATCCCAACCGCGCCTTCATATATCGCCCTAACAGATCCTACCTCGGCTCCATTTCCACATCCCGCCTTGACTGGCTCCATACCGCCTACCACACCCACCGCATAACCCATCCCTTAAACTATGGTATTTTGTCCTCGGGATCTTTCGAGGAAGATCTCGTCAACCTCCTCCTTCGCTACCCCCCACCCCCTACTCCCCCCTCACCAACCTCCCCTCCCTCCCCCGCCCTCTCCGAACACCTCGCCCTCCCTCCCGCCCTCCTCACTCCCTTCCTCGCCCATTTCCTACTCCATGTCCACCGTTTCTCCTCCCCCCTCACCTGCCCCCTCTTCCCCATCCCTTACTACTCCAATGCACGTCTCGATAGTCTCTTCGGTGCTCTCTACGACAGTTTTTCCACGCAGTGGACCGGCTTTTCGTATGCCCACCCCCCTCACGACTCAACAACTCTCCTCCGCTCCATCCGGTGGGCCCTCTCTTCTGCCCTCACAGACAACATCCCTACTTGTACCTTCCTCCTACTCCCTTCTTGGTCTACCTCTCCTCTCTCATATTGGCTCTCTCACCCCTCCGTCCGTATCCTCAGCACCTTCCCACGTAATTCCTTCCACTTTCAACCCCCCTGCTCCATGCACCCTGCCCTCCCTTATGACTCCCCTTCCCTCCTAAATCGCTCACGCATTCACCTTGTTTGCATCGGTAACCATTCGGGCCTCTCTGCTCTATCCCTCCTCCCTTCCAACCGACACATCCTTCCCTTACCCCCACCTTTCCTCCCACCTTCTAGCCCTCCCCACCCTTCCTCCAAATGCCCAACCTGGGCCCCCCCTACAAAATTCCGCTCCCTCCCGGACCCTCGTCCTCACCCCCCACCCCTTTACTCCCCCACCCTCTGCCCTGCGATTCCCTCTTGCCTTCACCTTTTCCCCTCCAACAACCTCCCTTCTCACCTACCGTCTCACATCTCCTACTACACGGACGGTTCTGCCGTCCCCGATCATAACGGCTCTACACACACTGGTGCCGCTTTCCTCCACTCACCTTCTTCCTCAGTCCACCATATCCATCCTGTTGGTACTGCCGAGATCAACACCATCCTACGCGCAGAACTCTCAGGCATTCTTGCCGCCCTCCAGCACGCCGGCACACACCACCCTCTGGACCCAGTTCGCATCTACACAGACTCCCTCTCCAGTCTACACCTTATCCGCCGCATCGTCTATCTTCCCAACTCCATCCCCTTTCATAAACATCTTCCCATCCTCATTTCCATCTGCCAACTCCTCTTTGACCGCCTTCACTCCTCCACCCCCACGATTTTCTACAAAGTGCGATCCCACACCGGCATCCTAGGCAACGACATTGCTGACGAGGGTGCCCGCTATGCACTCGATAACCCCTCCTCTTGTACCTTCGACTTCTCTATTTCTCACCCGAGCCACCTCCACAGCCTCCCAGCCTGGCCATGCTTCCAACCTCTACCTATGCCCTCCAACCCACACCCGCCCTACCGCCTTCTCTCCGACATCACGGACTCCCTAACAACCTTTCTCAACACCTATAGCACACACATGACCTTACCAAATTCCCCGTGCCCCTCAGTCGCTCGTGTCTTCTCCGCTGTACCCCCTTCACCCACCACTCTCCCAACCCCCTGCCCCCCCTCCCACCCCCCCACACCTACAACTCCTCCGACCCAACAGCCTCTCCCACCCCCACCAGCCATGATCCTTCCCGAACACTCCTCTCATATGTGGCGCTCCTGCTCCTTCCCCCACATCCGCACAATCCTCAAATTCCGTTTCAACATGTTTTGGACGGCCTCTGTCCCTCACAAACGCATACCCCCCGAACCAATATACTCAATGCAACCCACCCATCCTCGATGGATCTTGCCATTTTTGCCACTCCCATGACACATCGGCCCACCTTCTTGCCTCATGCTCCCACCCGAAGTTCGCTGCCCTCTATATTGCCGCCGCCGACACAACGCCGCTGTCCTTCACATCTATGACGCCATATGTGCTGGCTCCCTCGGCCGCTCCACATTCTATGTTGACGCATCTTCGAGAAACGCCCTCCCACTCGGTGTCTCCAACACCCGCCTACCCCCTTGGCTCCTCCCACACCTCCCACCCACTTGTGCATGCCTCCACCCTTGCTCTTGTACCCCTGTCGCCAAATTGCGCCCCGATATCCTCTTCCTTTCCGGTCTCTCCCCTTTTGACGCCCCCTCCCACGACGCCACCCTCACCCTGTCAGAACTTTCCACCCTCCAGGCCGCCCACACTGTCTATCTCTGTGAACTCACATACACTTGGGACGCCCGCTATCATACCACCCTTGCCATAAAACGCGCTCAGCATTCCACCCTCCGTTCGGCTCTTCTCGCTGCTGGTTGGCGGGTCATCTCCCCGGACCCCATCATCCTCGGCTCCTTCGGTACCCTCTTCGCCTCCCTTATTCCCATTTTTCTTCTCTCGGTATCCATCCTACTGACACCACCCGCCTCCTCCACTCCCTCCACCTGCATGCCGTCCGATGCGCACATACCATTGTGTGTACCCGCCGGCGCATGGAATCTGCTACACACTCGTCCCACACTCCTTCTTCCGCCACCGGCTATCGTGGGGGGTACCGCCCCCCCTAGCCACCCCCCCCAGTTTGATGGTGTTGTCCGAGGACCCCCTTTGGACAGCTTCCTTAATCACGCCGAATTGGCGTACTGCTTTTCTTTCTTTTCTTTGAACGATTCCGACCACCTCCGCACCCACAATTTTTGCTCATAGTTGGAGTGCGCATGACTTGAGTTATCAGCATCGCAGCGGTCAAGATCCTTCGCAAAAGTTGTTCAATGTTTGTAGCTCTATTCGAGTAGCTACTTTCTCCACTACTTCCGAAACTCCCTGCCGGTGACTGCTAAAGCGATTTTCCGTGTCGCTTGCGACACGCTCTTAGAACTTGTCAACAGGATCAGAATCAGACTGATCTAGCAGCAAGGCTTGAATGCCATGAGAAGAGGCTTTCTACAGGGACCTTCTCCAATAGGCTCCAGTAAGACCGTAAGGGTGGCAACCGTGGCAACCCCTGACAGCGTGGTAACCCCTGGCAGCTTGGCAACCCCTGACAGCCACGTAGGTTCCTGTTTATTGATACTTTGATTGATTATGATATTTCATACTGTTTACTGATTGTGATCTCTCACAATCTTCATTGACTATGATGTCTCATAATCTTTACTGATTGTGATCTCTCATACTATTTATTGATTGTGATTTATCATACTGTTTATTGATAGTGATGTTTCATGACATTTAATAATTGTGATCTCTCATTCTGTTCATTGATTGTGATCTCTCATACTGTTTATTTATTGTGATGTTTCATGACATTTACTGATCGTTATCTCTCATACTGTTCATTGAGTATGATGTTTCAATACATTCATTGATTGTGATATCTCATACTGTTCATTGATTGTGATCTCTCATACTGTTCATTGAATATGATGTTCCATAACATTTACTGATTGTGATCTCTCATACTGTTCATTGAATATGATGTTTCAAAACATGTATTGATTATGATCTCTCATACTGTTCATTGATTGTGAGCTCTCATACTGTTCATTGAATATGATGGCTCATACATTTTACTGGTTTTGATCTCTCATACTGTTCATTGAATATGATGTTTCATAACATTTACTGATTGTGATTTCTCATACTGTTCATTGATTGTGAGTTCTCATCATCTTCATTAATTGTGATCTCTCATACTGTTCATTGATTGTGTTGTCTCACAATGTTCATTGATTGTGATCTCCCATACTGTTCATTGATTGTGAAATCTCTCACCATGTATTGATCACTGTTTATTGCCCACCCATGTATTGATCACTGTTTATTGCCCACCCATGTATTGATCACTGTTTATTGCCCACCCATGTATTGATCACTGTTTATTGCCCACCCATGTATTGATCACTGTTTATTGCCCACCCATGTATTGATCACTGTTTATTGCCCACCCATGTATTGATCACTGTTTATTGCCCACCCATGTATTGATCACTGTTTATTGCCCACCCATTTATTGATCACTGTTTATTGCCCACCTATGTATTGATCATTGTTTATTGCCTACTTTATTGTAGGAGTGGAAACACCACTCGAACTGAATCCCCCGGGTCGCTGCTTTGTGTCGGGAGACCCACCTCCTGGAGTGAGAGTCCTTTCACAACTAAAACAAAAACAAAACCTATTGAATGGCTCTAAAATATTTTAAGGCTTCATGGGATATGTATGTATGCTATTTGAATGATGATAACTGGTGTCTGTCTTGATTTGGTTGTATGATTGTACGAGGATATTGGATTGACAGAGTTAGGGAAGCAGGAGAAAGACCGGCACGAGAGATTTAACAATCTGGATAATAAGCTTACAAGAGGCGGAAGGCTCCTCATAGGAGTGAGCCGATGGCGGCAGACCAGTAACCCTAAGGGTACGGTCAAAGGAGATTGTAAGACATATAGAACCATAGAGCAGCTAAAGCTGACATGGATCAAGTATATTTGGATAATAATGCTTTGATTTTATTTGATAATGTTACTGCTGAAGACGATGAGCAGCCTTAAAAGCGGGAGCCATGTAACCAAGTTCAAGTTCTTGATTTGGTTGTGACTTGCTGTTGCCTGTCTGCAGTCCTGAGGAACCTAGCTCACTGATTCTTATTGTGGCTAAGCGTAGTAGCTTCTAGGCGGCTACCTATCCCCATCCTTGGGCAGCATCTGAAGCTAGGTAGTGTGTCTAAAAGCTGTCATGACAGGCATGCCCATGGTTTCTTGTGGGTATCACACGGGGGGACTTGGAATCGGAAGATGGTGAGCAGTCCAGAGTTGGGTGGAAAACCATGTCGCTCAAAAAATTCAATCCAATCCAATCCAATCCAATCCAATCCAATCCAATCCAATCCAAAAAATACAGGTCCCGGGAGCTAGAGATCTGTCCCCATTGCTGATCTCTGGCCATGTTTGCAAGCAAGAGGCGAGGGGCTCCGGTCATGTGTGTGAGCAAGCTAGAGATCTGTCCCCATTGCTGATCTCTGGTCATGTGTGCGAGCAAGAGGCTCTGCAATTCCAGCTCACCTGTGAAGGACTTCTGGGTCAAACAAGAAATGATCTCGAGGACAGCCTACTAAAATCAATCACCGATGCAGGTAGCACCTGTTTCAGGGTTGGGGTTCTTGTCAGTGTTTTTTATTTCAGATTTCTGTAGTCCAGGTTGAGTAGCTACTTGGGCTACTCAACCCTGATTTCAGGATAGTTGCGTAGCCAAAGCATGGCGGAGTGCGAAGCGCAGAGCCTGGGGGGGGTCGGGGGGCAGCGCGTCCCGATATTAGGGGTTCCGGGGGGTGTAGCATTCTACGGAATGGCGACGGAATGGCGACGCGTCGTCGAAAAATGAATCACTGGTTCTTGTGTTTGTCTGTGTTCCTGTCTGTGCTTTTGTCTGGTGAGCAGTGTTACATAATTTTGTTGCGCCCAGGCCTGTCAGTAAACAGTGTGTGAGTATCTTGTCTGCATGTCTAGGCGGTGTTTCTTAAATAAGTTGGTCCAGCCGCATAGTTGACAAGCACCTTCAGTCGATACCTGTCTGTCTGTCTGTCTGTCTGTCCGTCTGTCTGTCTGTCTGTCTGTCTGTCTGTCTGTCTGTCTGTCTGTCTGTCTGTCTGTCTGTCTGTCTGTCTGTCTGTCTGTCTGTCCGTCTGTCTGTCTGTCTGTCTGTCTGTCTGTCTGTCTGTCTGTCTGTCTGTCTGTCTCTGTCTGTCTGTCTGTCTGTCTGTACTGTCTGTCTGTCTGTCTGTCTGTCTGTCCGTCCTGTCCTGTCTGTCCGTCCGTCCGTCCGTCCGTCCGTCCGTCCGTCCGTCCGTCCGTCCGTCCGTCCGTCCGTCCGTCCGTCCGTCCGTCCGTCCGTCCGTCCGTCCGTCCGTCCGTCCGTCCGTCCGTCCGTCCGTCCGTCCGTCCGTCCGTCCGTCCGTCCGTCCGTCCGTCCGTCCGTCCGTCCGTCCGTCCGTCCGTCCGTCCGTCCGTCCGTCCGTCCGTCCGTCCGTCCGTCCGTCCGTCCGTCCGTCCGTCCGTCCGTCCGTCCGTCCGTCCGTCCGTCCGTCCGTCCGTCCGTCCGTCCGTCCGTCCGTCCGTCCGTCCGTCCGTCCGTCTGTCTGCCTGTCTGCCTGTCTGCCTGTCTGCCTGTCTGCCTGTTTGCCTTGCCTTGCCTTGCCTTGCCTGCCCTACCCTGCCCTACCCTGCCCTACCCTGCCCTACCCTGCCCTGCCCTACCCTTACCCTGCCCTGCCCTACCCTTACCCTGCCTTACCCTGCCCTGCCCTGCCCTGCCTTGCCTTGCCACCTCTAACTCTCACCTTAGCTCTCTTACCTTGCCTTACCTTACCTAACATTGCATGCAGTTCAACAAGCTGCTCACACAGTTCTTGGGAGCGGCGCCACAGCCTTTGTTGATGGCAGTGTAGCTAAGATGACTCAGTGGAGAGGTAGTGATGTGGATATCCTCGTGCAGACAGATGAGCCACTTTCAAGAAGACAAGTCAATGACCTGGAGAAGGAGATGAAGAGAAGCCAAATGTTCAATCCCAGGTATGTGTGTGTATGTATTTGTACAGTTCAGGGGTAGTCAAATAGGCTCAAGGGACTTGCCCGACCTTCATACCACAAGCGCTGGTAAACTGAACCCCAGTCAATCGCAACAAGAATGTTTGGCCCCAGGCATGTTTGTGTATGTATTTGTACAGTCCAGGGGTAGCCAAAAAGACTCAAGAGACTTGCCCGACCTTCAAACCACAAGCGCTGGCAAACTGAACCCCAGTCAATCGCAACAAGAATGTTTGGCCCCAGGCATGTTTGTGTATGTATTTGTACAGTCCAGGGGTAGCCAAAAAGACTCAAGGGACTTGCCCCACCTTCAAACAAAAGGCGCTGGCAGCCTGACCCCCAGTAAATTGCAAAACGAATGTTCGGCCCCAGGTATGTGTGTGTATGTATTTTACAGTCCAGGGGTAGCCAAATAGGCTCAAGGGACATGCCCGACCTTCAAACCATAAGCGCTGGCAAACTGAACCCCAGTCAATCGCAACAAGAATTTTCAACCCCGGGCATGTTTGTGTATGTATTTGTACAGTCCAGGGGTAGCGACAATGGCTCAAGGGACTTGCCCGACCTTCATACATCAAGTGCTGGCGAACTAAACTCCAGTAAATTGCAAAACGAATGTTCGGCCACAGGCATGTCAAAGTATGTGTCTCTCGCGCAAATGATGTGGTTAGGAGGAGGAGTAAGAGGAAGAGGAGGAAGATGATGACGATGATGAAGGCATTGTCCTTATTACAAAATCGTCCCCAGTCCTCAGCGCCTACAGTAAGATTCGTGGGAGCATTATCATTATTCCTCATGTTTACACCAGGGTTCTACTTCTCGCCATTCTGTCGCTGCATGGCGCTGCATGGGTCTATCTAAACTAGTCAGAAAGGCCCCCCCAACCCCCCCGGGCTCCGCGCTTTGTGCTTTGCGGGGTTTGGGGAGCAGTGCGTCACACCGAGGCGCTCAATTTGCGATGCGTCGCATGAAAAAAACAGTGTGAAGCAGGGTACTACTTCTTGCAAAATTGTCCAGCGCTTAAAGCGCATAAATGTCAAAATTGGACAGCGCTTTTTAGCACCCTGGTTTACACTGCCCGCAAATGTAGGGTGAGCAGCCTGAAGGCTGATATACCATGTAATTCAACCAAGCCTAATAAAGTGATTTCCATCTCAATGACAGGCATGTGGACCTAGGCTGCCTTGCAATTCATGTCAGAAGTTGCGGAATAGACGTCGACGTTGTCTGCGCCAACACTGTTGAGAATGGTCTCCGGCCTCCAGCCGAGGAGCGCTTCGCCAACAATCCAACAGCTGCCAACGCTGCCAGGTGCGCTAGCTACATACACTGGCAATGTGTTAGCTACGCTACCTCATGTGCCAGCTAGCCTGCCAGGTGTGCTAGCTACGCTGCCAGGTGTGCCAGCTAGCCTGCCAGGTGTGCTAGCTAAGCTGTCAGGTGTGCCAGCTAGCCTGCCAGGTGCGCTAGCTACATACACTGCCAGGTGTGCTGTAGCTAAAGCATATCTAGCTAGATATGCTGCCAGTTGTGCTAGCTGAGCTGCCAGGTATATCATCTAGTCTGCTAGGTGTGCAAGCTATACTGCCAGGTGCGCTAGCTTCATACACTGCCTGTTGTACTAGATATGCTGCCAGTTGTGCTAGCTAAGCTATGCGGCGAAATGTGCCAGCTACACCTGCCAGATATGCTAGCTAGCCTGCCAGGTGTGCTAGCTATGCGGCGAAATGTGCCAGCTACACCTGCCAGATATGCCAGCTAGCCTGCCAGGTGTGCTAGCTATGCGGCGAAATGTGCCAGCTACACCTGCCAGATATGCCAGCTAGCCTGCCAGGTGTGCTAGCTATGCGGCGAAATGTGCCAGCTACACCTGCCAGATATGCCAGCTAGCCTGCCAGGTGTGCTAGCTATGCGGCGAAATGTGCCAGCTACACCTGCCAGATATGCCAGCTAGCCTGCCAGGTGTGCTAGCTATGCGGCGAAATGTGCCAGCTACACCTGCCAGATATGCCAGCTAGCCTGCCAGGTGTGCTAGCTATGCGGCGAAATGTGCCAGCTACACCTGCCAGATATGCCAGCTAGCCTGCCAGGTGTGCTAGCTATGCGGCGAAATGTGCCAGCTACACCTGCCAGATACGCCAGCTAGCCTGCCAGGTGTGCTAGCTATGCGGCAAACTGTGCCAGCTACACATGCCAGATACGCCAGCTAGCCTGCCAGGTGTGCTAGCTATGTGGCAAAATGTGCCAGCTACACCTGCCAGATACGCCTGCTAGCCTGCCAGGTGTGCTAGCTATGCGGCAAAATGAGCCAGCTACACCTGCCAGATACGCCAGCTAGCCTGCCAGGTGTGCTAGCTATGCGGCAAAATGTGCCAGCTACACCTGCCAGATATGCCAGCTAGCCTGCCAGGTGTGCTAGCTATGCGGCAAAATGTGCCAGCTACACATGCCAGATACGCCAGCTAGCCTGCCAGGTGTGCTAGCTACGCTGCCGGGGATGCCAGCTAGCCTAAAGTCAGTGCTGAACGAACATACCAAATATCATTACAATACTGAGAGGCTGAAGGGACCTGCCCAACCTGGAGCGATCAAAAGAAACTCTCAGTATCAGAGTTGAGGTCGGAGGGCAACTCCTTGAAGACATGTGCATATTTTTTGGCGGTGCCCCCTCTTCAAGGGGGCGGGAGCCCCCATGTTTACCCATTTGTCCGTCCGTGCAACCAATCGGCTACCGCGCTGAAGCCTGACACGTCAGCCAACGGTCTCGTAACTAACTTGCTTCTGTTGCCACCTGTTGCTCCCTCGCGATCACTCTCCGCCATTTTTTAGCGTTGCAGGCGAGGCTGCATAGAACTTGTTCTTTTCAGCTATGAGTAGGGATCGGCAATATGATATAATATGATATCATGTCATCATATGATATCATATGATATCATATGATGCCGGCGGTCTGACTAGATGACTTTGGCCTGGGGCATCAAATCATATGATATTAAATCATATGATTTGTGTATGATATCATGTGATATCATACTCGTCTTTGGTCAACATCATATGATTTGTCGTTCCCTAGCTATGAGCAGCAGCTTCTACCCAGCTCCATGAGCCAGCCACTAGGCTAGCCCCCAAATTTCAAAAAAGCAATGATAACGCCTGGTGGGGCGTGGTATGAAGGGAGCCCCATCTTACAGCAGAAGAGAACGGGCTGCTACTTTACCTGGACAAAGCTACCATGGCAGTTGACAGCGACCGCGAACACTAAAGCGCACCTGTAGGGATTCGAACCCAGCACGTTCGTCATTTCAATTAGCTCGACCTTTGAGCCAGTCATCGTAACAGGATTCCTACCCTGAATATCACTTCCATTCTGCTGTCTGATGCAGGATGCTTAAGGTAGGTATGCTTGTATGTTTGTACTAGTACGGTAGCCTGTGTGGCCGTTGGCCACCCCTACCTGCCCCACCACCTTTCTCTGAACCCACCGTCCCTCACCCCATGCGCCGCCACTAACTTACGTTCTCCCCTACCTGCCCCACCACCTTTCTCTGAACCCACCATCCCTCACCCCATGCACCGCCACTAACTCACGTTCTCCCCTACCTGCCCCACCACCTTTCTCTGAACCCACCATCCCTCACCCCATGCACCACTATTAACTTACGTTCTCCCCTACCTGCCCCACCACCTTTCTCTGAACCCACCATCCCTCACCCCATGCACCACTATTAACTTACGTTCTCCCCTACCTGCCCCACCACCTTTCTCTGAACCCACCATCCCTCACCCCATGCACCACTATTAACTTACGTTCTCCCCTACCTGCCCCACCACCTTTCTCTGAACCCACCATCCCTCACCCCATGCACCACTATTAACTTACGTTCTCCCCTACCTGCCCCCACCGAACGGTCGCGATACCAAACGGATGCAGGATGCTCAAGGGGGTAGGTCGACCTGTGTGTGAGGGAATATAATTAAAGGATCACTGTAGCACAAACTTAAGGCTCACGCTGGTAAAAATATTGCTTGGGGTTCAGTTCATCAATGCCTTTTCTGTTTGATGCAGGATGCGCAAGGGGGTAGGTCGACCTGTGTGTGAGGCAATATGATTAAATGATCACTGTAGCACAAACTTAAGGTTCCCGCTGGTAAAAAGATTGCTTGGGGTTCAGTTCATTAATGCCTTTTCTGTTTGATGCACGATGCTCAAGTTTATGTCAACCATGGTCACAGCTGTTTGATCACTCGCGCACCCACACACCCACTCACCTGCACACCAACACACCACACCACCCCCACTGACACACACCAACATACCCAAATCCACCCACCTACACCCAGACACCCACCCCCACCCACTCACGCACCAACACACCGCACCACCCCCATTGACACACACTCAGGATTCTCAAGGTTATGGCAACCATGGTCGCAGCTCCTGTAAAGAGCTACCACCTGGAGCTGCTGACTCAACTAGCTCAGGAAGCAGCTGCTGCAAGCGGCGCGGCACATGTAGCGGATGGAAGCATGCAGCTAGTACTGGATGTGCTACAGGCCCTTGCGGATGACAAAATGCCAGTACGGGCCAGTGCGGATGACAATATGCCAGTACAGGCCAGTGCAGATGACAAGATGCCAGTACAGGCCATTGCAGGTGACAAGGTGCCAATACAGGCTACTGCACATGACAGGACGCCAATGGCTGATGTCAAGCAGATTGATTTGAGCTAGGATCAATTCAGAGGCTTGGTGTCGCAGTTACAGGTATGTATGAATCATAGCTTTTTTTTTTTATGAGCAGTAGCTTCCAGGCAGCTCTCCTGGCTTGCTCTTTTGGCTTGGTGTCACAGTTGAGGGTACGTATGAATCGTAGCTTTTCTTTTCTTATAGGAGCAGTAGCTTCCAGGCAGCTCCCTTGGCTTGGTGTCGCAGTTGAAGGTAAATAAGTAAATAAATAGTACATCTTATTACAAGGCGTGAGGTTGACGGAGGCAGCCCATGAGATTGCACTGGGGCCAACCACCAATCACTTTAAGGCAAATAAATAAATAGATAAATAAACAGTACACTTTCTTACAAGGCGTGAGGCAGAGGGGGGTAGCCCATTAGCTTGCACTGGGGCCAACCAGCAATCACTTGAAGGCAAATATATAAATAGATAAATAAATAAATATTACGCCTTCTTGCAAGGCGGGAGGTTGAGGGGGGCAGCCCGTCTGCTTGCACTGGGGCCAACCACCAATCACTTTAAAGCAAATAAATAAATAGATACATAAATAGTACACTTTCTTACAAGGCGTTAGGCAAAGGGGGGTAGCCCATTAGCTTGCACTGGGGCCAACCACCAATCACTTTAAAGCAAATAAATAAATAAATAGATACATAAATAGTAAACTTACTTACAAGGCGTTAGGCAGAGGGGGGTAGCCCATTAGCTTGCACTGGGGCCAACCACCAATCACTTTAAGGCAGATAAATAAATAGATAAATAAATAAATATTACGCCTTCTTGCAAGGCGGGAGGTTGAGGGGGGCAGCCTGTCTGCTTGCACTGGGGCCAACCACCAATCACTTTAAAGCAAATAAATAAATAGATACATAAATAGTACACTTTCTTACAAGGCGTTAGGCAGAGGGGGGTAGCCCATTAGCTTGCACTGGGGCCAACCACCAATCACTTTAAAGCAAATAAATAAATAAATAGATACATAAATAGTAAACTTACTTACAAGGCGTTAGGCAGAGGGGGGTAGCCCATTAGCTTGCACTGGGGCCAACCACCAATCACTTTAAGGCAAATAAATAAATAGATACATAAATCAATATTATGCCTTCTTGCAAGGCGGGAGGTTGAGGGGGGCAGCCCGTCTGCTTGCACTGGGGCCAACCACCAATCACTTGAAAGTATGAAGGTATGTTATTATGTTATAATGTTATTATGCTCTGTAACACGCTTGTGGTTTTTGGGGGGCCAATTCATCAAGTGTTTCTTACCATTACGGTAGACCCTGTTCAATGATGATTTAATAATATTGTAGAATTAAATTATCACTGTAGCACGAACTCAGGGCCCCCGTCGATAAAACGATTGATTGGGGTTCAGTTCATCAGTTATTTTTATTTTTAAGCCCCTCTATACGGTTGGGCAAGTCCCTGTAGCCTATTTGGCCTACCCCTGGACTGTAACGTACATACAGACAGACAGACCCTGCTCGCAATCTAGAGTTGATCTTGATTGTTCAAGGCTGGGCAAGTCCCTTTCGCCCAATTGGCCACCCCAGGACTGTAACAACAACAAAGTGACACGTACTTTGTGTGTCACTTGTACTGCGGGACAACAACAACAAAGTTACACGTACTTTGTGTGTCACTTGTACTGCGGGACAACAACAACAAAGTTACACATACTTTGTGTGTCACTTTTACTGCGGGACAACAACAACAAAGTTACACGTACTTCGTATGTCACTTGTACTGCGGGACAACAACAACAAAGTTACACGTACTTCGTATGTCACTTGTACTGCGGGACAACAACAACAAAGTTACACGTA
This sequence comes from Chlamydomonas sp. ICE-L, assembly GCA_013435795.1. Classification (NCBI taxonomy): domain Eukaryota; kingdom Viridiplantae; phylum Chlorophyta; class Chlorophyceae; order Chlamydomonadales; family Chlamydomonadaceae; genus Chlamydomonas; species Chlamydomonas sp. ICE-L. Next base: position 9,158,982 of record JACBWV010000552.1, read on the forward strand.
CTTCGTATGTCACTTGTACTGCGGGACAACAACAACAAAGTTACACGTACTTCGTATGTCACTTGTACTGCGGGACAACAACAACAAAGTTACACGTACTTCGTATGTCACTTGTACTGCGGGACAACAACAACAAAGTTACACGTACTTCGTATGTCACTTGTACTGCGGGACAACAACAACAAAGTTACACGTACTTCGTATGTCACTTGTACTGCGGGACAACAACAACAAAGTAATGAAGTAACGTAGCAACAACTAAGTAGCGTAGAAATGTAACGACCGCAAAGTACAGAATCTGTAGCAACTACAGAATAGTGTAATAACGTAACAACAACAAATTAACACGTACTTTGTGTGCCGCTTGTACTGCGGGACAACAACAACAAAGTAAAGCAGTAACGTAGCAACAACTAGGTAGCTAGAAATGTAACGGCCGCAGTACAGAAAGTACCGAAAGTGAAGAAAGTACCGCAAGTTACAGAAACTGTAGCATGTACAGAATAGTGTAATGACATAACAACAACAAAGTAAAGAAACTGTAATAACCGCATAGTAACTCGTAGTGTGTGCTTCGCTTCTGGTGCTACATGTGCTTGTCATGTCACCAACAACTAAGTAACAAGTAGTTTGTGCGTCGCTTGTGCTGCAGGATCATGCGCAGAAGGTGCTCCATGTGTTTGTCATGTCACGTGTGCTCTTTCCGCCTGGTGGCTGGCGCAACATGAAAGAGGTGCAGAGCTGGCTGTTTTATCCCGCGCAATCAAGAGATGCAGTACCCACCATGGCTGGATATGTGCCACGCTGGGTTGTCGACCTCGCTCATAATCCGCCGATTGGAAGTAGCCTATACGCAGACTTGCTGGGAGAGAGAAACGAGTCAGACACAGAACCTGATAACCTGTCTATGTACAGTCTCTCCCATACTCAATCCAAAGATGTTGAGCGCTTGCTGCGGGGGCCACTGAGTATGTTCACTCTGATTGGAAGGAACCTGTGCAGTGCTGGTGGCACAGGCGCAGAATCGCTTAAAGCAGCTTTTGTTGCTGCTGAACATGCAGCTGCCGCATCCTTACTTGCAGCGAGGGAGAAAAACAAGGGGAGGGGCATGCGTGATTTCCTGGATCAGTTGACTCAACTGGAGGAGCTGGTTGAGGCACTCCAATCCAAAGCACTGATTGAGTCAATTCATACGAAGGGACCATGCAGGGTGGCGCAACGAATGCTAGAAGCGCGGAGGTTGTGGGCTGACGGAGAAGGTTATCTGATGATGGGTCAGAGCATCCTTGCCATCCGTGCTCTGGCACAGTCATTGCGTCTAAGCTGTCGGGATGCCGACCCCTTCTCTGGGATGTGGAACAACACCGCCACGTCAGAAGACCAGGATGTCCTGTCCCGTTATCTACCGTCAGTTAATGCTGCCATGTCTTCCTGCCCTGCAGATGCCCTGTTGGTTCTTGGGCACGGTCGAAGGAATTTAATGCAGATGGAACTGGCTGAGCAGGCTTGCTATCAAGGCTTGGCAATGGCTCCTGATGATGCCTACGGCCTGCTGCACTTGAGCTGCACCATCCATGGTAACCGCTCAGAATGGGAGCTAGGACTCAGACAGTGCGAGCTTGCGGTGAGCCTGGTTCCCAGTGAGCCCATTTTCTACTACTTTAGGGCGGTTTTCAAGAGGAACATGGAAGGCAGCGGGAAATCGCCAGAGCAGGTCAAGGATCAGGAAGCGTCAGTCAAGATAGATGTCACGACCTTGATGAGTAAGCCAGACGGGGGCGGGCGGGCGAGACAAGGAACAGGGCAGCAAGAAGCGAGAAGCAAGAAGCAGGGGAAGCAACATGCAAGAAGCAAGGGAAACAAGAAGCAGAAGGGCAAAAAGGTCAAGCAGGGGGAAAAGGAGCTGATGGGAGAATGGAGTACAGCAGCGATAAAGGACTATGAACAGTTCTTGAGCATGGCGGATGAGGGGGGGCGGAAGGTGGCAGAGGCACACTACTATATCGGTTACCATTCTGCTCTGCTAAGCGTAGCCGGTAACAAGTCTGCAGAGGGAAAGCTCATTGAATGTGTGAGAGCTGCTCGTGCTTCAGAGTCATTGATGCTACCAATGCTGAAAAACACAGCAGACACCGACGCAAAAAGCTTTTGCAATTGGCTGTACAACATGTTGACTGCAAGTGGCCCTCTTGCAACGCGGCGGGTGGATGTTTTGGTGGACTTTCTGGCCTTGCGTATGAACCGCATTGCTCGCAGTGATGACTTTCCCAGTCAGATCAAAGCTAAGCAGGCAGAGGAGGAGGCAGTTGCGGCAGCATCTGAGTGGCAGAGAGAGATGCATAATGCAACCAGTCGCATCAAGCCCTCCTCACTGATCTGCTGGCCTCGCGTAATGTTCAAGGAGGCTGTGCGAATCATCGATCCAGATGGACAGGGGCACTTTGCACAGTTGTCCGATGCCCTGGATTACGTTTGTTTAACCGCACCACCAGCTGGAAGCACAGGGTGGACTCTGGTGCTGCAGCCGGGGAAGTACCGGCAGTGCAAAATGATGCTAGGGGAGCCTGCTGTGAGAGGAGTGCCTGCTGATAGCACTCACCATAGCTTGCAAATACTAGGTGGCAGGATAACAACAGGAGGAGCTGCCCCTTGTGATGAGCATGGACAGGCAGCAAACACAGGTACTCAAGAGCCTGAGGTAAGGAGCACTGTTTGGTAGATGAATTGCATTACATTGCATTACATTGCATTACATTACTGTTCATTCTGGGCATGTATTAGGGGTCATACCCGGGTATTACGGGTAGTACCTTGTGCGTTGATTAGCATTCTGGGCGCGTTGCCTCACAAACACCCCATGGCACGCTGTGTACTGCCTAGGTGGCATGGACAGTTAGCAGACACCGGTACTCAAGAGCCTGAGGTAAGGAGCACTGTTTGATTGATGAATTATGTTGCATTGCATCACATCGGCTGCTAGCAGCCAATAGCAGCTTGCAAATACTAGGTGGCAGGATGACAACAGGAGGAGCTGCCCCTTGTGAGTAGCAGACACAGGTACTCAAGAGCCTGAGGTAAGGAGCGCTCTTTGGTTCATGAATTACATTGCATTGCATTGCATGACATGACATGACATTGTGGTACATTGCATTACATGACATGATATGACATGACATTGTGTTACATTACATTACATTGCATTACATGACATGACATTGCATTGCATTACATTACATGTAGGCTTCGGAGGTTAGGGCTAACGTCGAAAAAAAGTAGCCCTATTAGGGCTATTAGCTAAATTAGCCCTAATTGTAACAACTAATTGAGACAAACTTAGCCAAAACAACCCCCGTTGACACACATACAAGTTAAACACATATATGCCTTTCCACTCGTACTCTCATTCTCATACATAAATGCAGGGGTCTGAGTTTAGGGATGACCGCGGACCTAATCGGCCCTAATAGGGCTATTAGCTCAATTAGCCCTAATAGTGCACAACTAATTTAGCCTAACTCAGCCAAAAACAACCCAGAAAAACTTAGCCAAAACAACCCAGAAAAAGTGCCACGTTTGTAGGCGAGTGTTGTTATGCATCCTACTGACCTTTGTGGCAATTGTGTATGATCTGACCGTCATGAGTTCATGATGAAGTGGCTCATAACTGCGGGAGCGAACGAAGATCGCCGGATTATTATGTCAACACGTTACATTGGAGGGAAATAAGTATGTAAGTACATAACAGAATATGGCAAAATCATGGATGGGTCTGTCCAAACTCTATGCCACAAAAACTATGCTCTGCCCTCTTGGGACACAGAAAACTTGCTGCGCTGCTTTGCAATGCGTGGGCTACTCCTCAGTTCCACCTTCTCCACCCCCACCAAATCCTCCTCATCAAAGTCATCATCATCATGCAGCAGCTCATTCAGTGCTGAAGAGGCCTTCTTATTGTCCTCAGGCAGTAGCCCCTTGCAGACAGTTGCCATACGCGAATGAGAATTACTGTTTTTCAAATCTGAAAGTGGGTTTCTACTAGCTTTTTGGTTTTAGGCCTCCTCCAAGAACAGCGTCCATATAGCTATTTCTGGCCGCCCCGGGGCCGCGCCAGGGGGCAGCGCCTTGAGCTAGGGTGGGTGGGGAGCACCCCCTAAGAGTTTTTTTTTAGGGGGGGGGGGGGGGGGGGTCATGGAGAATCATACATTAATACATGATACATCTTAGCATTTTTACAGCACACTTGCTAGCTTTGTAAGTTGGTGGTGGAGTGATTCTCCACTGAGGAGCTCAAGGCCACTGCAACTGCCAGCCAGACAGCATGGACCAATGCATGATGGGCGGTGAAGTATTCCCCAGCTGGGCCTGCACATTTGTTTGCCTTGGGTAATCTGTCATGGGTCTGCCACTGGCAAGCAGGTCATACACCACCACTAGCTGCTTCACTGTCCCTGGGTCAAGCTTTGCCTTCTGCTCCCTCAGCAATCTCGCAGCATTAGCCTCAACAGCACCCGGTGTAAAGAACAGAGCCAGAGTTTTCTGATTTTTGATGTAGGTCACTGTTGTCTCATGACCCTTTACACCGCACATCTTGCTGTCGAAATTATAACTGCATACAGAGCATCTGATATTCCATCGACCATCTTGTTTGCCAGCACAAGAGAGCCACGGACGCCCATCAAGCCAAGGCGCCTTTAGCTTGACTGTTCCTTGGTTCTGATACCGATCCTGGTAGGCACCATAACTGTGACCTCTCAAAATCTTCGTCTTTTTGGGAACAGGCGATTTGTAGGTGAATCTGAAGGCTAGGCTGCATGCTTGAGAACTTCAACCACAACAGGACGACCGAGCCATCAAGCTAGCTATTGAAGTACGGCCAGGATCAAGGTGTCGAGGACTCTAGAACCTCGAGTCGATAATTCGAGATCGAGACGTTGAATGAGGGAAATTAGCTATAAATTGGGTCGAAGTTATTCCTGGTGTTGAGCTACACGAGGTTATTTACGTCAGGATCTAGAGATTATGGTGAGTTGGTGACCAGCCACCTAGGTATTTCCTGGATCAGAAGTACTGGGGTCTGTGTCAAATTGGGTTCTCTGTAGCGATTTGTGTCAAATTGGGTTCTTTGTAGCGATTTGGGTCTGAGTGCAGGAATCTCAAATCGGATCTCATATAGCGATAATTTTGCCAAAACGGGGTCAAAATAGTAGGGTGCCATGGCGGGTCCCCTGGAGGTCGGCCCCGGGGTTGGGGTATGGTTCATGATGTCATCTGGGTTTGTAGTACAGTTGTCTATGATTGTTACATTTGTTGTTGAATGTTGGAAAATATTACAAATTTGTCCACGTGGGTATGCCAAGGTGAAACGACGTGCAGCGAGATACATTTGCTAATTGCAATTGCCAGCAACTTCATCGTTTGAAGTATTTAACGTAGATTGTCATGTTATGTTTTATGTCTATCAGCTTGGATAACACTCCGGAGAGTGGACTTAGTGTGTGCAGCACGCCAATCTATAAATGCGGAGACGAGAATAAATATTACCGTACAGAGTGCGGTCCAAGGATTCCCCAGCATGTTGAGCTTGGCGGATAAGACGGCAGTCCTGCAGGGATAGACGCAGAGGATGTCCGCCATCGAGCAGATGCTCCCAGGAGTCGCATGACAGCGAAGGAGGCACATATGGCGGAGGGCCAGGAGCAGGGGGCTGCTCCACAGGCGGAGGCGGGGGTGGAGGGGGCTCCTGCGAAGGGCCAGCAAAGGATGCGCGGCCAGCAGCAGCAGCAGAAGCCTCTCGAGCACGAGTATTGTAGCCAGCCAGACCTCGGTCCGGAGGCAAGGTGAAAGACGCAGACTTCTGCATCAAAGACGGCCTGGCCACCTCCGGGTGGACAGGTGGAAGGGGCGCAAGCTGAGGCGCAGAGACTGGATCAGGCTTAAACTCCGGGGAAGGCGCAAGAGCAGGTGCCGACAGAGGCTCATACACAGGAGAGACGGTAGAATTGAACACTCGAGTAGCAGTGGAAGGAGTGACTCACTGAAGTCACCACTCATAGCACTCTGCAGATCTTCATCACCATCATCAGAGTCATCAGCATAGCCATCTGCACGGCGATGACGAGCAAGTTCTTGATAGTCGTAGTCAAAACGGGCATCAGGAGGTGGAGGCGCCCTTGCGTACTGGATAATCTGAGTGGAAGCACAGCAGAGTCGCATCAGAACGTCCTCAATCTCAGGAGAGAGACGTCGGACAGTAGCAGAAGGAGCCGTAAAGGTGGAGGATTGATTGGGGGGGGTTACTTCCACGATGGCGGAAGGACTCTCATGACCGCTAGCAGAGGCAGCTGGTGCACAGACGTCTAGCCAATCATCAAGAGGACCCGGGTCCTCCTTAGGAAGGACACGGTCGCAGCCATTGCTGATAATGACACTGCGCATCCCGCGCGTCCAAGATTCTCCATTCTTGTCGTGGAGTTTCTCAAAAATAGCGGGAGGCCCTCGCGGAAGTTGCATCGCAAAGCAGTGGTAGTAAATGAGGGACCGTATAACCTATCAGCTTGGATAACACTCCGGAGAGTGGACTTAGTGTGTGCAGCACGCCAATCTATAAATGCGGAGACGAGAATAAATATTACAAAAGATAGTGGAACCATAAAGGGACACCAGCGGAGGAAAGGGGGGGCGGTAGCCTGGAACCTGATCAGGGTACAGGTTAGACAGCGCGTGTCAGAAGAACCGATGACGCAGTCAACAGTAAGCTGACATAGTACTGTCAGGACCGATAGTTCTAAGGAAGTACATAAGTAGTCACCAAGTCATAAAACGCGTGAGAGCACCGCAATTCATGCTGACAATGTCTAGGCTTGGCATCCAATGGTATGTTTTACTTGTAGAACTTGTAGAACTGTGAGAGAGCCGTCATGTATACGTCATTTATTGTACCAGGTGTGTGAATGCAGTTGAGGCGGATGCCTTCTTTCTTGGGCTGTTTCTGGTGGATGTGGAACATGTTTTCCGTTTGTCTACGATGAGAGCTTGTTAGTCAGCTGTTGTGTTGGACATGCTCCAGGTCCCTAGATTTAGTCCACAGGGCAGGAGGGAAACGACAAATGAAAACACCGCGTCTACAGTCCGCAACCCTGAGATCCGTACGCAAAGAAGTGCTCTCCGGGGCAAGCTTTCCACAGCAGGTTGGTTCCAAAAGTGCACCATTTTGCCGCAGGTACAGCAACTCCCAAGGAAGCTCAGAAGCGAAGTTGCTCTTCGACCAATGGAGTTGCTGTGCGGATATTGAACTTGCTTTCAGACTATCCAAACTGCTTTGCGACTATTGGACGTGCGAGGCTTTGCATGTCCTGGTGTTGCGACTATTCAACTTGCTTTGCGACTTTGGAAATCCACAGCACTCATATCCGTACGCGAACAAGTGCCCTCAGAGAAATTAACACGGGTCGATTCCATGCGAAAGAAGTCGGTTTAACCGTTTTTTGGGAAAGTTGAAGATGTGAAGATTTGAAAAACAGCACTATTTCGCGGAAGTATCGCATAGGTCTGTCCCCCATAGGGGGACCGACCAACTAGCGATCGCTATATATAGCGGAAAAAATAATCCCTGCATTGCATTTCATTGCATTACATTACATCACATCGCATCACATTATATTATTTTATATTATATTATATTATATTATATTATATTATATTTGGCGAATTTGGAGTTCAGTAGGGCACCAGTATGTAGCATCATTACATTGCATCAGGGATTTGTTTTCAAATCTGAAAGAGCAAATCTCATTACTCTTTTTTGCCTCCTCCCAGGACAGCATCCCCATTCCGATTTTAGCAGGCATGTTTTTCCGGTGAGCACGGCCCGAAGCGCCTTTTTAAGGGGGGGGGGGGGAAGGTCCATTAAGAAACATGAATTTTGCACATGGATTTATACGTTACACTCGTCTGTAACAACTTAATCAAGCCTCTTAGCCACAAGTCTTGAACTATAAGATGTCAAGCTTAGGTAGGTAAGCCAGTGACATAATCGCATAGCAATGCAAATAGACCAGGCCACACACATTCAAGTGCTTCTCTAGTAACCTGCTGATGCGTAACACTGCTATGAAAACAGAATAGCAACATGGGTGCATTCTAGCCCCTGCTGTATCTGCCGCGCCCAGTGGCAGCACCATGTATTTGTATATATACATATACATATATCGTTTGGGGCCATATATATTTGCACCCTAGATAGATGTGTTGTAGAATATATCAATATATTCTACAACACATCGTACGATATCATATGACATATCGCCCGATCATCTTGGAACCCGAACTGTTTTGAGAACCCTACTTGTATTACGAGGTGTCATCATCATCATCATCATCATCATCATCATCATCATCATCATCATCATCATCATCATCATCATCATCATCATCATCATCATCATCAATCATCATCATCATCATCATCATCATCATCATCATTATCATCATCATCATCATCACCATCATCATCATCATCATCATCATCATCATCATCATCATCATCATCATCCTTATCCTCAACCTCATCCTCAGCGTCAGCATCACCATCACCATCACCATCTTCATCATCACCACCATCATCATCATCATCATCATCATCATCATCATCATCATCATCACCATCGTCACCATCATCATCATCATCATCATCATCATCATCATCATCATCATCATCATTATCATCATCAACATCATCATCATCATCATCATCATCATCATCATCATTATCATCATCATCATCACCATCACCATCACCATCACCATCACCATCACCATCATCATCATCATCATCATCATCATCATTATCATCAGCAGCAGCAGCATCAGCAGCATCATCATTATCATCATCATCGTCACCATCATCATCATCATCACCATCATCATCTTGTGCAGGTCACCCTCATTTATGGGCGGCTCGGACCCGGACATCACAAGCCCCTCAGCAGTGAGCACCTTGTGAGCGTGAGGGGCATGTCTGTAGTGATGGAGGATCTAGCCCTTGAGTTACCGCATCTACCTGGAATGAGCGATGGAAACCATTGCATCTCTGTCACCAAAGAAGCCCAGCAGCAAGTCCGTGGCTGCGTATTTTCTTCGCCACACTCGCCGTGCATTGGAATCAATCATAGGGGGACATGCTGCCGACTGGTTGATTGCTCATTTGGGCCAGACAAGGAGAGAACTGCGTCAGCTGCTATAATCGTGGATGACAGCTCTGACGTAGTAGCGCCTGTTCCTGCGCTGCTCTAGGGCAGCTGTTGAAGTCCGCGGCGCCAGTTCCAGGGCTCACCTACGGGACTGCAAGTTCAACAAGTGCAAGCAGCAGGCTGTGGTGTCGTACAATGGTGGGAAGAAGCTCGTAATGGAGGGCTGCCTGATTGAGCGCTGCGGTGACTTGACCATCCACAGCCTGGCGCAGGTAGGGTGCGGCACCGCACATCTTCTCCGGTGTTATTTCATGGGTAACAGGAGTGATGCTGTGATGGTGCAGTGTGACGTCGGACAGAAGGCCCCAGTCCTAGTCATGAGGGAGTGCACTCTGAAAGGGAATCTGTCAGGTGTCATGTTTGGGCTTGGCGAGGGGGGAAGCAGCGGCGGTAGCGGCATCCTTGCCAACAACCAAATCTTAGACCATGCAGGCGTTGGCGTCTCCATCTGTGCTGTTGCACCCAATCTACAGGTACAGCTCCTCGACAATGTCTGCCACGGCAACGGACCCAATATTGGCCAGGGGAGGTCGGATATTTGTTTGTTTCAGGATGTGCAAGATCAGGTGGTTGTGAGGAGGCATCGTGGCATGATCATCATTATGCCGACTTCAGCCTCTGAAGCATGTAGAATTGCACTTGGAGACTTGAGGACTTGAAATTTTGAGGACTTTCAGGGCTTTCAGGGTGTGCAAGATCACGTGGTAGTGAGGATGAATAGTAGCACCATCACCGTTGTGCCGACTTCAGCCTCTAACACATGTAGCATTTCACTTGGAGACTTGAAGACTTGAGATTTTGAGGACTTTCAGTGCTTTCAGGATGTGCAAGATCAGGTGGTTGTGAGGAGGCATCGTGGCATCATTACCATTGTGCCGACTTCAGCCTCTGACGCAATAGTCAAAGCCGCCAAATGGTGTTAGCCCAGCTTTTCTTAATGAAAGCATCTTTGAAATCAGAACAAATTGTGTTAAACCAGCTTCTCTCTGAGAGAAGATCTTTGAAATCAGAAGGATACAGAGAAGTTTGGCTTGGCCCTTGCGCAGAGATGACACACATGTTTTTTCATAGGCCGAACAATATACGGCAGTACAACATGAGCAGTACAACATGAGCCTGGAAAAGATGAGTGATTCCTGAGATGCTCCTATGTTTGTTTTTTTACCCTGTCCACGCGTTTGCTCCATGATCTGCAATTGTGCCCTCTTGAACTTGAACTTGAACTCTCACGCTGCCCTTCAGGGTACTACTAAGCGCGCGCGGCAGCGCGGTGCCGCTCGGCTTTTTTGAGCCCCTCTGCGCGTTCCGCGCAGTTTTTTCAACCCCCTGTGGGCGCAGCGCGCAGTTTTTGCGCTTTTTGCACTAAAAAGCGCTGACCAATTTGAGGTTTGTGCGCTTTAAGCGCTGACCAATTTGGCAAGAAGTAGTAACCTGCTGCCCTTTCCTAAGTTCGATCCCTCACGCCGCACTCTTCTGAAGACCCCTTTTGCTTCGCACCTGTGACCTTGCCCCTGCCCACCAGGGTACAAAGCACGCGCGGCAGCGCGATTTTGCGCACACTTTTTGAGCGTCATTGCGCGTTTCGCACAGTTTTTTCAACCCCCTGTGGGCGCAGCGCGCGTTTTTGCGTTTTTTGCACTACAAAGCGCTGACCAATTTGACAATATCTTCAATCGTGCCCCTCCATGCCAGACTCCTCCGGGTGCCTTCTTGCATGGTGCCCCCCCCCCCCCCCCCCCCCCCCCGGGCTTTGTCCTCCTAGGTTTGACCCAAATTAGAAGCGAGCATTCTTTTATATAGCTTGTCGGGACAACGCTAGTGGTAGTCCTCCTCCCCCCTTCTAATGCTTTCTGAGTCTATGCCCATGATTAAATGATTTGTAACGTGTCAACTTCTCAACTCTCTCAATTCCTTGCAATAATATTCGTTGCACCATACCTCCAACAGTAATAATATTCGTTGCACCATACCCCAACAGCAATAAATTGCGTTGCCCAAACTCCAACAGCAAGAATATCGTTGCAAACATACCTCAACAGCATATATTCGTGCACCATAGCCAACAGCACTTATATTCGTTGCACCATACCGCCAACAAGCAAAATAGTCGTTGCACCTACTCCAACAGCAATAAGATTCGTTGCACCATACTCAACGCAATACTATTCGTTGGCCACCCATACCCAACAGCACATAGTCGTTGCACCATACCTCCAACAGCAATAATATTCGTTGCACCATACCTCCAACAGCAATAATATTCGTTGCACCATACCTCCAACAGCAATAATATTCGTTGCACCATACCTCCAACAGCAATAATATTCGTTGCACCATACCCCAACAGCAATAATATTCGTTGCACCATACCCCAACAGCAATAATATTCGTTGCACCATACCCCAACAGCAATAATATTCGTTGCACCATACCCCCAACAGCAATAATATTCGTTGCAACTCAATACCCCACAACAGCAAATAATATTCGTTGCACGCATACCCCAACAGCAATAATATTATTCGTTGCCCATACCCAACGCAATAATATTCGTTGCACCATACCCCAACAGCAATAATATTCGTTGCACCATACCCCAACAGCAATACGAGGGCTATAAAGTAACTGCAACGCTGGGGGAGATGGAGCCGACTAGCCGAGGGGGTCTAGGTTTCACCTTTACGTGCCTGCACCCTTTTAATCAAACCTGTACTTGCCTGCACCCTTTTGACCAAACCTGTACGTGCCTGCACCCTTCAACCCAAACCTGTACGTGCCTGCACCCTATGACCCAAACCTGTACGTGCCTGCGCCCTTGTAATCAAACCTGTACGTGCCTGCACCCTTTAACCCAAACCTGTACCCTTTAAATTGAACTCGTACGTGCCTGCACCCTTTGCACAAAACCTGTACATGCTTGCAAGGGGCCCTTAGGAAGTTTTTTTCATATACCTACATCGGAAGTTTTTTAAATCTGCCTTACCCCCCCCCCCCCCCCCCCCCCCCCCCCCCCCCTGTTATTGACTGATTTATAAATCAGTCTCTGAGTCGGCATAATGCACATCGGTACCTTTCCCTCCTGGTACCGCATTGCCTGCCGCCAGGCCACAGGCTAGCTGTGGCCTGCACGTGACTGCAGTACCCTGCAGTACACATCTCTATTCTATATGATTGCGCCTGCTGCGCTTAATAGCATCTTCTCCTCTATCGAGCCTATGCCGTTGTAACAATCTTACATTCACAGGTTATGTGCGCCATCTTTAGACGCTAACGAAGAACAGCCGCTGATTGCCGCGTTCGGATTCAGTTCCCCTCTGACTTGTCGAAGGCCCGAGTTTTAACTAAGCACCTGAACTACCTGTGCGGATCCTACTTCCCGCTGCTCCGCCTGCCGCTTCCTACCAAGAATCCTTGGATCTGCCACTGCGTCCTACGACTGGAGCAAGCAAGAGCGACCACAAGTCACCGAAATCTATGAAGTGAGTATAGGACGACGCCCTCACCGAGACCCACACAGTGCTGTATTGATCTCAGACGATCAATTTGTCTACGCCTCCAGCTTAACAGAAGCTTCTTTCGTCGAACATTGCCGCTTGGCAACGTTCACACCCTCCGGTAATCCGCTGGATCCCTTTGGATCGCCGATTCCCACACACACTCCCTCCCCTCTTCCCCTGCCCCGCCCTCGTAACTCTCCCTTACCCAACACTTCCGACCTACAACGCCAAGACTCCTACACAGAAGACCTCACAATGCAACCTCCCAGAATATTCACCGGTAACAACATCTACACCTGGCGTAGCGCCAGGCAGAATATCCTCCTTGCCCTCAAATCAGATAGGGATACCATTGCCGTTGCTTTCGACTGCCAACAAGCGGTCGTCGCTGGCGAGCCTGATGACTCTGATGGTTACCCTGCTGATGATATTAGTTACCCTCCTGTTGCGGCTGCTGACCCAGCTGTTCCGGCTGCCCCTAGGATTGGTGCCCCCAACAGGATCTCGACCTGGAAGAATAACAAAGCCTTCAAGATCATCATAGACCATGTATCAGATGGGATACAGCAGGCCATCCATGCCCAAACAGATATGGCCACTAGAGCTTTCAGGTTTCTAGATGCCCTGTACTCTGAGGATGGCAGCAGGCTAGAGCATACCACCCTGACAGCCATCATGGGATTACGTATGACACCTACTGAATCCCTGCAGACATACCTCTCCAGGGCGACTGACCTGTACTCCCAGATTCCCAAGGTAGCAAATCTCCACATCGTCTCCACCAGCAACTACCTGAACCTCATTGTCAAAGGCCTGAACTCCCGCTCTGAATATGATGGTTACATCAATCAGTTCAACCCTACTGCTATAACCACCTTTTCCATGCTCCAAAGTGCCCTCTTCAACTGGTGCTTAGCGAAGCAAGTTGACTATCAGCTTGAATGCACTCCAGAGAGTGGACAGAGATGCTTGCGTGAAGCAGACGCGTCAATCTATACACGAACACGAATAACGTTGCAAGCACAGGAGACCCATAAAGGGGCACCAGTGGTGAAAGGGCGGCAGCCTGGAACCTAACAGGGTACAGGCCAGACCGGTGACGCAGCCAACAGGAAGCTGTCACTGAGTCACTCAAGGATGACTCAGTCTACGGGAAGCTGTCACTACGGGAAGCTGGCACAGTACTGGCAGAGCCGATAGTTCTAAGGAAGTACATAAGTAGTCACCAAGTCATAAAACGCGTGAGAGCACTGCAATTCATGCTGACACTCCACCTATGACACAGGTGACATACAATACTACTTCTCCACCTATGGCACTGGGGACATAGAACTATATGTAACAGATAAAAAAAAATCAAAGAACTCCGAAAAATCGAGAGAACTTGAAATGAAACCCAAAGGGTTAAAGGAAGGAAAGAAGCAAGGCAAAAACAAAAGTTTGCCAAGGTAGAAAAGGATGAAAAAAACGAATATCAAAGTTGTGGAACAACGGTATAGAAAACCCGATCCGGGAATAGGAACCTAACGCCAAACAATGATAACCAAAGAGACAGATTGAAATATCGTGTGAGAGCAGCACACGAGAGAATCAAAGCCTAAAGGACGCAGACAAGAGGACACTAAAGTCCACTATGTAAAAAATAAAGTCGATGGAAAAATCCACTACCTTAAAAACTATTCTTAGCATAGAATTCATGACTAGGTTGGGATGAAAAAACCATGATGAACTGGTTTCTTACTCAAAGATGGAAGTAAGAAGAGGTATGAAAGTTAATTATCATAAATCCCCAGTTACGGCACTAACGAAAACATTCTAGGAGGTGGGTATCGCACTGCAAAGAACTCATGCACTCAAGACACACCAAGCGCCTAACCACAAGCAAACCAAACCTGCAGTAACCGAAAAAACCCAAAGGATGCGAAGTTAAAAGTTTCAAGAAACTCGTAACCAACAAAGGAAACACAGTTCAATGAACAATAGAAGGTTAGATGTACAACCATAGTACATAAAACCTATTGTCCACTTGAAAAATAGTAAACGCATAAAAAAGGACTTCAAAGAATTTACTGCAAAGGATGGACTGAAAGGGCGCTTGAAATACACTCGGAAAACAAGAAAGAGGTGAGCGGCGGTACATCTGCAAGTACAACTGCAAGATTACCCAGCCCACCAATTCACAGTAAAATCCGAAGGGAAACAACTACTACACTCCACAAAAATTCTAATCACTGGAGGGGCTGGTGATCTAAAAACAGTGTGGAGTAAAAAGAAATAGCTAATCTATGATGAGCTCCACCGAATGAACCATCTGCCTATAAAACTAAGAGACAGAAACCATCAAGACGCTATAACGGTGGTCTGAAGTAATTACCACCTTCCACCAAAACCAAGAAAGACAGCTGAAAGGAAGCTGCCTAAACAAAGCGTCGTAGCGCTCCACCAATCTAGACTACCCTATAAGACAGTCTAGGCGGTGCTGAGGAATAGGCACCCACACATAGGGCCATGTTAACCTACGTATGAGAACCAGCAGCACCTAAAACAATGAATCCTGGGTTGACTGTAACACCCCAGCCATACGCAGTATCAAGCTAGACCAGTGTTCAAGATCATCACTTACACGTTCGGTAACGGCTACATCATCACATGGGCTTGACCCGAATAATCCACCAGGGATGACAGGAGGCGAAGGGATTAACGACACCTGCGAGCCATCCGAGGTGGTCGGAGGTTGGCGACTATTAGGCAATGGACCTGATCCAGGTACCACTATGATCGAAGGCTGTCTGAATCCTAAAGCTTCACCGATAAAACATGGCACAGAGGAGGGCCTGGCGACCCCCTGAGATTCGGCTAAATTATAGTTTGGATATCCAACTCCCACCCGCCCTAAAACTTCACACACAATACAGCAAGATCAGGCCCTGGTCTGGAATGCAATCTGGATACATCCCAGCCAAGCCAGCCAACAACAATTGGGGTCGTTAAAGGGCGTAGGGAATTACCGGTAACACATAACATATCACCGTTTGATGACAGGAGGGATGCAAGCGGGCACGGGGACCCATACTAATGGGAGAACCCAGAAAGACAGTTTAGACTAACTGGAGATAGAGAGTACATCACTACTCACTACTAACTGGCGCAACATCGGAACCCAAATATAATAACCCTTACTCACCAGGGAATACCCAACCAGTCTACCAAATAATGCCTTTTTAACTAGCTTGTTGCGTTACTTCCCAATACTAAGGTGACATAGCAAGGGCAACCAAACAAACGCAACAACGACACATCAGGTGCAACCCCAAAGAAAAGCTCCAAAGGAGCCTTGTCTCCCTAGTTGTACAGCCGATTGCGAAGATAACACACTAGCACTGTGCTGAGCAGTGTCATCATCAACAACTCATGACTGCCCCAACAAATCGAGATCAACCATGCCTCTATACCACTTAACTAAAAATTCCTAAGCCCCATCAGAACTCAAACACTTGAACCCAAACTCACGTAGCTGATGCATACACCTAAAGAGGGAACCAGGGGCACGGTAAGACAAAGTAGCGACCTCTGTCGAACCACGGAACGCACCTAGGGGTCCCAAGGATCCTAAGAGAGAAAAAAATATCCACCAAGATATCATGCCATAGAACCTCCACGGCCGCTGGACTAGGGCCAGGACGGCGTCCACTTCGGCCTTTAGCATGGGCGAAGTCCGGCGCTGCGAGACCTGGAATCACAGAAGGTGGGGAAGCGTTAGGCATAAGTCGAGATTTGAGGTATGGGAAAAAGGAGACGAGAATGACAGTGCAGCAAGTCGCACCTGGTGCAGAAAATCGCACCAATGGCAGAAAAGCGCAAATCGCAAGGGCAGAATTCGAAAATTTATCGCTAGGATGCGAAGAGCAGAGCCGAGGCATGTAAAGGTCCTAATATCCTTCCGTCGATGATCAGTCAATCCCAAGTCCCCCCCTCTATCGCTCGACTCACCCGGTTGGGGGGTAGAGGGAGCAGCACCCGTAGTGGTGCTGACCATACCCCACTGCTTTCTACCACCTCCAGAATCTCCAGGTACGCGTAGGTCGTCCTCCTCTTGCGAACCCTACGGCGGTGCCGGCGATCCGCCAGCTTGATCGAAAAAATTCTCCAGAAGGTAGCACAGAGCCACTAGAGCGCAAGCTCATGCCAGTAGCCGACCGTCGGCTGGGCAGAGCAAAGGGGGCACAGACGACGTAGACATCAGCAGGGAGCCTGGTCGGCTTGGCAACCTCCGGTATGCAGGCAGAGCCTCAAACACCGGAGATATGATAGCGACGTCAAGGACGCGAGCAGACAAAGACAGGGTATCTCCACCGATGTCCAGGCTAGTCGCCGACTTGAGTCTGCACGTCACAGTCATCTACGACAGACGGGAGGAGGCGACAGACGGCAGGGGAGGAAAAGGAAGAGAAGATTGGAGGAATGACTGGGGGGGTGGCTTCCACGATGGCGGAAGGATCCTCATGACCGTTAGCAGAGGCCGCTGGTCGCGCAATCGTCTAGCCAATTTGTCGTCATGTCAGGACTTCGGAACTTCCAGAATGAAGCTCGTTGAAGCCAAGTAGAGGACGACGCATAAGATGCATTGCAAAGCAGTGGTACCATGAGGAGCCCAATGACCTATTAGCTTGAATGCACTCCAGAGAGTGGACAGAGATGCACTCGGGGAAGTCGACAGATCGCTAAATGCGTACGAGCGCAGCGGAATGCACGCGGAACGCACGCGGGGTCCGCGATTAGTCATAGTCCTTTAATGACCTGGCACTTCTGACTCTAGCGGTAAGCCCTATACCCGCGTCGCGTGTAGCTCAGAATCCTGAGACATTTCGCCTACATTTAGCCAAGGCGGATTGTCGTCGAAATGTCTCAGACTTCTGAGATATTTCGACGGCATCTCGCCACGGCGACTTGTGCACGGTAATGAGGCGAAATGTTCGGTCTTCTGAGACTTTTCGCCTTTACTTTGCTTGCAGGGCGGTTTGGGCACGGTGGTCGGAGAGGTCACATTTTTAGGAATATTTTCCAGGAGCATTTCTCAATTACATCAGGATTCGAGAAGATAGATTACATACATAATAAACTACCGTATGCATCCATTAACTTATTGATCTACCTATATATCTATGTAAGCATCCTTACACATGTACATCCGCTACATCCCATATATTTCCTCTATATCCATTAACCATAGATAGACAGCGAGCAAAAGACGACGAGCAGCCAAATTGCTGGCTGGAGCCATGTAGCTAATTAAGTTCAAGTACAAGTATATAGGCAGCCTGCAGGCAGCTATCCGTTTGTCTACTCATGAAGACATACGCCCATATATCCACTAAGTAGAAACGTCCAAGCAAAGCTATACATCTATATATCTTCGCTGATTCTATTATATATTTCCATCTTCGGCATTTATAGTTCCTTCGTGGCAGCAATCTTCCTCGCAGCTGTAGCATTTCCATCCATCCTCTTGCCCTGCAAGTCATGCAGAGCAGGGAAGGCGTTAGAGAGCAAAGAGAGGCAGGGATGATGGCAAAGGGCATGGCGACAGTGATGAACAAGGGAGGGCAGGCGTTAGAGAGCAGAGAGGGGCAGGGATAATGGCAAGGGGCAGGACGACAGTGATGAGCAGAGCAGGGCATGCGATAGAGAGCAAAGAGGGGCAGGGATAATGGCAAGGGGTAAGACGACAGTGATGAGCAGAGCATGGTAGGTGTTAGGGAGTAAGGAGGGGCTGGGATAATGGCAAGGGGCAAGACGACAGTGATGAGCAGAGCAGGGTAGGTGTTAGGGAGTAAGGAGGGACAAGGATAATGGCAAGAGGCAAGACGGCAGTGATGAACAAGGCAGGGCATGCAATAGAGAGCAAATAGAGGCAGGGATAATGGCAAGGAGCAGGACGACAGTGATGAACAAGGGAAGGCAGGCGTTAGAGAGCAAAGAGGGGCAGGGATAATGGCAAGGGGTAAGACGACAGTGATGAGCAGAGCATGGTAGGTGTCAGGGAGTAAGGAGGGGCTGGGATAATGGCAAGGGGCAAGACGACAGTGATGAGCAGAGCAGGGTAGGTGTTAGGGAGTAAGGAGGGACAAGGATAATGGCAAGAGGCAAGACGGCAGTGATGAACAAGGCAGGGCATGCAATAGAAAGCAAATAGAGGCAGGGATAATGGCAAGGAGCAGGACGACAGTGATGAACAAGGGAGGGCAGGCGTTAGAGAGCAAAGAGGGGCAGGGATAATGGCAAGGGGCAAAAGACGACAGTGATGAGCAGAGCAGGGTAGGTGTTAGGGAGTAAGGAGGGGCAGGGATAATCGCAAGGGCAAGACGACAGTGATGAACAAGGGAGCGCAGGGGTTAGAGAGCGAAGAGGGGCAGGGATAATGGCAAGGGTCAAGACGGCAGTGATGAGCAGAGCAGGGCAGGCGTTAGAGAGCAGAGGGGCAGGGACAATGGCAAGGGGAAAGACGACAGTGATGAGCAGAGCAGGGTAGGCGTTAGGGAGTAGGGAGGGGCTGGGATAATGGCAAGGGGCAAGACGACAGTGATGAGCAGAGCAGGGTAGGTGTTAGGGAGTATGGAGGGACAAGGATAATGGCAAGAGGCAAGACGGCAGTGATGAACAAGGCAGGGCATGCAATAGAGAGCAAATAGAGGCAGGGATAATGGCAAGGAGCAGGACGACAGTGATGAACAAGGGAGGGCAGGCGTTAGAGAGCAAAGAGGGGCAGGGATAATGGCAAGGGGAAAAAGACGACAGTGATGAGCAGAGCAGGGTAGGTGTTAGGGAGTAAGGAGGGACAAGGATAATGGCAAGAGGCAAGACGGCAGTGATGAACAAGGCAGGGCATGCAATAGAGAGCAAAGAGAGGCAGGGATAATGGCAAGGAGCAGGACGACAGTGATGAACAAGGGAGGGCAGGCGTTAGAGAGCAAAGAGGGGCAGGGATAATGGCAAGGGGCAAAAGACGACAGTGATGAGCAGAGCAGGGTAGGTGTTAGGGAGTAAGGAGGGGCAGGGATAATCGCAAGGGCAAGACGACAGTGATGAACATGGGAGCGCAGGGGTTAGAGAGCGAAGAGGGGCAGGGATAATGGCAAGGGTCAAGACGGCAGTGATGAGCAGAGCAGGGCAGGCGTTAGAGAGCACAGAGGGGCAGGGACAATGGCAAGGGGAAATACGACAGTGATGAGCAGAGCAGGGTAGGCGTTAGGGAGTAGGGAGGGGCTGGGATAATGGCAAGGGGCAAGACGACAGTGATGAGCAGAGCAGGGTAGGTGTTAGGGAGTATGGAGGGACAAGGATAATGGCAAGAGGCAAGACGGCAGTGATGAACAAGGCAGGGCATGCAATAGAGAGCAAATAGAGGCAGGGATAATGGCAAGGAGCAGGACGACAGTGATGAACAAGGGAGGGCAGGCGTTAGAGAGCAAAGAGGGGCAGGGATAATGGCAAGGGGCAAAAGACGACAGTGATGAGCAGAGCAGGGTAGGTGTTAGGGAGTAAGGAGGGGCAGGGATAATCGCAAGGGCAAGACGATAGTGATGAACAAGGGAGCGCAGGGGTTAGAGAGTGAAGAGGGGCAGGGATAATGGCAAGGGTCAAGACGGCAGTGATGAGCAGAGCAGGGCAGGCGTTAGAGAGCACAGAGGGGCAGGGACAATGGCAAGGGGAAAGACGACAGTGATGAGCAGAGCAGGGTAGGCGTTAGGGAGTAGGGAGGGGCTGGGATAATGGCAAGGGGCAAGACGACAGTGATGAGCAGAGCAGGGTAGGTGTTAGGGAGTAAGGAGGGACAAGGATAATGGCAAGAGGCAAGACGGCAGTGATGAACAAGGCAAGGCATGCAATAGAGAGCAAAGAGAGGCAGGGATAATGGCAAGGAGCAGGACGACAGTGATGAACAAGGGAGGGCAGGCGTTAGAGAGCACTCAGGGAACGACCCGTTTGCACTCAGGGAACGACCCGTTTGCGTAATAAAGAGGGGCAGGGATAATGGCAAGGGGCAAAAGACGACAGTGATGAGCAGAGCAGGGTAGGTGTTAGGGAGTAAGGAGGGGCAGGGATAATCGCAAGGGCAAGACGACAGTGATGAACAAGGGAGCGCAGGGGTTAGAGAGCTAAAAGGGGGGCAGGGATAATGGCAAGGGTCAAGACGGCAGTGATGAGCAGAGCAGGGCAGGCGTTAGAGAGCACAGAGGGGCAGGGACAATGGCAAGGGGAAAGACGACAGTGATGAGCAGAGCAGGGTAGGCGTTAGGGAGTAGGGAGGGGCTGGGATAATGGCAAGGGGCAAGACGACAGTGATGAGCAGAGCAGGGTAGGTGTTAGGGAGTAAGGAGGGACAAGGATAATGGCAAGAGGCAAGACGGCAGTGATGAACAAGGCAAGGCATGCAATAGAGAGCAAAGAGAGGCAGGGATAATGGCAAGGAGCAGGACGACAGTGATGAACAAGGGAGGGCAGGCGTTAGAGAGCACTCGGGGAACGACCCGTTTGCACTCGGGGAACGACCCGTTTGCGTAATAAAGAGGGGCAGGAAAAATGGCAAGGGGAAAAAGACGACAGTGATGAGCAAAGCAGGGTAGGTGTTAGGGAGTAAGGAGGGGCAGGGATAATCGCAAGGGCAGGACGATAGTGATGAACAAGGGAGCGCAGGGGTTAAAGAGCAAAGAGGGGCAGGGATAATGGCAAGGGTCAAGACGGCAGTGATGAGCAGAGCAGGGCAGGCGTTAGAGAGCACAGAGGGGCAGGGATAATGGCAAGGGGCAAAAGACGACAGTGATGAGCAGAGCAGGGTAGGCGTTAGTTAGGGAGTAAGGAGGGGCAGGGATAATGGCAAGGAGCAAGACGGCAATGATGAACAAGGCAGGGCATTCGATAGAGAGCAAAGAGGGGCAGGGACAATGGCAAGGGGCAAGACGGCAGTGATGAGCAGAGCAGGATAGGCGTTAGGGAGTAAGGAGGGGCAGGGATAATGGCAAGGGGCAAGACGGCAGTGTTGAACAAGGCAGGGCATGCGATAGAGAACAAAGAGGGGCAGGGATAATTGCAAGGGGCAGGACGACGGTGATGAATAAGGGAGGGCAGGCGTTAGAGAGCAAAGAGAGGCAGGGATAATGGCAAGGGGCAAGACGACAGTGATGAGCGGAGCAGAGTAGGTGTTAGGGAGTAAAGAGGGCAGGGACAATGGCAAGGGGCAAGACGGCAGTGATGAGCAGGCAGGATGACAGTGATGAATAAGGGAGGGCAGGCGTTAGAGAGCAAAGAGGGGCAGGGATAGTGGCAAGGGGCAAGACGACAGTGATGAGCAGAGCAGGGTAGGTGTTAGGGAGTAAGGAGGGGCAGGGATAATGGCAAGGGGCAGGACGACAGTGATGAATAAGGGAGGGCAGGCGTTAGAGAGCAAAGAGAGGCAGGGACAATAGCAAGGGGTAAGACGACAGTGATGAGCAGAGCAGGGTAGGTGTTAGGGAATAAGGAGGGACAAGGATAATGGATGGCAAGAGGCAAGACGGCAGTGATGAACAAGGCAGGGCATGCGATAGAGATCAAAGAGGGGCAGGGATAATGGCAAGGGCAGGATGCTGTGATGAACACGGCACGGCATGCAATAGAGAGCAAAGAGAGGCAGGGATAATGGCAAGGGGCAGGATGACAATTATGAGCAGAGCAGGGCAGGTGTTAGAGAGCAAAGAGGGGCAGGGATAATGGCAAGGGGCAGGAAGACAGTGATGAGCAGAATAGGGCAGGAGTTTGAGAGCAAAGAGGGGCAGGGATAATGGGAAAGGACAGGACGACAGTAATGGGCAGAGCAGGGCAGGCGTTAGAGAGCAATGAAGGGCAGGGAGCACGGATAGGGGCAGGATGGTGATTAGCAGAGCATGGCCTGCGTTACAGAGCAATGAAGGGCAGGGAGGACGGCAAGGGGCAGGACAGTGACGTGATGAGCAGAGCAGGGTATGCGCTAGAGATCAATGGAGGGCAGGACATAGACAGAAGCATATTACAGATGCAGTTACAGAGACGATGACAGAGACAATGACACAAACATAGACAGATGCACGTGGGCATTACCTATGCATGAATCAAGACACAATTCCCTATGCCACACTACTGTTGCGAAACCGCACCTACAAGCAAGCTTCACTTATCACTTACGTTGTTGTCTAGCAGCCTCATGTGACAGTGGAACATCAGAACTGGGAGGGAAGACAGAGCAATGGTCCCTGCAAATACAGAATGCAGGCATAGTTAAATTATGTAGCACCCTTTACTTCATTTTTGATGATAGGTTAAACCCTCTTCTCCTGTGTCAACAATGGCCAAGCGCTCAAGCAGACAGACAAGCAAGTAAACATGCGTGCAACAGACAGGCACGCAGGCAGGCAACCAAGCCACTTTTCCATGGGCTGAACACTCTATGCCTAGCACCTCCAAGCTGCAGTCACCATCCAGATAGTCAGCCAATCAGTCACTAGGGAGGAAGATAGAAAGGCAGGCATACAGACAGGCTTGTACGAAATAAAGGAGGCATGCAAGCAGGTGGACACTATTTAGGCATGTGATCAAGTCAGAATTCCCTAGGCCACATTGTAGTGAAACCCTACCTACAAGCAACCTTCAGACCGCTTCCACACAGAGCATGGGTCCCTGCAAAAAAGAAGGGCGGGCATAGTTACATATATTGACACCCTTTGTGTTGTTTTTGAGTATTGGTAGGGAGATCCCCCTGGAAGTACAACCTGCCTCAAGCTTAGGTACCTGAACCTCAGGTCCTACCCCAGCCTTGCATTGTACACACTTGCCTGAGTTTACCATGCAGAATGGATCCAAAACCCAAGCATAAAGACAAGGTTGGACTGTCACCCAACACCCAGCAAAGCAAGGAGAACCAGTCTCCACCACAACGCATGAGGCAACTTTCCAAGACTACCACAACCACTACGAGTGAACCCAATGTGAAGATGCATGCAATGGACATAGGTCTAGTGCGTCAGCCAAATATACACAGTGCTGCCACCATCTATCATGCAGGGTCTCAAGGGATAACTGCCACGCATGATCTCCTGATCGATGCTCAAGGGCACCATGCAGCCAGGGCAGTGAAAGATCCTACTACAGTGTAAGGCCCCATGTCCTTTCAAGCTCTACTCAGGCCCAAGAGAGAACAGGTGGAAGTATGACTCACATAAGAGTTGGGAGCAAGTTGTCCCAGCATCCTACTTTGCACAGAGCCAACTAATCATGCCACCATCCCAAGCTGAAGCCATGCTCCAGGGACAGTACACTCCACATACCACCATATTTGACCGTGTCCAGAGCAACGTCGGGTGGGCTGCCGAGACGCTGCAATTTATGCAGCTTATTCATGCGGTGGTAGTATAGCAGCGCCGACCGGGCTTCCTGGTTGAGGAGTTGACGACGAAAGGGCCGCTGGCTGCAAGATACCATGCATCCAGCAGATGCACTGACAACCTACACAGGTCTAGCATAGACGGATCGGTTGCGAGAATTAGCGGAACCAATGTACGGGGATTTGTGTAGGAGATAGGACGAGAGCATTGGTCAAATTTCAAAAACAATCTGACGCACTACCCCGCGCTTGTCCATGCGGAAGGCAGCAGAGGGCGTTGCGCAGTAATCTGAAAAGAAAGCTGGAAAGAAAGGAGATAACAAAGCAGGACGCCAAAAATATCAGGTAGCAACGAACACATGCGTTGGGCGAGGGAGGGAAGAATATTATGTAGGAGTACGAGAGGTAGAATGAAGGTTTGCGTGGCTTACCTTGGCCATATTGCAAAGGCTCTAATCGTACGGCCAGTTCGCCATGCCGCGTCCAATCCGCATTGACTAAATGTACGTGAAAGGCTGGTGTAAGGACACCCTGCGAAAACATCTATCAAAATTAGTAAGAGCACTGACAGGTTATCGCAAGTCACACTAATATTTCAGTGTGACTTAGGCTTTCATCACAGTGATTAAAATCGTCCTGGTTTCGCCCTACAACAGCGCCATTTTCGACGCATGCAGCGAAAGCACATCGGTGACTTCGGGTGTCCATTTTCCCGAATGAAAGCTATTCGCCAACAAGTAGTCCGCGCTAGTACTTCGTTGCCTAATTGTTCACCCTATCTCGGAATTGCTGGCAGAGCTTCGCACGTTCGCAAGAATTACCCCTCGAAAAGGTTGCTAACAGACCCTCGAGCGACAGAAAGCTGCATACCCCTTCGCGTATTACAACCCAGTAGTTAACGTGCGATCGAGGATTTATTGGTCACGCTTCAGTCTACGATAAGTTCTGGGTGTCTGTCGGGATCGCTGGTTTGCGGTGAGCCGAGACATTTCGTCCACTGTACGCCTACATTTATCTGTAGTTCCGCTGCAAATCGTGTCTTTCGCCTACATTTAGCGAAATTGTCACTTCCCCGAGTGATGCTTGCGTGAAGCAGACGCGCCAATCTATACACGGAGACGAGAATAACGTTACAAGCACAGGAGACCCATAAAGGGGCACCAGTGGTGAAAGGGCGGCAGCCTGGAACCTAACAGGGTGACGCAGCCAAGAGGAAGCTGTCACTGAGTCACTCAAGGATGACTCAGTCTACGGGAAGCTGTCACTACGGGAAGCTGGCACAGTACTGGCAGAGCCGATAGTTCTAAGGAAGTACATAAGTAGTCACCAAGTCATAAAACGCGTGAGAGCACTGCAATTCATGCTGACATTGACCCTGCACCATCTCCCGAAGAGGCTGAGCTGGCAGCTGCAGCCTACAGGACCAGGAGGCCTTTCAACAGCAAGCACCTCCCATTCAGAGACAGGAAAATCAACCACAAGACGATGACCTGCTGGAACTGTGGGGGAATAGGCCACAACTCCAGAGAGTGCATCAGTGATGACACTGATCTGGCTTTCAGGCCAGCAGACTCAGATGAAGCTGACCGTGGATCTAAGTCACCCCCTAAAGACAGAAATGACAAGGACCATGACGACAAGAAGGACCCCAAGAAGTCCAGTCCAGCCAGGAGGCGTCAAAGGAGATACCCAAGCAAGGGACGCCATGCCCATGTTGCTGATGGTGATCAGTCCACCTCCAACTCTGACAGTGAGGGTGAACAACACAACTTCCTGTCCCTGGCACTGGATGAGGACAACCTCCAGCCCATGACTTTTGCTACACCAACCAGAGGCAAGTCTGTTTCTTTTGCCTTGCCACCTGACCCCATGGCTGATACAGCATTCTTTGGACAAATTAGTGTTGCTGATGAATGCACTATAGAAGATGGAGAAGTTTTCCAGGCAGCACTGCAGACAGAATGGATCATAGATACTGCAGCACAATCTCATGCAACAAGTAACATCTCCCATCTGCATGACATTCAGGACCTCCAACAGCCTATTAGGCTGCAGCTGGCAGATCAAGACTCTCCACCTATCCTCTGCAAGCAGATAGGAAAGGCCAAGATCAAGGGCCATGGCAGGACTCTGATCATCCTAAACAATGTACTTCTTGCTGACTGCAACATGCCCAACATCATTAGCATTCATGCAGCCACCAGCCTGTGCCCAGACCTCCAAGTTCACCTGTCCAAGACCCAAGCCACACTCTCCATCCCAAGACCATCTGGTACCAAACTGCTACTCTCATGCCCCAAAAGGCATGGACTCTATCTTACCCAAACTTCACCAGTCCCTGCCAGTAATCCCTCTATCCCTGTGGACCCTACCATTGCCTACATCATGATGGTCACCACTCCATCAGCTCACACTGACTCTGAGACAGGGCAGTACCCACCCACTCATGAGACCTCCCCCAGCAGAGCTGATCAAGACTGCCACCCCTCTACTTCTGATCCATCTGCACCCCACACTGATTCTGAGATAGGGCAGTACCCACCCACTCATGTGGAGGCAGATCAAGACCTCCAGGACTTCCCCTCTACTTCTGCCCCATCTGCACCCCACACTGATTCTGAGATAGGGCAGTACCCACCCACTCATGTGGAGGCAGATCAAGACCTCCAGGACTTCCCCTCTACTTCTGCCCCATCTGCACCCCACACTGATTCTGAGACAGGGCAGTACCCACCCACTCATGTGGAGGCAGATCAAGACCTCCAGGACTTTCCCTCTACTTCTGCTCCATCTGCACCCCACACTGATTTTGAGACAGGGCAGTACCCACCCACTCATGTGGAGGCAGATCAAGACCTCCAGGACCATCCTCCCCCTATCTGCCAGTACCATTCCCCTTCCAATGCAGACAATCTGGAAGACTCTGATGATACTGACAGTAATGATATGCCAGAGCTCATTCATCCAGAGGTACACAAGCCCCAGGATGACCCTGGACTAGGAGTAGATGACCCTCCTGAAACCACTCCAGACCTCCAACAACAGCTGGACAACCTAGGCCTGCAACGAGCCAGAGCAGAGATGGAACTCCTCAGTGACCAGATCAGGACCAACTATGAGGAATATGATGGTCCAATAGATGGAGATGGGCCACTCAAGCCATCTGATCTAGACACAGCAACTACCTGGGATCAATGGATACTGGTCAACAGGTCACCAGACATTGGACTACCACTGAAAGAAGTTAATCAGAATGTCAACCACATCTACTTCTCCAACAACTCCACCCTTAGTCTCACACGTTTTGGATGCACCCTACACCACCTGAACAGCAGGCCTGCTTCACCAGCTTTCAACATCAAGCCCAGGCCTCCACTGTCCAAGCTCATCACAGCATTCACCAGCAAGTTCCCTACCCTGCTGGCTTCTGAAAGGGAACAGTTCCCACACAGGTCAATGCACAAGGAGCCATCTGATGCCTGCAGCCCTATCATCAAGCACAACAGCAGACTCCAGCAAATGGTGCAAGCCTACCCCACTGTTTCTACCACAGCCAGACCCACTTAACAGTGGGCCATTTGTCTCCAAGCTGCCATGGTCAATGCACATGCTCACACCCTCTCATTCAGACCTAAGATGATCATGGACCCCAGGAGCTGTGCATACCCTGGAGGCAAAGTGCTATGTGTCAACCACCTCAGCATGGACTGGAGCCCCATGGACTTCACCTTTATCAACATTCTTACCCCCCCCAGCCTAGCTCCCAAGTCATTTGACCAGTTCCTTGAACAAGTCTGCAAACAGCTTGACCTTGATGGCTTCCCCAGCAGGCCAGACACTTAATTCAGTTCATCTTTTGGATAGATTTGA
Organism: Chlamydomonas sp. ICE-L; assembly: GCA_013435795.1. Lineage (NCBI taxonomy): Eukaryota > Viridiplantae > Chlorophyta > Chlorophyceae > Chlamydomonadales > Chlamydomonadaceae > Chlamydomonas > Chlamydomonas sp. ICE-L. Next base: position 9,186,989 of record JACBWV010000552.1, read on the forward strand.
ACACTCTAGGATTTTTTTTAAGATTACCTGCCTACTGTACTGCCCCATGTACTTCCACAGGCAGCACCTCTTCTTCATCTAGAATTATTCTAATCTCTCCATGATGTCTTTGCTTTAATTTAGGATCAAACCCAAATTATGGGGGGACTAGTCCAGACATCATGTCTAAAAGACAAATCCTCTAGTCTCGAATCATGCCACTTCTCGTAACCAAGGCATCTCCACATGCCTTAACCAAGCCTGGACTTTCCCTTCTCAGCAGCCTTTCTGCTACTTAGCCTGCAGCCTACCTGGCAGCCTATCTGCTCTAGCCTGCAGCCTATCTGCAGTTTCCTTACACCTTCCCAGCAGCCTCTCTGCCACCTAGCCTGCAGCTTACCTGCAGTTTCCTTGCACCTTCTCAGCAGCCTTTCTGCTACTTAGCCTGCAGCCTACCTGCAGTGTTCCTTACCTAGCCAGCTAACCCAGGAGACTGACATTTCTTTGAAGACCCCTGCTAAAGTGATTCCTCCCTTTCAGCTCCTAGAAATTCCCAAGGTCTCCCTAGCTTTATATTTTTAATTTTCTTATGCCCCTCAGTTAATTCCAGGAATTCTTGAGCTCAAGAATACCTTGAATTGGGGGGAATGTTATTGACTGATTTATATATCAGTCTCTGATTCGGCATAATGCACACCGGTACCTTTCCCTCCTGGTTCCGCGTTGCCTGCCGCCAGGCCACAGGCTAGCTGTGGCCTGCACGTGACTGCAGTACCCTGCAGTACACATCTCTATTCTATATGATTGCGCCTGTTGCGCTTAATAGCATCTTCTCCTCTATCGAGCCTATGCCGGTGTGACAATCTTACATTCACCCCCCCCCCCCCCCCCCCCCCCCCCCCCAAAGGCCCATATCTCCTTCAGGAATTATAATTTGGGGGTCAAAGTAGGGTCTATAGTGATCCCTTCGGCAAGCTGTATCCATTTGTGGTCTCACATTTGGATTTGATCAAAGTTCCACAACACGGTCAAGCGAACACCCGTTCTGAGTCCTGATTCTGAGCTGGGCTAGCTAGAGTTGGTGTTTGAGAATTTGAAGGTTGTGTTAAGCCTAAGTTGCATGCCTAAGTACTCTCCTTATACCCAAGAAGTTTGGGGATGAAATATTTAGTTTCTGTTTTGACACAACTTTCACACTTGGTGTACTTGGAACCTGTGGAGGTCACTACTCGAGCACTACCACGACACATTTACTCAGTCTCGAAAACAGGCGCGGATTCGGAATTCTCTCGTCGAAGCAGTTTCGTGAGTATGCTTAACTTTGTCAGATTCCGTCTGGTGAGGAAGTTACGAACATATTTCCGAAACCGGCTCGACTTCTGTACTAGGATCTGCCAGCCTGGCAGGTGCCTCGAGTTGGATCTAGAGGATCACGCCTCCATATTTACTCGGTGTCGGACATAAGGGTGGACTCGGAAAGATCTCGTCGAGCTTGTGTCATAGGTCTGCTTAATTTTATCAGAGACCGAGTACTGAGGAAGTTTTGGCCTCTAACAGTCTTCACCTGTTATAGACGACATATACGTCGTATCCAGAGTGGCAATGAGTGCACAGGTGTGAGTCCCCTCCAGGCCCTGTGCCGCCTGCAGTGCAGCACCGAGGCCAGCTATGGCCACGCGTGCCACTATGTAGGACAGATCTGTACTGTTGCCATCTCCTCCTTCCGTCTTCCATTTAGTCCAAGCTCCCGTGCTTGGTAGTCCTCTTCACTCAATGTAACGAGCATATCCAGTAGTGTCTGCAGTCTATACTATTGACATTAAAATCACCAGAGGAAATTTCTGAAAGCCGTCGACCCCCCCCCCCCCCCCCCCCCCCCCCCCCCCCTCTTTTTGAGGGGTCGATATCTACCCCACCCCGACACATTTTTCGACTTTTTTCGATGGTTCCGGGGCTTACGACCTCTTCCGGCCCCGATTGCAACGTGCGGTACACGAGCAACTTCCTGAGGGCCCCCCGCATGCTTGCACCCTTTTAATCAAACCTATAAAGTATTGGCAAACGGTTTGGCAAACGACCCTTTGCCAAACCGGATTAGAGATCCAGGTTGAGACCACTCCAGGTGGTTGGCCTCTGCCAAGTTAAGGTTACCATGGTACTGTACAATTTGGCTGGCTGGAGCCATGGACCGGTTTGTCTACGAAGTTCTAGCAAGTCAAATGTTCCTGATTTGAATTGCTACATGGTTGTATTTTCAATAAGCTTGGACAAACAACTTTGTGAACATGTACTTGACCTTGGTTACATGGCTCCAACCAGCAATTTGGCTGGCTGGAACCATGTACCGGTCTGGCTAACAAGCCCTAGCAATTTGAATGCTCCTGATTTGAATTGTTACATAGTTTTACAGCAAGCTTGGGCAGACTACTTGGTGAACATGTAACAAGGAAATGTAACAATAACGTGTAAGCTAAAAGACCCTTTGCCAACTGGATCTCAGGTCTGAACTTGAGTCAGTCAAAGCCCTAGACCCCTTTGCCAAGTTAGTTTTGCCATGTTTTTCTAAGACCCAGTTTTACGGGGGAAATGACATTTGCCAATACTTAATCTTGCCTATACTTGAGGCGCATACGGGTACGTGAAAAAAAGGGTTTAGTTTTTTCTTTTTGTCTACATTTGGTGCAGGCACGTCCAGGTTTGGGTTACAAGGGTGCAGGCACGTCCAGGTTTGGCTTGCCGGGGGGTAGGTTTTTCTACATTTCGTCCAGGCACATACAGGTTTGGGTAGGCTCTTCCAGGTTAGACTTGTTTGGTGCAGGCATGTCAAGGTCTGGGTTGCCAGGGGGTACGTTTTTCTACATTTCTTCCAGGCACGTACAGGTTTGGGTAGGCACATCCAGGTTTGACTTGTTTGGTGCAGACATGTACAGGTTTGGGTTGCCGGAGGGGGGGGGGGGGGGGGGGGGGGGGGGGGGGGCTACATTTGGTGCAGGCACGTCCAGGTTTGGGTTGCTGGGGGTAGTTTTTCTACATTTGGGTCCAGGCACGTCCAGGTTTGGGTCCAGGTTTGATTTTTTGGGGGCACGTGCAGGCACGCCCAGGTTTGATTATGGACGATCACCTGGACCCCTAACGATTAGAACTAGACCCCCTCGGCAGGCAACGAAAACCACCATGGCATGATCTCCCCACTACCGTATTATAATTATCTAATCGTACCTTGGCCTCTTTTCTCGCTCGAGTTTTCCTAAAAAGGTAGCGAATCTGAGGTCTGGGTAAATCCCTCAGACCCGTATCAACCCGTCTCACCCGCCGCCATGAAACTGCCAGGTTGTCGCTTCGCCCTGCGAGTTTTAATTCGAATTCCATGCCTCGGAAATCTCAGATCCTCGGCTAAAACCCGCTACATGCCCCCTCAATACTCACGCCGCCCAGCGTTCATTTCTTCCAGGTTGTATAGCTCCTACCTGGTTCCCTCACGGTCTTCTTCTTGTGGAGTATGAGGAAAACGTGTTGTCCGATTGAGGAATCTTATGGTTATATCCGTATGATACACCACAAGTCACCCCCCTTTCGAAGGTCGACGCCCACCTCCGGTATGAGATGTGCACGTCCGGCCGAGCCGGCCCCATCCTGGCGGAAGTTTCCAACATGCGCCCGCCCGGGACCGAATCCGCGTGGTACTGGTGAAGGTCCCAACTTCCTTCCAGTCGACCCACTCGATCAAGCTCGAAACCAAATGTGGTGTATGAGGAAAACGTGTTGTCCGATTGGGGAATCTTATGGTTATATCCGTATGATACACCACACTTCTCATTCTAATTCGCTTTTACTCCTGGCTTGCTTTTATCCTGCCCCACAGCCGAATTCCCTTGCACTACTATTACCTCGTGGTTGTCCGAGGTACTGCTTTCGTGATATGATCGACCTTGCGCCAAAGTAAGGGAGTCGCCGAGTCACCGTGTGCGAAGGGCGGCAGAAGGGTGATTCTTACTAGGGTCGTTCGCTGACACAGCTGACACAGCTGCTAGTAACCCGCCTGCGGAAGTGGTTTCGGATTATGATAAGGCTGAAGCGGGCTGAAGCCTCTGGCTGGGGCTGATCATGTAGGCAGATCCGACCGTGGATCCGACCAGCTTCCTTCACCACGCACAAGTTTTTTTTGTGTGCAACGTAATGCGCGAATCGAGAGAAACCAAGTAGGAGCAAAAATGGTTTTAGCTGTCATACTCCAGAGTTGAACTGGGCAATTGATCTTATCAGCTGCCTAGCGCATTCGCTGAAGACAATTCCTCGACTCCAGCTCGAACCTGGACTACAGGACGCTTCTTAGCAGATCCTAGACCTACCTTTATAAGCGCTGCAACGTAATACCAACGACTAGGGGTCCCCTGCCAACAACACCTCACCCATCGCTTTCAAAACTGACCAGAAGCATAGAGTAGTTCCTGAAATAATTCATTCACGCCGATGCGCGTAGTTTTCTGTTAATTTCTATCCAACCCATCTGCATTAAATTGTCCTGAGCGTTAACTTAGAACTTTCCCGCAGTGAAACACCACCCTCGCTTTCCACCCGACTAGAACTTCAGAAGCACTAGAAGCGATCGTCTGCGACTCTCACACGCAGACGGAAGGCTTATCTCAACCGCACCAGCCAGATTAGTATCAACTCTGTATTTCCGCCTGTCTAAAACTATGGCGCAACAATTCTTAGCAGCTCACTCAGACCACTTAGGAGTCTTCGACCTTGATGACGACGTCCTCGGGCTGAACTTCCTGACTGACATATTAAAAGGAGGCAATAGCGACGCCATATGCGGTGAGCTCCCCCAGCCTTCTGTTGCTGTTCCTTCGCCGTATAATGCCGCGCCACATTGCGTTCTTTTTTGTTCATGATATTCACCTTCCTTTTCTTTTCTCGCCTAACCCTGCCGAGGCCATACTAGGCCGGCTGATAACAGGGGAATGATTTAGTTGCTAAATCTGTGCAGTAGCTCATTTGGGGTGCAGGAGGGTATTCTACCTGTGTTCCAAAATGTGGATTTTGCCTCGTTAATGCAACCTCCTTGAGTTTTTCTTCTGCATTTGAACTCCAGGTCGATTCCTACCTAGCTCATATTGATACCAGCTTGAACAACGCACCTAGGCTGCTACAGCAGTATTATTCAAAGTAGTTCTGTCTTCCTTTCAGCCTTGCACCTGGGCGGCGGGCACCCGCCTCCTGTCTCCCTGCGGCAGCTTGCATACTGTCCAGGTTGTTCAACAGGTGTTCAGGGTGTTGCCTTTTATGTGCATCATTGGTTCAAGATATAGTTGCTGAACAGACATTGAACACCCTGAACACCTGTTTATGTGCATCATTGGTTAAACCATGTAGTTGTTGAAGAGGTGTTGAACATCTGGTGTTTAACACCCTGAACACATGTTTAACAACCTGAACCAACCTGCCTGCCGTTAGGTCTTGTGCTCTTGAGAGTGAGAGCATAGCGACTGATCATACTCATACCTGAACTTGAACTGATTGGTGATAACACAACTCAAGACGGGTTAAAAGACACTCTGGCTAGTGTCATACTTGAACTCATACTTGAACTTGAGCTCTTACTTGAACTGGAACTAGGTCACACAGATCCAGCCAGCAATCTGGCTGCTCGCCGTCTTTAGCAGTAGCATAAACAATTCAAATTGAAGCATTTATATCAAAACATTCTTGATCCAATATCTTCAAAAAATCATGGATAAGCAGAGCGTATCCTTATTATACACATCCACTGAAGTGAGCACTGACAATTGCACCCTGTTCATCATGCGCTCATGGGAGTACAGCCATTGGGTTGGATATGGTACCTAAAAGCCTCCCATGTTGCATTGGGTTGGGTTGGGTTGACATAAGGCTTTGGGTTGGACATGGTGCCTAACAGCCTCCCACGGTGCATTGGGTTGGGTTGACATTGGGCATTGGGTTGGACATGGTGCCTGACAACCTCCCACGTTGCATTGGGTCGGGTTGCTGTTGGGCATTGGGTTGGATGTGGTGCCTAGCAGCCTCCCACGATGCCCTAGGGCTTAAAATCCTAAAACCCTGAATCCTCCCCCTCTTTCTGCATCAGGCGATCATGGGAGCGAAGTCCCTGCATCAGGCGATCATGGCAGTATGGCCCCTGCTGCTGGTGGCTTTCCGCTTACTCCTTACACTGCGGCAGAATCTGATGGGTAAGGGAGGAAGCAGTGTTTTTCTTTTCGGCTTGATGCTACCACCCGTTTGCATGCCCCTAGCCCCCCCAGACCTCGAACTTCCCCATCTCCTGCTTAATGATATTTTACGTCTAATCAACGAAGAGCCCTGGGCTCAATGCCCCTCCGCTCTAATGGCGCTGTCTCATCAGCCAGGAGCCCTGTTTTTTTTTCAACTACAAGCAGGAGCTTCTAGGCAGCTCCCCTGACTGGCTATTTATCCAAACTTAGCGCAACCTCGAGCACCATGAAGGTGACATAATCAGCTTTCCAGAACTGCTGAAATAATTACGATTAGCTGAGTGGTCCGCTCAGGGAGCTGCCCAAAAGCTGCTTTGAAATGGCGAAAAGAAAAAAACTGGAAAGAAGGGCATCCGCTATTTTTTCCTGCTGGGGTTTGGGTCAAGATGATTCCTCTTTCCAGTCCAGACGGTATTTAAAGTGATGACGGTTGGGAAGATCATGAGAGGATGGGTGCAAGAGACAGGAAGGAGTGAAGCAGATGCAGAGAGTCCATAAAGTTTACACAACCAAAGAACTGTCCGAATTGTTTGCTGCTTCAATGGACCAGTTCTGTGACTGTGGCTGGTTCAGTGAATGTGGACAAATGGACTGTGGCTGTGTGACTGTGGCTGGTTCAGTGAAAAAAGACTGTGGTGCCTAACAGCCTCCCACGGTGCATTGGGTCGGGTTGAAATTGGTATTGGGTTGACTGTGGGTTGGATGTGGTGCCTAACAGCCTCCCACAATGCATTGGGTTGGCATTGGGTTGGATGTGGTGTCTAGCAGAGCCTCCCACGATGCCCTAGGGCTTAAACCCTTGAACCCTTAACCTTAAACCCTAAACCCTGAATCCTCCCCCTTTCCCCGCAGCTTGTTCTCCCACAACTCATATTCCCATGATTGGTCGTTTCTACGATGTGAACTCCGCACCGCATGCTTCTATCTGCCATTCTTTGCACTGAGTTCCTCTTGTCCTATGATCATCTACTCGTACCTTTCCCTGCAGCTTGTTCTCCCACAACTCACATTCCCTTGTACGTTTTTTTTAACGATTTGGACTCCCCTCGTGTTTCAATCTGCCATTCTTTGCACTGGGCTCCTCTGTCCCTATGAACATCCCCATACACGGCTGTTTCAACGATATGATCTCACTACCTAAAGCTTCAATGTACCAATCTTAGCACTGGGCTCCTCTGTTCCTATGACCATCTCCACGTACCTTTCCCTGCAGCTTGTTCTCCCACAACTCACATTCCTGTACACAATCATTTCAACGATATGAACTCTCCACCGCATGCTTCAATCTGCCATTCTTTGCACTGGGCTCCTCTGTCCCTATGATCGTCCCCATACACGCTTGAATCCCCACCTAACATCTCCATCTCCACATACCTGTCCCTGCAGCTTGTTCTCCCACAACTCGCATTCCCATGGAAGCACAGGCAGTGGCATCGCACTTGAGAACTTCATCCCTCAGCTCCCTGACCTCCCATCTGCTACGGGGTGGTTGAGCAAGAGGAACAACACTGCTGCAGCCTCTAGTGGTGTTCCTGCTTCCAGTGATTCAACTGTCTTGGACGACTTGACAGAAGGGGGCAAGAAGCGCTCCCGCAATTCCTCGCAGATGGAGATGAATCGTATTGCTCAGCGGCAGTACAGGTTGGTCCCCAAATAGAAAATTCTTAGGCCTTGTAACAGGGTGTGGAGCGAATGGAGCCTTCCTGTTTATATTGCTCTGGGGGTGTGATCCCCATGTATGATATATCTGTTTGAAGGCGTTGGTGTGATGGTGAATCCTCTCACTCCAGTCTACCATTCCACTACCCCCCCCCCCCCCCCCCCCCCCCCCCCCACTCACTCACTCACACACATCCTCCACTGCCCTCCCCCGCCCTCCTCTCACTCCAGTCTCCCATTCCACTACCCACCACCACACACACACAAACACTACCTCCACTACCTCCACTACCTCCACTACCCTCCCGCCCTCCTCTCACTCCAGTCTCCCATTCCACTACCACCACCACCACCACCACCACCACCACACACACACACACTACCTCCACTACCCCCCCCACCCTCCTCTCACTCCAGCCTCCCACTCCAATCGCCTGTCCCATTCCCAGGGAGCGAAAGAAGTCCGAGCAGGATGTACTTCAGACGAAGCTGGACGCCATGTCCAGTGAGCTTACTGCCTTGAAGCTGGTTCACTCTAAGGCAGTGGGTCTACAAAGGCACAATAAGCAACTCACCACACTACACGCAGAGCAGCAGGCAAAAATTATCGAACTGGAGATGAAGGTGAGTGATGTGCTCCACATTCTATCCAGTGAGCTAAGTACCTTGAAGTTGGTGCACTCTAAGGCAGTAGGCCTACAGAGGCACAATAAGCAACTCCGCACACTACACACAGAGCATCAGGCAAAAATCCGAACTGGAGATGAAGGTGAGTGATGTGCTTCACATTATTGTATTCGAACTTGGTTCTGCCCACACTACCCCACTGCACTCCCCACTTCACATCCCACAACACTCCACTCCCCACCGCCACTCCCCCCAATACCCCAATACCCACACTACTCCACTACCCACACCACTCCCCACTCCCCACTCCACTCCACTACACTCCCCACTCCCCACACCACTCATCACCCCTCTCCCTACCGCTACTTCCCACACCACACCACTCCTCACCTAACACTCCCCAGCATGGGCAATTGTTATAGCCAGACAATCACTGTCAAATAAGAAACTAGCTGGAAAATGGAGTAGCACGTGCACGGTTGGTGGTTCTCCCAGTGCAATTAAACAGGCTGGCCCCCTCAACCTCACGCCTCGTAATATGGCGTATGATTTATTTATCTATTTATTATTTATTTATTCATAGCAGAGGTTGAAAAACAAGTGACCACTTGCACACTTGTCGACTTAGCGTACTATGCACACCGTCCTTCGTACGTTATTACTGAGCTGGCATGCTATGGATATTCTGTAAAAGGCAATTCCGCCCGGAGTCGGTCTCGAGCTTGCGACATATGGTTGTCTTGCTGATGCCTGAATTGATATTATATTGACTAAGTACTCTTACATTACAAAATTACAGCCCAGTGAGATGTTCTGCCAAGAGATGAACTGCAGTACTGATGTACATTGTGTTACCAAACTGCGAGATTGAAAAACAAGCGACCACCGTTTTCACCTCGGCAGTATTTCTACCTCGAGTCGGCAAGATTGCAAAGCGCATCTGCATTAGCAGACTTGCTGAGCGCAAATTCATAAGCAGAATGGCTGAGAGCATCTACATTAGCAGAATTGCTGAGCGCAAATTCATAAGCAGAAAAACTGAGAGCATCTACCTTCACAGGGTTGCAGAGCGCACCTACCTTCACGGAATCGCACAGTGCACCTACCTTAACAAAATTGCAAAGTGCGTCTACCTCAGCAGGATTGCTGAGCGCATCTAACTCAGCAGAATTGCTGAGCGCAACTACCTGAGCAGAATTGCAGAGCGCAAGAAGCTCAGCAGAATTGCTGAGCGCATCTAGCTTACCAGAATCGCTGAGCGCAACTACCAGAGCAGAATTGCTGAGCGCAAGAACCTCAGCAGAATGGCAGAACGCGACTACCTTGGTTGAATCGCAGAGCAATTCCCATTAGCAGGAATGCAGGCATGCAAGCTGTCAGATTATCCATCCATCGTTTGAACGCGCCACCAAGGCTACCAAAGCCACCAAGGCAAGGCGTACTGATTTGTCTCCATGTACTACCCGTACTTTTGTACCCCGTTACCTGTCTCTAAGTTGTTCGACCGCTCTATTGAAAAACAAGTGCAGCCCACTGATGTAGCCTGTGCAACCACTATTTGTATTTACGGCTACAAGCAGCAGCTTCTATGCAGCTACCTGAGCTAGCCACTGGGCCAAGCACAAAAATGACTGCAGTGCTGGAATGCTGGTTATGTCGGCTTCCAGGTGCAATAGCAAATTTCAGAAAACATCCATAGCTTGCACTGTTTTCCTGTGCAACGCGTTGCAAATTGAGCGACTCAGTGCGACCCCAGTGCAACACGCTGTCCGAACCCCGCAAAGTGGGTTTGAGGGGGCATTTCTGACTTGTTTCGCTAGACCCATGCGTCGCCAAGCTGGGACGAAATTTCCATTGCTTGCATACTTACATCTACTTTCCCCCAATCAACCAGGTGTTTGGCAATCAGGCAATCAGTAAACAGGCAATTTCCATAGCTGCACACTTCTACTTTCCCCAAATCAACCAGGGGAATCAGTACACAAGCATGAGTGTCTAAGTTTTTTGTTCGCGGAGCCATTACATTTCAACTATTTTCAGTTTCAATTTAAAATTGCGGACTATGCCAGTAACTTTCATCACTTGCATGCTTACATCTACTTTCCCCCAATCGACCAGGTGTACGCGAATCATTATATGATAAAGAGTGTTGAAGCTAACCTGGAAGAGGTCTCTAGCACTTTGTCCAAGGCTCAGAAAATGATTCTGGATCAACACGAGCGAGGGCTGAGCCAGAAGGAGCTGTACGAGGTGATGAAAGAGAAAGTCAGGCTCAGTGTTGAGTCCGCCTGGCAACCTTTCCAGACCCCAGACCAGACACTTGTCTGCAGACGGACGCATGCAGCTGTCCGCGCAGCACTGGAGGGTGCAAAGGATATGGATGGCGTGAGAGATTCTATCGCCAGCTTGCCGGATAAGATCATCTACCTGATCTGCCACAATATCATGGTCCACTGCAAGGACATGTGGCCGGGCTTTGACCTGTCGGAGATGCAGGCAGGGGGGCAGGATGTGGCCCTGCGACACTTTGACTGTGAGCAACATGTGGGAGTGAACAAGTGAATGTGAACTCTGCATGTCCACACATGCACTTGCTGGATAAGATCATCTACCTGATTTGCCACAATATCATGGTTCATTGCAAAGACATGTGGCCGGGCTTTGACCTATCGGAGATGCAGACAGGAGGGCAGGATGTGGCCCTGCGACACTTTGACTGTGAACAGCATGTGGGTGTGAACAAGTGAATGTGAACTCAGCCACGGTTTTTCTTTTCAACTTCGAGCAGCAGCTTCTGGGCAGCTCCCTGGGCTCTCTATTCATCCAAACCTTGAGCAACCTAGGCACCTGGAAGCTGATAACTTCAGCTTCCCATTGCTCTAGGTATTTTTGATTTGGCCCTGAGGGAGTCTCAGGGAGCTGCCTAGAAGCTGGTGCTGGTAGCCGAAAAGAGAAACAGTGAACTCAGCATGTCCACACATGCGCTTGCGACACTTTTGACTGTAAAGAGCAAGTGGGGGTGAGCAACAAGTGAATGTGAACTCAGGATGTCCACACATGCACTTCCAACATTTCAGCATGGCCACATTCACTTGCAACAACTCAGCATGGCCACACCTGCACTAGCGACACTTTGACTCTTAACTCAGCAAGTGGCTGTGAACTGTATCACAACACTTCATCGGTGCATACAGTGTGCAGCCTTGCGAGAGTGTTCAGGTGCATGTGAACTCGGAATTCAACGTGAGAGTTCATGGATGCATCCAGAGTGCAGCCTTGCAAAAGTGCTCAGGACATGATGGCAGGAAGCCAGCATGCATGTACATAAGGTGCACAGGGTGGCATGAAATTACAGGGTGGCAGGAAATTACATGGTGGCAGGAAGCCAGCATGCATGTATATAAATTGCACAGGGTTCTTTTTAAGTTAATGAAGCGGTGTCATCACGTAGCATAGTACAGTAATGGCGACTCGATTCATCAGGCAACTACAAGTTGGCTGGTTGGTTGGTTAAAGAAGCAGTGCCTTCACTTCGCACAGTACAGTAATGGCTACTCGATTCATCAGGCAAATCCAGGTTGGTTGGTCGGTTGGTTAAAGAAGCAGTGTCTTCACTTAGCACCATCGTGCTCCTACTAGCCTTCGGGGTGCTACCAGCAGCTTTTGGGGCCAACAGGCTCTAACGTAGCACCTTGGTGCTCCTTCTAGCATGTGGGGTGCCACCAGCAGCTTTTGGGGGCAACAGGCGGAAGAGCCTAGGGCTGCTGAAGCACCATTGTATATAATGTAGCACTTGCGCTACAAGTAGCACCTTCAAGAGAAACCTGGTGTTGGACTGCCCACAGTCTAACCCCTATACCTGTGGATCAGGCACATTATGCGTTCAACTCGTCCCCATTCCGTTGCTGCATGACGGCGCATAGGTCTGGATAAACTAGTCAGAAATGCCCCCCTGCCTTCATTGAGGGCCGGTAATTAGTCGATAAAAAAAACTGGAGGGGCGTGGTGTTAAGGAGTCCCCCCCGTACGCCTCAGCTGGGCAAAGTCACCATTGGATTAGACCATCGATGGCTGTTGAGACTTATTGGATAGGCCCATGATCTGTATATCGTAGTGCAGTACACATCAAAGAAATTGTCTCATGATCTGTACATCATAGTGTAGTACGCATAAAATACAGGCTCATGATCTGTACATCGTAGTATTGTCCGCATAAAAGACATTGGCTCATGATGTGTGCATCGTAGTGTTGTTCTCATAAAAGACTTCGGCTCATGATCTGTACATCGTAGTTATGTTCTCATAAAAGACTTCGGCTCATGATCTGTACATCGTAGTTCTGTTCTCATACAAGACATCGGCTCATGATGTGTACATCGTAGTGTTGTTCTCATAAAAGACATCGGCCCATGATGTGTACATCGTAGTACTGTTCGCATAAAAGACAAGTGTTTGATATTTGTCTGTTTTTCCTTTTAATGTACCCAAGCAGCCCCCAACTCCACTGCTCACCCGGGCAGTTTTGCCGCTATCCTGCTGGGTACGGCGTCAATGTTATTTATTTCGTTCCTCGCTGTAACAAGAAGTCCAAGTGATTGTCTCATCGGCGTCTTGGACTTGAATTTGGTTACATAGCTTCAGCCAGCAATTTGGCTACTTGTCAGCCTCAAGAAGATATTTTGCCCACCCCTGGACTGTAACATACATACTTGCACATTTGTGTACACATGTTGACGAATGGTATTTGTTTATTAATGGCAGCTGCAACACCAATCGAACTTAATCATCGTTGCTGCTGGTTCATGGAGAACCACCTCCTAGGGTGATTATTTTCGTAACATTTTTTTAATGTCTCATGCTAGTGGCAGGTAGATAGTAGCAATTGTTTTAATGTCTCATGCTAGTGGCAGGTAGATAGTAGCAATTGTTTGTGCCCATTGATGCTGATTACATACTGCCATACTGGTGTATAGGAAAGTGTACATGCTCATTACATATACAAATATATTGGAAAGTGTGCATGCTGATTACATTTGATAGTGCCCATTTGTGTGTCCAATGATAGAGTACACAAAAATGTGTAAAACGGGATTACGGGATGTCTCCCGATTGGCCATAAAATATGGAAGGGAAATCGTCACGAAAACGTAATTTCCACCGGGATGCTTGCTGATACAAAGCTTGGCTTAGTAGCCGAACCTTTCTAGAAAATGTGTGCCCTTCATTTATGAGCCACATTTTGACATTTGATGCTTCCGGCAAATTTTCTATACATACTGAGCCCCAAAGCCAAGGCTGCTACATACGGTCGAAGTCAAAGTCAGAAACTAAGGCAAAGGCAAAGGCAGTTTCGCTCACAATCTAGGTAAACGCTCAATGCGTGATGACTAAGCACCGAAACTTCAAAAGGCCACAATGGGGTGTCTTCCAATCAGGGTACTTCAAATGACCAAATTGGCCAGCGCTTTAGCGCACTTGAAAACAAAAAAACTGCGCTTTTTAGTGCAAAAAGCGAAAAAATGCTTGCTGCGCCCACAGGGGTGTGCAAAAAACTGCGCTTAAAGTGCAGAGGGGGTCAAAAAGTCAGCACTCAAAAGCGCAAAAGCGCGCGCTTTGAATTACCCTGCTTCCAATACCCCATACAAATACGAGACGAAATCTATGTCGAAAACATATCTATCCATGGTGAAGGACATTTCTCAGATTCCAAAAACGTTATGAGTTTCTATGATGAATATGGGTTGCGCTGTCAACGACTAGTAAACGCACAATAACAAAAGCAAGAGACAAGAACAAAAGACAATAAGTGTTTGGCGTCAAAATCATAATCAGCAGCAGCAGCAGCAGCAGGAGAAAGAACAGCAAGAAGCAAGGAGCAGCAAGGAAGCAGACGGAACAGGAAGCAGCAAGAATTCCTACTGATATTATCGTACTAGGTAATGACTCACTGTGTGGTAAATATGCACCGGAACTCCCTTGGGCCACGAACCATAGATGAGGCAACAAAGCAGCAATAAACACATAAATACATAAATTCATGACAAGCCTTATTACGAGGTGTGAGGTGGAGGGGGCCAGCCCGTTTGCTCACACTGGGGCGAACCACCAAACAAAGCAGCAGTATATGTGCAGTAATGGCTACTCGATTCACCAGGCAACTAGGTAAAGACTCAATGTGTGGTAAGCATGCACCGGAACTCCCTTGGGCCACGAACCATAGCAGAGGCAACAAGCAGCAATAAACACATAAGTCTGCATAAGTACATAAATTCGTGGTACGCCTTATTACAAGGCATGAGGTGGAGGGGGCCAGCCCGTTTGCTCACACTGGGGCCAACCACCAAACAAAGCAGAAGTATATGTACAGTCATGGCTACTCGATTCATCAGGCAACTAGGGAAATACTCTGTGTGGTAAATATGCACCGGAACTCCCAAAAGACAAGAACCATAGCAGAGGCAACAAAGCAGGCATACACACATATGTACATGAATTCATCGTAAGCCTTATTACTAGGCGTGAGGTTGAGGGGGCCAGCCCGTTTGAGGGGTTGAGGGGGCCAGCCCGTTTGCTCGCACTGGGGCCAATCACCAACTGGGGACAACCACCAAATAAAGTAGCAGTATATGTACAGAAATGGCTACTCTATTCATCATGCAATTATGTAAATACTCGATGCGTATTAAATATGCACCGGAAATCTAAAAGGTAAAGATAAAGATGCACCGGAAACACCAAAAGGCTATGTACAAAGGGATGGTACGATGAAGCTGAAAAGGCTGAGCACATCTGCAACATCCCTAGATCAAGAGGGTTTATGGTTTAGGGTTTAGAGTTTAGGGTAAACCCTGGCCCCCTAATAAAAGAATAATAGCAGGATGCAGAAAGGCCGGTCGAAGGGTCCATAGGGACCCCCTCCATAGGCAGAGAGAGAATGTGTCTATACATATGACACTCGAACATAGTCGACCAGCAACTCCCCTCCCTCAGAGCCCATGTCGATGTTGTTTTTAGGCCATTGGCCTCCAACAGCAAGGTTCAGTAGGATCGAGAATGGCCGGTCAAAGGGTCCATAGGGATCCCCTCCATAGGCGGAGAAAGAATGTGCCTAGACATATGACACGCGGACATAGTCGACCAGCATTTCCCATCCCTCATAGCCCATGTAGATGCTGTTTTGGGGACAGAAGCCTCTAACCACCAGTTTTATCTGCCTTCTTATACGGTAGCAGGATGCAGAAAGGCCGGTTGAAGGGTCCATATGTATCCCCTCCATAGGCAGAGAGAGAACGTGTTTAAACATATGACACGCGGACATAGTCGACCAACATCTCCCATCCCTCAGAGCCCATGTCGATGTTGTTTTTAGGCCATTGGCCCCCTACAGCAAGGTTCAGTAGGATATAGAAAGGCCGGTCAAAAGGTCCATAGGGAGCTCCTCCATATGCTGAGAACCACTGAGTGTTGTAAGCTGTGTGATACAGCTCTCCATCCAAGTACCTACAAGGAGGCAAGAATTTGAATTTAAATTTGAATTTGAAATTGAATTGTTCCAAAGTTTTACGGTCGTGTGATACAGCTCTCCATCCAAGTACCTACAATGATACAAGCTTTTGAATTTGAATTTGGATTTGAATTTGAATTGTTTGGTGGTTTTCCAGTTGTATGATACAGCTTTCCATCCAAGTACCAACAAGGAGACAATAATTTTAATTTTAATTTTAATTGTTTCATGGTTTTACAGTCATGTGGTACAGCTCTCCATCCAAGAACCTACAAGGAGACATGAATTTAAATTTGAATTTGAATTTTTGCATGGCATTACAGTCGTGTGATACAGCACTCCATCCAAGTAAGGGTTGGCGATCAGAAACTAAGATGAAAATGCAGGATTGTGTGTATGTGGATTTGTTCCTGCTACAGATTAGCAGATTGTGAATGCCTTAAAGGCCGCTCGCTTTCTCTGGCAGTGACATGATCCACTCAAATCAAAGTCTTACTTTCAAAATAAACTTGATCCAATATCATCATACATGAATCACCACTTCATGCTTTCCGATCACCACTTCATGCTTTCCGATCACCACTTCATGCTTTCCGATCACCACTTCATGCTTTCCAATGACCACTTCATGCTTTCCGATCACCACTTCATGCTTTCCGATCACCACTTCATGCTTTCCGATCACCACTTCATGCTTTCCAATGACCACTTCATGCTTTCCGATCACCACTTCATGCTTTCCGATCACCACTTCATGCTGTCCGATCACCACTTCATGCTTTCCGATCACCACTTCATGCTGTCAGATCACCACTTCATGCTTTCCGATCACCACTTCATGCTTTCCGATCACCACTTCATGCTGTCCGATCACCACTTCATGCTTTCCGATCACCACTTCATGCTTTCCGATCACCACTCGACGGCATATGTTCACCAGTACCACCGCCACCACACATGGCCTCGCTGCACACTCACCACTTCATGCTGCCCAATGACCACTCACCAGCCTATGCTCACCCCTAGCACCACAACCACACAAGGCCTTACCGCACACTCACCACTACCACGGCCACCACACCACCCCACACGGCTTCACTGCACACTCACCACTCCATGCTGCCCAATGACCACTCACCAGCCTATGCTCATCACTAGCACCACAACCACACAAGGCCTCACCGCACACTCACCACTACCACGGCCACCACACCACCGCACACGGCCTCACTGCACACTCACCACTTCATGCTGTCCAATGACCACTCAGCGGCCTATGCTCATCACTACCACCGCCACCACACAACCACACAAGGAATCACTGCACACCCACCACTTCATGCTGTCCAATGAACATTCAAAGGGAAATGCTCACCATTACCACTGCGACCACACCACCACACAAGGAATCACTGCATACATAATTGCAGGAGAGGCAACGCCATTTGAACTGAATCCTCTGGGTCACTGGTTTGTGTTGGGAGACCCACCTCCTGGGGTAAAAGTCCTTTCAAAACTGAAAAATAAAAAATCCACTTCATGCTGTCTGACAATCACACAACGGCATATGTTCACCACTACCACCGCCACCACACCACCACACATGGCCTCACTGCACACTCACCAATACATGCTGCCCGATGACCACTTGACGGCCTATGATCACCACTACCACTGCCACTGCCACCACACACTGCCTCATTGCACACTCACCACTACCACTGCCACCACACCATCACACAAGGCCTCACTGCAAACTCACCAATACATGCTGCCCGATGACCACTCGACGGCCTATGTTCACCACTACTACCGCCACCACACCACCACCACCACCACCACACCACCACACAAAGCCTCACTGCACACTCACCACTACCACCACCACACCGCCACCACACAAGGCCTCACTGCACACTCACCACTACCACCACCACACCACCATCACACAAGGCCTCACTGCACACTCACCACTACCACCACCACACCGCCACCACACAAGGCCTCACTGCACACTCACCACTACCACCACCACACCACACCACACCACCACACAAAGCCTCACCGCACACTCACCACTAGCACCACCATAACGCCAACACACAAGGACTCACTGCACACTCACCACTACCACCACCACACCACTAAACAAGGCCTCACCGCACACTCACCACTACCACCACCACACCACACCACACCACCACACAAAGCCTCACCGCACACTCACCACTATCACCACCATAACGCCAACACACAAGGCCTCACTGCACACTCACCACTACCACCACCACACCACCATCACACAAGACCTCACTGCACACTCACCACTACCACCACCACACCACCATCACACAAGGCCTCACTGCACACTCACCACTACCACCACCAGACCACCATCACACAAGGCCTCACTGCACACTCACCACTACCACCACCACACCACCATCACACAAGGCCTCACTGCACACTCACCACTACCACCACCACACCACCATCACACAAGGCCTCACTGCACACTCACCACTACCACCACCAGACCACTAAACAAGGCCTCACCGCACACTCACCACTACCACCACCACACCACACCACACCACCATATAAAGCCTCACTGCACACTCACCACTACCACCACCACACCACACCACACCACCACACAAAGCCTCACCGCACACTCACCACTATCGCCACCATAACGCCAACACACAAGGCCTCACTGCACACTCACCACTACCACCACCACACCACACCACACCACCACATAAAGCCTCACTGCACACTCACCACTACCACCACCACACCGCCACCACACAAGGCCTCACTGCACACTCACCACTACCACCACTACACAAGGCCTCACTGAACCCTGACAACTACCACCGCCACACCACCACCACACAAGGCCTCACTGCACACTCGCCACTTCATGCTGTCCGATGACCACTCATCGGCCTATGTTCACCACTAGCACCACCACCACACCACCACCACACAAGGCCTCACTGCACACTCGCCACTCCATGCTGTCCGATGACCACTCATCGGCCTATGTTCACCACTAGCACCACCACCACACCACCACACAAGGCCTCACTGCACTCTCGCCACTCCATGCTGTCCGATGACCACTCATTGGCCTATGTTCACCACTAGCACCACCACCACACCACCACACAAGGCCTCACTGCACACTCGCCACTCCATGCTGTCCGATGACCACTCATCGGCCTATGTTCACCACTAGCACCACCACCACACCACCACACAAGGCCTCACTGCACACTCGCCACTCCATGCTGTCCGATGACCACTCATCGGCCTATGTTCACCACTAGCACCACCACCACACCACCACACAAGGCCTCACTGCACACTCGCCACTCCATGCTGTCCGATGACCACTCATCGGCCTATGTTTACCACTAGCACCACCACCACACCACCACACAAGGCCTCACTGCACACTCGCCACTCCATGCTGTCCGATGACCACTCATCGGCCTATGTTCACCACTAGCACCACCACCACACCACCACACAAGGCCTCACTGCACACTCACCACTACCACCACCACACAAGGCCTCACTGCACACTGGAAACTACCACTCCCACCACACATGGCCTCACTTCACACTCACCACTTCACACTCACCACTTCATGCTTTCCGATGACCATTCAACAGTATATGTTCACCACTAGCGCCACCACCACACCACCACACAAGGAATCACTGCACATTTTATTGTACGAGGGGTATGGCCATTCAAAACAAATCCTCCAGGTCCGTGGTTTGCGTCAGGAGACCCACCTCCTGGGGTGAAAGTTCTTTAAACAAAAAAAAACTCACGACTTCCTGCTGTACGAGGACCACACAACGGCATATGCTCACCACTACCACCGCCACCACACCACCACCAAAACCACCACCATCACTGCACACTCACCACTTCATGTTGTCCGATGACCACACAACGGCATCTGTGTGGAATTCACCTTCCGAGTTGTAAAAAAAAAAAAAAAAATATATATAGAGAGAGAGAGAGAGAGAAAAAAAAGAAAAAAAGAAGAAGAAAAAAAATATGTATAGAGAGAGAGAGAGAGAGAAAAAAAAGAAAAAAAGAAGAAGAAAAAAAATATGTATATATTTTTAATTTATTACATAATATACATAAACAAAACTCACCACTTCATGCTCTCCGATGACCACACAACAGCATATGTGTGGAATTCACCTTCTGAGTTATCCTTCAATGTCATCTGGCCTGTGAAGTGTGTTTTTGGCTGTGTGTGTAGATGGGTGTGTGTAGATGGGTGGGTGGGTGGGCGGGTTTATGGGTGTGTGTGTGGCTGTGTGTGTGTAGATGGGTGGGCGGGTGGGTGGGTTTATGGGTGTGTGTGTGTTGTTGTTGGTGGTGGTGGTGGTGTGTGGGGGGTTATCAGTGGATGAAATGGGTAAGAGACATCACTGGGTGTGTGGTGAGTGTGGTGTATGTGTATGTAGTGAGCGTAAGTTTTTGTGTGATTGTGTGTTTGTGTGTTTGTGTGTGTGTGTGTGTGTGTGTGCGTTTGTGTGTGTATGTGTGTGTGTATGTGTGTGAGTTTGTGTGTGTGTGCATGTGTGTGTTTGTGTGTGTATGTGTGTGTGTATGTGTGTATGTATGTGTGCATGTGTTCATGTTCAGGCTACACAGTCTTGTGTGATTCCGTACTGCGCACCTGAGCTGATCTTGCACTATTGAGAGTATGCTTGTACAGTACACAGTTACACATTTACACAGTCTTGTGTGATTACGTAATTCGCACCTGAGCTACTCTGGCAGTTTTGGGAGTTTGCTTGTACAGTCCCTCCATAGTGAGCAGTCCCAATAAACCTCGTTTCCCTGCAAAATGCCACAAATACGTTTTAACAGGGAGCGGCAATATGACACCATAGGATGGTGAACCCTTTCAGTGATACACATTGGTCTAGTGATAGACCAAATCACTCTGAGAATGAAGAGTCGGGGTTTCGACTCCCCCTTCGGTCGCTCTTGGCGTGGCAGGTCCTTGTCAACCGCCATGGTAGCTTGTCCAGTTGAGGTGGAGGACCGCACCCTACCCGCGTACGACGGGTTCCCTTAACACCACGCCCCACCAGGCGATATCATTATCATAGGATGGTGACTTTAGGTGAGTATGGTGTCATATGACATGTTGGACAAATACGTATTAGTGCCATGAGGGATATTATTATTTTATTATTTTATTATTATTTTTTTTTTTTTTTTTTTTTAGTATGGTGTCATATGACATGTGGGATGAATACGTATTAGTGCCATGAGGGATGACAATTGAATGCATAGTTGTATAATGAACTTATCACTGTTTATGACTTATGATTTATGATTTAGGGTTCCCATCCCCTCCAATCCCCTTCCCTTCTAAACTCAACCCCAAATCCCTCCCAACCTCAACCAGGGTAATTCAAAGCGCGCGCTTTTGCGCTTTTGAGCGCTGACTTTTTGACCCCCTCTGCGCTTTTAAGCGCAGTTTTTTGCAACTCCCTGTGGGCGCAGCAAGCAAATTTTGCGCTTTTGCACTGCAAAGCGCAGTTTTTTTTGTTTTCAAGTGCGCTAAAGCGCTGGCCAATTGACAATTACAAGTACCCTGACCTCAACCCCTCCCCTTCCTCCCCTTTTTACCCGTCCCATCCCCTCCCCTTCTAACCTCAACGCCCAATCTTTCCCAAGTCCCAACGCCAACCCCTCCCCTTCTAACCTAAGGGTGCGATTTAGTGTTCGCGGTCGCTGTCAACTGCCATTGTAGCACTGTCCATGTAAAGGAGCAGCCTGTTCTCTACCCCCCCCCCCCCCCCCCCCCCCCTCCAACCAACCAACCAACGTCCAACCACCAACTCACAAGTTAAAATTAATTAAGTTAAATTAAATAGTATAGTCAAGTAAAGTAACTAATTAAATCACAAATTAACATGTTCTATGATGTCGATTTCTCCAGAGCTGCACCATCCTCCATATGGGTTTTTCAGCTCCTCTCTCAGCTAGCATCCAGAAAGCCGGCCATGAGCCAAGAACGATGGACATCTGAATTTTGCCTCAACCTTTATGGGCTCAACTCACAAACAACCCCCAACCAACCCCAACCAACCCCCAGCCAACCCCAACCAACCCCCAACCCCAACTCACAAGTTAACGTGCTCCATGATGTTGATTTCTTCAGAGCTGCACCAACCCCCAACCAGCCCCCAACCAACCCCCAATCCCCAACTCACAAGTTAACATGTTCCATGATGTCAATTTCCCCAGAGCTGCACCATCCTCCATATGGGTTTTCAGCACCTCTCTCGGCTAGCATCCAGAAAGCCGGCCACGAGCCAAGAATGATGGGGATCTGAATCCTTGCTTCAATCTTTATCGGCTGTGGTTTCTGAGCGGAGCCGCCCCACAAAAACGACTGCCTTCCCTTGGATATGATTCGAGCAGAAGAGTAGTCCCGAGTACTGGTGGAAGTCTGTGAGAAAGGGGGGGGGGGGGGGGGGGAGTAGAGAGTGTGTTTGCGGGTGGGGGGGCTGTGGTTTCTGAGCGGAGCCGCCCCACAAGAACGACTGCTTCCCCTTGGATACGTTTCGAGCAGAAGAGTAGTCCCGAGAACTGGTGGAAGTCTGTGGGACGGTGTGTGGTGTGGGTGGGTGGTGGTGTGTGTATGTGTGTGTGTGTGGGGGGGGGGGGGGGGTATAGAGTGTGTGTGTGTGTGTTTGTGTGTGTGTGTGTGGGGGGGGTCTGAGTGGACCCGCCCCACAAGAAGGACTGTTTTCCCTTGGATATGATTCGAGCAGGCGAGTAGTTCCGAGGACTGGTGGAAGTCTGTGAGAAAGGGGGGGGGGGGGGGGGGGGGGGTAGAGAGTGTGTGTGTGGGGGGCTTCTGAGCGGAGCCGCCCCACAAGAACGACTGCTTCCCCTTGGATATGATTCGAGCAGAAGAGTAGTCCCGAGTACTGGTGGAAGTCTGTGAAGGTGCGTGCGTGTGTGTGGTGTGTGTGCGTGTTAGAGAGTGTGTGGTGTGTGTGGATGTGGATGTTCGAGATTGTGTGTGGGTGTGTGGGTGTTAGAGAGAGAGAGAGAGAGAGAGAGAGAGAGAGAGAGAGAGAGAGAGAGAGAGAGAGAGAGAGAGAGAGAGAGAGAGAGAGAGTGGCTGGGTGGGTGTGTTAAGGGTGTGTTTGCGCGTGGGCCACCCCACAAGAACGATGGGGATCTTAGTCCTTGCCTCAAACTTGATAGGTTGCAGGTTCTGAGTGGGTGTGGATGTGCCACCCAACAAGAAAAACTGCCTTTCATGAGATACGAGTTGGGCAGAAGAGTAGTCCCAGGTACTGGTGAAAGTGTGTGAAGGTGTGTGTGTGTTTGTGTGTGTGGTTGTGGATGTGCCACCCCACATGAACGACTGCCTTTCAGGGGATACAAGTTGGGCAGAAGAGTAGTCCCAGGTACTGGTGAAAGTCTGTTAAGGTGTGTGTGTGTTTGTGTGTGTGTGTGTTTGTGGTTGTGGATGTGCCACCCCATAAGAATGATGGGGATCTTAGTCCTTGCCTCAAACTTTATAGGTTGCAGGTTCTGAGTGGGTGTGGATGTGCCACCCCACATGATGACATGAGCGACTGCCTTTTATGGGATACAAGTTGGGCAGTAGAGTAGTCCCAGGTACTGGTGTAAGTGAGTGTGTGTGTGTGTGTGTGTGTGTGTGTGTTTGTGAGTGTCAAGGATGATGCTACTATATGCACAGATGACAGGGTGTCAAGCTAATGAAGCATAGATACACAGATGACAGGCTGCAAAGCAATCCTTGTGCTTCCGGCTGTGTTCAAGTAGGTATGTAAGTATTTTACAGTCCAGGCTGGTCCAGCGGAGCAAAATAGGCTAAAAGCCTTGCCAAACCTTGAAAACATGGAAGGCAGTTTAAGAAACAATCACTGGTGAACTGAATCCCAATAAACCGTAAACGACGAGTGCCCGGGTTCGCCTTTTTTTAATTGATAAATGCAGGTAATTTAATTTTTTACAGGATCATTTATTTCTTTATAAGTAATGCATGCACCATCACCTACGCCCCGCCTTTTTTTTATGAAACCCCTTGAAACCTGAAAAATATAGATAATTTAACTCTTGATTTAACTTTACAGGTCATGCATGCACCATCACCTACCCCTCGCCCTTTTTTTATGAAACCCCTTGAAACCTGAAAAATATAGATAATTTAACTCTTGATTTAACTTTACAGGTCATGCATGCACCATCCCCTACCCCTCGCCTTTTTTAATGAAACTCCGTGAAATCTGAAAAATGTAGATAATTTACCTTTTGATTGAACTTTGCAGGTCATGCATGCACCATCACCTACCCCTCGCCTTTTTTTAATGAAACTCCGTGAAATCTGAAAAATATAGATAATTGAACTCTTGATTTAACTTTACAGGTCGTGCATGCACCATCACCTACCCCCCGCCTTTTTTTTTTATGAAACCCCTTGAAACCTGAAAATATAGATAATTTAACTCTTGATTTAACTTTACAGGTCGTGCATGCACCATCACCTACCCCTCGCCCTTTTTTATGAAACTCAGTAAAATATGATAAATATAGATAATTGAACTCTTGATTCAACTTTGCAGGTCATGCATGCACCATCACCTACCCCTCGACTTTTTTTTATGAAACTCCGTGAAATCTGAAAAATATAGATAATTTACCTCTTGATTGAACTTGACAGGTACTCCTTGATCTACATGTCCTTGAAATCATCTACCCCTGGGGGCCCGGAATTTAAACTTGAATTTAAACTTGACAGGTACTCCTTGATCTACATGTCCTTGAAATCATCTACCCCTGGGGGCCCGGAATTTAAACTTGAATTTAAACTTGACAGGTACTCCTTGATCTACATGTCCTTGAAATCATCTACCCCTGGGGGCCCGGAATTTAAACTTGAATTTAAACTTGACAGGTACTCCTTGATCTACATGTCCTTGAAATCATCTACACCTGTGGGCCCGGAATTTGCCCTTTTTGTAATGAATTTCAACGAAACCGGAGAAATGTAGATAATTTAACTCTTGATTGAACTTGACAGGTCATGCATGAACCATCACCTACCCCTGGGTTGTTGCAAGACTTTCCAGGCTGGGAGAGCGCCTTTATTGTCAAGTAGCCTCTGGTTGCATCCACCTGGGTTACAACAGCAGCAGACAGTGTGTGTGTGTGTGTGTAAGAAAAATGACAATCTAACAACACGTCACAGCCTTTATTGTCAAGTAGCCCCTGTTTGTATCGACCTGGGTTACAACAGCAGCAGACAGTGTGTGTGTGTGTAAGAAAAATGACAATCTAACAACACGTCACAAACTGTATTGTCAAGTAGCCCCTGTTTGCATCGACCTGGGTCACAACAGCAGCAGACAGTGTGTGTGTGTGTGTGTGTGTCTGTGTGTGTGTGTGTGAAAAATGGCAATCTAACAACACGCCACAACCTTTATTGCCAAGTATCCCCTGGTTGTATCGAACTGGGGCACAACAGCAGCAGTTTTTGTTTTTATAAACATAAGTGGTGGTAAGTGGTTCAAATCTAACAACACTTCATAACCTGTCTTGTTAAGTATATTGATCTGTGCATCCTCACAAACATGACTTTAGGGTATAGCGTCCCTCAATTTTAGTGGTGACTACTGCAATCTCGGGCTTACGCAGTGGTGTCCTTAACTTCACGTCCTGAGAGTGGCGCATTACTCGGATGTAACAATTTCAATTTCAATTTCAATTGACCTGGGGCACAACAGCAGCAGTCACTTTGTTTGTAAGGAAAACGACAATCGACAATAAATAAATGAATAAATTAACAAATTAACAAATTAACAAGTTAACAAATAACTAAATAACTAAATACATAAATAAAAAATAAATAAAAGTATGCCTTATTACAAGGCTTGAGGTTGAGGGGGCCAGCCCGTTTTCGAAGTGGTCTAAATCTAACAACACTTCATAACCTATATTGTCAAGTATCCCCTGTTTACATCAACCTTGGTCACAACATCAGCAGGCTGTTGTGTTGTAAGGAAAACGACAATCCACCTAAGCCGTTCTTGTTGTCTTTTATCTTTTTCTTTGGTTACAAAGGGCTGTTTTTTATCAGATGAACCATTTCAATTTCCTGCCCCCCCCCCCCCCCCCCCTTGTAAAGATGACAGGCTGTCCACCGACAGTGGTTCTACAGTTCAGTATATGCAAATGACAGGCTGTCAACCAGTTGTGGGTGTACATTTTAATTTATGCAGAGGACAGGCTGTCTGCCGCCTGTGGATCTACAGTTACTTTATGCAGATGATGGGCTGTCCGCCAGTGGTGGATGGTGGGTCTACAGTTCAGTGTATGCAGATGACTGGCTGTCCGCCAGTAGTGGGTGTACAGTTCAGTGTATGCAGATGACAGGCTGTCCGCCAGTAGTGGATGTACAGTTCAGTGTATGCAGCTGACAGGCTGTCCGCCAGTAGTGGGTGTAACAGTTTCAGTGTATGCAGATAATGCAAGATGAACATTCTGTCCGCCAGTAGTGGGTGTACAGTTCAGTGTATGCAGATGACAGGCTGTCCGCCAGTAGTGGGTGTACAGTTCAGTGTATGCAGATGACAGGCTGTCCGCCAGTAGTGGGTGTACAGTTCAGTGTATGCAGATGACAGGCTGTCCGCCAGTAGTGGGTGTACAGTTCAGTGTATGCAATGACAGGCTGTCGCCCGTAGTTGGATTACATTCAGTGTATGCAGCTGACAGGCCTGTCCGCCAGTATGGGTGTACGTTCGGTGTATCAGAACAGGCTGTCCTCCAGTAGTGGGGTGTGGGACAGTATCAGTGTTGCAGATTACGGCTGTCCGCCAGTAGTGGGTGTACATTCAGTGTATGCAGTGACAGGCCTTCCGCCATAGTGGGTGGAACAGTTCAGTTGTAATGCAGATTACAGGCTGTCCGCCAGTATGTGTGTACGTTTAGGTGTGGCGATATGAGTAAGGCGTCCGCCGAATCAAATAGTGGGTGTACAGTTCAGTGTATGCAGATGACAGGCTGTCCGCCAGTAGTGGATGTACAGTTCAGTGTATGCAGCTGACAGGCTGTCCGCCAGTAGTGGGGGTACGTTCGGTGTATGCAGATGACAGGCTGTCCGCCAGTAGTGGGTGTACAAGTTTCAGTGTATCGCAGATGACAGGCTGTCCGCCAGTAGTGGATGTACAGTTCAGTGTATGCAGATGACAGGCTGTCCGCCAGTAGTGGGTGTACAGTTCAGTTATGCAGATGACAGGCTGTCCGCCAGTAGTGGTCTACAGTTCAGAGTATGCAGATGACAGGGCTGTCTGCCAGTAGTGGGTGTACAATTCAGTGTATGCAGATGACAGGCTGTCTGCCAGTAGTGGGTGTACAGTTCAGTGTATGCAGATGACAGGCTGTCCGCCAGTAGTGGGTGTACAGTTCAGTGTATGCAGATGACAGGCTGTCCGCCAGTAGTGGGTGTACAGTTCAGTGTATGCAGATGACAGGCTGTCCCACGGTGGTGGGTCTAAAAGAGGCGACCCCCCCTCACCTGGACATTGGCTGCTGCGTCAGTGTAGCACTGTAGTTCTCGGTTGCCCCAGCCTACGTGTGGGCATGAGCAGGGGGGGAGGTGAATTTATATACTAATAATCCTGCTAATAATAATACTAAATACTAATGTACATAAAAAAATCATAATGTAAATCTGATATATCTCATATGAGATAAATACTGAATACTAAAATAAAATAAAATATAACCCGAAATATAATATAATATGATATAATACAGATATAATACAATACAACATAAATACTAAGTAACAATAATTAAAAATAAAAAGTGCATTGGCTGCCTCATCAGTGTAGCACTGGACTTATACAACAAAAGTAAAAAAATCTTTAGTAGGAAAGAGAATGCCAGCACAATGTAGAAAGACAACATACCATTTGAGCTGTGTGTGGATCCATCGCCCAGGCTGAAGTACCAGTTTAAAAGGTTTAATCCGTCCTTGCAGCTTGTAGTGTGGCCCCCGCAATGATAAATTAATAAGAGAATGCCAGCACAATGAATAAAAACAACATACCATCCAAGCCGTGTATAGATCCATCGCCCAGGCTGAAGCCCCAGTTTAATAGGTTTAATCCGTTCTTGCAGCTTGCACTGTCGGGCCCGCAGTGATTAAACTCCTCAGCCCAAATGATGTTCCCAGTGGGCACTGCAAAACATATGTGGGGCTGTATTTATAGAGGCGTATTGTGTTGTGTTGTGTTGTGTTGTGTTGTGTTGTGTTGTGTTGTGTTGTGTTGTGTTGTGACATCAAATCTGGCCTGGTGGTTGGTGGTTGGTGGTTGGTGGTTTGGTAGTTGATCAGCGTTGGTGGTGGAGTAGGTGGAGGTCACGGAACTGAATCTCACCAGGTGGTTGGTGGTTGGTGGTTGGTTGTTTGATAGTTGATCAGCATTGGTGGTGGAGTAGGTGGAGTAGGTGAAGGTTACGGAACTGAATCTCACCAGGTGGTTGGTGGTTGGTGGTTGGTGGTTGGTAGTTGATCAGCGCTGGTGGTGGAGTAGGTGGAGTAGGTGAAGGTCACGGAAATGAATCTCACCAGGTGGTTGGTGGTTGGTGGTTGGTGGTTGGTGGTTGGTGGTTGGTTGGTTGGTTGGTAGTTGATCAGCGCTGGTGGTGGAGTAGGTGGAGTAGGTGAAGGTCACGGAACTGAATCTCACCAGGTGGTTGGGGGTTGGTTGGTGGTTGGCTGATAGTTGATCAGCGTTGGTGGTGGAGTAGGTGGAGTAGGTGGAGTAGGTGGAGGTTACGGAACTAAATGTCACCAGGTGATGTTGTTGGTGGAGCAGGTGGAGAGTAGTGGTGGTATAGGTGGAGTAGGTGTTGGTTGTTGGTTTATGGTTGGTCTGTGGTTGGTTGGTTGGTGGTTGGTTGGTGGTTGACCAGAGTTGGTGGTGTAGTAGGTGGAGAGTGGTGGTGAAGGAGGTGGTGATATTTGATGGTTGATTGGTGGTTGACCAGAATTGGTGGTGTAGTAGGTGTAGGCGGTGATGGCTGGTGGTTGGTTGGTGGTTGGTTGGTGGTTGGTTGGTAGTTTGTTGGTGGTGGGGAAGGTGGAGTAGGTGGTGGTCACATAACCGAATCTGACCTGGCAGCGTTGGTGGTGGAGAGGGTGGAGAGTGGTGGTGGTTTAGGTCACAGAATGGAATCTGACCTGGCAGCGTTGGTGGTGGAGAGGGTGGAGATAGCACAGGTATCTTTGAATAGAAGCGCGGAACAGATGGGTTGGGAGCTACAGTTTCAGCCTTGATTTTGAGGCATGCCATGTTATCAGAAGACATGAGGACTGAGAAGGTGGACGTCAAAGAAGTGAATCTTACCTGGTGATGCTGGTGGTGGAGAGGGTGGAGATAGCACAGGTATCTTTTAATAAAAACACGTAACTGCTTGGTTGGGAGCTGCAGGTTCAGCCTTGCTTTTTAGGCATGCCTTGTTTTTCTGAATACAACCTCGTGGCTGAGGAGGTGGAGGTTGCAGAAGTGAATCTTACCTGGTGATGCTGGTGGTGGAGAGGGTGGAGATAGCACAGGTATCTTCGAATAGAAGCACAGAACTGCTTGGTTGGGAGCTACAGGTCAAGCCTTGCTTTTTATACATGCCTTGTTTTCAGCAGTCAACCTCCTGGCTGAGAAGGTGGAGGTCAAGGAACTGAATATTACCTGGTGATGCTGGTAGTGGAGAGGAAGGAGATAGCACGGGTATCTTTGAATCAAAGCACAAAAATGCTTGGTTGGGAGCAACAGGTCCAGCCTTGCTTTTGAGGCATGCCTTGTTATCTGAAGACAACGTTGTGGCTGAGTAGGTGGAGTTCAAGGAAGTGAATCTTACCTGCTGGCGCTGGTGGTGGAGAGGGTGGAGATAGCACAGGTATTTTCGAATAGAAGCATGGAACCGCTTGGTTGGGAGCTACAGGTCCAGCCTTGCTTTTGAGGCATGCCTTGTTATCAGAAGACACAAGGGCGATGGCGACGCAGGCAAGGTTATGGGTGCAAGTGGCTGCCAGCTCAGCCATATCTGTTGCTCCCAGAATGCATGTGATGTCATCTCCCCAGTGGTCCACCTCATGCTGCACAGTGTATCCTGTCACTAACAGACAACCTGAACAAAGGCAAATCAGTAGGTTTGGTCACAGGATCAGGCAGTTTGTTTTGAAAGTGGTGCAGTCAAGGATACTGGTGCAGGTGACTGCAAGCTCAGTACAGTGTATCCTGTCACCAAAACTCTGTACATAATAGACCATTTTATATCACTGAAAGGGGCTAAGATATATATAGATGTGCATGATAGTGTAATGGCTCATGCCGAGGTATCTATAACATGGAAATCAGGTAGTGGTGGAGCTGGTGATGAAGGAGAGGGGTTGCTTGGTAACGGGGACCCCGGCTCAAAATCTAAAAGACATGTGTAGATGTATAATAGCTAGGGACCAGCATATGATATGATGTTGACCAAAGGCGAGTATGATATCACATGGTTAAATTCAAACTGCATCATATTATATTGTATATAAATGGTAACTTTAGCCTAGTCAGACGTCCGGCATCATATAATATCATATGATGACATGAGAATGTACTGCCGTTCTTTACTGATAGCACTGCCGTTCTTTACTGATACTGTACTGCCGTTCTTTACTGATACTGCCGTTCTTTACTGTACTGCCATTCTTTACTGATAGCACATGATTAGTTATCTGTATGTAACACAGACAATCAGATACGGACCCACCTTCAGGTAGTGGTGGAGGTGGTGGTGAAGGAGAGGGCGGTGGTGAAGGAGAGGGCGGTGGTGAAGGCGGTAGTGGTGAAGGCGGTGGTGGTGGAGACGGTGGTGAGGGAGAGGGTGGTGGTGGAGGCAGTGGTGGTGGAGATGGTGGCAGAGAGAGTGGTGAAGGAGGTGGTGGTGGTGGAGGTGGAGGTGAGGGAGAGGGGTCACTTGGCAGCTGTGTGTAATAGCATGGAACGGATGGGTTGGCAGAAATGGAGCCAGTCACACGCTTCAGGCATGCCTTAGGTCCAGCCACGAGGTTGAAAGCGATGCAATCAGGGTTGCTGGTGCAGGTGGTTGCAACCTCAGCCGCATCTGTCGCGCCCTGAATGCACGTGATGTCGTCTCCATAGTGGTCCATATTGTGCTGCACAGTGTATCCGGTCACTGACAGACAACCTGAACACAGATGAATAAGTGGTTTTAGTCACAAGGTCAGGCAGTTTGTTTTGAAAGTGGCACAGTCAAGGTTATTGTTGCAGGTGGCTGCAAGCTCAGTACATTGTATCCTGTCACTGACAGACAACCTGAACACAGGATAATTAGTAGGTTTAGTTGCAGGGTCAGGCAGTTTGTTTTTGAAGTGGCACAGTCAAGGTTGTAGGTGCAGGTGGCTTCAAGCTCGGTACATTGTATCCTGTCACTGACAAACAACCTGGACACAGGTAAATTAGTAGTTTTAGTCATAGGGTCAGGCAGTTTGTTTTGAAAGTGGTGCAGTCAGGGTTATTGTTGCAGGTGGCTGCAAGCTCAACCACATATGTTGCTCCATTGATGCATGTGATGCCGTCTCCCCAGTGGTCCACATCATGCTGCACCGTGTATCCTGCCATTGACAGACAACCTGAACACAGGCAACAACAAAAAAATGAAAATTTAAACACCCAAGAATTGTCACAATGACCTCTAAGGATGTGCCCAGTGGGATTAAGGGAACCAGATTGTAAGTATGTGCTGCTCGAGCCAACATCGCATCTAGATACCAGTTACCGTGCCGGTCGACGACCCTCCGGACGGGCCCAAGCGCACTCAATGGGGTTCAAACCCCGCACCTGCCTCGATGTTTCCCCTTTGCTCTGCCACTGAGCCATTCGGTTCTGATCGGTGATGAACACAGGCAAATTAGTAGTTTTAGTCACAGGGTCTGGCAGTATGTTTGGAAGTGGCGCAGTCAAGGTTAATGTTGCAGGTGGCTGCAAGCTCAGTACATTGTATCCGGACTCCAGCAGACAACCTGAACACAGGATAATTAGTAGGTTTAGTCACAGGGTCATGCAGTTTGTTTTGAAAGTTTCACAGTCAGGGTTATTGTTGCAGGTGGCTGCAAGCTCAGCCGCATCTGTCGCTCCCTGAATGCACGTGACGTTATCTCTATAGTGGTCTTGTCACTGATGGACAAACTGAACACAGTTTAATGAGCAGTTTTAGTCACAGGGTCTGGCAGTTTGTTTTGAAAGTGGCACAGTCAAGGTTATTGGTGCAGGTGGATATTGCACGAAAAAAAGGCGTCACATGAACAAAAAAAGTGCTTAATCACTGCCTCAACATACTCTTGTCCACCTCCCCTGGCCCCTCCTTCTCATGTTAGCAGTACACCCAGCTGTTTGGTGCTGTTGACCCTGCCACTTTCTTGTAATGTGATAAAGGATAAGTCCACCTCACCTGGCCCTTCCTTCTTGTAGTAGCAGTGCACCCCTCCGTTTGCTGCAGTTGGGCCTGCCACATTATTGTAGTGTGATAAAGAATACGTCCACCTCACCTGGCCCTTCCTTCTTGTAGTAGCAGAACACCCAGCTGTTTGGCGCTGTTGAGCCTGCCACATTCTTGTAATGTGAAAAGGGATAAGGCCACCTCACCTGGTCCTTTCTTCTCTTAGTAGCAGTGCACCCCTCCGTTTGATGCTGTTGGGACTGCCGCATTCTTGATGCAGCCACCGCTGCTTCCCCATGTATGTGTTGAATGACACACAGGTGGCATCAGCGTCACACTGGGGTCGCATGACGTCGCTCAATTTGCGACGCGTCGTATGAACAAAAAATGGTGCTCAATCACTGCCTCAACGTACTCTTGTCCACCTCACCTGGACCTTCCTTCTTGTAGTAGCAGTGCACCCCTCTGTTTGCTGCTGTTGGGCCTGCCACATTCTTGATGCAGCCACCGTTGCTACCCCATGTGTTGAAGGACACACAAGTGGCGTCAGCATCACACTTGGCCCCAAGCACTTCAGCGCTCTGCCCCCTTACCCAGCAGCCGATGTCGTCTCCGTCATGGTCCACTAAGGGAGTCTTGGTGTAGCCGGAAATGTCAGGGCAGAAAGCTGCGCAAGGTGAGAGGAGGTGAGGTGTGTGTGTATGTGTGTGTGTGTGTGGGGGGGGGGGGGTGAAGGGGGGGGGGGGGGGGGGGGGGGGGGGGTGGGGGGGGGGTACCCAAGCACTTTAGCACACTGCCCCCCTATTCAGCAGCCGATGTCGTCTCCGTCATGGTCGACTAAGGGAGTCACCGTGTAACAGGAAATGTCAGGGCACACACCTGGTCCCTCCTTCTCATAGTAGCAGGGCACCCAACTGTCCGGTGCTGTCGGGCCTGCCACATTCTTGACGCAGCCACCGCTATACAAACCAGAATAGGTATGAAAAGGGGGGGCTTCAAAAACGAAAGAAAAAAACTGACCACACACCTGGTCCCTCCCTCTCATAGTAGCAGGGCACCCAGCTGTTTGCTGCTGTTGGGCCTGCCACATTCTTGTTGCAGCCACCGTTATACAAACCAGAATAGCTATGAAAAAAGGGGGCTTGAAAAACGAAAGAAAAAACCGGCCACACGCCTGGCCCTTCCTTCTCAAAGTAGCAGGGCACCCAGCTGTCCGGTAATGTTGGGCCTGCCACATTCTTGATGCAGCCACCGCTGCTTCCCCATGTGTTGAATGACACACAGGTGGCATCAGCGTCACACTGGGGTCGCATGACGTCGCTCAATTTGCGACACGTCGCACGAACAAAAACTGGTGCTCAATCACTGCCTCAACATACTCTTGTCCACCTCACCTGGCCCTTCCTTCTTGTAGTAGCAGTGCACCCCTCCGTTTGCTGCTGTTGGGCCTGCCACATTCTTGATGCAGCCACCATTGCTACCCCATGTGTTGAAGGACTGACAAGTGGCGTCAGCGTCACACTTGGCCCCAAGCACTTCAGCGCTCTGCCCCCCTACCCAGCATCCGATGTCGTCCCCATAGTGGTCGACTAAGGGAGACGTGGTGTAGCCGGAAATGTCGAGGCAGGCAACTACAGAAGGCGGGAGGAAGGGGAGGGATGTTGGATTAGGAAAATGTAGATTTGGCCCATGAAACGTACAATCGGGAAACATTCACGTCAAAAGCTATCTCGAGATAGTAATATATATATTATTACCTCGATATATATATACATATATTATTATCTCACGATAGTAATATATAACAATATGCAGCAATATGTAATTCTAATATGTAATTTAATATAATAATTATATATATAATACATATTACATATATTATACTTGTAATATATATATATATATATTAATGATATATAATATGTAACATATAATATATAGTAATACATGTAGATTTTGAAGTGCCCTTGAACAAACCTGAATCCCACCACCTGCATGCTTTCATACCCCCCCCCCCCCCCCCCCCCCCACACACACACACACACCACACACACACACACACTCCCCCCTGAATGCCACCACCTGTATGCTTTCATACACACATCCCCCCCCCCCCCCCCCCCCCCCCCCAACCAACCAACCACACCACACCACACCACACCACACCACACCACACCACACCACACCACACCACACCACACCACACCACACCACACCACACCACACCACACCACACCACACCACACACCACACACCACCACCACCACCACACACAGACACGCACACACTCCCCCCTGAATCCCACCACCTGGATGGACCCACCAATCCAGGGACCATACTGGAGGCAAGAACCTTTTTGTCCCAAAAGATCCTTTTTGGGAAAAACAAAAGTCCCACCAACCTGTCAGCCTTCTGGATGCTTCTGAAGGAGCGCTGAGCACAAGCCCAACGATGAGGGCTATGCTTGCCCTTGATAGCCAGCTGTTAGTGACCATGCTGGTGTCAAACCTGTTTCATGTGGGAAGGATGGTGGGTAGGCTGGTGGGTAGGCTGGTGGGAAGGCTGGTGGGGAGGTTAGGGTGGTGTTACGGTGGTGGGTAGGCTGGTGGGTAGGCTAGTGGGGAAGGGAGGGGGGGGTGGGGAGGGGGGGGTTAGGGTGGTGGGTAGGCTGGTGAGATGGCTGGTGGGGAGGTTAGGGTGATGTTACGGTGGTGAGTAGGGTGGTGGGTAGGGTGGTGGGAAGGCTGGTGGGGAGGTTAGGATGATGTTACGGTGGTGAGTAGGGTGGTGGGTAGGCTGGTGGGAAGGCTGGTGGGGAGGTTAGGGTGGTGTTACGGTGGTGGGTAGGCTGGTGGGTAGGCTAGTGGGGAAGGGAGGGGGGAATGGGAGGGGGGGGTTAGGGTGGTGGGTAAGCTGGTGAGATGGCTGGTGGGGAGGTTAGAGTGATGTTACGGTGGTGAGTAGGGTGGTGGGTAGGGTGGTGGAGAAGGGAGGGGGGGGATGGGAGGGGGGTGTTAGGGTGGTGGGTAGGCTGGTGGGAAGGCTGGTCGGGAGGTTAGGGTGATGTTACAGTGGTGGGTAGGGTGGTGAGTAGGGTGGTGGGTTTGGGAGGGAGAAAGGGGAGGGGGGTGTTAGGGTGGTGGGTAGGCTGGTGGGAAGGCTGGTGGGGAGGTTAGGGTGATGTTACGGTGGTGGGTAGGGTGGTGGGTAGGGTGGTGGGGTTGGGGGGGAGAAAGGGGAGGGGGGTGTTAGGGTGGTGGGTAGGCTGGTGGGAAGGCTGGTGGGGAGGTTAGGGTGCTGTTACGGTGGTGAGTAGGGTGGTGGGTAGGGTGGTGGACAAGGGAGGGGGGGGAGAATGTGGGCAAGGGTGTTGGGTAGGCTGGTGGGGAGGTTAGGGTAGTGTTAGGGTGGGGTAGGGTGGGGGGTGGGATAGTGTTAGAAATCTATTTTTTTACTCCATCATAAGAATTTTGATTTATAAATACCAGGTGAAAATAGCACGTCTGTCAAAATCTAAAAAGAAAAGAAAGCAGTACGCCAAGTCGGCGTGAATTAAGGAAGCAGTCCAAAGGGGGGCCTCGGACAACACCGGGGTGTGGGAAGGAAGAAAACGGTCAAAATGTCCGTGTAAAAACAGGGGAACTCGCACATCCCAGCCGTGGAACGATCGGAAGCCGGGGATGGGCCGGCATATGCATTGGCATTGGTCGGCATAGGTCTGCATCATCGTCGCGCCATCATCGTCTCGTCGGCATGGCGCGGCGCGGCATCATCGCATTGGTAGGCATGGGCCGGCATGGGTCGGCATGGGCCCTGGTCAGAATGGGCCCACCAATTTAAACCACCGTGTTATTAGAACGCTCTTCCCAAACCAGAGGCTGTCTCACCTGGATGTCGCTGCGTAATTGAGTAGATGCAATATGAGTCACTGAAGACCCTAACTTCGTAACGCGACGGGTAGAGTTGTGCAATGGGATGGTCGAGTGCTCGCGCCCTGCTGGTTGAAAGCGTTGTAGCAAATTCGTGTTGTGCCATCGGTTGACGCACCGCAAGTATGTATCTGTCTTCGTTCGCAACGTCTCTGTCAGACAAGACTTGTGGATGCTACGGTTCGGTTCGATCGAGCTACAGCTGCAGCTCCATCGAACGGCACCAGGATAGCTTTACCAGGTTCCCTTTTACAGGCCCCCTTTACAGACCCCCTTCTCTAGTGGTTCCGACAGACAGAGCCAGAGTGCCAGGCAGAGCCCGGGTGCCAGACAGAGCCTGTCTGGCACGCTGCCCGGCCCGAGTGCCACGCTGTCACGCTACCTGGATGGGCCTGCGTGATTAGTTTGACCCTCTCCAGAGTGCTGTGCCATAGCCCAGCTGCTCGTGCGGTCTCCTCAAGCTTTGACCCTCTCCTACAGTTGTTGGTCGTGTCTGGTGAGTTAGCTGCCTCAAGGCGTACTCTTGCCTTCACCTTTGCCCCCCTCATCATCTCCCTTCTCATCTCCTTCCCAGCTTTCGTTCTACTACACTATCCTACATCGACGGATCTGCCGTCTGGCACCTGGCGCCAACGTGGAGGGGACCGTAGCGTGGACGTGATCTGAACCCTGACGGGACGCGGGACGAGGGACGCGGGCGTGGGACGCCTGGACAGATCTCCCCTCGGACTGATCTTCCAGTCCCTTCATCTTGACCACCTTGCATCTTGACTGGAATCTTAACGGGGTAAAATTTGGCGATATTTGACGATTTGCGCGTCAGGGGGTGGGTGGGTGGGGTGGGGTGGGGGGATGTGGGGGTCACACTGTCGACCTGTCGAATGCTGCTGACGAGGCTTTGGGAGGGGAAGGGGCGTGCTGGGGGCACGGGGGCCCCCGTCCATTTGCTTGCACTGGGGCCAACCACTCCATGTTCTTTTAAAGGATCCTTTATACTTAATTGATTAATTCATGATATGTCATATACCAGCACAGCTTCTGACCTTAATTTTGTTCACACACGATCTTCAAGCTACAGTCGTTTTAGTCGTATGAATGGACCACTATCTTTCCGTGTGGCCTTGCTAATAAAAGAGAGAGAGAAAGAGAGAGAGAGAGAGAGAGAGAGAGAGAGAGAGAGAGAGAGAGAGAGAGAGAGAGAGAGAGAGAGAGAGAGAGAGCACAATAGCGACAAAGCCGCAAAATCTAGAATATATAGTCCAAGGGGAGTAGGGGACTTCAAGTCAAGAGGACAAAGCAAACAGGGAACTCCAGGTTTGCGTTTTTTTACAAGAAGGATTTTCGCCTCTGAGAGTGGGTCTCATACAGGGTACATCAGGAGGACCCCCGGCTCTGCTGCCTCAGACGCAACCAATCGTATAGCCTGCGTCCTGCGACGCAACGGACCCTTCCTTCTGGTCAACGGACCCTTCGACGTTGCGTCTGTGATGGAGGACGCAGCGCCCTGAACAACCCTGGTCCCCTACAGACGTACACTAGCCTGGACTCGAAGGATTACATGTGCGCTGCAATCATTGTAGCACTTCAGCACCAAGGCTCGTTGAGACGATGGCTGATGAGGGGGCACGAGTAAATAGTCCGGGCTAGTCATTCATAACTGTTCAACGTCCGTGTTGCTCAATGTGTGTATCAGGTAGGTTATCAGCCTACCGCTGCTAATTTGGGGGGTCTTCGGCACCCTTTTATTGGGCTTGAAAGCAGGGGGGGGGGGGGGGGGGGGGGGGGGGGGGGGCAAAAAAACGTGAAATACACCATCACAAAAAAGGGCTGAGGCACCCTTCTGCAGACCCCCCCCCCCCCCCCCCCCCCCCCCCCCCCCCCCGGCTCCGGAGCCCACTGTGCAGCCACTATCTCAACCACAAATTTGTGTTATGGTGTCTAACACTCTAACTAGGCTCATTTTTCATGGTTTTTAAAGGCCTATCCATTGAGGCTGGTCTGAAGACCATTGGGAATGTTTGAAACATAGAAAATCATCATCATCAATGTTACATTGGTTGGTGGGGCTTGAGGGTCAGGGCCCCTTGGCCCCTAATGTGCCCACTTTCAATACTCTGCAGAGGGGGTGCTACACCCAAATATGTCAGCCCTTTTGGATAGCTGATTGTGGCAGCTTCAAGGTGCACTAGGCCGCCCTGGAGCACTGGAAAGCTTACGATATGAGCTTGCAGGTGCACTAGGTTGCCTAAGGTTTGGATGAAGGTAGAGCCCAGGGAGCTGCCTAGAAGCTGCTGTTTGCAGCTCAAAAGAAAAGCATTGCATCGGGTACACAACAGAGGTTTGAGTGCAAGCTGTATGTGGTAACACTCTCGCCGCTTCACCAGCAGTTCGACACAAGGGCAAAAGCCATGGCTGCCCCCCTTCGAACCCTCGACCCCCCCCCCCCACCCACCCACCCACACCCACCCACCCACCCACCACCCTGGACCCCCTGCATCGTATCAAGCACAGGCCAGCCGTTGAAGAGAATAGTTTAGGTGGCAACAAACTCACAGTTTGACCTGCAGCTCGACGCCAGGGCAAATGCCATGGCTGCCCACCCCCCCACCCCCCCCACCCCCACCCTCTGCCCTGGGCATAATATGTGGTGGATCTCTACCCCAATAGCATAAATGGACTGGTATTTAGTAGAGGAACACTTGGGGGAACACCCTAGTTCCACTCCCATGTCATTCTGAAGGCTAGAAAAAAAGTGCCTGGAAAAAACATAATTTTGAAAATGACAGATTTTACCCTGGACCCCCCCCCCCCCCCACCCCTACCCCCCGCGGCCCCAAACTTTGGAGGACCAGCACTTTTTTCTACTGGGCCCAATTAAGAGATACAACCGGATTCTTCCTCCTGGTTGGAAGTTGCCCCCCCCTTGCTTGAAAGGGTCTATTATGGGTGAGAGGGTTGCCGCAGTGGTGCAGAAAATGGCTTGGCTTGACATTGCACATTATGGGTGAGAGGGTTGCCGCAGTGGCGCAGAAAATGGCTTGGCTTGACAGGGCACATTATGGGTGAGAGGGTTGCCGCAGTGGCGCAGAAAAGGGTGCCGAAGACCCCCTATATTTAGGGGTCGGCAACATGATTTCATATGGTATCACGTCATCATATGATATCATATGATGCCGGCGGTCTGACTAGGTAAATTTGGCCTGGGGCATAATATCATATGATATTAAATCATGTGATTTTTGTATGGTATCATATGATATCATACTCGTCTTTGGTCAACATCATATGATTTGCCGGTCCCAACCTATATTTGCTGTGTACTAAGCCAGAGCAAAGGAGGAAAGGCACTGAGTATGTCAGGAACGGAGCACCTGCTCGATGTACGGCCTGTCAGGATCACCAGGCGCCGCCCACTGCAACAAAGCTGCATGGTAGCGTCGAAAGATAGCCACCGCCTGCATGGTCTGCTTTGACCTCCCCACGTCCATCAGATCCTTGCCGGCGTAAAATACCTCCTTACAGCTCCCCCCAAACGGCATCAGGGCGGCCGCTTCATCGGACGATACCAGCCAGTCATTGCCAATGATATTGGACAACCTCGTCTCAGGTGACAGTGGCCGGGTGCCGGACTTGTTTTTTTTCTTGTTTGGAAGGGTCGAGCTTTGCTTATCGCCAGGCACCCGCCAAGTCGTATCCAGTTTTGCACGGCCGGCTAGTAGCGCATCCATGCGCTCACACCATAAGACCTGCATGGTCACATGATCTATGTACTTAGGATATGAGGTGAAGGTTATTGATACCCGTACATATATCTAGGGAACGGCAACTAATACAAGTGTTTGGAAAACTAATATTAACTAATATTATTCTATTGTCACAATAATATTAGTGTTTCAAATAAATTCGAATTTCTGGTGAGACGGCTCGTCCCACTAATATTATATACTATTATCTAATATTATTTATTCACTAATCTCATATAACATAGCTGACCAGTACATATATCCAATTGAAATAAATTTCAATAAAATGAAATAAATAAATAAATAAATAAATGAAATTAAGCGGTCAGAATCTGCCTTAATTATTTTATGGAGGAACCAGGGTTGTTCAGAGGGACCCCTAAACCTTCTTCTCGAGGCGCAGCCAGTTTTAAAATCTGCTTCTTGAGACGCAACCGGTTTCAAAATCCTTGTCTGCGACGCAACGGACCCCCCTAACTCTGCGTCTGCGACCCACCAGACCCTCTGATATGCAGTGGACCGACAAAATCTGTGTCTCGAACGCAACCGACTCACTCCATCTGCATCTGCATCGATGCAGCAGACTCTTCGACGCTGTGTCTGTAGCGCAAGAAGCAGCGTCCTAGCCAAACCTGGTAAGAACTAACAATCAAATTACGGGGTGTCAAATTGGTTGGGACAGCACTCGGGGAAATGGCTGAAATGCGGAACGCGTGCGAACGGCATTACGCAATGCGATAGTCATTTTAGGTAGATGTTTACATATGATATAAAGCGAGCTAAGATGTGAAGCCCTAGCCATAGTCTCGTTAGCATATTTGGCCTGCCTGTGGACTGTAGCATACCTACCTTCCTACCTTCCTACCTGCCTGCCTGCCTCCCTGCCTGCATGCCTGCCTCCCTGCATACATACATACATACATACATGCATACATACATACATACATACATACATACATACATACATACATACATACATACATACATACATACATACATACATACATACATACATACATACATACATACATACATACATACATACATACATACATACATACATACATACATACATACATACATACATACATACATACATACATACATACATACATACATACATACATACATACATACATACATACATACATACATACATACATACATACATACATACATACATACATACATACATACATACATACATACATACATACATACATACATACATACATACATACATACATACATACATACATACATACATACATACATACATACATACATACATACATACATACATACATACATACATACATACATACATACATACATACATACATACATACATACATACATACACACATACAAAAATCCTCCTTGAACAAGAAAAAATTGACATCATATGAGTACAAAATGTCATATCAACGCAACGTCATTCAAAATGAATCCTCGGTGTCGCTGGTTTGTGTCGGGAGACCCACCTGCCGGGTTGATGATCCTTTCACAACTTAAAAAAAAAACGTTATGTCACCCCGATTGTATTTTCTTCTCCGTAGTTTGATTTGCAGTTCAGACTATCTATGTTTCGAAATTACCCCAATGTCACGATGTTAATGAAAATATAATAATTGGTGTGATTTCTCCCTGAAATGATGCACTTTATTTTCAGCTACACGCAGCAGCTTCTAGGCAGCTCCCTGAGCCAGCCACTGGGCTAAGCCTCAAAACTTCAGCAGCGCTGGACAGATGAATACGTCAGCTTCAAGGTGCACCAGGGATATTTTTTTCAAATAAAAAAGAGGAAATCTTATTCCTTTTTATTTGATCCCTCCCTATTTTCCTACCAATACAGCATCCTTATTCCGATTTTGGTCGATTTGGGTCATTTTTAGTCAATTTCAGTAAAAAAAAAACTTTTTTTATTTTTAGGTTTCTTATTCCGGCAATTTTGGCCAAAACGGGGTCTCTTATTCCAATCGGAATGTATTCCCGAAAAACATATCCCTCAGGTGCACTAGGTTACTTTAGGTTTGGCTGATTAGCCAGCTAGGCGAAGCTGCTGCTTGTAGCCAAAAAGACAAACGCTAATATGATGCACATTTTACCTGCTCAATCGCACAGGCAGCTGCCTCGCACCGAAGGTCCTCCAGCGTCCCACACACCTTCAACAATGTCGCCTGGTGGGTCGCAGGAGCGCCCGCCAACATGGCCGCCAAAGACGCAGCGAATCTGGAGATGAGTGCGCTGCACCGGGTGTGAATGTAGTGTGAGGGTGGCAGCGCCGAGCGTACACGGCCCCGCAAGTCCTGCGCACTTTTCATCATCCCGGGCAATATCTGTTGTACCTTCTCCATCGATGTTAAGTCGACGAGCAGGCCCAGCTCAACCTTGCAGGCGTTTCGCATCTTTCCATCGTCAGCAGATTGCGCTTGGCATGCCAGGCAGGTCCAGCTGGCAGGCTCCCGCCCACCGCACGGTGAAGTCCTCAGCACGACCCCGTCTTTGCAGACTGGACATGGCAGCGGACGGCACATGTCAGGCCCCTCACAACGTGCGCACTCACACAAGAATGACTTTGACGTGAGGAGTGCATTGCGGCGGGCCTGCTCCGGGACCTCAATGTACGGTATGTAGGAGAAGGTAACTCGCTCGCCAGCTGCAATGGCCTGGATGGCAGTGTAGACAAGCTGGCCAGTCTTACTGCTGTAGGTCACGTTAGGGAAGCAAGAGTGCTCGACCTTGGATCCGGTCTCAAACAAAGCCGTGTACGGTGCCTTGGGCGCCACGCCGCCGGGCACGATCGTGTCATGGGCCGGGATGTTGTTCAGGCCGAAAAAGTCATGTGCATTGTAATGGCTGATGAGGATGACGCGTTGTGCAACCTCGTAGTCTAAGCCAAGCTTTGATGCAGAAGCAAGCTGCCTGAAAAATAGCAGCAAATTTCAGTCAGAGAGAAGTTATGGAAGAGGGTTGAGACTTGCGAGCATCGCACAGTGTTTGTTTAAAGGATTTGGGCAAGGGGGGGGCAACTTCAAACCAAAATGACCCCATCATCCAATTTTGTAGATATCATAGAGGATAAAGAATCCGGCTTTATTTCTCAATCTGGCCCAGTAGAACAAAAGTAGTGGTCCTTCAAAGTTTGGGGCCGCGGGGGGGGGGGGGGGGGGGGGGGGGGGGGGGGGGGGGGTCGAGGGAAAAATCTGAAATTTTCAAAACATTATGCACTTTTCAGGCACTTTTTTCTAGCCCGCAGAATGACATGGGAGTGGAACTAGGGTGTTTCTCCAAGTGTTCCCCTATTAAATACCAGTCCATTTATGCTATTGGGGTAGGGATCCACCACATATTATGCCCAGGGCAGAGGGGGGGGGGGGGGGGGGGGTCCAGGGTTTCTCTGGTTAACGGTGTTACACAATTTAATTGTGGTCCAGCCGCACAGTAATCAAAAACAAAAAAAATATCATTAGGAATAAGTCATCTAGTCAACCCTATAATTGAGAAAGTACAGTAAGCCAATTAACTAAGATCTAGTGAAGGGGGGTGGGGGTGGGCGTGGGGGGGGTACCTCCGTAACACAAAAACTCATTCCATATCAAAGGATTGAAACAAATTCCAAAGGCACAGTTCTAGCCCAGAAAAGAATCTAAATAATCTAAATATCTAAGCGTACAAAAACCAATCTATGCAAATTAAGCCAGAAGGTGCTAGTTTCTATAATTGTCATTCTATGTGTTTATGTCTAAGGCGTCTCTGATGTCCGCCCTCCAGCTTGTCCTGTCTTGGGCCAGTAGGTACCAATTTGGATACATGTTGGTGGCTTGGAGATCAGGGTCTCTCTCTCTCTCTCTCTCTCTCTCTCTCTCTCTCTCTCTCTCTCTCTCTCTCTCTCTCTCTCTCTCTCTCTCTCTCTCTCTCTCTCTCTCTCTCTCCACACCCACACAACGCCCTAACCAACATGTTTACAACGACATACAGAGCGAGACCTCATGGTATTTCACTGCTTCTTCTTTTTCCCTTTCCGTCACTGTGCGTCTGTTTTCGTTCTGGTGCCTTGTGCTATTTTATGTTATTCGATGGACCAACAATCGAAGCGGCACTACCTGCGACAACTGGACAAGTGCAATAAACAATTGCTT
The DNA here is from genome assembly GCA_013435795.1 of Chlamydomonas sp. ICE-L. Classification (NCBI taxonomy): domain Eukaryota; kingdom Viridiplantae; phylum Chlorophyta; class Chlorophyceae; order Chlamydomonadales; family Chlamydomonadaceae; genus Chlamydomonas; species Chlamydomonas sp. ICE-L. Next base: position 9,231,381 of record JACBWV010000552.1, read on the forward strand.
TGCGGCGACCACGGAAATTAGAGCGCCATCAGAATAATCTTGCGTGCTTGGCTGCAGACGAACAGAAGTCGAGATTCAGCAGCACATCAAAGCATTTGATTACCAGTTTTTTCCAGCCTTTGATCGCTCCGGCAGCAGCTGATGGTGCGGCGGCAAGGTTGTAACATTGGTGATGATCATTTTATATGCTCCAAACATTCCCAATGGTCTCGAGACCAACCTCAATGGATAGGCCTTTGAAAACTTTGTAAAATGAGCATTATTAGACACCATAACACTAAGTGGTGGCTGAGGTAGTGGCTGTACAGTGAGTTCCGGAGCCAAGGGGGGGGGGGGGGGGGGAGGGGTCTGCAGAAGGGGGCCTTCACACATTTTTGTGATGGGGTCTATCCCTTTTTTTGCCCCCCCCCCCCCCCCCCCCCCCCCCCTGGATTTTGGCATAATTTTTTAATAATTGGCAGTGCTCGATGCCTAGACCTGTCATGGGTTTGAGGAGATGAAAACATTAGAAATTCAATTTTACTTACATTCTGGCTCGACCAAAAACTCATGTATTGGTCGCATCTAGGGTTTAGGGTTTAGGAATTTCGGTCATAATGGTAGAGGGTTGAGGGCATAGTATCAAAGATGTGTGTGTAGCAAGGGTAGTTGTGCTGGGTGTGCCTACTCTTTTGTAGGAGTGGCTACGCCATTCAAACTAAATCCTCGTTGTTGCTTGTTTGAGTCGGGAGGCCCACCTCCTGGGGTGAAATACCTTAGTACAACTAAACAACAAAAAATAAATTTATCTGAAATCAAGCCCACAATATAAACACAACACAGGACAAATAGTTTTTTCAAAAGAAGGATTTTTGCCTCATATATAGAGAGCTGAGGTGAGGTGGGGTGATGGGGGGCAGGTGTGGTGGCTGATGTTTTGAGGTGGTGGGATGATGTTTTGGGGTAGTGGGGTGATGTTTAGAGGTGGTTGGGTAGTGGTGGTGTGGCGGAACTAAAGGTTATCCTGCTACAAGCCTATCCTGATACAAGCAAGACTATCCTGCTACAGGTGGGAGGTCTCAGACAGTGTAGAAGGGTGGGTTTTTAAGTCTCCGTGCACTAGGCTACAGAGATTAGATGTGATTGGAGCTTACCTTAGCACATCACATCTCAACTCACAGTTTGTATTCCGGCAGCCGAAGTGCTGGATTGGAGTTATGAGTGTGGGTGGGTGGGTGTGGGGGGGTGGGGAGATGATGTTTGTGTGTGTGTCTGTGTGTGGGTGTGTGGGTGGGTGAGTGTGTGTGTGTGTGGGGGGGGGGGGGGGGGGTAGCATGGGTGCGTGCATGCACAACTCACAGTTTGCATTCCGGCAGCCGAAGTGCTGCACACGCCTCGGGAGAGTCAATGGGCGGGTGGAACATGCTCAGTACTGCCTGAATGAATGAAGGGGGAGAGGTGCCACAAGGAATTTTAGAGGACATCAGGGTACTACATTTTGTCAATTAGGTCAGCCTCTTATGCGCAACTGCCATTTTTTTTAGCCTCGAAAGCGCAACTGCCTTGAATTTTTTTTGCGCTACCAGCAAAGTGCAACTGCCTTTTAAAAAACTGCGCGTTTCGCACAACTGGTATTTTTTGTCAGGACAAAGGGACTGTTCCAGCTGGACCCCCACCACTTGGCTGGCTTCCTTATTACCTCTGCCTGGCTCCCCTCCCCCTACCTGTATCTACCCCCCCTGGCTGGATCCCCACCACTTGGCTGGCTTCCCTATTACGTCTGCCGGGCTCCCCTCCCCCTACCTGTATCTACCCTCCCTGGCTGGATCCCCACCACTTGGCTGGCTTCCCTATTACGTCTGCTGGGCTCCCCTCCCCCTACCTGTATCTACCCCCCCTGGCTGGATCCCCACCACTTGGCTGGCTTCCCTATTACGTCTGCCGGGCTCCCCTTCCCCTACCTGGATCTACCCCCCCTGGCAGGATCCCCGCCACTTGGCTGGCTTCCTTATTACATACGCCTGGCTCCCCCCCCCTCCGCCCTACCTAGATCTACCTCCCCCGGCTGGCTCCCCTCACCGGCTGGCTGGATCCACTCCCTATGCACCACCATACCAGGGTACTTCAAAGCGCGCGCCAATTTGATGTTTGTGTTATTTAAGCGCTGACCAATTAGACAAAATGTAGTACCCTGCACCATACACCAGTGCCATGCATCACCATGCACCACTCACTATGCATTGCCACAGACCACCATACGCCACCATGCACCATCATGGTTTGTTTTGGGAGACCCACCTCCTGGGGTGAGATTCCTTTCACAGATTTAAAAAAAGAAGAAAAATCACCATGCACCATAAAGAATCAGTGCCATGCATCACCATGCACCACACACTATGCATTGCCACAGACTACCATACGCCACCATGCACCATTATGGTTTGTTTCGGGAAACCCACCTCCTGGGGTGAAATTCCTTTCACAACTTCAAAAACAAATCACCATGCATCACTATGAAACCGCCATGAACCACTGTGCATTGCCACTAGGTATCTCCACTAGGTCGAGGGTTGGTATCTTCGCGTGGGACTACGGGACTACGAAGTAGGCTCTGGGGGCGGCTGGGCGGGACTACTGCCCAGAAAAAAGTAGTCGCCTTATATTAAAAAACCTAAGTGCGCCTACTCTTTCGTAGGAGTGGCAACGCCATTCAAACTGAATCCTCGGTGTTGCCACGCTGGTTGGTGTCGGGAGACCTGAAATACCTTTCACAACTAAAATAATGGCAACAGACCATCATACGGATAGGAGAGTTTGTAGCAGAGGATCAAATGCACTTCTTGATGGAATGTCATGTACTCTATCTGAGAAGAGTAATGTCTTTGTATACCTAATACAATTTATTAAAAAATGCGCTAAGAAGCGCACAATTAAATTATTATCCAATATGAGATGATGATTTGATTATATAGGCCCCCCGACGTTTAAACGATTTTTTGGGGTTCAGTACATCAATGCCTTTTCTTTTTAGCCCTTCTTGTCACTGTTGGGCAAGTCCCTTTAGCCTAATTGGCCTACCCCTGGACTGTAACGTACATACATTAAGTAGGAATCGAGCATGCATGTCATAGTGGCCAATGCCTATAATATGATAATGGTAATGAGCCCTGGCCTATTAAGAGGATGGAAACACCTTGTTACATTTATTCACATAAATGACAAGAAACCGAATGTTAAATTATATTATTCACATATTTATATTATTCACATATGTGACAAGAAACCGAATGTTGAATTATTATCTGCATAGCACGAACTCCAGGCCCCCATCGTTTACAATTTGTTGGGGTTCAGTTCACTAGTGCTTGTTTTTTAAACTGCTTTCCTGTGTTGAAGGTTGGACACGTGAACACGTCCCATTAGCCTATGTGGCTACCCCTGGACTGTACAATACATACCCAGATCACCATACCTCACCATGCATTACCATGCACTACCATGCACCAGCGCAGTGGTATGTATGATGTATCACCATGCATTGCCATACACGGTATACCACCATTATGCACCACCATGCACCACCATGCACTACCATTCACTGCCATGCACCACCATGCACCACCATGCACTAACTTGTATGTATGTTTGTTACAGTCCAGGGGTAGGCCAAACAGGTTAAAGGGACTTGCCCAACCGTGATAGGAAGGGCTTAAAAATAAAAGGCATTGATTAACATGCATCACCATTAGGGAACGGCAACATGATATAATATGATATCATGTCATCACATGATATCATACTCACCTTGGCCCAAAATCATATGCCCCTAATCACCATGCCCCCAGTGAAGCACCATGCTACATCAACTAACCTGTTGGAGCTGGCTTTTAGCGCTTTTGAATGCGCCCAGGAGTCCCTCCCCTCTCGCGTTTTTGGCAAAGACGAGCGTTGCAGCCTCTGCCAGCACCACATCACCTGGGGCGAAAGCACGGCGCGCAACAACCACGCGGCCAAGTGCAGATCCTGAGGGCACGATTTGGACCCCATCCAAGGATTCCGCGACCGACGCGTCGGTGTTTGCCTGATCACCATCATGCTTCTCCCCTAGGTCTTTCACACTCAAGTCATGCAAACGTGACGATGTGATCTGGGCCTTCTGGTGATTCTTGCAAGCTGCCTTGTGCAGCTTCCAGTCCAACTTCTGACATTCTTTTGAGCAATAGGAAATAATGTGGCAAGCGGCATAGGCTTGCATGCCTTTTGCCGGGCGCTCGCAAGAAGCGCATACAACTAGATTGCTGCCAGTAGACATGATCAAGAAATATCGATCGTCGCCAAACTATTAATTTCGACTGGGTATCAGAAATGCGGAAGTGTGATAGCGCGCTGCAGAAAACACGGCGTCGCGTTTGGGGAGGCCAAACGTACACAGAGGAATCTTTGGGCTCCGAAGGGTACGGGAGTAAAGAAGCTGGCGGAAGATGCGAGTGAGAAAGGGCGATGGAAGCAACATTTTTAACAACTCAGTGCACCCGTTTTCTTCACGGGTTGCTTGAACCCTGACCCTGCCCGCTCCTGAGCCTTCGGCTTTACCGCGTGATTGAAAGTGTTTAGGTTTCATCGGGGTTGTTCAGGACGCTGCGTCTGCGACTTCGAAAGTTCCGTCGCTTCCTGAGACGCAACGGGGGGGGGGGGGGGGGGGGGGGGGGGGGGGGGGGGGGGGGTCCGTTGCGTCGCACACGCAGCTTCAGTGGGGTTGCAGGGGAGGGGGAGTCACTGTGGCGGGATTGTGGGTGGGTGGGTGGGTGTGGGGGAGTCCGACAAACCCTAGGGTACAGCCAGGTGCAGCCCAGGTTGGCTATGGGTCGGTTATGGGTCGGTTGCTGGTCGGTTGCGGTTCGGTTGCGGTTCGGTTGCGGGTCAGGACGCAGGCTATGAAATTGGCGACATTTATAACGCGATCTTCGTATCATCATAGGTCGATGTGTCTACACATCAGCTCTAGCTATGTACATGATTGTGTCCTGATGGACCCAAGGTCCTATAGTATTTAGTATGGACAAGTCAAATTCAGCCCTGGGCTAAGAAGAGGAAAAATATAACGCCTAGAGGGGCGTGGTGTTAAGGGGGCCCTCCCGTATGCCGCAGCTGGGGAGAGTTACCATGGCAGACATAGTAAGTGTCACCCTCCAGGCGGTAGGTACTTCATGTGACGTGTGGCAAAAATGCTGGTACAGGAGGCGATAGATTCTCTGTGCAGCTTACATATAAGTTTGTAAGGCTAAGCAGAGAATGTACACAAAAGTATCAGCACCGGATCAGCACCGGTATTTTTATTCTGAATGGCATAACTTGGTGAAGGTGGTAAGACCTTGCCAGGTACCATGTACCGCTATGTATGTATGTTACAGTCCAGGGGTAGGCCAAATAGGCTTACGGAGTTAAGGGACTTGCCCAACAGTAATAGGAAGGGCTAACAAATAGAAAAACATTGATGTACTGACCCCCACGTAATCGTTTTACCGACAGGTGGCCTGAGTACCATACTTTGACCACGAAATGTAGGCATTAATAACCCACAACATAATACCAACTTTGGTGGGCATTGGATCGGGTTGGTTTTATCTAGTTTATAATGACTTGTGACTATGTGAGCTAAATACATATACGACGGCGAACTGTGTGGGGCTTTGTTCGCGTTTACATTTTCCTTTTTTTGCTACCGTACTGAAGACGGCGAGCAGCCAAATTGCTGGCCAAAGCCGTGTAACCAAGTTTAAGTTCAACTTCAAGTAGGGCAAACACAACAGGAATCTTGAATACACCCCACCTTTTTGACTTTTACCACTGAGCCACTCTTTTTTCACACTGTAGAGTTGGATGGAACTAAATTGCCTGTAAACAATTGGTACCTAAACTCCTAAAGACCTAAACCCTAAGCAGTCTAGCCTGGGTGGTAGCTGCATGGAAGCTGTCCTGGCCTGGAATATTGAATTCTATCCCTGCCCTGCCCTGGGGAGGTAGACCACGCACCTCCAGAGAGGGTGGAAAGCAGGGTACTACATGGCGTCAGGGTACTTCAGGAGGACCCCCAGCTCTGCTGCCTGAGACGCTACCAATTGTATAGCCTGCGTCCTGCTACGCAACGGATCCTTCCTTCTGGTCAACGGACCCTCCAGATTTTGCATCCTGCGACGCAACAGACCCTTTGACTGGCCTCGAATATTGAAATCTGTCCTTGCCCTGCCCTGGTAGGGTAGACCGCGCACTTCTAGAGAGGGTGGAAAGACATGGATAGGGGCCGGGAGGGGTGCAGGGAGGGTCCTCCTGGGATTCAAGTGAAAAACTAAACTAAATGAGGTTCGGGTGTTTGACTGGCAGGCGTTGAGCAGCCCGGAGTTGGCTGAAGAACCAAGTTGCAATTAAAAATACAAAAATCCATGCCAGAAACACCCTAACACTCAATGGGAAAACCATCGATGTACCTAAACATTTATATAACTGTGTTGAAGTGCTTGCAATCTGCGAACGGTACTGGGGTGTGGTACAGCGTTGTTCAGGACGCTGCGTCCTCCATCGCAGACGCAACGTCGAAGAGTCTGTTGCGTCGCAGGACGCATCGAGGGGAGGGTCTGTTGCATCGCAAAAGGCTATACAATTGGTTGCGTCCTAGGCAGCAGAGCTGGGGTCTTCATGAAGTAACCTGGTGTGGTAGTGTTCGACCTACCCATATTTATTCTGACTGTTGAGGGGGAGCAGCTTGAAAGTTGATGTAACACGTAATCAAACCCGCCAAGCCCTGAAATAGATCTGTGGAGAGGCCATAGACCTATAATCGCACATGAGCACTCCAACATCTCAACAATGAACAACACTAACCCAAACTCAAACCCAAAACCAAAGTCCAATCCAACCCCAAACCCAAACATAACCCACCCAAACCCAAACACAACCCATTCTCTTTACCAGAGCGGCAAGTCTCTATCATTCATTTGTTCGAGTCTCATGTAACAAATTTAAGCGTCTTTCATCAGGGGATGGCATTGGCCACCTTAACGCAAGCCTAGTTATAAATGAATCTAAATGCTGTGAACAGGGTTGTTCCAGACGCTGCGTCTTCTGTTGCAGACGCAACGTCGAAGAGTTTCTTTCATCCCAGGACGCAACGTGGGGAGGGTCCGTTGACCAGAAGGAAGGGCCCTTAGCGTCTCAGGACTCTTGCTATAAAATTTGTTGCGTCTCAGGCAGCAGAGCTGGGGGTCCTGCTGAAGTACCCTAGCTGCAAACACTGGGAAAACACCTACCTACCTAAACTCCTACCCTACCCCTACCTACTTAAGCTCCTTACCTCCTTAAACTACCTGCTTAAAGTCCATCAAAGACCTGCCCATATTTAACTGGTTAGAGATCCCTGGTCAACATATAGGAATGCATGTGAGGTGAGGAACCAGATGGTCTTATTACTTTTTGTGTGTGTGTGTGTGTGTGTGTGGTGGTGGTGGTGGTGGTGGTGGTAGTGGTGGGGGATAAAAGCTTCTTTGACAGTCTACATGAAATACTATATCCTGGTAGGCTTGTGTCTGACGTATGCCAACGCCAATGCAGCAGTGCCAGCTAGCCATTAACAGGTTCTGTGCAGTCTTGCTTGTAGCCTTTCATATCCGCTACCAGCAGCAGCTTCTTGGCAGCTCCCCTGGCTTGATACCCAGCCAAACCTGAAGCGAAGTAGTGCATCTGGAAGCTGATAGAATCAGATTTCCAGTACTGTTGACATATTGGGGCTTAGTCCAGAGGCTGGATCATGGAGCTGCTTAGAAGCTTCTGCTTGCAGGCGAAAAGAAAAGCTATGGTCTTGCTTGGTCTGCCCCTTTGTGTGATGGCAGTCACCCCAGAAAGGAATGACATCTGTAAACTTATTGCAGGCCCTTTTTATGGCGCGTGTTTCTACTTCTGGGAGCGTTGGCCAGCTGCGATGTAGCTTCGACGTTATCTAAGGAAGGGATCCAAGGTAGGGTTGGCATCGGTCATCTCATTGCAGGCCCTTATTTTGTAACGTTTCTTTTTTACTTCAGGAAACGTTGGCAAGCTATGATGTAGCTTCAACATTATCCAAGGAAGGGTTGGCAACTGCCAACTCATTGCTAGCCCTTTTTATGGCGTTTTTCCTCCTTTTGGGAGCGTTGGGGAGCTGCGATGTAGCTTCACCGTAATCCAAGGAAGGGATCCAAGGAAGGGATGGAATCTGTCATCTCATTTCAGGCCCTTTTTATGGCGTTTCTTGTTACTTCTGGTAACATTGGCAAGCTGCGATGTAGCTTCAACATTATCCAAGGAAGGGTTGGCAACTGTCAACTCATCGCCGGCCCTTTTTTATGGCGCTTTTTTCTGCTTCTGGGAATGTTGGCGAGCTGCGCTGTAGCTCCAACGTTATCCAAGGAAGGGATGGAATCTGTCATCTCATTTCAGGCCCTTTTAATGTAACGTTTTTTGTACTTCAGGAAACACTGGCAAGCTATGATGTAGCTTCAACATTATCCAAGGAAGGGTTTGCAACTGTCAACTCATTGCCGGCCCTTTTTTATGGCGCTTTTTCTGCTTCTGGGAACGTTGGCGAGCTGCGCTGTTGCGTCAGCTTCGCTCGGGATAGTGGAACCTGCCTCAGGTAGTATGTCTTCGTCCTCTGGTGTGTGCAGGGCCAACCCGCCCTTAGGGGGCTCTGTTCAGTCTTGCTTCATCTCACCCTCGCTAGCGTAGTAGTCATCCCAGCAAGGTATGGCATCTGCCAACTCATTGCAGGCCCTTTTTTTTTTTTTTTCTTCCTCTGGGAATGTTGGCTAGCTGCCATGTACCTTCGAGGTTATCTAAGGAAGGGATCCAAGGAAGGGATGGCATTGGTCAACTCATTGCAGGCCCTTTTTTGTAACATTTCTTATTTACTTCAGGAAACGTTTGCAAGATGCGATGTAGCTCCAACGTTATCTAAGGAAGGGATCCAAGGAAGGGATCCAAGGAAGGGAGGGCATCTGTCATCTCATTGCCGGCCCTTTTTTATGGCGTTTCTTTCTGCTTCTGGGAGCGTTGGCGAGCTGCGATGTAGCGCTAGCTTCGCTCGGGATGAGCACACCTGCCTCAGGAAATGCATCCTTGTCCTCTGGTGTTTGAAGAGCCAGCCAGCCCTTAGGGGGCTCTGTACAGTCTTGCTTTATCTCACCCTCACTAGCGTAGTAGTCATCCCAGCAGGGTATGGCATCTGTAGCCTCATTGAAAGCCCTGTTGGTGGATTTTATCAAAAGTTAGTGTTGTGTGGGGTAAACAGTTGCTAGCTGAATGCCCTGCTCCCCGTCACCAGCCCTTTTGGCGCTCTGTACAATCTTGCTTCATCCCACCCTCGCTAGCGTAGTAGTCATCCCAGCGAGGGATGGCACCAGCAGCCTCATTGAAAGCCCTGTTGGTGGATTTTATCAAAAGTTAGTGTTGTGTGGGGTAAACAGTTGCTAGCTGAATGCCCTGCTCCCCGTCACCAGCCCTTTTGGCGCTCTGTACAATCTTGCTTCATCCCACCCTCGCTAGCGTAGTAGTCATCCCAGCGAGGGATGGCACCAGCAGCCTCATTGAAAGCCCTGTCAGAGGATTTCTTCACAAGTTAGTGTTGTGTGGGGTAAACAGTTGCTAGCTGAATGCCCTGCTCCCCGTCACCAGCCCTTTTGGCGCTCTGTACAATCTTGCTTCATCCCACCCTCGCTAGCGTAGTAGTCATCCCAGCGAGGGATGGCACCAGCAGCCTCATTGAAAGCCCTGTCAGTGGATTTCTTCACAAGTTAGTGTTGTGTGGGGTAAACAGTTGGTAGCTGAATGCCCCTCTCCCTGTTGCCAGCCCTTCGAGGGCTCTTTGCAGCCTTGCTTTATCTCACCCTCGCTAGTATGGTAGTCATCCCAGCAAAGAATGGCACCAGTGGCTGCATTAAAAGCTGTAATAAGGTGTACTATTAATACATATTTTGTTTTGATGGTGGTCGGCCCCAGTGCAAGCAAACGGGCTGGCCCCCTCAACCTTACGCTTCGTAATACGGCGTACTATCTATTTATTTATTTAGTGACCATGGCTCCGGCATGATTGGGGTGGGGGGATGGGTGGGGTGGGGGGGCCCGAACCAATACATTATAGTTTATCAAGAGGGACAGTAGCAGACACACACATGTGAATGCGCACCTTATCGTGGCTTGGCTCATGTCGTTCTCAACAGCTGGTGTGGGGGATGAGGGTGGGGTGGGGGGGGCCGAACCAATACATTTTGGGTTGTCAGGAGGGGCAGTAGCAGACACAATCATTAGTCATGGCGCACATAACGATGACTTAGGTCATATAATCCTCAAGGACAAGGGGGGTTGGGGGTTGGGGGTGGCGAACCAATACATTCTAGGTAATCAGGAGGGACGTTAGCAGGCACACACATGTGGGGGTCGACAATATGATATCATGTCATAACCCTGGCTAAGACCATCATGCTGTTGTCAGGAAGGGTTGGCTCCGAATCTAGACACTCAAGATTAGCAGGTGGTTGAACCCAGAGCAAGGAAAATGGCTAGCCCCCTCAACCTAACGCCTCGTAATAAGGCGAACTATGTATGTATTGATTTATATTATAGATTAGCAGGAGGGACAGTGCCAGCCATATACATCAGTAACAGCGCACTTAACCCTGGCTAAGACCATCATGCTGCTGTCAGGAAGGCTTCGCTCTGAATCTAGACACTCAAGATTAGCAGGTGGTTGAACCCAGTGCAAGGACAATGGCTAGCCCCCTCAACCTAACACCTCGTAATAAGGCGAACTATGTATGTATTGATTTATATTATAGATTAGCAGGAGGGACAGTGCCAGCCATATACATCAGTTGCAGCGCACCTTATCATTGCTAAGGCCATCATGCTGTTGGCAGCAAGGGGTGGCTTCGAATCTAGGTAGTCTAAGATAGCAGGAGGGACAGCTGTAGTCACACACATCAGTAACAGCACACCTTCTCATCGCTTGGACCATGTTCTTCTGAGTGGCAAGGGGTGGCTCCAAATCAAGACAGTCTAGATTAGCAGGAGGGACAGTGTCAGTCACACATAAAAGTAACAGCGCACCTAATCCTGGCCTTAACCATCATGCTGTTGTCAGGAAGGGTTGGCTCCGAATCTAGACAGTCTAGATTAGCAGGAGGGACAGTTTCAGTCACAATTAAGTAACAGCGCACTTAACCCTGGCTAAGACCATCATGCTGCTGTCAGGAAGGGTTGGCTCCGAATCTAGACAGTCAAGATTAGCAGGTGGTTGGACCCAGTGCAAGCAAACGGGCGGGCCCCCTCAACCTTAAGCCTCGTAATAAGGCGTACTATGTATATATTGATTCATATTATAGATTGGCAGGATGGACAGTGTCAGTCACACACCACAGTAATAGTGCACCTAATCTTTGCTTGGACCATGCCCTTCTGAACGTCAACGGGGGTGGCTCCGAATCAAGACATTATAGATGATGAGGAGGGACAGTGTCAGTCACACGTATTAGTAACAGCGCACCTTATCATTGCTCGGACCATGTCCTTTTCATCGGGAGGGAGGGAGGAAGGGAGGGAGGGAGGGAGGGAGGGAGGGAGGGAGGAAGGGAGGGAGTAACATATATTAGTCACACATATTAGTAACAGCGCACCTTATCATTGCTCGGACCATGTTGTTGATCACAGCAGGGGGGGGCTCCGGGAAGTTTCTGGGCAGTCTTCCTCCCAGAGCTCTCTTGTCGAACACCCAGTCTCCACCGATCGTTTTACCTTTTAGCAGTTCACCTGCGGCCAGTGCATAGCAATCGAAGTGACAAACAATAGGAGAGGACGACACCACTACCTCACCCTCACCACCCCACCATCACCCTCACCACCCCACCCTCACGACCATCACCTCACCCTCACCACCATAACCTCACCATCATCAACTCAACCTCACTCCTACCACCATCACTCCACCCTCACCACCATCACCCTCATCATCCCCATCCCCATCCCCATCAGTGTCACCCTCATTATCATCATCATCATCATTATCATCCTCGCCGTCATGCAACACACCATCAGCATCATCATCCTCATCACCATCAGTGTCACCCTCCTCCTCATCATCATCATTATCACCCTCACCTTCATCACACACCCTCACCACCTCACCACCAACACCATTACCCCACTCTCACCACCCTCACCCTCATCATCCCCATCACTATCAGTGTCGCCCTCATCATAATTATCATCGCCATCATCACCCTCACCGTTATGCGACGGACATGCTACCTATACAAGGACTAGCATGCGCCAATCCCGCCTGTCGTCTGGGAGCGCATATGACTAGGGAACGGCAAATCATATGATGTTGACCAAAGACGAGTATGATATCATGTGATATCATACAAAAATCATATGGTTTAATATCATACGATATGGTGCCCCAGGCCAAAGTTACCTGGTCAGACAGCCGGCATCATATGATATCATATTGCCCATCCCTACATATGACAGATTTAGTGAATGATGTACAACCGTCGCCCAAATCTCTCTTCCATTCCATAAAGGAGCCATGCCATGAGCTCATCCGCAGCCTCACTTCCATTCCTTCTTCTTCCCCTCCTCCTTCTTCTCACCCTCATCATGATCTTGAAGCTGCCTAATACTTGTGTATTTGGGCGGTACTAGCAAGTCTTAGGCAGCCCTCTTTTAGCTGCCTAATACAATGCATATTCTAAGACTTCGCCTGACATGCATGCATGCATGCTCATGTGCCCGTCCTACCCGTCTTCCCTCATCATCCTTACCCTCACACCCTCTCCTCCCCCTCCTCCTCCTCATCATCATACATCAAGTGTACTACTTAGACTACGCCTGCCATGAATTCATGCTCATGCGCCTGTCCCACCTGTCCTCAGGAAACGCATATGATAGGTGTAGTGGATGATGTATAATGGTCACCAAAAACTCTCTTCCATGCCCGAATCATAAGGCCGCTGAGCAATGAGCTCATCTCCACTCTCAGCCCCCTCATTATCATCATCATCATCATCATTATCACCGTCACCCTCACTATCACTGTCACCCTCACCATCACTGACACCCTCATCATCACCATCACTGTCTACTTCATCATCACCTTACCCTCATCACCCTCACCCTCCTCAACCTCACCACCATCACCCTCACCATCGTGCAACACGTGAGCAACACGTATGCTACTTATACTTCACCTGGCATGTGCCTAGCCTACCTGTCCTCCCTCATCATCCCCCCCCTCCCCCCCCATCCTCCTTCTCATCATCACACAACATGTATAATACTTACACTACGCCTGTCATGCATTCATGCTCATGTACTCAACCTACCTGTCTTCAGGAATCGCATAGGATAGGTGTAGTGGATGATTTAGAAAGGTCGCCCAAACCTCTCTTCCATGCCTGCATCATAAGGCGGCTGAGCAATGAGCTCATCTCCACCCCCAGCCCTCTCATTACCATCATCATCGTCATCACCACCACCATCACCCTCACCCTCACTGTCACCTTCATCATCACCTTTCCCTCATCACCATCACCCTCACCACCATGACCACTACCCTCACCCTCATAACCCGCACCATCATGCAACACGTATGTTACTTAAACTACAACCAGCATGTTCCCAACCTACCTGTCTTTAGGAATCGCATGGGATAGGTGTAGTGGATGAAGTAGAAAGGTCGCCCAAACCTCTCTTCCATGCCAGCATCATAAGGTGGCTGTGCAATGAGCTCCGGCACAAGATCGATTTTCTTGAGGCCCACCATCCACGCTGCCATGGCGAATGCGTACATCTCTTGTACCCAGCCCCATCCAGAGCCCTTCTGCTCGACAAAGTGGGCAGGAATTTGTTTGTGAGTGAGTATGTGTGTGTGTGCGGGAGGGTGAGTGTGTGTGTGGGTGGGGTGGGGGGGAGCCGGGAAGGAAAAAACCCATCCAGAACCTTTCTGCTCCACAAAGTGGCTAGGAGTTTGTTTGTGTGTGCGCGAGTGAGTGCGTGCGTGGGTATATGTGTGTGTGTGTGTGTGTTTGGGTGGGGGGGAGGGGGGGCGAGAAGGGGCAAAGGCACAATATCGATTTTATTGAGGCCCACCATCCAAGCTGTCATGGCGAAGGCGCACATCTCTTGCAGCCAGCCCCAGCCAGAGCCTTTCTGCAAAACAAAGGGGTTGCGGTGAGGAGGCGCGTGTGTAAGTGGTGGCAGTGGTGTGTGATGGTGGTGTGTGTTTGTGTGTGTGTGTGTGTGTTGAGGTGGGGTGGAGGGTGGGGGGCAAAGGGACACGTTTGATTCTCTTGAGGCCCACCATCCACGCTGCCATGGCGAATGCGTACATCTCTTGGACCCAGCCCCATCCACAGTCTGTCTGCTCGACAAAATGGGTGGAATTTGTTAGTGTGTGCGTGTGTGTGTGCGTGGGTATGTGTGTGAGAGTGTGTGTGTGTGTGGGGTGGGTGGGTGGGTGGGGGGGGGGGGGGGGGGGGGAGAGGGGCAAAGGGACAAGTTTGATTTTCTTGAGGCCCACCATCTACGCTGCCATGGCAAAGGGGTACATCTCTTGTACCCAGCCCCATCCAGAGCTTTTCTGCTCGACAAAGTGGGTAGGAGTTTGTTAGTGTGTGTGCGTGTGTGTGTGCGTGTGTGTGGGTGTGTGCGTGCGTGTATGTGTGTGTATGTGTGTGTGCATGTGTGTGTAGTGCGTGTATGTGTGTGTGTGGGTGGGTGGGGGGGGAGTTTGTTTGTGTGGGTGCGGATGTGTGTGTGCGTGGCTATATGTGTGTGTCTGGGGGTTGGGGGGTTGGGGGATTGGGGGGGCATAGGAACAAGATTGATTTTCTTGGGGACCACCATGCACGCTGCCATGGCGAAGGCGTACATTTCTTGTACCCAGCCCCACCCAGAGTCTTTCTGCTAAAAAAAGGGGTTGCGGTAAGGCGGCGTGTGTGTAAGTGGTGGCAGTGGTGTGTGTGATGGTGGTGTATGCGTATGTGTATGTGTGTGTGTGTGTACAGGGGGGGTGGGTGGGGTGGGTGGGTGGGTGGGGGGCAGGAAGGTATACATTTCTTGTAACCAGTCCCATCTAGAGCCTTTCCGAAGAAAAAAAGGGTTGAGGGGCAGAGGCGTGTGTGTTAGTGGTGGCAGTGGTGGGTGGTGGTGGGTGTATGTGTGTGTGTGTGTGTGTGTGTGTGGGGGGGGGGGGGGGGGGGGGGGAAGGCTGGAGACATGCCTTGACTCAATATGCGTGTTTGTGTGTGTGCGTGTGTGGGGGGGAGGGTGTGTGTGTGTGTGTGTGTGTGTGTGTGTGTGTGTGGGGGGGGGGGGGGGGGGGGGGGGGGTAGAGACATGCCTTGACTCTATGTGTGTGTGTGTGCGTGTGTGGAGGTGGTGGTGGCAGGAGACATGCCTCGACTCAATACGTGCATCTGTGTGTGTTTGTGTGTGTGCGAGTGTATGTGTGTGTGTGTTTGGGTGGGTGGATGGGTGGGGGGGGGGGGGGGGAGACATGCCTCGACTCAATACGAGCATCTATGTGTGTGTGTGTGTGTGGCAGTATGTATGTGTGTGTGGTAGAGTGTGTGTATATGTGTGTGTGTGAGAGTCCAGGAGAACTCAAGAATGCCAACAAATGATACGAGCAGAGCAGGACATCATTTAGAATAAATGTAACGCCGAGGAGTGAGGTTTAGGGTGCCAGCCTGTTTGCTTGCGCTGGGGCCAACCAAGACTAGTGCACACAATGTATGTGAGGGGAAGGGGGGGGAGGGGGGGGGGGGGCTGGAGACATGAACACACACATACACAATAACTGGGGCCAACCAAGACTAGTGCACACAATGTATGTGAGGGGGAAGGGGGGGGAGGGGGGGGGGGGGGGGGGGGGGGGGGGGGGGCTGGAGACATGCACACACACACACACATACACAATAACTGGGGCCAACCAAGACTAGTGCACACAATGTATGTGAGGGGGAAGGGGGGGGGGGGGGGGGGGGGGGGCTGGAGACATGCACACACACACACCACACATACACAATAACCGGGGGCCAACCAAGACTAGTGCACACAATGTATGTGAGGGGGAAGGGGGGGGGGGGGGGGGGGGGGGGGGGGGGGGGGAGGGGCTGGAGACATGCACACACACACATACACAATAACTGGGGCCAACCAAGACTAGTGCACACAATGTATGTGAGGGGGAGGGGGGGGGGGGGGGGGGGGGGGGGGGGGGGGCTGGAGACATGCACACACACACACACACATACACAATAACTGGGGCCAACCAAGACTAGTGCACACAATGTATGTGAGGGGGAAGGGGGGTGGGGGGGGTGGGGGGGGGCTGGAGACATGCACACACACACACACATACACAATAACTGGGGCCAACCAAGACTAGTGCACACAATGCATGTGAGGGGGAAGGGGGGGGAGGGGTGGGGGGGTGGGGGGGGGCTGGAGACATGCACACACACACACACATACACAATAACTGGGGCCAACCAAGACTAGTGCACACAATGTATGTGAGGGGGAAGGGGGGGGGGGGGGGGGGCTGGAGACATGCACACACACACACACACATACACAATAACTGGGGCCAACCAAGACTAGTGCACACAATGTATGTGAGGGGGAAGGGGGGGGGGGGGGGGGGGGGAGGGGCTGGAGACATGCACACACACACATACACAATAACTGGGGCCAACCAAGACTAGTGCACACAATGTATGTGAGGGGGAAGGGGGGGGGGGGGGGGGGCTGGAGACATGCACACACACACACACACATACACAATAACTGGGGCCAACCAAGACTAGTGCACACAATGTATGTGAGGGGGAAGGGGGGGGGGGGGGGGGGGGGGGGGGGGAGGGGCTGGAGACATGCACACACACACATACACAATAACTGGGGCCAACCAAGACTAGTGCACACAATGTATGTGAGGGGGAGGGGGGGGGGGGGGGGGGGGGGGGGGGGCTGGAGACATGCACACACACACACACACATACACAATAACTGGGGCCAACCAAGACTAGTGCACACAATGTATGTGAGGGGGAAGGGGGGTGGGGGGGGGGTGGGGGGGGGCTGGAGACATGCACACACACACACACATACACAATAACTGGGGCCAACCAAGACTAGTGCACACAATGCATGTGAGGGGGAAGGGGGGGGAGGGGGGGGGGGGGGGGGGGGGGGGCTGGAGACATGCACACACACACACACATACACAATAACTGGGGCCAACCAAGACTAGTGCACACAATGTATGTGAGGGGGAAGGGGGGGGGGGGGGGGGGGAGGGCTGGAGACATGCACACACACACATACACAATAACTGGGGCCAACCAAGACTAGTGCACACAATGTATGTGAGGGGGAAGGGGGGGGGGGGGGGGG
Organism: Chlamydomonas sp. ICE-L; assembly: GCA_013435795.1. Taxonomy (NCBI): domain Eukaryota; kingdom Viridiplantae; phylum Chlorophyta; class Chlorophyceae; order Chlamydomonadales; family Chlamydomonadaceae; genus Chlamydomonas; species Chlamydomonas sp. ICE-L. Next base: position 9,248,844 of record JACBWV010000552.1, read on the forward strand.
GGGGGGGGCTGGAGACATGCACACACACACACATACACAATAACTGGGGGCAACCAAGACCAGTACACACGATAAGGATTCTCGCATAGAAGGAAACCGGGTTTTGATGATTATGGTGGTGGTGATGATGGTGATGGTGGTGATGGTGATGATGATGATGATGATGGTGATGGTGGTGATGGTGGTGATGGTGGTGGTGATGATGATGGTGGTGATGGTGGTGATGGTGGTGATGATGATGATGATGATGATGGTGATGGTGGTGATGGTGGTGATGATGATGATGATGATGATGGTGGTGATGGTGGTGATGATGGTGATGATGATGATGATGATGGTGATGGTGGTGATGGTGGTGATGGTGGTGATGATGATGATGATGGTGATTACATTTTCTTGGTGCCCTAATGGACTCCAAATGTGCCCGCAGCTAATGTGGCATGGGAGCTATTAAACCTACCTTTCTAATTATTAATTATTCTACTTATTAATTATAATACATATTAATGATTAATTCTAAATTTAAAATAATAAATAATTATTAATTATTAATTATAAATTATAATTATTAATTATAATACATACAGACTGATATTTACGATGCCCTGTCTGAGAATACACATTACAATACTTAACATTCAAAGTGACACATACAACGCATAGTACAGGTTGTACGACAACCTTTGCAGTACGATTCTATTATACTACAACATTTGGAGTACAATTTGTATGCCGCCCACCTAGGGTTTATGATTTAGGGTCTAGGGATTTTAACCAGCTTTAGAGCCTCAGGATCCTTGTACACCGAGACCAATGCATTTAACCACATCTTACGCCACGTAGGGTCCTAGTGTTTAGTGTTTAGTGTTTAGGGCTTAGTGTTTAGGGTTTAGGAATTCGAATTTAACCCACCGTCATAGCCCAAGGATCTTTGGACACAAAGACCGAAACATTTGACCACATCAGCATAAATTTCTCCTAGGGTTTAGGGTCTAGGCATTAGAGCACCTTCTGAGCTGTTCTGAGCCTCAGGTGTTTTGTACACAAAGACCAATGCATTTGACCAGATCTTCATAATCTCCAAACATAGCCCTGGGGTTTAGGGTTTAGGGTCTAGAGATTAACGCACCTTCTGAGCCTCAGGATCTTTGTACACTGAGACGGAAACATTTGACCAGATCTGCATAACCTTCTCCATGTCAGCAAAAGTCATGAACACTGGACTGCTTCCAATGGGTGCGATCTCCCACAGTTGCTTGTCGTCTTGGATGCCTGTATGCCTGATGGGTTGAGTTGGGTAGGGTTCAGGGTTGTTTTGGTTTGGTTGGGCTAAGTTATGTCGGGGTGTTTTGTGTTGAGGCAATCTCCCACAAGTGCTTGACGTCTTGGATGCCTGTATGCCTGATGGGTTGTGCAGTGTTGTGTTGCGTTGGTTTGGTTGGGCTGGGTTGGTTTGCGTTGAGGCGATCTCCCACGATTGCTTGTCGTCTTGGACGCCAGTATGCATGATGAGTTGTGTTGTGTTGGGTTGGGCTGGGTTGGGCTGGGTTGGGTTGTGTCGGGGTGGTTTGTGTTGAGGCAATCTCCCATAGTTGCTTGTCGTCTTGAATGCCAGTATGCCTGATGGGTTGTGCAGTGTTGGTTTGGTTTGGTTTGCTTGGGTAGGGTTGTGTTGTGTGTTGTGTGTTGTCATGAACACTGGACTGCTTCCAATGGGTGCGATCTCCCACAGTTGCTTCTCGTGTTGGATGCCTGCATGCCTGATGGGTTGTGTTGTGTTATGTTGGGTAGGGATGGGTTGTGTTGGTTTGGTTTGGTTTGGTTAGGTTGGGTTGGGTTGGGTTGGGTTGGGTTGGGTTGAACCGGGATTCATTCCCCATCAACACCACCACCAACAACACACCACCACCAAAAACACCACCAATAACAAAAAGGTGAATCTGTCCCCAGCCAACCCAGTATCTGACGGCCTCACCTTTTGACGATGGGAACACTCTTTTCAGAGGTAGGCTCTATATAGAAAAAGGGGAAAGCGGCTGGGTCGTCCCCTTTCATAAGGTTAGGGATCGGACGCAGCATGATGTGGTCCGGCTCCGACATGAAGACATACTTTTCAGGGATGTTTGCGATCTTCACCCATTGCTTGAATCCCCATGGCCTATTTAGGACCACGTACCGCTGGTGGGGCACTACGGACTCTGGGAGGGGGTCCACCACCACCGTGGGGATCTCGTGCATCAGCCTGTCAGGGGGGTAGGGGAAGCTGGTCAGCACTTAGCTGGACAGCACTTAGCTGGTTAACAGTTAGCTGGTCAGCACTTAGCTGGTTAGCACTTAGCTGGTCAGCACGTAGCTGGTCTGAACTTAGCTGGACAGCACCAAGCTGGTCAGCACTTGGGTTTAGGTGGTTTAGGTTAAGGTGGTTTAGGATTTAGGTGGTTAAGATCCAGGTGGTTTAGGGGTTAGGTGGTCTAGGATTTAGTTGGTTAAGATCCAGGTGGTTTAGGGATTAGGTGGTTTAGGATTTAGGTGGTTAAGATCCAGGTGGTTTAGGGATTAGGTGGTTTAGAATTTAGGTGGTTAAGATCCAGGTGGTTTAGGATTTAGGTGGTTATGATCCAGGTCGTTAAGGTTTAGGTGGTTAAGGTGGTTTCGGTGGTTAAGATCCAGGTGGTTTAGGTTTAGGTGGTTTAGATGGTTTAGTTTAGGTGGTTTAGGAAAATAATTGCTGACCAGATTCCCCATACCTGTCCGAGGCCCCCCCCCGTGGAGCAGGAGCATGAAGCCCCCCATCCCACAGGCCGGCCCCCACTCAGCACCTACCTGTCCAAGGCCCCCCCTATGGAGCAGGTGCGTGAAGCCCCCCATCTCTCAGGCCGACCCCCACTCAGCACCTACCTGTCCGAGGCCCCCCCATGGAGCAGGCGGGTGAAGCCCCCCATCTCACAGGCCGCCCCCCACTCAGCACGGCACTGGGCCCGAATCTTCCGGAAGTGGTAATAGTGAATCCGCATACACCACTCCACACCCTGGCCTTGGGTAGAGGTGATGATATGAAAGGGGCGAGGATTAGCCGGCGGCTGAAAGCGGTTAAGGGCTCGGACGGCCTCCAATCTGTCCAACGCCTGTTCCCATGTCACTGAGCTGTTTTTCCATGCGAAGGTTGAGAATGTCTGTCGCATATCGATGGCTTTGCTGGAACCCACAGTCCAGCCCACGCCATCTCCTGGAATCATCACAGGTTGACATGTTCAAATAAATTGTATTGCTGGAACACACAGTCCAGCTACCGCCATCTCTGGAATCATCACATGTGAACATGTTGAAATAAATTGTGTAGCTGGAACCCACAGTCCAGCCCACACCATCTCCTGTATCATCACATCTTGACATGTTTAATTACATTGTATTGCTGGAACCCACAGTCCAGCTACCGCCATCTCTGGAATCATCACATGTGAACATGTTGTAATAAATTGTGTAGCTGGAACCCACAGTCCAGCCCACACCATCTCCTGTATCATCACATCTTGACATGTTTAATTACATTGTATTGCTGGAACCCACAGTCTAGCCCACATCATCTTCTGGAATCATCATCTGTTGACATGTTGAGATCGATCGTATTGCTGGAACCAACAGTCCAACCCACGCCATCTCCTGGAATCATGACATGTTGACATGCGGAAATAAATGGTGTAAGACATATCAAGGTGGTTGGCCCCAGTGCAAGCAAATGGTCTGGCCCCCTAAACCTCACGCCTCGAAATAAGGCATACTATTTATTTATTTAGATATATCCAACCAGGAGTGAAAAATATATATTTATTTATTATACATATATTTATTTATGTTTATTCCGAGTTCTTGGTTTATTCATTATTTTTATCTATTCAATCTTTATATTTATTCGTATTTATTTATTAAGACATCTCTAACCAAAAATGAAAAAGAAAGAGCTGCAAACGTCATGCCTTAAAAACCTAATGGGGGCTGCCCCCCCCCCACCACCAAAATTAAATATAAATACCCTTAAAACAACTGTAACCTTCAAAATTTCCAATTCATGACTAAACTAATGCTCAACCTGCATCGCAAAGCACCCACCAGCACCACCATTACAAGACCAACCCATACCCCAGCCAAAACTGCATCGCAACCAACACCCATCAGCACCACCATTACAAGTCCAACCCATACCCCAGCTGACACTGCATCGCAACCAGGACCCACCAGCCATCATAGGTGATGCCACCTCCATGTTGTGCAAGTACTTCAACCAACACTTTACTTCAGCCAGCACCCACCAGCACCACCATTACAAATGCAAACCATACCCCAACCAACACTGTACTTCAACCAGCACCCACCAGCACCACCATTACAAATGCAAACCATACCCCAACCAACACTGTACTTCAACCAGCACCCACCAGCACCACCATGACAAATGCAAACCATACCCCAACCAACACTGTACTTCAACCAGCACCCACCAGCACCACCATTACAAATGCAAATCATACCCCAACCAACACTGTACTTCAACCAGCACCCACCAGCACCACCATGACAAATGCAAACCATACCCCAACCAACACTGTACTTCAACCAGCACCCACCAGCACCACCATTACAAATGCAAACCATACCCCAACCAACACTGTACTTCAACCAGCACCCACCAGCACCACCATTACAAATGCTAACCATACCCCAACCAACACTGTACTTCAACCAGCACCCACCAGCACCACCACTACAAATTCAAACCATACCCCAACCAACATTGTACTTCAACCGGCACCCACCAGCACCACCATTACAAATTCAAACCATACCCCAACCAACACTGTACTTCAACCAGCACTCACCAGCACCACCATTACAAATTCAAACCATACCCCAACCAACACTGTACTTCAACCAGCACCCACCAGCACCACCACTACAAATTCAAACCATACCCCAACCAACACTGTTCTTCAACCAGAACCCACCAGCCTTCATAGAAGATGCCACCTCCATGTTGTGCAAGTAATGATAACGCCTGGTGGGGCGTGGTGTTAAGGGAGCCCGTCGTACGCGGGTGGGGAGCGGTCTCCTACCTCAACTGGACAAGCTACCATCGCGGTTGACGACGACCTGCAACGTCAAGAGCGACCGAAGGGGGAGTCGAACCCCCGACTCTTCATTCTTTAGCAATCTGGTCTACCACTAGACCATCGTAATCGCTAAAGAGGCTATGTTGTGCAAGTACTTCAACCAACACTGAAGTTCAAACAACACTGCTGGCAGCTCAGACCACACAGGGCGAAAATCATGGAACTATACAGGCCTATCTAAATAAATAATTGAAGTCGCTTGATGCATAGAGGCAAGGCTATACAAGAAGCTGAACCAGTGCATTGTCAGGACCCACTCAGCACCAGCACCAGCACCCACCAGCCTTCATAGGAGATGCCACTTCCATGTTGTGCAAGTACTTCAACCAACACTGCTGGTAGTTGTTACCACACAGTGATTCGTTCCCACACCAGATCCAGATGTTTGGGGCTAGACTGCTGGGGTCGGTAGGGGTGTAGGAAAGCAACGCATCGCAGCACTCTGCAGCCGAACCTGATGCAAGGGGACATTTGTGTCAGGAGTGGTGAGTGAGCAAGCATGTAACATTTCCCAGGACACACTCACTAACACACACATGGCAACACGCACACACACACACATTTGGCAACACACACGCACACACACAGCAACATGCATGCACACGGCAACACGCACGCACAAGCGTGCACACACACACACACGGCAACACGCACGCACAAACGCACACACACACACACGGCAACCCACACGCACGCACGCACACACAAGCACACAAACACGGCAACACTTACACACACAGCAACACGCACACACACACGCACGCACGCAAACCGCACCTTTCTTATGGTGGGTGCCATACACGATTGCTTTGGCCCAGAAGTCGAGACGGGGGTAAGCATAGCATTGGCTAACTTCATAGCTGTCCATGGTAGGAATGAGGGAGGTAGTGGATTTGAAGGAGGCCGTGCCAACTGGCGTTGCTCCAGTTTTTAGGGGATGCAGGAAGGCCGTGTCAACTGGCGTTGCACTAGTGTGCTCGCCATCTGCCAGGGACTTCTGGAGGGCTGTAGAACAGTCTTGCAGGCGGCCCTGGTCGTGAAGTTCGCGATGCAACATGCTTGCTGTGTGTGTGTGGAGCTCCAAGTTAGAGTACACTACAATAGAGATGATGCATGTGGCTGGGATGACCAGCCATAGATTGTTCCATGGCCTCACTCTAGACCTTCGGCTCTCAGCGGCCTGCATGGCCGTGCCGTGCTAACAGTCAGGTATGCTACTGCTATATCTGATGCTAGCTCTGCTGCTGCTGCTGGTAGTGGTGGTGGTGCAGCGAGCTGTGGTGCTGCTGCTTTGGCTGTGTCGTGCCACCAGTCAGGTGTACTACTGCTATATCTGCTGCTGGTGCTGCTGACGCTGGTAGTGGTGGTGGTGCAGTGAGCCGTGGCGGTGCTGCTGCTGTGGCTGTATTGTGCTGCCAGTCAGTTGTGACCAGGTGTTCTACTCCTCTATCTGCTACTAAATATGCTGCTGCTGCTGCTGCTGCTGCTCCTGCTCCTGCTGCTGGTGTAGTGAGATACAGCAAAGTGTACTACTGCTAAAGATGCTGCTGCTGCTACTGCCCCTCCCCTGTGCTACCAGAGACGTGTGGCCAGGAGTTCTAACGCTGTAGCTGCTGTGATGCCACAGCTGCACCTGATTTTGCTGGTTCGTCAGCGTCTGGTGCTTATGCTTCAAGTGCTTACGATGGTGTTGGTGTTGGGGTTGCTGATGGTGTTGGTGTTGGTGTTGGTGTAAGTGTTGGTGTTGGTGTCTGTGTCTGTGTTGCTGATGGTGTTGCTGCCGCTGCTGCTGCTACCTCTGCCCCTGCTCTGCCAGGGAGTGGTGGCCAAGTGTTCAACTGCCGCTGCTGCTGCTGCTGCTGCTGCTGCTGCTAAAGTCGTTTCTGTATGTTGTCTCGTTTGTGTGCGACAAGAATCCTTATCCCTGAGTCCTCTGAAGATGGGGGTGGGGGTGGTGGATAGAGGGGTGGGGGTGCAGAAGGCATGCAGCCTTCATGGCAGGAGCCATGTCAAAGAACTTAAAATTCAAGATTCAGCCGCAATCTGATGGGGACGTCCGATGGGGAAGGCGCGAACTGGTAAGCGGAATTAGGATGGATGAGATCTCATGCGCATGCGTAACTGTTGGGTTGAAAAGTCAACAATTGTAGGTAAGCAGATGAAAAGAAGGAGAGAAAGGAGCGGACGCAAAAGAAGCGAACAGGAAAAAACGAAGAAGGAAGGTGCAACACATCGCATCGCAGCGGGTCATACCTTGGACCAACCTTGGACAAACAGACCTTAGATCTACGGTGATGGTGACACAGCAAATTTTCGGGGTACTGAAATCGTGCATTTCGACCAGGTTAGGGGGGGTTCGGCCCTGATTTCGACTGTCTCCGAATCCTTGAGACAGGCCGGATCCTTGAGACAGGAATCAGGTAGCTAGGTAGCAGACGTGGCCACGTGGGACATGCCCGAGTACCCACTCAAAAGCGCACGGGGGCACGAGGCATACGGTACCCGATAGCGGAGGGACCCCGAACTCCTCCTGCTCAATTTGACGGGTTTTAGTGTGTGAAAATCCAATCGCGTCACCATGATGCCCATACAATTTCAATCTTGCGGTAAAGCGGTGGGCTTGGGAGTCGGCAGGGTCAGGGTTCAAGCTACCCGTGAAGAAAACGGGTGAGCTGAGTTGATAAAGGTTGCTCCCGTCGCCCTTTCTCACACTCATATTTTGCCAGGTTCAGTAATTTCTTACTCTCCGTGTACGCTTGCCCTCCTCGAACGCGACGCCATATTTTCTACAGCACGCTATCACACATCCGCACTTTTGATACCCAGACGAAATTGATAGTTTGGTGACCCGACACTGGTATTCGAAATTTCTTGATCATGTCTGCTGGCAGTAGTCTGGTTGTATGCGCTTTTTGCTATAGCGAGCGCTCTAATCAGGCAGCGCCGGGAAAAGGCATGCAGATTTGTGCCGCTTGCCGCAGTATTTCCTATTGCTCGCGAGAATGTCAGAAGTCGGACTGGAAGCAGCACAAGGCAGCGTGCAAGAATCATCAGCAGGCGCAGTTCACATCGTCACTTCAGGACTTGACATTGAGAGACCTGGGGGAGATGCATGATGGTGGGCAGGCGAAAATCGACGTGGAATCTGTGGATGGGGTCCACATCGTGCCCTCGGGAACCGCACTTGGCCGCGTAGTTGTTGCGCGCCGTGCTTTCGCTCCTGGTGATGTGGTCCTGGCAGAGGCCCCAACGCTCGTCTTTGCCAAAACCGAGAGAGGAAGGGCCCCGGAACTCCTGAGCGCATTCAAAAGTGCTAATAGTCAGCGCCAACAGGTCAGTTGGTGTTGCATGGTGATTCCATTCATAGGAAGCATGGTGATGCATGGTCGTGCATTATAGTGAATAGTGGTGCCTAGCTAATGGATGGTGCATGGTGATGTATGGTGGCGCATGGTGGCGTATGTATGGTGGTCCATGGCAATTCATACATGCATGGTGGTGCATATATATTGGGGTGCGGTGGTGCATGAGGAGTGGATCCAGCTAGAGGGCAGTGAAGGATCCAGCTAGGATAGGGGGGGTAGATCCAGCCAGCCAGCCAGGGGGAGGGGAGACAGCCAGAGGTAATAAGGAAGCCATCCAAGCAGTGGGGATCCAGCTGGAGCAGTCCCTCTGTCCTCTAAGCCTTCCTCGTAAAACACCTTTTGCCCCCCCTCCGTTCAGGCAGTACTGAGCATTTTCCACCCACCCATGTGTGCCCCCCCCCCCCCCCTTCATTATTCAGGCAGTACTGAGCATGTTCCACCCACCCATTGACTCTCCCGAGGCGTGTGCAGCACTTCGGCTACCAGACAACAGACTGTGAGTTGCTTGTAAAGTTGTGATGCGATAAGCTTAAATTATATTTGTTATGTTTTGTGCTTAAATTGTGGGCTTGATGCAATTTAAATGCCTTGCTACAATGCGAGCGTTTTTAGGCACAATCAATCGACATGTGCGCAATTGTAATGTTCATTTTCTGAAACGTTGGCTGGAGCATCATTTAAGCCGGATACTTAATCTTTCTGAGCGACCCGTTTGTGGCTTGACTGAAGCACCGGCCCAATCATTAGCTATGACTGAAGCACCGGCCCAATCATTAGCTATGACTAACCTGTTTAATCTCATCTGGAAGACTTCTTACCCTAGCCAATGGGCTGCAGCTGCCTTGGTACCCGTACCCAAATCCAAAGGCAGTGTGTATGACAAGGACAACTATCGAGGTCTTGCGGTGAGCAACTCCATAGGAAAGATCTTCTCCCTTTGCATGCTACGTAGACTAGATGATTGGTCAGAAGAATTCAACCTCAGAGCCGCTGGCCAATATGGATTTAGAAGTGGTAGGGGTACTGCAGATGCATCATTCATTCTTAACCATATTGTAGATAAATATAGAGAAAAGAAAAAACCACTCTTTGTGGCTTTTGTTGATTTCAAGAAGGCTTATGATTGGGTCAACAGAGACTTGCTATGGGATTGCTTAGCAAGGCTAGGAGTCAAGGACCCCTATCTCAGTATTCTGAAGTCCATGTATATTCATGTTGTTTTCCAAGTTCGCCTACATGGGGACATTGGATCCTCCTTTCCATCCCTTGTAGGAGTTAAACAAGGAGACCCCCTATCCCCACTCCTATTCGGTCTGTTCATTGATAGAATTGAATCGTTCCTCCAATCCAAGCTCCCAAATGTAGGGGCTGAGCTTAGGGGAAAGATTCTGCAACTGTTACTTTATGCTGATGACCTAGCTATAATGGCAGAATCCCCGGCAGATATGCAAGCGATGCTTGACTGTCTGAGAGATTTCTGTGAGGCTACTAAGATGGCTGTGAATATAAAGAAAACTGAGATTGTCGTTTTCAACAAGCAATTCTGTGATGAGGCCCGCATGGATCCTGATTACAAATTTGTCTATGATGGAGCACAACTTTCTACAAAGTTATCTTTTATCTACTTGGGATCCCTCTTTGTGGATGGTGACTCAAGCAATCGTGCAAAAGCTGCTTTTTCTAGGATGCTCACTAAGGCCCAAAAGGCACACCACATGCTCCGTAGGCGATGCCATACTATGGAGATATACAATATTGATATTCTCACCCACCTGTTTGATTCTCTTGTACAACCTATCCTGAATTTTGGCTGTGAGGTGTGGGCTCCTTCTATTCTGAACAACACACTTATCTCAAATGACCATGCTTGTGAGAAATGGCATAGAGGTATACTTAAACAAATGTTGGGTGTTTGCCAATCTACTACATCTAATATTATCATGGAAGAGCTGGGTAGAACCCCGTTGTGTTTTGCTTGGCTTAAACAAGCTTTGCGCTTCTGGAACAAGACCATACATAAAGAACCTGAGGATCTCATTAGAATGGCTCTTGAGGAATCTTTTGACTCCAACACTGGCTGGGTTCATGACTTGCGTTGTGCTCTCCACAAGCTAGGATCCAGTAAAAACATCAACATTTTGGAGGCTGTCGATGTCGAAGGTATTATGTCTGAAGTTTTTGAGTCATGGAGGTTTAAGTACCCAAGTGACACCAATGCAGTTAGAGACATCCCTGATGAGAGAAGGGTTGGCTTTAAACGCCTCCGATACCAAAAATGGTTCGCAGCCAACAGCAATGATGAGAATGGCTTGATTCCCTTTACATCCGCCTTACATAAGCAGGATCAGATTCGTTCTATAGCACAGTTTAGAATGGGTTCCCATTGGCTGAACACAGAAAGAATGAGGGTGGTGGATAGAGCACACATCCCTCGCTCAATGAGACACTGTCAAATGTGTGGGTTCCAAAAACCTGAGGATGAAATGCATATGTTTGAGTGCCCTTTTTATAATGATATTCGCCTCCGCTACCAGAAGCTGTTTACAGATATTTATAGGCATGTCCATGAGGATACCAACTTAACCGTATGGAATGTGGAATTCTGCGATTCCACATTCAGAACCTTTATGAATGGAAATGGCACTAAGTCTTTTTGGAGCAACCTAGCCGACTATCTTTCTACTTGTAGAAGAGCAAGACAGGAAGCCCTGGACTGCTTAGTGGCACCGTAATTTATCATCCCTTTTTTTCTTCTTCTTGTGACTTCTCATTTGTTAGCTTCTTACCTCCGCCACTGTAAGTGGTTGAGATCTGGGTCCGGCTCTAAGGGGTTTAATACCTACGCCACCAAAACGGTGGTTGGGAGTTTGGTTTGTTTGTCCTCGACACACCCCTGATGTAATGGGGGTTTTTGCTTTGTGGGTGCTTTTTCTTTTTGTTTAAAGCACAGAGTCTCATACACCCTCGCGGTGTCAAGTAGACTTTAACATGTAATGTAATGTAATGTAATGTAATGTAGAAGCAGTTTTAATTACTCGCTTAAGACTCAGTTAAATCTCAGTTATATGGCCATAACTGATTTTAAAATGTCCGTTATAGCCTCAGTTAAACCTCAGTTATGTGGCCATTATTGATTTTAAAAAGTCCGTTATAGCCTCAGTTAAACCTCAGTTCTCCGAGTCAGAGTACTTGTGCATTAGTGTTCGGGTCTTGAGGCCCCTTATGAATTCAGGGGTAGGGGTAGCTACTTACAGAACCAAAAATGTATGCGGTAGCTACTTACAGATCCAAAAATAGTATTGCCTTCCTGTGCTAATCCATAGACCAGGATGAAGATTGGACTGCGATCTATCCACACCTCGTACTTCTCGGCAATTCGCGCAACTGTCGTCGGAGGTGTCAAGAGGTGCGCAGTGGCTCAGCACAGACTTAATGCCTGTTTGGAAGTAACATTACACGAGACGCAAGACAGAGTTGATCTGCCAAGCAAGGGGGAGGGAAGCCTAATCATGGGGAGGGTAAAGTGGAGCCAGGATTTTGACGGGTCAACCCCTGAGTCAACCTGGGAAAAGTGGGGTGGGGGCAGGTAAAAGAGTGATTCACAAGTTCTAAGCAGCGTCGCGAGCGACGCGGAAGATTTGGGGAGGGGGTTGGCAACGGAACGATAGTTGGCAACGGAATGGAGCGGACAAAACTAAATATCGTAACTATACCTAAGAAACAAACTGGCTTTAATAGCCGATATCACCCCAACTACGAGATCCAAGGAATATTTAGGAGACAGTTGGATACATGTAGGTGCCCGAATGAAAAAGACAAGTTCTAAGAGCGTGTCGCAAGCGACACGGAAAATCGCTTTAGCAGTCACCAGCAGGGAGTTTCGGAAGTAGCAGAGAAAGTAGCTACTCGTAGCCGAATAGAGCTACAAACATTACAACTTTTGCGAAGGATTTTGACCGCTGCGATGCTGATAACTCTAGTCATGCGCACTCCGACTATGAGCAAAAATTGTGGGTGCGGAGGTGGTCAGAATCGTTCAAACGCCTGGACATCTGTCGGACAGACGGATAGCTGACAGACAGCGGACAGACGGCGGAGAGACACGGGGGGAACCTACTAGGCTAGGGCTTCAGCGGGGACTAAAGCGAAAAAAATGAAGAAGGGATTACCCCAATACAGGTGTCCGGCAGTGCGTTAGTTAGTCACAAAACAACATTTTCAGGTGTTCAAAATAAATACTAACTACCGTCTACCTACCGGTACTTTTAAATCACCGATTCTTCAACAATTCGCGTGGTCTTTAAATGTTCAATAGCATCCTATGGTGTCAAAAGCAAAGCTGGTATTGGCCAAGCGCAACTAAATAAGAAAATACGGAAGGCACCAGCAATATGACCCTAAAACTCGCCCAAAGGCAAGAATGTGTGTGCCCGGCAGTTTATCAACCTTCTCAGCCAGGCTGAGCAAAGGAGGAAAGGCACTGAGCAAGTCAGGAACAGAGCACCTGCTCGATGTAATGCCTGTCAGGGTCACCAGGCGCCGCCCACTGCAACAAAGCTGCATGGTAGCGTCGAAAGATGGCCGCCGCCTGTATGGCCTGCTTCGATCTCCCCACGTCCATCAGATCCTTGCCGGCGTAAAATACCTCCTTGCAGCTCCCCCAAAACGGCATCAGGATGGCTACTTCACCGGAAGATGCCAGCCAGTCATTGTACATGATATTGAACAACCTCTTCTCAGGAGACAGTGGCCGCCTGCCGGACCTGCTGGCCAGGGTCGACCTTTGCTTAGTGCCAGGCATCTGCCAAGTCGCATCCAGTTTTGCACGGCCGGCAAGTAGCGCTTGCATGCGCTCGCACCATACGACCTGCATGCAATGGTCACATGCTTTACGTACTTACGGTATGATGAGGTGAAGGCTATTTACGTGCTTAGGGCATGATGATGATGAAGTGAAGGCTACTGATACCGGCATATTCAATTGGTCAAAGAAATCTCAATTAGCAATGCATGAAGTAAAGCGGGTGTTTTTACATGGCAAATTGGCAGGACCAACAATCAAATTACGGGGGTCCAAGTTGACGGGGGACAGGGAGATTCATAAACACTTAGGACAGGGACATTAGGAAATGAACACTGGACAGGGAGGTATACAAATACAAAGCAATATCAGACATGAAGCTAAACACAGCCAATGAAACGGTTCGACCAGTGCTTTAGTGCTTCACACATATATACGAGCATGGGCAACATGTAACTACAGAATGTCATATCACACTCTAGCTGTCCCCCTGTCCTTTCTTCTCGGTAGTTTGCTATTAAGTTCCTATTGATGTTGCAAAATTGCCAATGCCACGATGCATGTCAAAGAAAATATGGTAATTGGTGTGATGTCTCACTAGTATGATGCAGATTTTACCTGCTCAATAGCAAAGGCAGCTGCCTCGCACCGAAGGTCTTCCAGCGTCCCACACACCCTCAACATCTTCCCTCGGTGGGCAGGAGGAGCGTCCGCCAGCATGGCCGCCTCGGACGCAGCGAATCTGGAGATGAGGGCGCTCCACCGACTGTGGAGGTAGTGTGAGTGTGGCAGTGCCGAGCGCACACATCTCTGCACATCCTGCGCACGGCGCATCACCCTGGGTACCATCTGTTGTACCTGCTCCACCTTTTCTAGGTCAGCTAGTAGGCCCAGCTCAACCTTGCAGGCGTTTTGCATCTTTCCATCGTCGACGGATTGCGCTTGGCATGCCAGGCAGGTCCAGCTGGCAGGCTCCCGCCCACCGCACGTACGGTGAAGTCCTCAGCACGACCCCGTCTTTGCAGTCTGGGCATTGCAGCGGACGGCACATGTCAGGCCCCTCACAACGTGCACATTCACATAGGAATGACTTCGACATGAAGAGCGCGTTGCGGCGGGCCTGCTCCGGAACCTCGATGTAGGGTATGTAGGAGAAGGTCACTCGCTCGCCGGCTGCAATGGCCTGGGTGGCAGTGTAGACAAGCTGGCCAGACTTGCTGCTGTATGTCACGTTAGGGAAGCACGAGTGCTCGACCTTGGACCCGATCTCAAACAGAGCCGTGTATGGTGCCTTGGGTACCACGCCGCCGGGCATGATCAAGTTTCCAGCCGGGCTGTTGTTGTGGCCGAAAAAGTCATGTGCATTGTAATGGCTGATGAGGACGACAAGTTCTGAAACCTCCAACTCATACCCAAGCTCGAATCCAGCATCGAGCTGCCTGAAAAGTAGCAGCAATACTTCAATCAGAGAGGAATTCCGGTGTAGGGTTGAGAGCATCGTACAGTGTTTGTTTTAACGATTTTGGCATACATTTTAAATAATTGACAGTGCCCGATGCCTATACCTGTCTGGGGTTTGAGGAGATGAAAACATTAAAAATCGATCTGCACGATTTTACTTACATTCTGGCTCAACCAATAAACTCATGTATTGGTCGAATCTAGGGTTTAGGGTTTGAGTCATTAGGGTTTGAATCCACCCGAGTTAGGGGAAGGTACCTTTATGGTGGTGACTGGTGGACTGGCCCTCCAATACCTGCATATCCAAAGGCCTGTATCGAACCCATCCAGGGTTTAAAATTTCAGGTTTTTCCAATACATGAATTAACAAATACCCAAATTGCCAAGGGCGGTGGCCTCTGTTGATCCACACTGACGTTCACACACACACGACACAGCACTATCCACCCCAACACCCAAACACCCAAACCACACCACACAAAGGCGGACACCCCCCCCCCCCCCCCTAACCGACACCCCCCCACCCCCCCCCCCCACGCCAAGCCAAATACCCCACAACAGCACCTACAAATACACCAAACAAAAAAAAAAAACACCAAACCACCTCACACCACACCAAAACACAACCAGACAAAAAGCCCAAAAACAAAAACTAAGAAAACCAAAGCCACCCACAAAACAAGTACCACCAAGGAGCACCATACACAAGACCACCCAAAAAGACTCCCACAAGACACCCCACCCACCCCCCCCAAAAAAAGTCACAACCACAAGCACAAAACCACCACCCGCCCCCCCCCGCCCCCCCCCTCCCACCCCCCCGCCGCCCGCCCCCACGCCACCCACAGACACGCCGAACCGCCCCGCACTTAACCTAACCCCCCCGCCCGCCGTACGCCCCCACACCCCACCCCCCCCCCCCCCGCCCCCCCCCGCAACCCCCCCCAACCCCCTAGGGCGCCCACCCCCCCCCCCCACGCCGCCCCCCCCCCGCCCCCCGGCCCCCCACCCCCCCTCCCCCCCCCGCAACCCCGCCACCCCCCACCCCCCCCCGCTCACCCTCTCGCCCTCCGCCCTACCCCTCATCCCCACAACCTACCCCCCCCCCACCTCCCCCCCCACCCGCCCGCGCCCCCACCCTCCACCCCCCATCCCCCCCACCCCCCCCCACCCCCTCCCCCCCCCCCCCCCACAAATACCCCCCCCGCCCCCCACCCCCCCCCCCCACGCCCCCGACCCCAGAAACCACCTACCAGCCCCCCACCCACCCCTCCCCCCCCCACCCCCCCCCCCCCCCCCCCCCCCCCCCCCGCCCACCCCCACCCCCCAACCCCAACCTCCAACCCCAAAACCCCCAAAAAACCCCACCACACCACCAACCCCTACACCACCCAACACACCCCCCAGCACCCCCACCCACCCCCCCTACCGCCAGAATCCACCACAGCCCGACACCCCCCCCCCGCCCCGCCCCCCCCAACAACACCACGCACCCCGCCACCCCCCCCCCCCCCCCAACCCACCCCCCACCATACACCCAACCCCCGGCCCCCCACACCCCCCCACACCACACAAACCCCCCCCAAAACCAACCCCACCCCCCCCCCCCCCCCCCCCCCCCCCCCCAGCAACCCACCCCCCCCCCCCCCCCCCCCCCCCCCCCCCCCCCACACACACACACACACACACACACATGGTACTCACACATACACACACACTGATCTGATACACATTGACCCCACCCCCACCCCAACCCCCCCACACCACCACCACCACACCACCACCACCCCCACCACACACACACAACACACATACACACACTGCTCTGATCCACTCTGACATCTCTCACCCACCCCTGATCCGTTCTACTCAGCTGTTTCCCCCTGCTGTGATCCGCACTCACTGATGTTGACTCATCCTCTTGGGTATCTGATTGACTGTTTGCTGATTCGCGTCGATCTCCCCATGTGCGTGGATCCCCCCCCACCCCCACCCCCACCCTTTTGTGAGAGGTCTTCCCAATGTATAAGCAGTGAATAATAACAATGAGCCATTGCATTGATATTCCTAGACACAAGATGTATGAATAAATAACCGAATATTACAGCCTAGACCTGGCCTAGGATATGTTTAACCGAGGCTAACATAACTGAGGCAGACAACCCTCACGTTACAGCCTAGGATATAATCAATTGAGGTTGCTATAACTGAGGTTTAACTGAGGCTATAACGGACTTTTTAAAATCAATAATGGCCACATAACTGAGGTTTAACTGAGGCTATAACGGACATTTTAAAATCAGTTATGGCCATATAACTGAGATTTAACTGAGTCTTAAGCGAGTAATTAAAACTGC
>JACBWV010000552.1:9270152-9582652 GCA_013435795.1 Chlamydomonas sp. ICE-L
CATCGGTTCAGGTCGGGGGCGGGTGGGTGGGTGGCGTCACGCTTCAGGCAAGGTGGGTGGGTGGGTCATTGGTTCAGGCTAGGTGGTGGTGGTCACCGCTTCAGCCAGGTGGGTGGTGGGTACCGCTTCAGGCCAGGTGGTGGGTGGGTCACCCGCTTAAGGGCCAGGTGGGTGGGTGGGTCACCGCTTCAGGCCAGGGGAGTGGGGGGTTCCATGCTTCAGGCAGGTGGGTGGGTGGGTCACCGACTTCGGCCAGGTGGGTGGGGGGGTCATAGGTTCAGGCCGGGGGGGTGGGTGGGTACCGATTCAGGCAGTGGTGCGGTGGGTATCGGTTTAAGGCAAGGTGGGTGGGTGGTTCACTGTTCAGGCCAGGTGGGGGGTGGGTAAATGCTTCAGGCAGGTGGGTGGGGGGGCACAGCTTCAGGCCACGTGGTTGGTGGGTGGGGTAATTGCTTCAGGCCAGGTGGGTGGGTGGGTCACTGCTTCAGGCCAGGTGGGTGGGTGGGTCACCGCTTCAGGCCAGGTGGGTGGGGGGGTCATTGGTTAAAAGCCAGGGGGTGGTGGGTCACCGCTTCAGCCAGGGGGTTGGGGGTCACCGCTTCAGGCCAGGTGGGTGGGTGGGTCACCGCTTCAGGCCGGGTGGGTGGGTGGGTCACCGCTTCAGGCCAGGTGGGTGGGTGGGTCACTTCTTCAGGCCAGGTGGGTGGGTGGGTCACTGCTTCAGGCCAGGTGGGTGGGTGGGTCACCGCTTCAGGCCAGGTGGGTGGGTGGGGTCATAGTTTAGCGGACGGGTGGGTGGGTCAACCGCTTCAGGCCAGGGGGTGGGGGGGTCATTTGGTCATCGGTCAGGCCAGGTGGGTGGGTGGGGCACGCTCAGGCCAGGTGGGTGGGTGGGTCCCCGCTTAGGCCAGGGGCGGTGGGTTGGTCCCGCTTCAGGCCAGGTGGGTGGGTGGGTCACTTCTTCAGGCCAGGTGGGTGGGTGGGTCACTGCTTCAGGCCAGGTGGGTGGGTGGGTACCGATTAAGGCCAGGTGGGGTGGGTGTGGGTAATCGGTTAGCAGGGTGGGTGGGTGGCGTCACCGCTTCAGGCAAGGTGGGGGGTAGGTCATCGATTCAGGCCAGGTGGGTTGGTGGGTCACTTCATTCAGGCCAGGGTGGGTGGGGTGGGTCACCGCTCAGGCCTGGTGGGTGGGTGGGCACCGATTCAGGAAGGTGGGTGGGTGGGTCACCGCTTCAGGCCAGTTGAATGGGTGGGTCACTGCTTCAGGCCAGGTGGGTGGGTGGGTCACCGCTTCAGGCCAGGTGGGTGGGTGGGTCATCGGTTCAGGCCGGGTGGGTGGGTGGGTCACCGCTTCAGGCCGGGTGGGTGGGTGGGTCACCGCTTCAGGCCAGGTGGGTGGGTGGGTCACCGCTTCAGGCCAGGTGGGTGGGTGGGTCACTTTACAGCCAGCGTGGGTGGGGGGTCACCGCTTCAGGCCGGTGGGTGGGTGGGTCACCGCCTTCAGGCAGTTGAATGGGTGGGTCACTGCTTCAGGCCAGGTGGGTGGGTGGGTCACCGCTTTAGGCCAGGTGGGTGGGTGGGTCATCGGTTCAGGTCGGGTGGGTGGGTGGGTCACCGCTTCTGGCCAGGTGGGTGGGTGGGTCACCGGTTCAGGCCAGGTGGGTGGGTGGGTCACCGCTTCAGGCCAGGGGGGGGGGGGTCACCGCTTCAGGCCAGGTGGGTGGGTGGGTCACCGCTTCAGGCCAGGTGGGTGGGTGGGTCACCGCTTCAGGCCAGGTGGGTGGGTGGGTCACTGCTTCAGGCCAGGTGGGTGGGTGGGTCACCGCTTCAGGCCAGGTGGGTGGGTGGGTCATCGGTTCAGGCCAGGTGAATGGGTGGGTCACTGCTTCAGGCCAGGTGGGTGGGTGGGTCACCGGCTTAGGCAGGTGGGTGGGTGGGTTCATCGGTTCAGGTCGGGTGGTGGTGTGGGTCACCGCTCAGGCCAGGTGGGTGGGTGGGTCATCGGTCAGGCAAGGTGGTGGATGGTCACGGTTCAGGCCAAGGTGGGTGGGTGGGTCCACCGCTTCAGGCAGGTGGGTGGGTGGGTCACGCTTCAGGCCAGGTGGGTGGGTGGGTCACCGCTTCAGGCCAGGTGGGTGGGTGGGTCACCGCTTCAGGCCAGGTGGGTGGGTGGGTCACTGCTTCAGGCCAGGTGGGTGGGTGGGTCACCGCTTCAGCCAGGTGGTGGGGGGTCATCGGGTTAAGCCAGTTGAATGGGTGGGTCACTGCTTCAGGCCAGGTGGGTGGTGCGTCAACGCTTAGGCCAGGTGGGTGGTGGTTCATGGTTCAGGTCGGGTGGTGGGTGGGTCACCGCTTCAGGACCAGGGGGTGTGGGTGGGTATCGGTTCAGGGCCAGGTGGTGGGTGCGGTCACCGGGTTCAGGCAAAGGTGGGTGGGTGGGTCACCGCTTCAGGCAAGGTGGGTGGGTGGGTCACGCTTCAGGCAGAGTGGGTGGGTGGTCACGCTTCAGCCAGGTGGGTGCGTTGGGTCACTGCTTCAGGCCAGGTGGGTGGGTGGGTCACGCTTCAAGGCCAGGTGGAGGTGGGGGGGTGGCATCGTTCAGGGCCGGGTGGGGGGTGGGTCACTGCTTCAGGACAGGTGGGTGGGGGGTCACGCTTCAGGCCAGGTGGGTGTGTGGGGTCACTGATTCAGGCCAGGTGGGTGTGTGGCGTCCACTGCTTCAGGCCAGGGGGTGGGTGGGTCAACCGCTTTTCAGGCCAGGTGGGGTGGGGAGGTCACGCTTAAGGTCCAGGTGGGTGGGTGGGTCCCGCTTCAGGCCAGGTGGGTGGGTGGTACCAGTTAGGCCAGGTGGGTGGGGGTGGGTCACTTCTTCAGGCCCAGGTGGGGGGGTGGGTCCCCGCTTCAGGCCAGGTGGGTGGTGTGGGTCATTTCTTCAGGCCCAGGTGAGATTGGTGGGGTCACCGCTTCAGCAGGTGGGTGGTGGGTCACCGCTTCAGGCCAGGTGGGGGGTGGGTCACCGCTTCGGCCAGTTGAATGGTGGGCAACGCTTAAGGCGGGGAGTGCGGTGGGTTCACCGATTCAGGCAAGGTGGGTGGGTGAGTCAAAGCTCAGGCAAGGGGGTGGGTGGGTCAATGCTTCAGCCAGGGGGAGGGGTGGGTCAACAGCTCTTCAGGCCGGTGGGTGGGTGGGGTCATCGGTTAAGGCCGGGTGGGTGGGTGGTACCAGCTTCAGGCCAGGTGGGTGGGTGGGTCATCGGTTCAGGCCAGGTGGGTGGGTGGGTCACTTCTTCAGGCCAGGTGGGTGGGTGGGTCACTGCTTCAGGCCAGGTGGGTGGGTGGGTCACCGCTTCAGGCCAGGTGGTTGGGTGGGTCACTGCTTCTGGCCAGGTGGGTGGGTGGGTCACTGCTTCAGGCCAGGTGGGTGGGTGGGTGGGTCACCGCTTCCGGGCCAGGTGGGTGGTGGGTCATCGGTTCAAGCCAGGTGGGGGGTGGGTCACCGCTTCAGGTCCAGGGTGGGTTGGGTGGGGTCACCGCTTTTCAGGCCAGCGTGGTGGGTGGGTACCGCTTCAGGCCGGGTGGGGGGGTGGGTCAAAGTTCAGGCAGGTGGGGGAGGGGTCCACCGCTCAGCGGGGTGGGTGGGTGGGTCACCGCTTCAGGCCAGGTGGGTGGGTGGGTCACCGCTTCAGGCCAGGTGGGTGGGTGGGTCACTGCTTCAGGCCAGGTGGGTGGGTGGGTCACCGCTTCAGGCCAGGTGGGTGGGTGGGTCATCGGTTCAGGCCGGGTGGGTGGGTTGGTCACTGCTTCAGGCCTAGTTGGTGGGCCCCCCTGAACCGCAGCCCGTGTGGTGACAGGCTGGAAGCCCCTGGTGAGCAGTTACTGCCTGCCTGGCTTGCTCCCTTGCCCCTTTCTTCTCTGCATGCCTTCGAGTTCTTGTGCCTCGCGTAGTTCGAAGGGTGCCTGTTGAACAATTCCCGTCCTCACTCGTCACATTCGATGCCAGAAGCGATGTGTTCCATCGAACAACATGAAATAGTCCCAGGTTGAATGAAGAGATGCTGGGATGGAAGAGCCTGCCCTAGCACGTTTGTTCGACTGTCTTCCTCACTCCTACGACCCGACCCCTGTCGGACTACTTCTCTATCTTTAGTAGAGGAACACCGGGCCAGTTAACCAACTCCCATGTAATGTGTTGTTTTTGTGTTTTTTTCTTTTCCCTAATCACCAATGGACTGTGTCTTAGGTAGAGGAACACCCCAGTTCCACTCCCATGTCATTCTGTGGGCTAGGAAAAAGTGCTTGAAAAGTACCTAATTTTTTGAAAAATCAGTTTTGCCTCGCACCCCCCACCCACCCAAACTTTGGAGGTCCATAACTCTTTTCCTACTGGGCAGAAGAAAAAAAAAAGACCAGAATCTTCATCATCTCAACAAGCTCTGTCAAAGTGGTGAACTATAGAGACACGAGTGCTGTACTGGCATCTTGCAAGATTGTTTTTTCTGCCCCCCCCAACCCCACCCCCACCCCCCCTCGTTTTGTTCATTCATTTATTAATCGATCCATTTATCCCCCTCCATGCATCCATCCATCCATTCCATCATCCCTCCCTCCATCCATCCTCATCCTCCATCCATCCATCCATCCATCTATCCATCCATCCATCCATCCATCATCCATCCATCCATCCATCTATCCATCCATCCATCCATCATCCATCCACCCAATCTTATCCATCCGTCCCTCCTCGTCCCTCTTCCCCTCCCCTCCCCTCCCTCCCTCCCTTTCCCCTTCCCTTCCCTCCTCCCCTCCCTCTCCACTTAGATCATCGCTTACACTGTTTACTGAAGGTCCAGCCGCGATACATAGCTCAAGCCAAAATAAAAAAGCATGTAGCTAAAATGTTTAATCAGATGTCCGCATTAAAATAGGCCAATACTATGCAGTGTCTGGGTGCATAGGGCATCACAACGCTTTGAGCCGAGGCGTCCGCCCACCCCGTTCTAAAGGTCATCAATTCCCAATAGTCTAGGAACAATGTGCAAGCATATCAATATATTTTAAAGGGCAAGTGTTGCCGTAACGCACTCTACAACTAAAATCCGAGAAACCCTTGGGGTTGGCCCAGGAAAAAGAAACACGCAAAGACAAGCATGGGAGACTGACAAGCCAAACAAATCTAACTTCATCAAGGCCTCTAAAGATCCCTCAGATCAGTATCGGGGTGGGCTGTTTCTGAGTGGCTAAATTGGCCGGGGGGTGCAAAAGCGCATTTCCGTGTAGTAATTCAACAGCCGGGAAGGCTTCAGCTAGAGACCATTGCCTAAAGGGCAAACGGTGTCTATGCGTCCTTTGAAATCTAACTTAATCTACATAGGCCTTCTGCTCCTGCTGGCTAGGCGTCTCCTAGCTGCTCCAAGACTACCTGCAGACGAGGTCTGATCGCTCCAAGCTCCACCAATCTGTCCCGCTTCCCGATCCTTGGTTGCCTTTTGGGATAAGGGGCCAATGTATGGTCAAAAAGACAGACCTTAAGAATGCTGTTAGCAAACGTCTGATGTGAGACATGGTCCGATGCTGATGTTGCGCTGCTGTAGCCGCTTCCAGGCTCATGCGCATTGACCTCACAGGGTTTTAGCTTCTTGCGAACTGGAAACTGTCACCATTACCAGTCTTGGGGGCCCTGGTCAGGGTTGGATGCTTAAGCCTGACACGCGCACGCGGAGATGATCCTCTACACGTTGAGGGAGAAACTGAACGACTTGAGCAGAACCTGGGGGGTTTCCTCCTGGATCTCGGCCACGCCTCTGATAATGATGCAGTCGCCCCAGCCCCTGTCCAGAGACCGACGCGTTTTTCGCTACCGGTCAAACGGCGCAACATCTTCGTGTAGTTTCTTTAGGTTTCCATAGAGTTCTTTCTACTCGTCCTTGCTAATTACCTTCCATCCTTTGCGGACTCTTCTCGCGTTTCAGAGTGCTGTCTTTCCAATCCTAGCTAAAATAAAACTGTTTGTTCACTGTCCACCTCTTGGGCTGGTCCGCCTTGACCTCTTGTTAGCTGATGCCAGCGCAGCTTTCCTCCCCTGCACTCTCACTGCACTCACTCACCGAGGTCAAAATCGACTGCTCACTCACCACTCGACTCACTCACGTCACCCACCCCAGCCCACCCCGGCCACTCACCCCGCCCACTACGCCACGCCACAGAACCACTGTCACTTGTCTCTCTCTCACGGTCAGTCACCCCCACCCACCCACTCACTTACTCAGCTCAGCTACCCACCCACACCCCCCCCACCCACTCACGATCACTCACTCACATCACACATCATAGTTACTCACTCACTCACTACATCACAAAATTACTCATACAAGTGGGGGGAATCATGTACTCACTAAGGCATTTATTTTCACTCTTTCAGGCCCACCCTCCTTCCCAAAACATGGCTTAAAGTACCGATTTGCTGGTGATGCTAGTGTATATAAGGTGGCTTAGATCCTTCTTAAGCATGCAGGTGGATCTTAATAAAACATACCCTAGCAATCAAATTAAATTGCATGCATCTGCATTGACGTGCAAGCATAGACACATTAACATTGGATTCCTACACATTACCACCATCACCACTATCACCACCACCACCACCTC
This sequence comes from Chlamydomonas sp. ICE-L, assembly GCA_013435795.1. Classification (NCBI taxonomy): domain Eukaryota; kingdom Viridiplantae; phylum Chlorophyta; class Chlorophyceae; order Chlamydomonadales; family Chlamydomonadaceae; genus Chlamydomonas; species Chlamydomonas sp. ICE-L. Next base: position 9,276,797 of record JACBWV010000552.1, read on the forward strand.
TCCCATGCACACCATCGCCATCACCACCGTTCTAGTGTTTCGCAACCACCAACGCACCAAAGTCAGCCCCATGCCACACCAATCGACAGCCATCATCACCCCCACCACCCCCCAGGAACCACCTCTCCCTCCCCACCATCCGCCCATCATCAACCGCCAGACCTGACCACCACCGACCACATCCTGGCCACCACTCCCACCCTACATTCAACCATGCACCACAACCCCATCCCCCTCAACCACCCCCCCTAACATGCCTCTCCCCCAATTACCCACACCCACCTACCCACACCTACACCCATCTCCCCCCCACCTCCCCCTCCCCTCCCCCACACCCACCCTCCCCAGGCCGCAAAGAAAACACAACCCAGAAGAAGCGCACCCCCAGCAACTTCTATACAGTTAACTCCTGCTAAGCTTACCCTGGACTTGATTGCATGGGCACCGCCTACCCATCCCCTCCCCCAACCACCCACACCCACACACCCACACACACACCCATCTCCGTCCCCACCTCCCCCACCCCTCCCCCCCCACACCCACCCTCCCCAGGCCGCAAAGCAAACCCCAGCAACTTCTATAAAGTGAACTACTGCTATGCTTACCCTGGACTTGATTTCATGGGCACCGCGGTGGTCTTCGGTTCGGAAAACAAGAAAAACACCGCCGGGGAATGTTGCGACGCGTGTCAAGCGTTCAAGCCAGCATCCCAGGATGAGATAAATTGCAATCTGTGGGCGTGGTGTGGGGACAAGGAGCGGTGTGGGGAACACTACCAGGAGTGCTGGCTCAAGCACTTTGCCGTGTTGCAGGTGGGAGGTGTCCTGGTGTGGATATGATATGGGAGGGCGTGGTGGGGATATGATATGGGTGTGGGGGTGGTGTGGGGACAAGGAGCGGTGTGGGGAACACTACCAGGGGTGCTGGCTCAAGCACTTCGCGGTGCTGCAGGTGGGAGGTGTCCTGGTGTGGATATGATATGGGTGTGGGGGTGGTGTGAGGACATGCAGCGGGATGGGAAGCACTACCGGGAGTGCTGGCTCAAGCTCTTTGCCGTGTTGCAGGTGGGAGGTGACCTGGTGTTGATATGAGATGGGGTGTGGGCATGGTGTTGATATAATATGGGTGTGGGGGTGGTGTGAGGATATGCAGCGGGGTGGGAAGCACTACCGGGAGTGCTGGCTCAAGCACTTTGCGGTGCTGCAGGTGGGAGGTGACCTGGTGTTGATATGAGATGGGGTGTGGGCATGGTGTGGGGACTAGCAGCGGTGTGGGGAACACTACCAGGAGTGCTGGCTCAAGCAATTTTTTCACCCACCCAACAACCCACGTACCACCCCACTCGACCCCACCCAACACCTACCCACCTACCGACACCCATCCATGCACCACCACCGCCACCACCCACCTCCACCGCTCCTACCCACCCACCCACCAGACCTCACAACCCTCCCATGTGGGCCCAAACGTGCCCTGGACCATCGGGACCCACGCCACAGCGGACATGAGAGCACCATGGCACCGTTTAGCTTTTGCTGAAGGAGTTTACACACCCACCTACCCACCCACCACCACCACCACCCCAACCATCCCACCCACCCACCTACCTACCCACAAGACCGCACAACCTTCCCATGTGGGCCCAGACGTGCCCTGGACCATCGGGACCCACGTCACAGTGGACATGAGACCTGCATGGGAGGCCTTAGTCAGCAAGCGGAAAGATATCACCTACGAGGAGGCTCAGGCTGAGGCAGTCGATCTGATCGAGGACAAGTTCAGAAAAGACCCTACTGTACGACCCATCACCACCACCACCATCCGACCCATGCACCACCACCGCCACCACACCCACCACACCCACTCCTACCCACCCACCCACCCACCCACCCTCCCAACCGTCCACCCTCCTACCCACCAGACCGCACAGCCCTCCAATGTGGGCCCAGACGTGCCCTGGACCATCGGGACCCACGACACAGCGGACATGAGACATGCATGGGAGGGCTTAGTCCGCAAGCGGAAAGATATCACATACGAGGAGGCTCAGGCTGAGGCTGTTGAGTTAATCGAGGACAAGTTCAGAAAGGACCCTACCGTACGACCTTTTCATACCGTCACATCCTTCCAGGGCTTTCATGTGCAATGGTCGATGAGGATTCACTACTACCACTACAGGTGACGGGAAGAGATGTGCTCATTTAATAATTTGTTATTCACTACTACCAGTAGAGGTGATGGGAAGAGATGTGCTTATTTCATGTTTTGTTATTCACCACTTTCAGTACTACCAGTACAGTTGACAGGGGCAGTACAGGTGGTGGGAGTATTCACTACTACCACTACAGGTGACGGGAAGAGGTGTGCCTGTTTAATAATTTCTTACTAAATACTACCATGGGATGAGCTTATTTTTTCTTTTTCACCAACTCCACCATCACCACCTTCACCATCACCACCATCACCACCTTCACCACCATCACCACCATCACCACCTTCACCACCATCACCACCATCACCATCACCACCATCACCACCATCATCACCACCATCATCACCACCACCACCACCATCATCATCATGTACATCACCACCATCATCGTATAATTAATTCCCATGGCCCAATGGCATGGCACTGAGTGGTATTTGTGCATTCACTACATACCACTACAGGTATGACAATGGTCTCAAAGCACCACCACCACCACGACCATCACCACCACCACCACCATCATCATCATCATTTACATCACCACCATCATCGTATCAGTAATTCCCACCGCCCAAGGGCATGGCACTGAGTGGTATTTGTGCATTCACTACATACCACTACAGGTATGACAATGGTCTCGAAGCACCACCACCACCACGACCATCACCACCACCACCACCACCACCACCACCACCATCATCATCATGTACATCACCACCATCATCGTATCATTGATTCCTACCGCCCAAGGGCATGGCACTGAGTGGTATTTGTGCATTCACTACTCACACTGCAGGTTGTGGGGAAATATACTTCTCTGCATTTTGTATTCTTGATGGGAAGAGATGTACTCCTCTGAGTAATCATTTTGTATTGTTGGGACATTCGTACTGCATAATTGTTATGTGTTGATGGGGACATATGTACTTCTCTGCATAATTGTTTTGTATTGATGGAAAGATATGTCCTTCTCTGCATAATTGTTTTGTATTGATGGAAAGATATGTACTTCTCTGCATAATTATTTTGTATTGGTGGGGACAAATGTTATGGGGGTCTAAAATGCTTCCGCATACTTCAAACATTTCAGTTCTTGATTTTGTATTTTTGTATAATTCATCACCATCACCGATCACAACCAGGACCACTGATTACTACTACCATCGCAACCACGCATCACAACCACTATCACCGCCACAATCAACAAAGACAAGCTCATGCTCGAGCTCATGGCTCCACCGGATTGTTTCATGGCAGCAACCACAATTACAATCATAATCATCAGCACGACAACCAACCACAATCACAATCACTAACCATCACCACCAATACCCCTCTCCATCATCACCACCACCACAACAGGAAGCAGCGTGCTGCCTGCCACAGGCTGCTGGGACGGCATTGCAAGATGGGGGGCTTAACCCAATTGTTTCATGACAGCAACCGCAATTACAATCATTATCATCAGCACGAAAACCAACCACAATCACAATCACTAACCAGAACCACCAATGCCCCTCTCCATCACCACAACAACCACTACAGCAAGCAGCGTGCCGCATGCAACAAGCTGCTGGGTTGGCGCTGCAAGATAGGGGCTTCACCCAATTGTTTCATGACAGCAACCACAATTACAATCATTATCATCAGCACGACAACCAACCACAATCACAATCACTAACCAGAACCACCAATGCCCCTCTCCATCACCACCACAACCACAACAGAAAGCAGGGTGCTGCCTGCCACAAGCTGCTGGGACGGCGTTGCAAGATGGGGGGCTTAACCCAATTGTTTCATGACAGCAACCACAATTACAATCATTATCATCAGCACGACAACCGACCACAATCACAATCACTAACCAGAACCACCAATGCCCCTCTCCATCACCACAACAACCACTACAGCAAGCAGCGTGCTGCCTGCCACAAGCTGCTGGGTTGGCGTTGCAAGATGGGCGGCTTCACCCAATTGTTTCATGACGGCAACCACAATTACAATCATTATCATCAGCACGACAACCAACCACAATCACAATCACTAACCAGAACCACCAATGCCCCTCTCCATCACCACCACCACCACTACAGAAAGCAGCGTGCCGCATGCAACAAGGTGCTGGGACCACGTTGCGAGATGGGGGGCTTCACCCGTTTGTTTCACGACAAACGAACACAATCACAATCACTAACTACAACCATCAATGCCCCTCTCCATCACCACCACAACAACAACAGAAAGCAGCGTGCTGCCTGCCACAAGCTGCTGGGACGGCGTTGCAAGATGGGGGGCTTAACCCAATTGTTTCATGACAGCAACCACAATTACAATCATTATCATCAGCACGACAACCGACCACAATCAAAATCACTAACCAGAACCACCAATGCCCCTCTCCATCACCACAACAACCACTACAGCAAGCAGCGTGCTGCCTGCCACAAGCTGCTGGGTTGGCGTTGCAAGATGGGGGGCTTCACCCAATTGTTTCATGACGGCAACCACAATTACAATCATTATCATCAGCACGACAACCGACCACAATCACAATCACCAACCAGAACCACCAATGCCCCTCTCCATCACCACAACAACCACTACAGCAAGCAGCGTGCTGCCTGCCACAAGCTGCTGGGTTCGCATTGCAAGATGGCGGGCTTCACCCAATTGTTTCATGACGGCAACCACAATTACAATCATTATCATCAGCACGACAACCGACCACAATCACAATCACTAACCAGAACCACCAATGCCCCTCATCATCACCACCACCACCACTACAGAAAGCAGCGTGCCGCATGCAACAAGCTGCTGGGACCACGTTGCGAGATGGGGGGCTTCACCCGTTTGTTTCACGACAACCGAACACAATCACAATCACTAACTACAACCATCAATGCCCCTCTCCATCACCACCACAACCACAACAGAAAGCAGCGTGCTGCCTGCCACAAGCTGCTGGGACGGCATTGCAAGATGGGGGGCTTAACCCAATTGTTTCATGACGGCAACCACAATTACAATCATTATCATCAGCACGACAACCGACCACAATCAAAATCACTAACCAGAACCACCAATGCCCCTCTCCATCACCACAACAACCACTACAGCAAGCAGCGTGCTGCCTGCCACAAGCTGCTGGGTTGGCGTTGCAAGATGGGGGGCTTCACCCAATTGTTTCATGACGGCAACCACAATTGCAATCATTATCATCAGCACGACAACCAACCACAATCACAATCACTAACCAGAACCACCAATGCCCCTCTCCATCACCACCACCACCACTACAGCAAGCAGCGTGCCGCATGCAACAAGGTGCTGGGACCACGTTGCGAGATGGGGGGCTTCACCCGTTTGTTTCACGACAACCGAACACAATCACAATCACTAACTACAACCATCAATGCCCCTCTCCATCACCACCACAACCACAACAGAAAGCAGCGTGCTGCCTGCCACAAGCTGCTGGGACGGCGTTGCAAGATGGGGGGCTTAACCCAATTGTTTCATGACGGCAACCACAATTACAATCATTATCATCAGCACGACAACCGACCACAATCACAATCACTAACCAGAACCACCAATGCCCCTCTCCATCACCACAACAACCACTACAGCAAGCAGCGTGCTGCCTGCCACAAGCTGCTGGGTTGGCGTTGCAAGATGGGGGGCTTCACCCAATTGTTTCATGACGGCAACCACAATTGCAATCATTATCATCAGCACGACAACCAACCACAATCACAATCACTAACCAGAACCACCAATGCCCCTCTCCATCACCACCACCACCACTACAGAAAGCAGCGTGCCGCATGCAACAAGGTGCTGGGACCACGTTGCGAGATGGGGGGCTTCACCCGTTTGTTTCACGACAACCGAACACAATCACAATCACTAACTACAACCATCAATGCCCCTCTCCATCACCACCACAACCACAACAGAAAGAAGCGTGCTGCCTGCCACAAGCTGCTAGGACGGCGTTGCGAGATGGGGGGCTTCACCCAATTGTTTCATGACAGCAACCACAATTACAATCATTATCATCAGCACGACAACCAACCACAATCACAATCACTAACCAGAACCACCAATGCCCCTCTTCATCACCACCACCACCACTACAGAAAGCAGCGTGCCGCATGCAACAAGGTGCTGGGACCACGTTGCGAGATGGGGGGCTTCACCCGTTTGTTTCATGACAACCGAACACAATCACAATCACTAACTACAACCATCAATGCCCCTCTCCATCACCACCACAACCACAACAGAAAGCAGCGTGCTGCCTGCCACAAGCTGCTGGGACGGCGTTGCAAGATGGGGGGCTTAACCCAATTGTTTCATGACGGCAACCACAATTACAATCATTATCATCAGCACGACAACCGACCACAATCACAATCACTAACCAGAACCACCAATGCCCCTCTCCATCACCACAACAACCACTACAGCGAGCAGCGTGCTGCCTGCCACAAGCTGCTGGGTTCGCGTTGCGAGATGGGGGGCTTCACCCAATTGTTTCATGACGGCAACCACAATTACAATCATTATCATCAACACGACAACCGACCACAATCACAATCACTAACCAGAACCACCAATGCCCCTCTTCATCACCACCACCACCACTACAGAAAGCTGCGTGCCGCATGCATCAAGCTTCTGGGACCACGTTGCGAGATGGGGGGCTTCACCCGTTTGTTTCACGACAACCGAACACAATCACAATCACTAACTACAACCATCAATGCCCCTCTCCATCACCACCACAACCACAACAGAAAGCAGCGTGCTGCCTGCCACAAGCTGCTGGGACGGCGTTGCGAGATGGGGGGCTTCACCCAATTGTTTCATGACAGCAACCACAATTACAATCATTATCATCAGCACGACAACCAACCACAATCACAATCACTAACCAGAACCACCAATGCCCCTCTTCATCACCACCACCATCACTACAGAAAGCAGCGTGCCGCATGCAACAAGCTGCTGGGACCACGTTGCGAGATGGGGGGCTTCACCCGTTTGATTCATGACAACCGAACACAATCACAATCACTAACTACAACCATCAATGCCCCTCTCCATCACCACCACAACCACAACAGAAAGCAGCGTGCTGCCTGCCACAAGCTGCTGGGACGGCGTTGCAAGATGGGGGGCTTAACCCAATTGTTTCATGACGGCAACCACAATTACAATCATTATCATCAGCACGACAACCGACCACAATCAAAATCACTAACCAGAACCACCAATGCCCCTCTCCATCACCACAACAACCACTACAGCGAGCAGCGTGCTGCCTGCCACAAGCTGCTGGGTTCGCGTTGCGAGATGGGGAGCTTCACCCAATTGTTTCATGACGGCAACCACAATTACAATCATTATCATCAGCACGACAACTAACCACAATCACAATCACTAACCAGAACCACCAATGCCCCTCTTCATCACCACAACAACCACTACAGCAAGCAGCGTGCTGCCTGCCACAAGCTGCTGGGTTGGCGTTGCAAGAAGGGGGGCTTCACCCAATTGTTTCATGACAGCAACCACAATTACAATCATTATCATAAGCACGACAACCAACCACAATCACAATCACTAACCAGAACCACCAATGCCCCTCTCCATCACCACAACAACCACTACAGCAAGCAGCGTGCTGCCTGCCACAAGCTGCTGGGTTGGTGTTGCAAGATGGGGGGCTTCACCCAATTGTTTCATGACAGCAACCACAATTACAATCATTATCATCAGCACGACAACCGACCACAATCACAATCACTAACCAGAACCACCAATGCCCCTCTCCATCACCACAACAACCACTACAGAAAGCAGCGTGCTGCCTGCCACAAGCTGCTGGGTTGGCGTTGCAAGAAGGGGGGCTTAACCCAATTGTTTCATGACAGCAACCACAATTACAATCATTATCATCAGCACGACAACCGACCACAATCACAATCACTAACCAGAACCACCAATGCCCCTCTTCATCACCACCACCACCACTACAGAAAGCAGCGTGCCGCATGCAACAAGCTGCTGGGACCACGTTGCGAGATGGGGGCTTCACCCGTTTGTTTCACGACAACCGAACACAATCACAATCACTAACTACAACGATCAATGCCCCTCTCCATCACCACCACAACCACAACAGAAAGCAGCGTGCTGCCTGCCACAAGCTGCTGGGACGGCGTTGCAAGGTGGGGGGCTTTACCCAATTGTTTCATGACAGCAACCACAATTACAATCATTATCATCAGCACGACAACCAACCACAATCACAATCACTAACCAGAACCACCAATGCCCCTCTTCATCACCACCACCACCACTACAGCAAGCAGCGTGCCGCATGCAACAAGCTGCTGGGACCACGTTGCGAGATGGGGGGCTTCACCCGTTTGTTTCACGACAACCGAACACAATCACAATCACTAACTACAACCATCAATGCCCCTCTCCATCACCACCACAACCACAACAGAAAGCAGCGTGCTGCCTGCCACAAGCTGCTGGGACGGCGTTGCAAGGTGGGGGGCTTAACCCAATTGTTTCATGACAGCAACCACAATTACAATCATTATCATCAGCACGAAAACCGACCACAATCACAATCACTAACCATAACCACCAATGCCCCTCTCCATCACCACAACAACCATTACAGAAAGCAGCGTGCCGCCTGCCACAAGCTTTTGGGACGGCGTTGTGAGATGGGGGGCTTCACCCGATTGTTGCACGACGGCCGTCCGGACCAGCTGATGGACGAGATCCCTACAGTGGTGGTGGATGCACTGCCTGAAAGTGTAGTGCCTCACATTGACTATGTAGTGCTCAACAGGCCGTACGCTTTTGTGGAATGGCTCAAGGTGACAAATGTACCGGAGAAGTACATTTTCATGTCGGAGCCGGACCATGTGATCATCCATCTGATACCGAACTTCATGAGAGGAGAAAGTCCTGCTGCCTTTCCTTTTTTCTATGTGGACCCGGTGGACCCTCCTAATATTCCCCACATCAAGAGGTGCGATCACGTTTTCTATTAGTTGACTTCATTTTCTAAGGCACAATACATATACATTGATTTTGAAAGAAAAAAATCCATCCGATACCCAACTTCATGAGAGGAGAAAGTCCCGCTGCCTTTCTTTATTCTGTATGTGGAACCCGTGGACCCCCCTATTATTCCCCACATCAAGAGGTGCGATCAAGTTTGTATGAGTTGACATCATTTTGAAAAGCAAAAGATATGTTGATTTTGATTTTAAATAATCCAACCATTGCCCAACTTAATGAGAGTGGAGAGCCCTGCTGCCTTCCTTTTTTTCTATGTGGATCTGGTGGACCCCCTTGATATTCCAAACATCAAGAGGTGTGATCCATTTTGTATTCATCCAAATGATTTTTAATACATGCATGTATGTATATGTATATATATATTCCCATTCCAAATATAACAGACATACCAAGCTAGGTGCATAGCCGCATACCATCCCAAACCAAACTAAGTCAATCCATTCCAAACAGAACAAGCAGAACAAGCTAAGGGCATACCATCCCAAACCAAATTAAGCCCATCCCAAACCAACTCAAACCAACTCAAACCAAACAAAACCAAACAAAAGTACTAAGCCAAATCGAACCCAATTGAACCAAATCAAACAAAACAAAACCAAGCCAAACTAGCCCAAACCAAGCCAAAACCAAAGTACTGTAGGCATACTGGATTCACAGCCCCTTTCAGTGATATACAATGGTCTAGTGGTAGACCAGATCGCTGGAGGACGAAGAGTCGGGGGTTCGACTCCCCCTTCGGTCGCTCTTGGCGTTGCAGGTCGTCGTCAACCGCGATGGTAGCTTGTCCAGTTGAGGTAGGAGACCGCTCCCCACCCGCGTACGACGGGCTCCCTTAACACCACGCCCAAACAGGCGTTATCATTACTGGATTCACCAGTACTCAAGAGATTCAGGAAGTTCCCGTCATCGGCAACAGTCCTGTAAACATGACTACCAAACCAAGCCCATCCCAAACCAAAACAAGCCCATCCCAAACCGAGCCCAAACCAAACCAAGCCAAAATCAAGCCAAGCCATAACGAAACTGCTGTAGGCACACTGGACTCACAAGTACTCAAGAGCTTCAGGACGTTCCCCTCATCGGCAACAGTTCTGTGATCATGATAACCAAACCAAACCAAGCCAAACTAAGCCCATCCCAAACCAGACCAAGCCCATCCCATCCCAGCCCAAACCATCCCAAACCAAGCCAAACCAGCCCATCCCAAACCAATTCAAATGAAACCAAAACCAAACTGTTGTAGGCATACTGGACTCACCGCTACTCGAGCGCTTGAGGAAGTTCCCGTCATCGGCAACAGTCTAGTAAACATGACTACCAAAACAAGCCCTTCCCAAACCAAAACAAGCCCAAACCAAACCAAAACAAGCCCATCCCAAACCAAAACAAGCCCAGCCCAAACAAAACAAGCCCATCCCAAACCAGCCCAGCCCAAACAAAACAAGCCCATCCCAAACCAAAACAAGCCCAGCCTAAACAAACAAGCCCATCCCAAACCAAAACAAGCCCAGCCCAAACAAAACAAGCCCAGCCCAAACCAAAACAAGCCCAGCCCAAACCAAAACAAGCCCAGCCAAAACAAAACAAGCCCATCCCAAACCAAAACAAGCCCATCCCAAACCAAGCCAAAACCAGATCAAGCCAAGCCAAGCCAAAACGAAACTGCTGTAGTCACACTGGACTCAACACTATGCGCAAGCTGGAGAAAGTTCCTGTTTTCCCCCCCTTCGGTCGCTCTTGGCGTTGCAGGTCCCTGTCAACCACGATGGTAGCTTGTCCAGTTGAGGTAGAAGACCGCTCCCTACCCACGTACGACGGGCTCCCTTAACACCACGCCCCACCAGGCGTTATCATTACCATTTTTCCTGTTTTCGATCGGCCGCTGTCCTGTAAGCATGATAACCAAACTAAGCCCATCCCAAACCAAACCAAATCTAATCATCCCATCCCAAACCATCCCTTCCCAAACCAAACCCAACCCATCCCAAACCAACACAAACCAAACTAGCCCATCCCAAACCAAACCAAACCAAACTAAGCCAAAACCAAGCGAAGCCAAAACCAAACCATGCCGTAACCAAACTGCTGTAGGCATACTGGACTCACCACTACTCGAGAGCTTGAGGAGGTTCCCGTCATCGGCAACAGCCCTGTGATCATGATAGCCAATCAAAACCAAGCCAAACCAGCCCATTCCAAACCAAGCCAAAACCAAAATGCTGTAGGAATGCCAAAACCAAACCAAGCCAAAACCAGCCCATCCCAAGCCAAGCCCAAACCAGCCCATCCCAAAGCAAGCTAAAACCAAACCAAACTGTTGTAGGCACACTGGACTCACCAGTACTCGAGAAGTTGAGGAAGTTCCCTTCATCGGCAACAGTCCTGTGATCATGATAACCAAACCAAAACAAGCCCATCCCAAACCAAAACAAGCCCATCCCAAACCAAAACAAGCCCATCACAAACCAAAACAAGCCCATCACAAACCAAAACAAGCCCATCACAAACCAAAACAAGCCCATCACAAACCAAAACAAGCCCATCACAAACCAAAACAAGCCCATCACAAACCAAAACAAGCCCATCACAAACCAAAACAAGCCCATCACAAACCAAGCCAAAAACAAATCAAGCCAAGCCCAAAACAAATCAAGCCAAGCCAAAACCAAACCTAACTGTTGTAGGCATACTGGACTCACCACTACTCGAGAGCTCGAGGAAGTTCCTGTCATCGGCAACAGTCCTGTGATCATGACTCTGGAGGATGTAAAGAAGGTGATGCCTACCTGGCACAACGTGACTGTTAATGTGTTCAAGGACGAGGCCGCCAACAAGGTAGGTGGCCAGCTGTACACACCTGGGTGCTGGGTGTAGTCCTCCCCCCCCACCACACACACATGCACACACACAAACCATCGACAACAGTCCTGTGATCATGACTCTGGAGGATGTATGGAAGGTGATGCCTACCTGGCACAAGGTGACTGTCAACTTGTTCAAAGACGAGGCCGCCAACAAGGTAGGTGGCCAGATTTACACACCCCCTTCCATACACCTACCCACACACATCCTCGCCCACCCATGCACCCACCTCCTCACGCTCCCTCTCACCCATCTACCCACCTCACCACCATCCTATATCCCTCCCCATCCACTTCCGCAACCGCCATGTCACCCACCTACCTACCTCCCCACCCAACCACCTCCTTACCCACCCAACCACCTCCTCACCCACCCAACCACCTCCTAACCCACCCAACCACCTCCTCACCCACCCAACCACCTCACCCACCCAACCACCTCCTCACCCACCCAACCACCTCCTCACCCACCCAACCACCTCCTCACCCACCCAACCAACCAACTCCTCACCCACCCAACCAACCAACTCCTCACCCACCCAACCAACTCCTCACCCAACTCCTCATTCACCTCCCCACCCGACTCCTCACCCACCCACCTCCCCTCCCACTTCCTCACCCACTCACCCTTCAATAGGAATGGGGCTGGGTACAAGAGATGTACGGCTTTACTATGGCAGCATGGATAGTGGGCATCAGGATCCCACCCATCCACTTACCTACCCACCCATCTACCCACCTACCCACCCACCTACCCACCAACTCACCTACCCAAACACCTCCTCACCCACCCACCCACATGAGTGGAGCTGTGTACAAGAGATGTACGGCTTTGCTGTGTACAAGAGATGTACGGCTTTGCTGTGTACAAGAGATGTACGGCTTTGCTGTGTACAAGAGATGTACGGCTTTGCTGTGTACAAGAGATGTACGGCTTTGCTGTGTACAAGAGATGTAGGGCTTTGCTGTGTACAGGAGATGTACGGCTTTGCTGTGTACAAGCGATGTACGGCTTTGCTGTGTACAAGAGATGTACGGCTTTGCTGTGTACAAGAGATGTACGGCTTTGCTGTGTCACCATGGATGGAGGGCATCAGGAATTACACCTCCCCACTTACCTCCCCACTAAACCTTCCCACACCTTCACACTGAACTCCCCACCCACCTACCCACCCACCTACCCACCCACCTACCCACCTACCTACCCACCCACCAACCTCCTCACCTACCCACCCACCTCCTCACCCACCCACCCACCCACCCTCCCATGGGAATGGGGCTGGGTACAAGAGATATACGGCTTTACTATGGCAGCCTGGATGGTGGGCATCTGGAACTACACCATCCCACTTACCTCTCCACTACACCTTCCCACACATTCCCACTTACCTCCCCACCCACCTACCCACCCACCTACCCAACCACCTCCTTACCCACCCGCCCTCGCACAGGAATGGGGCTGGGTACAAGAGATGTACGGCTTTGCCATGGCAGCCTGGATGGTGGGCATCTGGAACTACACCATCCCACTTACCTCTCCACTACACCTTCCCACACCTTCCCACTGACCTCCCCACCCACCTACCCACCCACCTACCCACCCACCCACCCACCAACCCACCCACCTACCCACCCACCAACCTCCTCACCCACCCACCCACCCACCTACCCACCTACCCACCTACCCACCAACCTCCTCACCCACCCACCCACCCAACCACCTACCCACCCACCAACCTCCTCACCCAACCACCCACCCACCTACCCACCAACCTCCTCACCCATCCACCCACCCATCCACAGATATGGGGCTAGGTACAAGTGATGTACGGCTTTGCTATGGTTGCATTGATGGAGGGCATCAGGAACTACACCTCCCCACTTACCTCCCCACCCACCTCACCCACCTACCTACCCACCTCCTCACTTACCCACCCACCCACCCACAGGAATGGGGCTGGGTACAAGAGATGTACGGCTTTGCCATGGCAGCCTGGATGGTAGGCATCCGGAACTACACCTATGTGCCGCATTTCATGTCACAGCCCCCGTACGACACATCATACGAGGAGCGCTATGGCTTCCCCTTCTTTATCATCCACTACACATATGGACTGGACTACGCTGAGAACGGTGAGAGGCAGGGTATTTAAAAAGGGGTCCCCCTTTTTCGTCCTCCGCCTTGCGTCTTTCGTTCTTTGTCCTCCACTTTTCATCCTTTTTCACCTTTGTCCTCCTTTTTTCATTCTCGCTATGGGTTCCCCTTCTTCATCATCCACTTCACATATGAATTGGACTATGCTGAGAACGGTGAGGGGCAGGGTATTTCAAGGGGGTCTCCCTTTTTCGACCTCCCTTTTTCGTCTTTCGTCCTCCCTTTTACGACCTCGCTTTTCGTCATTTTTCGTCTCCACTATGTCTTCCCCTTCTTCATCATACACTGCACATATGGACTGGACTACGCTGAGAACGGTGAGAGGCAGGGTATTTCCAGGGAGTCTCCCTTTTTCGTACTCCACTTTTCTTCCTTTTCGTCTTCCCTTTTTTGTCCTCTACTTTTCATCCTGTTCCTCCTTCGTCCTCCTTTTCCGTTCTCACTATGGGTTCCCCTTCTTCATCATCCACTACACATATCGACTGGACTGCGCTGAGAACGGTGAGCGGCAGGGTATATCAAAGGATTCTCCCCTTTTCGACCTCCGCTTTTTGTCCTTTTCGTTCTCCCTTTTTGTCCTCCACCTTTCGTCCTTTTCCTCCTTCATCCCCCTTTTCAGTTCTCGCTATGGGTTCCCCTTCTTCATCATCCACTACACATATGGGCTGGACCAGGGTACTACTTCTTGCCAAATTGGTCAGCGCTTGAAGCGCACAAACGTCAAATTGGTCAGCGCTTTTTAGTGCAAAAAGCGCAAAAACTGCGCGCTGCGCCCACAGGGGGTTGAAAAAACTGCGCGAAACGCGGCGGCTTAGTAGTACCCTGGGCTGGACTACGCTGAGAACGGTGAGGGGTGGTGTAGTAAACAATAAACTACTAGTACCACACTTTCCCCTTCCTTACAACACGTTTTCCACCCCAACGATATTGGTTTCATGCAGAGGACATGCTCCTGCTCATAACCATGCACTCGCACTGACTTTATGCTGAAAACGGCGAGGGGTGGTGTAGTAAACAAAAAACTACTAGAACCAAACTTTTCCCTTCCTTGCAACATATTCTCCTCCCAGACAATATTGGCTTCAATTTGGCGGAGAATAGGGGGGGGGGAAGAGTGTCGTAAACGAATACTACACGTACCACACTGTCCCCTTCCTTACAACACGCTTTCAACCAGGCAATATTGGCTACAGGCGGAGGACATGCTGGTGCTCATAACCATGCACTTGCACTGACCCTACGCTGAAAACGGTGAGGGAGGGTGGGGGTAGTTAACAAAAAACTACAAGGACCAAACTTCCCCCTTCCTGAAAAACGTTTTCCACCCAGATGATGTAGGTTTTACTTTGGTGGAGAATGGGGGGGGGGGGGGGGGGGGGATGAAGTGTGGTAAACGAATACTTCGCATACCAGGCTTTCCCCTGCCTTACAACACGTTTTCCACCCAGACGGTATTGGTTTTACTTTGGTGGAGAATAGGGGGGGGGGGGGGGGGTAAAGTGTGGTAAATAAATATTACATGTACCAGACTTCCCCCCTGCCTTACAACACGTTTTCCACCCAGACGGTATTGGTTTTACTTTGGTGGAGAATAGGGGGGGGGGGGGGGGTAAAGTGTGGTAAATAAATAAGCTACTAATACCAGACTTTCCCCTGCCTTACAGCACCTTTTCCACCCAGACGGTATTGGTTTCAATTTGGTGGAGAATAGGGGTGGGGGGGGGGGGGTAAAGTGTAGTAAATAAATAAACTACTAATACCAGACTTCCCCCTGCCTTACAACTCGTTTTCCACCCAGATGGTATTGTTTCGCTTTGGTGGATAATAGGAGGGGTAAAGTGTGGTAAACAAATATTACATGTACCAGACTTTCCCCTGCCTTACAACACGTTTTCCACCCAGACGGTATAGGTTTCAATTTGTTGGATAATAGGGGGGGGGGGGGGGGGGGGGGGATGAAGTGTGGTAAACAAATACTTCACATACCAGGCTTTCCCCTGCCTTACAACACGTTTTCCACCCAGACGGTATTGGTTTTACTTTGGTGGAGAATAGGGGGGGGGGGGGGGGGTAAAGTGAAGTAAATAAATAAACTACTAATACCAGACTTCCCCCTACCTTACAGCACCTTTTCCACCCAGACGGTATTGGTTTCGCTTTGGTGGAGGACATGTACCGCTTCCTCCACTCCACCCTCCTCCTTGACCACACCTTATGTACTGGGTGCAGGTACAATGCTGCCAGCCAAGGTCAGTGCGAGGCACTTGCTCAGCTTGGGCAGCATCTCATCCACCACTCTCAGACCCTTGTTGACCACACCCCTTGTATAGGAGCAGGTACAATGCTGGCTGTTGTGTGTGTGTGTTGTGTGTGTGTGTGTTGTGTGTGTGTTGTGTGTTGTGTGTGTTGTGTGTTGTGTGTGTGTGTGTTGTGTGTGTGTGTTGTGTGTGTGTGTGTGTATGTGTGCTGGCTGACACAGTCAGTGCGAGGCTCTTCCTCAGTATAGGCAGCTTACCACCCACCACTCCACTCCACTCCACTCCTTGACCACACCCCTTCAACAATGGGCAGGTACAATGCTGCCTGACAAGGTTGGCGCGTGGCACTTTGACAAGCGTGCGTTGTCCAAACCGATTGATCAGAACGTGTCAGAGCCCTTTCCCACTGTCAATGCCAGCCTCACTCGCCACCTCATCAGGTCAGTTCAATGCTTGGCTTTGCCCCAAGTGCACTATATATTTGAATGGGCAGAACGATACATAATTTTGTGTGTATGTAGTGAGCATTGACATTTGCATGGTGCCTCGGCATCAACCCAAGGATGCGTGGGGCATGATCCTTGGGACCGTTGTCTGTTGGTAAACCGGTACCCTACGCCTGCAGGCAACACTACTAGGCCTCACTGGTACGAGCACCTTGTGTCAGTCGCCACCTCACCAGGTCAGCTCAACGCTTGGCTTCGTCCAAACTGCACTTGTTCAAACTGCACTTGTCCAAACTGCACTTTTCATAACTGAACTTGTCCAAACTGCATTTGTCATAACTCAACTTGTCCAAACTGCATTTGTCATAACTGAACTTGTCCAAACCGCATTTGTCCAAACTGCACTCCAAACTGCACTTGTCATAACAGAACTTGTCCAAACTGCATTTGTCATAACTGCACTTGTCCAAACTGCACTTGTCATAACTGAACTTGTCCAAACTGCACTTGTCCAAACTGAACTTGTCCAAACTGAACTTGTCAAAACTGCATTTGTCATAACTGAACTAGCCAAACTGAATTTGTCATAACTGAACTTGTCCAAACTGATCTTGTCAAAACTGCATTTGTCATAACTGAACTAGCCAAACTGAATTTGTCATAACTGAACTTGTCCAAACTGAACTTGTCAAAACTGAGCTAGTCCAAACTTCACTTGTCCAAACTGCACTCCAAATTTCACTTGTCCAAACTGTGGCTAATCACGTGTTCATCAAGTGAGCTGTCACACTGTCACACCCGCAAAAGTAAGTTTTGGGCTTATCACGTGTTTAGTGAGCTGTCACACTTTGTCACACCTACAAAAGTAAGTTTTTGGCTTATCACGTGTTTAGTGAGCTGTCACACTGTGTCACACCTGCGAAAGCATGTTGTGGCTAATCACGTGTTAAGTGAGCTGTCACACCTGAAACCTGCGTACACCAAAAATGAAATCACACTCTCCAAAGTGCAACCTCAAATAATTATGTAACAATGCATATCATGACTTTACATACCAATATTATATATTATTGGTATTCAAATAACATCTAGGGGACCATGTATAGGCACACTAATTACCACTTGTTTTGCGTACAACGTGTCGCCATCAGGGTACTTCAAATGGCCAAATTGGCCAGCGCTTTAGCGCACTTGAAAACAAAAAAGCTGCGCTTTGTAGTGCCAAAAGCGCAAAAAATACATATATATATATATGTATATATAATAGCTCCTACAACTTAGGTTAGGTTCTATAGACGGGCCTGCCTGACTGGGTCGTCAGGCAGTACCTGCTTATTTCCTACCCGTCTACATCTCTTCCTGTTTTGTTCTTTGCCGTGCAAATACTTGTTTGGATTTGGGCCCCAGCTCACCCCACCCCTCAAACCCCCTCACACCCCCTTACCAACCCAGCCCTGCCAAACCCAAACCCCCTCACGCCCCCCCCCCCCACCACCACCACACACACACACATACACACAGCACCACCACCACCACACCCCTCACCACCACCCCTCCCAGGGCGTTCCATGAAGCAACCCAATCCAGCCCTGCCCAACCCTACCCCCCTCACGCCCCACCACCACCACCACCACCACCACCACCAACAACACCCCCCCCCCTCCCCCCCCCCCCCCCCCCCCCTCCCAGGGCGTTCCATGAAGCAACCCAATCCATCCCTGCCCAACCCTACCCCCCTCACGCCCCACCACCACCACCACCAACAACAACACCCCCCTCCCACCCCCCTCCCAGGGCGTTCCATGAAGCAAACCAATCCAGCCCTGCCCGACCCTACCCCACTCACGCCCCACCACCACCACCACCACCACCAACAACAACCCTCCCAGGGCGTTCAATGAAGCAACCCAACCCAGCCCCGCCCAACCCAACCCCACTCACGCCCCCCACCACCAACACCAACACCCCTCCCAGGGCATTCAATGAAGCAACCTGGGCGATCCCATGCTGGAAGGAGTACAGAGATAAAAAAGGGATAATGCCCAAGGTTTGCCACGAAGAGCCTCGAGGCTACTTGGCAACTCCAGATGCAGCAATGGATGGATCTATCATCTACAGTACTGTGCCAAACCCCTCCCTGCTGGGTTCAGAAACTGTGCCAGACTACCCGGGGGGAGGAGGAGAGAAAGGGGAGGATGGGCAGGAGGCGGACGGTGCTGAAGAATGAATATCTAAATAGTTATTTAGGTACTCCAGATGCAGCAAAGGATAAAGATGCAGCAAAGGATAAATCTATCATCTACAGTACTGTGCCAAATCCCTCCCTGCTGGGTTCAGAAACTGTGCCAGACTACCCCGGGGGAGTTGGAGAGGCAGGTATGGATGGACAGGAGGCGGACAATGCTGAAGAATGAATATCTAAATAGTTATTTAGGTACTCCAGATGCAGGAACCCGTAGCCCACGGAAATGGAGTGGTGGTGGCCCAATCAACTGATGGGTGCGACGCAACCAATATCCTGAACCTGCGTCTGGGACGCAACGGACCCTCCCCTTGTTGCGTCCTGCACTACCCTGGTGCACAGTAACTCCTCAAAGAGACGGCCAGTTGGTCTGAAGCTTGCTCACGTGCAGTCAGCCACCCTGAATTTGGTTACATAGCTTCAGCCAGCAATTTGGATGCTCGCCATCTTAGCAGTAAAAAACAAACAATTCCGTCTTTCCCGAGGATGTGCATTGTGCAAGAGGTAGCTTGTGGCTAGCAGCAAATGGGTGTAGGTTTTACTGAAAGCCCTGGCTGGTGTGCATCTTGGAGCAAGGTAGCTGCAGTTAGGTAGCATATGGTTTTCCAGCCCTACCTAGCCCCCTCTCTCTCCCCCTCCTTCCCTCCCTCCCTCCCCTCCCCTCCCTACATGGATTTACTCCAAGCACTGGACGGTCAGCCAGCCCAGTTCTGCTACTGATTTTAATTTAATTGTTAAATGGATTTACTCCAAGTACTGGATGCAGGGTACTACTAAGCGCGGTGCCGCGCTGCCTTTTTGAGCCCCTCTGCGCGTTTCGCACAGTTTTTCAACCCCCAGTGGGCGCAGCGCGCAGTTTTTGCGCTTTTTGCACTAAAAAGCGCTGACCAATTTGACGTTTGTGCGCTTTCAGCGCTGACCAATTTGGCAAGAAGTAGTACCCTGACTGGATGGTCAGCCACAGGGTACTTCAAATTGGCAAATTGGCCAGCGCTTTAGCGCACTTGAAAACAAAAAAAACTGCGCTTTGTATTGCAAAAAGCGCAAAAATTGCTTGCAGCGCCCACAAGGGGTTGCAAAATACTGCGCTTAAAGCGCAGAGGGGGTCAAAAAGTCAGCGCTCAAAAGCTCAAAAGCGCGCGCTTTGAATTACCCTGGTCAGCCAGCCCAATTCAGCTCCTGATTTAATTTCCGCTCCTGATTTAATTTCCGCTCCTGATTTAATTGTTACATGGCTTTACTCCAGGCACTGGATGGTCAGCCAGTCCACCTCTGCTACTGATTTTTAATTTGCTTGTTACATACTGTATGGTCAGCCAGACCACCCCTGCTACTGATTTTAATTGTTACATGGTAACATGGTTTTACAGCAAGCTCGGGCAAACTACTTAGTGAACATGTAACAAGAACATGCCAACTGGATTTCAGGTTGCAACTTGAGTTAGTTCCAGCCTTTGACCCCTTTGCGAAGTAATTTTTGCCTTGCTTTTCTCAGACCCATTTTAAGGAGAGTAGACCCATCTACAAAAACTTATCATTGCCATTTGTAAAGGCGTGTACGTATAGAAAAGGGCTATTATAATATATGTAACCCGCGAAGCAAATCCGACTCCAAGGTATTTTGTTTTTTCAAAGTAATGTGTCGTGCGCAGCACGTGCAGCATATGGACTGATTTCTCTAGGCAGTATCTATCCCTTTTATGCTGCGTTTCACGAGGGGACCATGTATGGTCTCCTGCTGATTCGCTCCCCCTTTCCAGCCTTAACTCCAATTCAGGAGGACTCCCGTTGTTTTGACACTCAGGATCAGCACACTGTCTTACATATTGGCACATTCGCTTTTTTACTAGAGTTGGAGTTGGCATGGTAACGAAACCTACAGAGCCGCCAGCAAAGCAAGCCTGCTGCACCTCTCCATGTATACATTACATTACATTTCATGTTAAAGTCTACTTGACACCGCGAGGGTGTATGAGACTCTGTGCTTTAAACAAAAAGAAAAAGAACCCACAAAGCAAAAAAAAAACTTACATGTCCAAACAATTTGCGCAGGTGGCGCAACCTTCTTTCCACTGCATCCGTTTTAGATGCTAATATGAACTTTGAGGAACTTAACCTCATAACTCCACACTCAGGTGCAATGATCCATCACAAATGGTTGAATGTTTGGAATGCACAGGTCTCACACATGAACATCACATCACATTTTCCACGCCGAAGATTTTAAGATTTAAAGCACACATACCAAAATGTCAAGCACAAAGGCGCTGTAGGTTATACACTCATGTAAAACAGACTACATTGCCCAGTGGTCCAAGGCTGCCCTGGGACTAGAGCCCTTGTGTGCTAGTGCACGGCCAGTGCAGGCAAAAACAGAGGCAATCCTATATGAAGGTGAGGATCAAGCCCAGCAGGTGCCGGATATACAATTGCAGTTGTTATCACACTTGCATCCGCCGAGAGACTGCGAAAGGTTGCACTTGTCACAGTTGTTGCCGCCTGCACATGGGGAGCTCTTGCAAGTGCCGCACTTCGTCGTTGTCGTAGTAGTAGTGGTAGTAGATGATGGGGATGAGCTTCCAGCACACACGTTAGGGTTGCAGTGAGCAGCGGTGTTGCCACACCATCCACTTGTGCTGCAGCAGTAGCCTGACAGGCACTTGGCATTGCCAAAATTCGGTCCACACCTCCAGTCTGGTCGGTCAGAGGCAGGGCAAGAGCCACCAGTTGGAGTTCCAGAGCCACCACTTGGACTTCTAGAGCTACCGCTTGGAGTTCCTGAACCTGTGATGCGGATGTCAGCGCAGTCACGGAAAATCTCCTTCCTGGCTGCAGTGGTACCGCAGCGATCCAAGCCGTTTGTTGCATACTTGCCACACTCTGCTGCACTGCATGTATCCACACATGAGTTGCTAGTGTGGTACTCCCTGCAAGCAGATAAGCAGTGAGATGTAAATGTGTAGCAATGAAGTGAAGGGATCGCATGGTCATGACTAATGTGGGTGCAGGAAAGGTGTTCATATACAATAGTGCCCATCACTGGTAGAATAACAACGGGCATCTATAACGTGTGGTCGCTTTTAAAGGCTAAATCGCTAGTTAATTTACTGTTTGTTGCTGTAGTTGTTGTTATTAAGCAAAACAATGTATGATTGTCGTGGTTATTTTACCAGTGCATGCCCAGGCTGAGGTTGGGTCAATTGAATGACATCATATGCACATCAGCTTTGGCTAGCGTAATCAGATTGTGGACCTTGCAACCTACCCTACTCATCCTCTGCACATCCACTTTGGCTTGCACACTCAGGTAGGTACCTTCCCACCTATCCTACTCATCCACATATCATTGGACTGATCCTTGCGTTTCTGTTATTGTCCGAGAGGTAGCCATCTAGTGTTTGCCCAACCTCATAACAGGGGGGGGGGGGGGGGGGGGGGGGGGGGGGGGGGGGGGGGCTGGGGGGGCCATCTAGTGTTTGCCCAACCTCTTAACACCAAGATGAATCGAGACTACCAGGAGGGGCTGGATTAGCAAGCACTTGATACTCCCTATACTCCCATCAGGAGCATGCATCTGACCACACGTACCATCCCGGAGTCAGTCTCGAGTGATGGATGGTACCTGACTTCTGCTTTATCTGCTTGGCTGCCCCTGAACTGGACTGTACATTAACGACCAGTATGCCCAGGTGTCCAAACCGGATACTTGCCAGGTTGCCCCCCCCAAACATAGACTTACATCTGGAGCATGCATCCGCCGTCACATGTCACGCCTTGAGGCAGACGCCAAGACTGAGTGATTTGTGTAAAACTTGGATAAACAGATTTATCGTTGGTGTTTCCAGCTTCACGTCCGAACCAGTACCTTGTGATGCCTCTCTCAGCACTGCATGCAAGCACAAGAGCAGAAGTTAGCAGGGCAGGTAGTGATGGATGGTACCTGGTCTTCATCCCAACACCTATTGGCACTGCTTGCTAGGCAGTGACAGAATGAGTCTATCAATCACAAGGCCGTGAGGGAGCAAACTCAGCTGGTCTAGTTGCACACACACTTTTCCAGAGGGTAACGATTGAGGCAGCCTTGATTCTCTACACTCAACCAACCAAGAAGACCAGGGAGAGTGTCTCTCAATCAAGTCAGTGAAGGAGTAGTAGGCATACTAGATAGGCAGTGGGGCAACTACTTTTAGCAAGCATAGTCTGGTGTGGCACTCACCTGACAAGAGGGTATTGATCAAAGCAGCCCTGGGTGGCACCAGAGCGAGCTGTGGGACAAAGCTTGATCATCATGTAGCCACCATGCCAAGTATTCATCTTCTGGGTCACCTGGATCGTGGCTCCAGCACTGTAGACGACTGCATGCACAAGCAGGTAGAGAAGGTCAGTGGGCCGTCCGGGAGACACCGATGTGGCGAGTACCGCATGCATGTGGAAACAGGAAGGGCAGGAAAGATTAAACGGAAGGAGTCGTCGGAGAGGGCATCGCGAGATGATTAAGCCAAGGATTATTCAGGGGAGTTGGGCGCATTGGCAAGTATGAAAGCAAGCAGACAGAGAATACACAGTATGCCAACATGGAGTGGCTTGGAGAGGCTGTCCGGAAGGACAGATTCACCGAGAAGGTAAGGGAGGGAATAAGCTGGTATGCGAGAGAGCAAGAAAGTACCAATCAATTGCGGGGATGGGAAATAGTAGTACTCGATGATCGACGTTCTCAATAGACAAAAAATAAATCGAGAGGCAAGACAGCCAGCCTAGCGAAACTCGGTTCCACGCTGGCGCTTCGACCGATCTGGGGCGCCGATCTGGGGGTTCGGATTCAAAACGACAAGTGCTGTGAAAATATGGCGGAGAATGTTAGAGCTAAGCTCTGTCCGAGGTCCGGAAGGGAGGAGAGTGGTGCGAGCAGGGGCGGACAAGTCTGAAGTTTGAGGGCCCCGAGCTCATCGCACCTGACCACGGTTGGGGGTTGTTAACGGCACCGGTGAAGCCACCTGCTCCACCATCATTCTGCTGATGGGGGTCGCCACACACATCCGCCTTATCGTTGTAGAAGGAGCCGTCTGGGTAATAGCGAATAGGGTTGCCAAGGCCGTTACCTCCTGCAGCAACCCAGTCGGGATTGCCCAGGACACGGACCCGTGAGAGAGGGGCGGTCATGAAGACGTGGGCGTCAGCTCCTGGTAGTGAAGCGGAACTATGTTAAATGGCAGTGGTAGTTACGTAACGTGAATACGGATGTAATATAAGACTTGGGGGCGCCTAAAGACACCGAGTAAGAACTCTGGATTAGATTAGCTTCCTCGACCTGCGAGGCTCATTTGTAGTAGTGTCGCGCACGCACGGGCGGGCGAGACATTCTGTATGTAACTGCTAGCCCTAGGGCTAGGTTGTAGGTATCGCAGGCAGCTGTTACCGAGACCGGGTAAGATACCGGTTCCAGGCGGTTACGGCCCGCGGGCGGTACCTACTACTTGGCATGGTTACGGACAGGTAGTACGACGAGTGCTCTCGGCGTATACCTGACCTGTAACCACTGTAGCAAGCCTATCCTGCTACACCCCCCCCCCTCTGAACCCCCCGGTCTCCTTGAGTCCGGGTAGTACAGAGAGAATTATAATGAATACCCTGGGTATCCAAGTTGGTGTCGTTGTCTACTTGAAAGTTACCTTCTTCTTCTTAGATGGTACTCTCCTTGTGGCAACATTCGTAGGCTTGGCCATGTACTCATGGTATGCCTGTAAATGTATCACATGCTGTTCAGGTTCCCAACTGTCCTGATCATCTCCAAATCCTTTTCATCTCACAAGGAATTTGTTGACAGGTTTAGGCTGACCTCTTCCTTTCCTTTTCTTCTGATGAATTGTTTTCATATCTAAGATGCATCCAACTTCCCATAACGGAGACCCATCTGTATCATACTCCAACGGCTGTGGTGGGACATATGTAGAGCTAGGTGCGTATGGTTTCACTAATGAAACATGGAATACTGGATGGACTCTCATCAGCGGAGGTAACTCTAGTTTAACAGCTGTAACCACATCAACGTTAGTTGATCCAGGGGTTCTCTTTCCCACTAGCTGAATGACTTTGTACGGTCCTGTAAACTTAGGAGCAAACTTAGGACATACAGTGGCTTTAAACTTTAGGTTCTTTGTACTAAGAATAACTTCTTGTCCCACCTCATACGTTACATCTCTCCGTTTCTTATTTGCTTGAGTAGCCTGTCTCTCTTGAGCCTGACTGACGCACTTCTTTGCGTACTCGAGTCTGTCTGTATACTGATAGGCTTGTTCAAAAGTATTAGTCATCTTTGAAAATTTGCCACATGTCAACCACCCTCCTAAACCACTTGGGTGACATTTATGGATATAACACAAATGATGGCTTATATTATGCATGTGTCATCATGTGTTGTGAAGCAATGACTAGGGAGCTGTAAACCAGTTCCTCCATTTTCCCCCTTTGGATTGTCAAATTAACACGGGTGTTGGGGCATGTCAGAAGTACCCTATATTACACAAGGCACACCAGCCCCAAATGTATTGTTGCCTCCATAGGTGTACTTGGGGGGTCAGACTGGTAAGCATGTTGTGCTACTCTGATGCTGTTGTGTGTCGTGGGCACACACATTGACCTGAATGGGTATGGAACCCAGCATGTAGGCCCCTATATGAGCACTTGACCCATTGCATGGAGCTCCATCCTCAATAGTCAGTTCAAATTTGAATGGGTGCCACATGTGCATGCAAGATGAGTCTAGTATACCCACCATGTGATAAACAGCTGTATCCCTCCACGCCCAAACACGCTCCGCAGGTCCGGAAAGCGCTAAAGTGTGAAAATAGGTTTGGAGCCTCGCAATAGATGACCCGAAAAACGTCACCACTGGACTTGGCTCGGTTATTAGAGAAAGGTTTTACCTAGCGCTGTAAGTTTGGACCCCAAACTCCCAGAATGGCACAGTGTGGGTGACGAAATATGTAGACAGGCTCCATAGGTTACTTTATTTCGGAAGCGACTGATACTTTTGAACACACCTATGCGAAGGACGAGGGGTCAAAAGCACATAACTCGCGCAGGGCGGCATTCCATTCAGTGTGGAGTCAGTGAGGTGGGTATTAAGGCAGTACCTTGTACTGCCATGTCAACATTCTCAAAAAGCCTTGCCCCGAGTATTGGGCAGCTTTCCCGTGTCACGACATTTACAAGGCTTATATATGACTTCATGAGAACTTCTGAATTAACGATTAGCCAAAGAAAGTGGATAGGAGAGAACTCGACCATTACCCTAACTAAAATTCGAAATCATTTCATAAGCCATGCTTGACTTGCACAAAAACAAGTTTGAAGTAAGATGTATACCCCACCATGGGTAAACTGATAGGCTTGTTCAAAAGTATTAGTCATCTTTGAAAATTTGCCACATGTCAACCACCCTCCTAAACCACTTGGGTGACATTTATGGATATAACACAAATGATGGCTTATATTATGCATGTGTCATCATGTGTTGTGAAGCAATGACTAGGGAGCTGTAAACCAGTTCCTCCATTTTCCCCCTTTGGATTGTCAAATTAACACGGGTGTTGGGGCATGTCAGAAGTACCCTATATTACACAAGGCACACCAGCCCCAAATGTATTGTTGCCTCCATAGGTGTACTTGGGGGGTCAGACTGGTAAGCATGTTGTGCTACTCTGATGCTGTTGTGTGTCGTGGGCACACACATTGACCTGAATGGGTATGGACCCCAGCATGTAGGCCCCTATATGAGCACTTGACCCATTGCATGGAGCTCCATCCTCAATAGTCAGTTCAAATTTGAATGGGTGCCACATGTGCATGCAAGATGAGTCTAGTATACCCACCATGTGATAAACAGCTGTATCCCTCCACGCCCAAACACGCTCCGCAGGTCCGGAAAGCGCTAAAGTGTGAAAATAGGTTTGGAGCCTCGCAATAGATGACCCGAAAAACGTCACCACTGGACTTGGCTCGGTTATTAGAGAAAGTTTTACCTAGCGCTGTAAGTTTGGACCCCAAACTCCCAGAATGGCACAGTGTGGGTGACGAAATATGTAGACAGGCTCCATAGGTTACTTTATTTCGGAAGCGACTGATACTTTTGAACACACCTATGCGAAGGACGAGGGGTCAAAAGCACATAACTCGCGCAGGGCGGCATTCCATTCAGTGTGGAGTCAGTGAGGTGGGTATTAAGGCAGTACCTTGTACTGCCATGTCAACATTCTCAAAAAGCCTTGCCCCGAGTATTGGGCAGCTTTCCCGTGTCACGACATTTACAAGGCTTATATATGACTTCATGAGAACTTCTGAATTAACGATTAGCCAAAGAAAGTGGATAGGAGAGAACTCGACCATTACCCTAACTAAAATTCGAAATCATTTCATAAGCCATGCTTGACTTGCACAAAAACAAGTTTGAAGTAAGATGTATACCCCACCATGGGTAAACTGATAGGCTTGTTCAAAAGTATTAGTCATCTTTGAAAATTTGCCACATGTCAACCACCCTCCTAAACCACTTGGGTGACATTTATGGATATAACACAAATGATGGCTTATATTATGCATGTGTCATCATGTGTTGTGAAGCAATGACTAGGGAGCTGTAAACCAGTTCCTCCATTTTCCCCCTTTGGATTGTCAAATTAACACGGGTGTTGGGGCATGTCAGAAGTACCCTATATTACACAAGGCACACCAGCCCCAAATGTATTGTTGCCTCCATAGGTGTACTTGGGGGGTCAGACTGGTAAGCATGTTGTGCTACTCTGATGCTGTTGTGTGTCGTGGGCACACACATTGACCTGAATGGGTATGGACCCCAGCATGTAGGCCCCTATATGAGCACTTGACCCATTGCATGGAGCTCCATCCTCAATAGTCAGTTCAAATTTGAATGGGTGCCACATGTGCATGCAAGATGAGTCTAGTATACCCACCATGTGATAAACAGCTGTATCCCTCCACGCCCAAACACGCTCCGCAGGTCCGGAAAGCGCTAAAGTGTGAAAATAGGTTTGGAGCCTCGCAATAGATGACCCGAAAAACGTCACCACTGGACTTGGCTCGGTTATTAGAGAAAGGTTTTACCTAGCGCTGTAAGTTTGGACCCCAAACTCCCAGAATGGCACAGTGTGGGTGACGAAATATGTAGACAGGCTCCATAGGTTACTTTATTTCGGAAGCGACTGATACTTTTGAACACACCTATGCGAAGGACGAGGGGTCAAAAGCACATAACTCGCGCAGGGCGGCATTCCATTCAGTGTGGAGTCAGTGAGGTGGGTATTAAGGCAGTACCTTGTACTGCCATGTCAACATTCTCAAAAAGCCTTGCCCCGAGTATTGGGCAGCTTTCCCGTGTCACGACATTTACAAGGCTTATATATGACTTCATGAGAACTTCTGAATTAACGATTAGCCAAAGAAAGTGGATAGGAGAGAACTCGACCATTACCCTAACTAAAATTCGAAATCATTTCATAAGCCATGCTTGACTTGCACAAAAACAAGTTTGAAGTAAGATGTATACCCCACCATGGGTAAACTGATAGGCTTGTTCAAAAGTATTAGTCATCTTTGAAAATTTGCCACATGTCAACCACCCTCCTAAACCACTTGGGTGACATTTATGGATATAACACAAATGATGGCTTATATTATGCATGTGTCATCATGTGTTGTGAAGCAATGACTAGGGAGCTGTAAACCAGTTCCTCCATTTTCCCCCTTTGGATTGTCAAATTAACACGGGTGTTGGGGCATGTCAGAAGTACCCTATATTACACAAGGCACACCAGCCCCAAATGTATTGTTGCCTCCATAGGTGTACTTGGGGGGTCAGACTGGTAAGCATGTTGTGCTACTCTGATGCTGTTGTGTGTCGTGGGCACACACATTGACCTGAATGGGTATGGAACCCAGCATGTAGGCCCCTATATGAGCACTTGACCCATTGCATGGAGCTCCATCCTCAATAGTCAGTTCAAATTTGAATGGGTGCCACATGTGCATGCAAGATGAGTCTAGTATACCCACCATGTGATAAACAGCTGTATCCCTCCACGCCCAAACACGCTCCGCAGGTCCGGAAAGCGCTAAAGTGTGAAAATAGGTTTGGAGCCTCGCAATAGATGACCCGAAAAACGTCACCACTGGACTTGGCTCGGTTATTAGAGAAAGGTTTTACCTAGCGCTGTAAGTTTGGACCCCAAACTCCCAGAATGGCACAGTGTGGGTGACGAAATATGTAGACAGGCTCCATAGGTTACTTTATTTCGGAAGCGACTGATACTTTTGAACACACCTATGCGAAGGACGAGGGGTCAAAAGCACATAACTCGCGCAGGGCGGCATTCCATTCAGTGTGGAGTCAGTGAGGTGGGTATTAAGGCAGTACCTTGTACTGCCATGTCAACATTCTCAAAAAGCCTTGCCCCGAGTATTGGGCAGCTTTCCCGTGTCACGACATTTACAAGGCTTATATATGACTTCATGAGAACTTCTGAATTAACGATTAGCCAAAGAAAGTGGATAGGAGAGAACTCGACCATTACCCTAACTAAAATTCGAAATCATTTCATAAGCCATGCTTGACTTGCACAAAAACAAGTTTGAAGTAAGATGTATACCCCACCATGGGTAAACTGATAGGCTTGTTCAAAAGTATTAGTCATCTTTGAAAATTTGCCACATGTCAACCACCCTCCTAAACCACTTGGGTGACATTTATGGATATAACACAAATGATGGCTTATATTATGCATGTGTCATCATGTGTTGTGAAGCAATGACTAGGGAGCTGTAAACCAGTTCCTCCATTTTCCCCCTTTGGATTGTCAAATTAACACGGGTGTTGGGGCATGTCAGAAGTACCCTATATTACACAAGGCACACCAGCCCCAAATGTATTGTTGCCTCCATAGGTGTACTTGGGGGGTCAGACTGGTAAGCATGTTGTGCTACTCTGATGCTGTTGTGTGTCGTGGGCACACACATTGACCTGAATGGGTATGGACCCCAGCATGTAGGCCCCTATATGAGCACTTGACCCATTGCATGGAGCTCCATCCTCAATAGTCAGTTCAAATTTGAATGGGTGCCACATGTGCATGCAAGATGAGTCTAGTATACCCACCATGTGATAAACAGCTGTATCCCTCCACGCCCAAACACGCTCCGCAGGTCCGGAAAGCGCTAAAGTGTGAAAATAGGTTTGGAGCCTCGCAATAGATGACCCGAAAAACGTCACCACTGGACTTGGCTCGGTTATTAGAGAAAGGTTTTACCTAGCGCTGTAAGTTTGGACCCCAAACTCCCAGAATGGCACAGTGTGGGTGACGAAATATGTAGACAGGCTCCATAGGTTACTTTATTTCGGAAGCGACTGATACTTTTGAACACACCTATGCGAAGGACGAGGGGTCAAAAGCACATAACTCGCGCAGGGCGGCATTCCATTCAGTGTGGAGTCAGTGAGGTGGGTATTAAGGCAGTACCTTGTACTGCCATGTCAACATTCTCAAAAAGCCTTGCCCCGAGTATTGGGCAGCTTTCCCGTGTCACGACATTTACAAGGCTTATATATGACTTCATGAGAACTTCTGAATTAACGATTAGCCAAAGAAAGTGGATAGGAGAGAACTCGACCATTACCCTAACTAAAATTCGAAATCATTTCATAAGCCATGCTTGACTTGCACAAAAACAAGTTTGAAGTAAGATGTATACCCCACCATGGGTAAACTGATAGGCTTGTTCAAAAGTATTAGTCATCTTTGAAAATTTGCCACATGTCAACCACCCTCCTAAACCACTTGGGTGACATTTATGGATATAACACAAATGATGGCTTATATTATGCATGTGTCATCATGTGTTGTGAAGCAATGACTAGGGAGCTGTAAACCAGTTCCTCCATTTTCCCCCTTTGGATTGTCAAATTAACACGGGTGTTGGGGCATGTCAGAAGTACCCTATATTACACAAGGCACACCAGCCCCAAATGTATTGTTGCCTCCATAGGTGTACTTGGGGGGTCAGACTGGTAAGCATGTTGTGCTACTCTGATGCTGTTGTGTGTCGTGGGCACACACATTGACCTGAATGGGTATGGACCCCAGCATGTAGGCCCCTATATGAGCACTTGACCCATTGCATGGAGCTCCATCCTCAATAGTCAGTTCAAATTTGAATGGGTGCCACATGTGCATGCAAGATGAGTCTAGTATACCCACCATGTGATAAACAGCTGTATCCCTCCACGCCCAAACACGCTCCGCAGGTCCGGAAAGCGCTAAAGTGTGAAAATAGGTTTGGAGCCTCGCAATAGATGACCCGAAAAACGTCACCACTGGACTTGGCTCGGTTATTAGAGAAAGGTTTTACCTAGCGCTGTAAGTTTGGACCCCAAACTCCCAGAATGGCACAGTGTGGGTGACGAAATATGTAGACAGGCTCCATAGGTTACTTTATTTCGGAAGCGACTGATACTTTTGAACACACCTATGCGAAGGACGAGGGGTCAAAAGCACATAACTCGCGCAGGGCGGCATTCCATTCAGTGTGGAGTCAGTGAGGTGGGTATTAAGGCAGTACCTTGTACTGCCATGTCAACATTCTCAAAAAGCCTTGCCCCGAGTATTGGGCAGCTTTCCCGTGTCACGACATTTACAAGGCTTATATATGACTTCATGAGAACTTCTGAATTAACGATTAGCCAAAGAAAGTGGATAGGAGAGAACTCGACCATTACCCTAACTAAAATTCGAAATCATTTCATAAGCCATGCTTGACTTGCACAAAAACAAGTTTGAAGTAAGATGTATACCCCACCATGGGTAAACTGATAGGCTTGTTCAAAAGTATTAGTCATCTTTGAAAATTTGCCACATGTCAACCACCCTCCTAAACCACTTGGGTGACATTTATGGATATAACACAAATGATGGCTTATATTATGCATGTGTCATCATGTGTTGTGAAGCAATGACTAGGGAGCTGTAAACCAGTTCCTCCATTTTCCCCCTTTGGATTGTCAAATTAACACGGGTGTTGGGGCATGTCAGAAGTACCCTATATTACACAAGGCACACCAGCCCCAAATGTATTGTTGCCTCCATAGGTGTACTTGGGGGGTCAGACTGGTAAGCATGTTGTGCTACTCTGATGCTGTTGTGTGTCGTGGGCACACACATTGACCTGAATGGGTATGGAACCCAGCATGTAGGCCCCTATATGAGCACTTGACCCATTGCATGGAGCTCCATCCTCAATAGTCAGTTCAAATTTGAATGGGTGCCACATGTGCATGCAAGATGAGTCTAGTATACCCACCATGTGATAAACAGCTGTATCCCTCCACGCCCAAACACGCTCCGCAGGTCCGGAAAGCGCTAAAGTGTGAAAATAGGTTTGGAGCCTCGCAATAGATGACCCGAAAAACGTCACCACTGGACTTGGCTCGGTTATTAGAGAAAGGTTTTACCTAGCGCTGTAAGTTTGGACCCCAAACTCCCAGAATGGCACAGTGTGGGTGACGAAATATGTAGACAGGCTCCATAGGTTACTTTATTTCGGAAGCGACTGATACTTTTGAACACACCTATGCGAAGGACGAGGGGTCAAAAGCACATAACTCGCGCAGGGCGGCATTCCATTCAGTGTGGAGTCAGTGAGGTGGGTATTAAGGCAGTACCTTGTACTGCCATGTCAACATTCTCAAAAAGCCTTGCCCCGAGTATTGGGCAGCTTTCCCGTGTCACGACATTTACAAGGCTTATATATGACTTCATGAGAACTTCTGAATTAACGATTAGCCAAAGAAAGTGGATAGGAGAGAACTCGACCATTACCCTAACTAAAATTCGAAATCATTTCATAAGCCATGCTTGACTTGCACAAAAACAAGTTTGAAGTAAGATGTATACCCCACCATGGGTAAACTGATAGGCTTGTTCAAAAGTATTAGTCATCTTTGAAAATTTGCCACATGTCAACCACCCTCCTAAACCACTTGGGTGACATTTATGGATATAACACAAATGATGGCTTATATTATGCATGTGTCATCATGTGTTGTGAAGCAATGACTAGGGAGCTGTAAACCAGTTCCTCCATTTTCCCCCTTTGGATTGTCAAATTAACACGGGTGTTGGGGCATGTCAGAAGTACCCTATATTACACAAGGCACACCAGCCCCAAATGTATTGTTGCCTCCATAGGTGTACTTGGGGGGTCAGACTGGTAAGCATGTTGTGCTACTCTGATGCTGTTGTGTGTCGTGGGCACACACATTGACCTGAATGGGTATGGACCCCAGCATGTAGGCCCCTATATGAGCACTTGACCCATTGCATGGAGCTCCATCCTCAATAGTCAGTTCAAATTTGAATGGGTGCCACATGTGCATGCAAGATGAGTCTAGTATACCCACCATGTGATAAACAGCTGTATCCCTCCACGCCCAAACACGCTCCGCAGGTCCGGAAAGCGCTAAAGTGTGAAAATAGGTTTGGAGCCTCGCAATAGATGACCCGAAAAACGTCACCACTGGACTTGGCTCGGTTATTAGAGAAAGGTTTTACCTAGCGCTGTAAGTTTGGACCCCAAACTCCCAGAATGGCACAGTGTGGGTGACGAAATATGTAGACAGGCTCCATAGGTTACTTTATTTCGGAAGCGACTGATACTTTTGAACACACCTATGCGAAGGACGAGGGGTCAAAAGCACATAACTCGCGCAGGGCGGCATTCCATTCAGTGTGGAGTCAGTGAGGTGGGTATTAAGGCAGTACCTTGTACTGCCATGTCAACATTCTCAAAAAGCCTTGCCCCGAGTATTGGGCAGCTTTCCCGTGTCACGACATTTACAAGGCTTATATATGACTTCATGAGAACTTCTGAATTAACGATTAGCCAAAGAAAGTGGATAGGAGAGAACTCGACCATTACCCTAACTAAAATTCGAAATCATTTCATAAGCCATGCTTGACTTGCACAAAAACAAGTTTGAAGTAAGATGTATACCCCACCATGGGTAAACTGATAGGCTTGTTCAAAAGTATTAGTCATCTTTGAAAATTTGCCACATGTCAACCACCCTCCTAAACCACTTGGGTGACATTTATGGATATAACACAAATGATGGCTTATATTATGCATGTGTCATCATGTGTTGTGAAGCAATGACTAGGGAGCTGTAAACCAGTTCCTCCATTTTCCCCCTTTGGATTGTCAAATTAACACGGGTGTTGGGGCATGTCAGAAGTACCCTATATTACACAAGGCACACCAGCCCCAAATGTATTGTTGCCTCCATAGGTGTACTTGGGGGGTCAGACTGGTAAGCATGTTGTGCTACTCTGATGCTGTTGTGTGTCGTGGGCACACACATTGACCTGAATGGGTATGGACCCCAGCATGTAGGCCCCTATATGAGCACTTGACCCATTGCATGGAGCTCCATCCTCAATAGTCAGTTCAAATTTGAATGGGTGCCACATGTGCATGCAAGATGAGTCTAGTATACCCACCATGTGATAAACAGCTGTATCCCTCCACGCCCAAACACGCTCCGCAGGTCCGGAAAGCGCTAAAGTGTGAAAATAGGTTTGGAGCCTCGCAATAGATGACCCGAAAAACGTCACCACTGGACTTGGCTCGGTTATTAGAGAAAGGTTTTACCTAGCGCTGTAAGTTTGGACCCCAAACTCCCAGAATGGCACAGTGTGGGTGACGAAATATGTAGACAGGCTCCATAGGTTACTTTATTTCGGAAGCGACTGATACTTTTGAACACACCTATGCGAAGGACGAGGGGTCAAAAGCACATAACTCGCGCAGGGCGGCATTCCATTCAGTGTGGAGTCAGTGAGGTGGGTATTAAGGCAGTACCTTGTACTGCCATGTCAACATTCTCAAAAAGCCTTGCCCCGAGTATTGGGCAGCTTTCCCGTGTCACGACATTTACAAGGCTTATATATGACTTCATGAGAACTTCTGAATTAACGATTAGCCAAAGAAAGTGGATAGGAGAGAACTCGACCATTACCCTAACTAAAATTCGAAATCATTTCATAAGCCATGCTTGACTTGCACAAAAACAAGTTTGAAGTAAGATGTATACCCCACCATGGGTAAACTGATAGGCTTGTTCAAAAGTATTAGTCATCTTTGAAAATTTGCCACATGTCAACCACCCTCCTAAACCACTTGGGTGACATTTATGGATATAACACAAATGATGGCTTATATTATGCATGTGTCATCATGTGTTGTGAAGCAATGACTAGGGAGCTGTAAACCAGTTCCTCCATTTTCCCCCTTTGGATTGTCAAATTAACACGGGTGTTGGGGCATGTCAGAAGTACCCTATATTACACAAGGCACACCAGCCCCAAATGTATTGTTGCCTCCATAGGTGTACTTGGGGGGTCAGACTGGTAAGCATGTTGTGCTACTCTGATGCTGTTGTGTGTCGTGGGCACACACATTGACCTGAATGGGTATGGAACCCAGCATGTAGGCCCCTATATGAGCACTTGACCCATTGCATGGAGCTCCATCCTCAATAGTCAGTTCAAATTTGAATGGGTGCCACATGTGCATGCAAGATGAGTCTAGTATACCCACCATGTGATAAACAGCTGTATCCCTCCACGCCCAAACACGCTCCGCAGGTCCGGAAAGCGCTAAAGTGTGAAAATAGGTTTGGAGCCTCGCAATAGATGACCCGAAAAACGTCACCACTGGACTTGGCTCGGTTATTAGAGAAAGGTTTTACCTAGCGCTGTAAGTTTGGACCCCAAACTCCCAGAATGGCACAGTGTGGGTGACGAAATATGTAGACAGGCTCCATAGGTTACTTTATTTCGGAAGCGACTGATACTTTTGAACACACCTATGCGAAGGACGAGGGGTCAAAAGCACATAACTCGCGCAGGGCGGCATTCCATTCAGTGTGGAGTCAGTGAGGTGGGTATTAAGGCAGTACCTTGTACTGCCATGTCAACATTCTCAAAAAGCCTTGCCCCGAGTATTGGGCAGCTTTCCCGTGTCACGACATTTACAAGGCTTATATATGACTTCATGAGAACTTCTGAATTAACGATTAGCCAAAGAAAGTGGATAGGAGAGAACTCGACCATTACCCTAACTAAAATTCGAAATCATTTCATAAGCCATGCTTGACTTGCACAAAAACAAGTTTGAAGTAAGATGTATACCCCACCATGGGTAAACTGATAGGCTTGTTCAAAAGTATTAGTCATCTTTGAAAATTTGCCACATGTCAACCACCCTCCTAAACCACTTGGGTGACATTTATGGATATAACACAAATGATGGCTTATATTATGCATGTGTCATCATGTGTTGTGAAGCAATGACTAGGGAGCTGTAAACCAGTTCCTCCATTTTCCCCCTTTGGATTGTCAAATTAACACGGGTGTTGGGGCATGTCAGAAGTACCCTATATTACACAAGGCACACCAGCCCCAAATGTATTGTTGCCTCCATAGGTGTACTTGGGGGGTCAGACTGGTAAGCATGTTGTGCTACTCTGATGCTGTTGTGTGTCGTGGGCACACACATTGACCTGAATGGGTATGGACCCCAGCATGTAGGCCCCTATATGAGCACTTGACCCATTGCATGGAGCTCCATCCTCAATAGTCAGTTCAAATTTGAATGGGTGCCACATGTGCATGCAAGATGAGTCTAGTATACCCACCATGTGATAAACAGCTGTATCCCTCCACGCCCAAACACGCTCCGCAGGTCCGGAAAGCGCTAAAGTGTGAAAATAGGTTTGGAGCCTCGCAATAGATGACCCGAAAAACGTCACCACTGGACTTGGCTCGGTTATTAGAGAAAGGTTTTACCTAGCGCTGTAAGTTTGGACCCCAAACTCCCAGAATGGCACAGTGTGGGTGACGAAATATGTAGACAGGCTCCATAGGTTACTTTATTTCGGAAGCGACTGATACTTTTGAACACACCTATGCGAAGGACGAGGGGTCAAAAGCACATAACTCGCGCAGGGCGGCATTCCATTCAGTGTGGAGTCAGTGAGGTGGGTATTAAGGCAGTACCTTGTACTGCCATGTCAACATTCTCAAAAAGCCTTGCCCCGAGTATTGGGCAGCTTTCCCGTGTCACGACATTTACAAGGCTTATATATGACTTCATGAGAACTTCTGAATTAACGATTAGCCAAAGAAAGTGGATAGGAGAGAACTCGACCATTACCCTAACTAAAATTCGAAATCATTTCATAAGCCATGCTTGACTTGCACAAAAACAAGTTTGAAGTAAGATGTATACCCCACCATGGGTAAACTGATAGGCTTGTTCAAAAGTATTAGTCATCTTTGAAAATTTGCCACATGTCAACCACCCTCCTAAACCACTTGGGTGACATTTATGGATATAACACAAATGATGGCTTATATTATGCATGTGTCATCATGTGTTGTGAAGCAATGACTAGGGAGCTGTAAACCAGTTCCTCCATTTTCCCCCTTTGGATTGTCAAATTAACACGGGTGTTGGGGCATGTCAGAAGTACCCTATATTACACAAGGCACACCAGCCCCAAATGTATTGTTGCCTCCATAGGTGTACTTGGGGGGTCAGACTGGTAAGCATGTTGTGCTACTCTGATGCTGTTGTGTGTCGTGGGCACACACATTGACCTGAATGGGTATGGACCCCAGCATGTAGGCCCCTATATGAGCACTTGACCCATTGCATGGAGCTCCATCCTCAATAGTCAGTTCAAATTTGAATGGGTGCCACATGTGCATGCAAGATGAGTCTAGTATACCCACCATGTGATAAACAGCTGTATCCCTCCACGCCCAAACACGCTCCGCAGGTCCGGAAAGCGCTAAAGTGTGAAAATAGGTTTGGAGCCTCGCAATAGAT
The DNA here is from genome assembly GCA_013435795.1 of Chlamydomonas sp. ICE-L. Lineage (NCBI taxonomy): Eukaryota > Viridiplantae > Chlorophyta > Chlorophyceae > Chlamydomonadales > Chlamydomonadaceae > Chlamydomonas > Chlamydomonas sp. ICE-L. The sequence continues at coordinate 9,315,047 of JACBWV010000552.1, forward strand.
GACCCGAAAAACGTCACCACTGGACTTGGCTCGGTTATTAGAGAAAGGTTTTACCTAGCGCTGTAAGTTTGGACCCCAAACTCCCAGAATGGCACAGTGTGGGTGACGAAATATGTAGACAGGCTCCATAGGTTACTTTATTTCGGAAGCGACTGATACTTTTGAACACACCTATGCGAAGGACGAGGGGTCAAAAGCACATAACTCGCGCAGGGCGGCATTCCATTCAGTGTGGAGTCAGTGAGGTGGGTATTAAGGCAGTACCTTGTACTGCCATGTCAACATTCTCAAAAAGCCTTGCCCCGAGTATTGGGCAGCTTTCCCGTGTCACGACATTTACAAGGCTTATATATGACTTCATGAGAACTTCTGAATTAACGATTAGCCAAAGAAAGTGGATAGGAGAGAACTCGACCATTACCCTAACTAAAATTCGAAATCATTTCATAAGCCATGCTTGACTTGCACAAAAACAAGTTTGAAGTAAGATGTATACCCCACCATGGGTAAACTGATAGGCTTGTTCAAAAGTATTAGTCATCTTTGAAAATTTGCCACATGTCAACCACCCTCCTAAACCACTTGGGTGACATTTATGGATATAACACAAATGATGGCTTATATTATGCATGTGTCATCATGTGTTGTGAAGCAATGACTAGGGAGCTGTAAACCAGTTCCTCCATTTTCCCCCTTTGGATTGTCAAATTAACACGGGTGTTGGGGCATGTCAGAAGTACCCTATATTACACAAGGCACACCAGCCCCAAATGTATTGTTGCCTCCATAGGTGTACTTGGGGGGTCAGACTGGTAAGCATGTTGTGCTACTCTGATGCTGTTGTGTGTCGTGGGCACACACATTGACCTGAATGGGTATGGACCCCAGCATGTAGGCCCCTATATGAGCACTTGACCCATTGCATGGAGCTCCATCCTCAATAGTCAGTTCAAATTTGAATGGGTGCCACATGTGCATGCAAGATGAGTCTAGTATACCCACCATGTGATAAACAGCTGTATCCCTCCACGCCCAAACACGCTCCGCAGGTCCGGAAAGCGCTAAAGTGTGAAAATAGGTTTGGAGCCTCGCAATAGATGACCCGAAAAACGTCACCACTGGACTTGGCTCGGTTATTAGAGAAAGGTTTTACCTAGCGCTGTAAGTTTGGACCCCAAACTCCCAGAATGGCACAGTGTGGGTGACGAAATATGTAGACAGGCTCCATAGGTTACTTTATTTCGGAAGCGACTGATACTTTTGAACACACCTATGCGAAGGACGAGGGGTCAAAAGCACATAACTCGCGCAGGGCGGCATTCCATTCAGTGTGGAGTCAGTGAGGTGGGTATTAAGGCAGTACCTTGTACTGCCATGTCAACATTCTCAAAAAGCCTTGCCCCGAGTATTGGGCAGCTTTCCCGTGTCACGACATTTACAAGGCTTATATATGACTTCATGAGAACTTCTGAATTAACGATTAGCCAAAGAAAGTGGATAGGAGAGAACTCGACCATTACCCTAACTAAAATTCGAAATCATTTCATAAGCCATGCTTGACTTGCACAAAAACAAGTTTGAAGTAAGATGTATACCCCACCATGGGTAAACTGATAGGCTTGTTCAAAAGTATTAGTCATCTTTGAAAATTTGCCACATGTCAACCACCCTCCTAAACCACTTGGGTGACATTTATGGATATAACACAAATGATGGCTTATATTATGCATGTGTCATCATGTGTTGTGAAGCAATGACTAGGGAGCTGTAAACCAGTTCCTCCATTTTCCCCCTTTGGATTGTCAAATTAACACGGGTGTTGGGGCATGTCAGAAGTACCCTATATTACACAAGGCAACCAGCCCCAAATGTATTGTTGCCTCCATAGGTGTACTTGGGGGGTCAGACTGGTAAGCATGTTGTGCTACTCTGATGCTGTTGTGTGTCGTGGGCACACACATTGACCTGAATGGGTATGGACCCCAGCATGTAGGCCCCTATATGAGCACTTGACCCATTGCATGGAGCTCCATCCTCAATAGTCAGTTCAAATTTGAATGGGTGCCACATGTGCATGCAAGATGAGTCTAGTATACCCACCATGTGATAAACAGCTGTATCCCTCCACGCCCAAACACGCTCCGCAGGTCCGGAAAGCGCTAAAGTGTGAAAATAGGTTTGGAGCCTCGCAATAGATGACCCGAAAAACGTCACCACTGGACTTGGCTCGGTTATTAGAGAAAGGTTTTACCTAGCGCTGTAAGTTTTTGGACCCCAAACTCCCAGAATGGCACAGTGTGGGTGACGAATATGTAGTTTACATGCTTCTCATGAGGTTACTTTATTCTGAGCGACGAAACTTTTGAACAGGGAGGAACTGGTTTACAGCTCCCTAGTCATTGCTTCACAAAACATGATGACACATGCATAATATAAGCCATCATTTGTGTTATATCCATAAATGTCACCCAAGTGGTTTAGGAGGGTGGTTGACATGTGGCAAATTTTCAAAGATGACTAATACTTTTGAACAAGCTATCAGTTTACCCATGGTGGGGTATACATCTTACTTCAAACTTGTTTTTGTGCAAGTCAAGCATGGCTTATGAAATGATTTCGAATTTTAGTTAGGGTAATGGTCGAGTTCTCTCTATCCACTTTCTTTGGCTAATCGTTAATTCAGAAGTTTCATGAAGTCATATATAAGCCTTGTAAATGTCGTGACACGGGAAAGCTGCCCAATACTCGGGGCAAGGCTTTTGAGAATGTTGACATGGCAGTACAAGGTACTGCCTTAATACCCACCTCACTGACTCCACACTGAATGGATGCCGCCCTGCGCGAGTTATGTGCTTTTGACCCCTCGTCCTTCGCCTAGGTGTGTTCAAAAGTATCAGTCGCTTCCGAAATAAAGTAACCTATGGAGCCTGTCTACATATTTCGTCACCCACACTGTGCCATTCTGGGAGTTTGGGGTCCAAACTACAGCGCTAGGTAAAACCTTTCTCTAATAACCGAGCCAAGTCCAGTGGTGACGTTTTTCGGGTTCTATTGCGAGGCTCCAAACCTATTTTCACACTTTAGCGCTTCCGGACCTGCGGAGCGTGTTTGGGCGTGGAGGGATACAGCTGTTTATCACATGGTGGGTATACTAGACTCATCTTGCATGCACATGTGGCACCCATTCAAATTTGAACTGACTATTGAGGATGGAGCTCCATGCAATGGGTCAAGTGCTCATATAGGGGCCTACATGCTGGGTCCATACCCATTCAGGTCAATGGTGTGCCCACGACACACAACAGCATCAGAGTAGCACAACATGCTTACCAGTCTGACCCCCCAAGTACACCTATGGAGGCAACAATACATTTGGGGCTGGTGTGCCTTGTGTAATTAGGGTACTTCTGACATGCCCCAACACCCGTGTTAATTTGACAATCCAAAGGGGGAAAATGGAGGAACTGGTTTACAGCTCCCTAGTCATTGCTTCACAACACATGATGACACATGCATAATATAAGCCATCATTTGTGTTATATCCATAAATGTCAACCAAGTGGTTTAGGAGGGTGGTTGACATGTGGCAAATTTCAAAGATGACTAATACTTTTGAACAAGCCATCAGTTTACCCATGGTGGGGTATACATCTTACTTCAAACTTTTTGTGCAAGTCAAGCATGGCTTATGAAATGATTTCGAATTTTAGTTAGGGTAATGGTCGAGTTCTCTCCTATCCACTTTCTTGGCTAATCGTTAATTCAGAAGTTCTCATGAAGTCATATATAAGCCTTGTAAATGTCGTGACACGGGAAAGCTGCCCAATACTCGGGGCAAGGCTTTTTGAGAATGTTGACATGCAGTACAAGGTACTGCCTTAATACCCACCTCACTGACTCCACACTGAATGGAATGCCGCCCTGGGAGTTATGTGCTTTTGACCCTCGTCCTTCGCATAGTGTGTTTGGCCTTATGGACACACTGATGTAAAAGATAACACGCCAAGCCGTCAACCTTTTGTTCCTTCTCCTGTCTACCCTTCGCCTGCTTAGCCAACCCAAAAGTGTCTCCTATTTTTGTGAAGCTTGCAGATTATAGGCCAACCAACCCAATGATTTTGAATTCAGCTAAGGACGCCTTCGAGATAACTATTGATTGCATGGTGGTGTATGCCGCCAAGTTCCATGGATTTTTGTGTGCAATGACAACCAACATGAGACCCTTCGGACATGTAGCAAACAGGCATCAATACTAAATAAACGGTTGTGTTATGTAGCAAAAAAGGCCTAAAAACACGGACCCCTTGCCATACACATCATACATCCCTAATGTATAATTCACACATTGTGCATCCTTCAATAAGCAATGCTTGAACTGCACAAAAACAGTTTGAATTAAGATGTATACCCCACCATAGGTAACTGATAAGCTTGTCAAAAGGAGGGGTCATCTTTTAAAATTTGCCACATGTCAACCACCCTCCTAACACTTGGATGACATTGATGGATATAACACAATGATGGCTTTGATGCATGTTCCCACTCAGTGTTGTGAACAATGAATAGAGCTGTAAACAATTCCTCCATTGTTCCCTTTGGATGGTCAATTAACACGGGTGTTGGGGCATGTCAAAGTAACCTAATATGACACAGGCACACCACCCCAAAGGTAGTGGTTGGCCTCCATAGGTGTACTTGGCGGGGGTCCGGCTGGTAAGCTGTTGTGGCTACTCTGGATGCCTGTTGTTTCGTGGGCCACACACACATTGGCCTAATGGTAGGACCCAGCAGTAGGCCCCTAATATGACACTTGACCCAGTGCATGGAGCCCATCCTCAAATAGGTCAGTTCAATTTGAATGGGGTGCCCCAGTCATGCAGATGAGTCTAGTATACCCCATGTGGATAAACGCTGTACCCTCCAACGCCCAAACACGCTGCGGAGGTCCGAAAGCCGCTAGAGTGGATAGAGGTTGGAGCCTCGGCCTAGACACCCGAAAAACGTCACCACTGACTTGGCTCGGTTGTAAAGACGGTTTTAACTACGCTTAAGTTTGGACCCCAACTCCCAGAATGGCACAGTGTGTGTACTAAATATGTCGACAGGCTCCACAGGTACTTTATAGTTTCGGAAGCGACTGGATACGTTTAACACACCGAAGCGAAGGCAAGGGGGTCCAAAAGCACAATACTCGTGCAAGGCGGCTTTCCGTTCAGTGTGGTCGTGAGGTGGGGAATTAAGGCATACATTGTACTGCCATGTCAACAATTCGCAAAAGCTTGCCCCGAAGTAGTGGGAAGACTTTTCCCGGGTCACACATTTCAAGGCTTATATATGACTTCATGAGAACTTCTGACTTAACGATTTAGCCAAAGAAATGGATTAGGAGAGACCGGACCAGTACCCTAACTAAAATCGAAATCTTTCATAATACACCAAGGAAATTTCCCTTTGCGTCATAAAACGGTGGCGTGCTGAGGGTGCCAAAATCAACCGAATTATACGGACAACCCCCATCTTGGGCTCCCCAGGTAAACTGGACCGGAGCCAGGAAGGGCAAGGCGGTTAGCTACGCAAGAACACGCTGTAATAGTACGAACATTCTTCACACAGGAAAGGCGTGGAGGTCTCAATATGCGACTACCCTTTCGCATCTGGGTAGCGTGCGCAAGCCGCTACGTGTGCCTGGTGTCAGCCTAAATGGCAACTCAACCAATCAACAAACCTTGAGGTCGACTTGTGTGCGCCAAGCATCGACAAGCACACACGGCAAAGTGGGTGGTCATAGATGCCAAATTTCCTGTAGTTTTACAATAACCCCAAAGGGAAACTGAGGTGTGCATGGCAAGAAAACTTGAGGTACCAAGGTGCTTCAAAGCTCGTTCAGCCAACCGGGGTCTTGGGGTGACTGTTGTATGGAGCTGTAGGCCCAACGTCATAGCCGACCTCTACTTTTGGTCCCGCGTCATCCAGCACCCCCGATTGGAAACGCAAGGGCCAAGAGGAACCCGTCATTTCAAGAGGGAGCACTCATGGAAATCGGGGGAAGATGTGAACGGAGAGCAAGGCTTACCTACCCCTAACAGAAAAGCTAGTGCAAAGCTTTTAGGGCAGGCAGGGAGGCAACAATAGCAAGATGAGCAAAGGCACGGTCCCTCAAGCGCAGTCAGCCCAACATCGCAGCCCGACCCACCACATCAGGGACAATAACATCATGATAATTGCTGGGGCATGTTGGACCGCACTCGCACGTCTAGGACTAGGGCCATGCAGTGCTGGCTGGTATAGGGGATCCGTGCAGCTATTGGGAGGGTCCACAAGTTCAAATCAACAAGCTGGTGGAGGAGTGAGAGACAGCTCCAACTTATAGTGGAAAGCAATGGGGAGTGGGTACCCACCACTAGGAACACGGAACTCTTGGTTTAAGCCCCCCCATGTTACTACCTCTACACCGGACCATCCCAGGGGGTTCTGTTATGTGTTTTAGTGAGGGTGACACACCACAAGCACGGTCTATACCTTATGCTTCTTGTACATATTGGGGGACAACATGATCATAGATCTACGACCAACATCGTGGATGCATTCCCTTCTTGCCCTCCTTTAGCCACACATCTGAAAACGGAATTATGTGGGCACGTGCATCCTCAACTTTATGTTTATTGAGGAGCGGCCATGTAAGCCATGTGGCCAGTAAGGTCGCTGGGACCGCTTGCTAGTTTGAGGCCTTTCCCATGCTTGTGGCGTAAAATGGCAACTGATGTAAAGGGAGAACACTCACGACCGTCACCTGGGGTGCCGTCTTACCTTTTCACACTTAGCCTTAGCCAAACCCAAAAGAGGCCTCCATTTTGTGAAGCTGCATAATGAGAAGGGGCAAACCAACGCCAATAGATTGTGGGATGACAGGCTTGAACCACCGTCGGAATAACGAGTGGAATTTGGCATGGGGATAATGACATGCCAAGGGGCCCGTGATTTGGGTGCAATGACATACAAAATGACCCTTCGCCATCGTAGCAAACAGCATCAATACTAAAGCAGTGGGGGGGGGAAGGGAAAAGCAAACAAAGAGGCCCAACTAATAGCCACGACCGTACCATACCCCGCCAGGACATACCCTAAAGTAGACATCACACAGGGAGGCTCACAGAAGCCATGCTTGACGTAGGGCACAAAAAACAAGTTTGAAGTAAGAATTGACCCCACCAGAGTAACCTGAAGGGCTTGGTTCAAAAATATTTGTCATCTGTGAAAATTTGGCCACTAACAACCCCCGTCCTAAACCACGGTGGGTGACAGTTTGGTATACACAATGATGGCTTATATTTGCTGGGGTCAGCAGGTATGGGAAGCAATGACTAGGGAGCTGGAAACAGGTCCCCTCCATTTTTCCCCTTTGGGGAAAAGGGTCAAATAACACGGGTGTGGGGGGGGGAGGTCAGAAAGACCCTAGAGGACCCCAGGCACACCACCCCAAATGTTGTTGCCTCCATAGGTGTGACTTAGGGGGTCGGACTGTAAGCAGTTGTGTCGTACCTGAGAGCTGTTGCGTCGTGGGCACACACATGCCTAAATGGGTATGGACCCCACATGTAGGCCCCTATATGGAGCACTTGACCATTGCATGGATCTCCATCCATGCAGTGCGATCATTAAATTTGAATGGTGCCACATGTGCATGCAAGATGAGTCTAGGAGACCCACCAGGTGATAAACCTGTATCCCTCCACACCCAAACACGCTGCGGGAGGTCCGGAAAGGCGCTAGAGTGTGAAATAGGTGTGGAGCCTCGCATAATAACCCGAAAAACGTCATCCACTGACTTGGCTCGTTGTTGAGAAAGGTTTTCCTAGCGTGTAAGTTTTGGACCCCCCAAACTCCCAGAATGGCACAGTGGTGGGTGACTAACTATGTAGACAGGCCCAGAGGTTACTTATTCGGAAGCGACTGATACTTTTTGAACACACTATCCGAAAGGACAGGGTCAAAGCACATAACTCGGCAGGGCGGCAGGCATTCATGTTGAAGTCAGTGAGGTGGTATGATAAAGCATACCGTGTACTCCATTCCACATTCTCAAAAAGCCTTGCCCCCGATATGGGGAAGCGTTCCCGGGTCACGACATTACAAGCTTATATAGGACGGCATGAGAACTCTGAATTAAACGAAGTACCAAAGAAAGGTTGGGATAAGAAGAGAACTCACCATTACCCTAACTAAAAGGCGAATCATTTCAGAAAGTAGCACAGAGAAGATTCCCCTTGCGCATAAAACGTTGGCGTCTGAGGTGGCCAAGATCAGCCCGATTATACGACAAACCCCGCTTGGGGCGTCCCAGTTACTGACGAGCCATTAAGAAGCGGCAAGCGTTTAGCTAACTCAAGGGGAACCGGCTGGAGATAGTACGAACATTCTTTCCCGACAGGAAAGGCGTGGAGGTCTCAAGATGACTCCACCCGTCGCATCTGGGTAGCGGCCAAGCCCGCTAACGGGGCCTTGGTGCAGCCTAAAGGCAAACTCACAATCAAACAAGAACTTGAGGAACGACTTTTTGGCCAAGCATCTACATGCCCACACGCAAAAGTGGGTGTTCATAAATGCCAAAGTCCGGGTATGGTACCAGGACCACAAAGGGGAAACTGATTTGCATGCAGACTTGACGGGACAAGGGTGCTTCAAGCTTCTCACCAAGCCTGTGGACCTTGGGTCTACCTGTGTATGAGCTGTAGGAGCTCAACTTCAAGTCAGACCTCTACTTGTACCCCATCACACCCTTCCCCCCGTATTGGAACCATGCCAAGAGGAACAAGGTCAATGTCAAGAGTGAGCGCACTTCATTGACATGCTTGGAAGATGTACAAGGGATTCAGAGGGCTTACCCGAACAGAGGGTCAAAATGCTTTGGGCCCATGTCGCAACATAAGAGCAGATGAGCAGCGCTGTCCAAGACAGGCAGCACAACTCTTGAATCCGAACCCACCACAATCAGGGACTCACAACATTGCGAATTGCTGGGGGCATGTTGGACCCCCCGCTCCGCAAGTCCTAAGGGCCAGTGCATGCGGCTGGTATAGGAGGATCCGTGCAGCTGGGGGAGGGTCCAACAAGGTTCCATCAACAAGCTGGTGGAGGAGTGAGAGACAGGCTCCCCAACTGATAGTGGAAAAGCAATGGGCGTGGTAAACCCACCACTAGAACACAAGAATCTTCTTTGGTTTAAAAAAAATCCCATGTTACAAAACGCCTCTACCCCTGACATCCCTGGGGGGTTCTGTTGGGTTGGGGGAAGGGGAACACACTACAGCATGGCTACCGGAACGGCCGAGTACATATTGTGTTTGGGGACAGACAGTAGTCATAGGTCTACTACGTACCACATTCTTGGAATGGCTGCCCTTCTGCCCGCCTGATAGGGCACACAGCGAAAACAGAAGGAATGGGGGCACTGCCAGCCTCACATGGATGGATAGTGAGCGGACCACTGTAAGCCATGGGCCAGTATGTCACTGACCTCGTCTAGTGTGGAGAGCCTGTCCCAGGCTTTTGTACGTCATGAACCACAACGGATGTAAAGGATCACACACTCCAAGCCTCAACCTTTGGTGGTCCGGCGACCGACCTGCGACACTGACCTAGCCAACCAACCAAAAGTGTAGCCGAGTTTGGGAAGCTTGCAGATAGAGAGGGGCCGAAAACCACACAAATGATGTGAAGTAAGCTCGGACACCGCGAGGAGAACGAGTGAATTGGCATGGGGGAGGACATGCAAGTGGCCCGGGATGTTGGTGGGCAAGACAGACAAATGAACCTCTTCAGCCATGGAAGCAACAGGCCATCAAGACTAAATAAGGGTTGTGAAAGGAGATCAACAAGGCCTAATAACACGACCTTGCCAATACACCTCATTAATACCCGAAATGTAGAATTCACATTGTGCATCATTCATAACATCTTGACGTGCCAAACAAGTTTGAGAATAAGATTGTATACCCCACCAGAGGCAACTGAGCGAGCTGGTGCAAAAGTATTTGTCTCTCTGCAATTGGCCACTGTCCACCACCCTCCTAAACCACTTGGGGACATCTAAATGATATAACAACACAGGGAGGGCTTAGATTATGCAGGTGTCATCATGTTTGGAGCAATAACTAGGAGAGCGGAAACCAGTTCCGCTCCTCCCATTTTCCCCTTTGGAGGGTCAAATTAACACGGTAGTGGGGCTGTCAGAAGGACCCAGATAACACAAGGCAACACCCAGCCCCAAATGATTTGCCGCCCTAGGGTGTACTGGGGGAGCGGACTGGTAAGCCATGTTTTGGGCGACTCTGATGCTGTTGTGTGTCGTGGGCACACACATTGGCCCTAAATGGGTAGGAACCCCCAACTGTCGGCCCTAGATGAGCACTTGACCCATGGCATAGCGCCATCCTCAATAGTCATTCAATTTGAGGGGGTGGCCAAGTGCATCAAGAGATCGAGATACCCACCAGGGGATAAACACCCGCGGTATCCCTCTCCACGCCCAAACACGCGGCGGAGTCCGGAAGCGCTAGATGTGTGAAAATAGGTTTGGAGCTCGCAATAGATCACCCGAAAAACGTCACACTCGGGACGTGGCTCAGTGTTAGAGAAAGGTCATACCTAGCGCTGTAATTTGGACCCCAAACTCCCAGAATGGCACAGTGTGGGTGGATCGAATAAGGTTAACAGGCTCCATAGTTACTTATTTTCGGAAGCGACGATACTTAGAACACAACCGATTCGAAGAACGAGGTTCAAAAGCACATAACCTGCAAGGCGGCATCCATTCAGGTAGAGTCAGTGAGGTTTGAGGTCTTAATGCATTACCCTTGGACGGCCATGTCAACATCCCAAAAAGCCGTGCCCGAATATTGAGACGCTTTCCCGGAGTCACGACATTTATCAAGGCTTAAGATGACTTCATCATGAGAAGCTTCTGAATTAAACGATTCCCAAAGAAAGTGGCTAGAGAGAACTCGACCATTACCCTAACGAAAATTGCGAAAGCATGTCAAAAGGAATCACCATAGAGATTGTCCGGGCTCATAAAACGGTGCGTGCTGAGGTGCCAGCATCACCGAGTTACGGACACCCCGATCTGGGCTGCCCAAGGTTACGGACGTAGCCATTGAAAAGGCAAAGCGGTTAAGCCACGCAATGGGAACACGGCGGGAAATTACGAACAGTCGTCACGGCCAGGAAAGGAGCGTGGAGTCCCAATAATCGACTACCCGTCGCATCTTGGGTAGCGGCGCAGCCGCTAACGTGAGCCTTGGTGCGCCTAAAAGGCAACTCAGCCAAACAAACAAGAACTTGAGATCGACTTTTGCGCCAAGCATCTACATGCACCACACGCAATGGGTGTTCGAGAAGGCCAAATCCCTTCCTGTATGTTTACCAGTCCAAAGGGGAAACTGAGTGTGCATGGCAAAACTGAGTACAAGAGTGCTTCAACGGCTCACAGCCAGCCTGGGGGGTCCTGGGGTCTACCTGCTGTTAGGGACCGGAGGCGCAACGTCAAGTCAGACTCTACTTGTACCCCCTCACCCCCGATTGGAACCAATGCCAAGATGAACAAGGGTCAATTCAAGGTGATCACTTCATTGAAATCTTGGGAAGATGTACAGGAGATCAAAGCTCACCTAACAAGAGGTTCAAGATGCTTTTGGGACCGCTAGCGAACATGATAGCAAGAATGGAGCAAGGCAGCAGTCCAAACATTCAGCACAACCCTTGCAGTCCCCCACCACAATCATGGGACTCAACATCATTGAGAATGCTGGGCAATTTGGACCAGCAGCTCCTCAAGTCTGGGCCAAGTGCAGTGCTGGCTGGTATAAGGAGGAGCCGTGAAGCTAGGGAGAGGTCCCAACAAGGGTGTCATCAACCAGCGGGTGGTGGAGTTAGAACAGGCTCCAACGTATAGTGGAAAGCATGGGGAGTGGGTAACCCACCACTAGGAACAAGGAATCTTTGGTTTAATCCCCATGTTACAGCCTCTACACCGGACCATCCCATGGTGGTTCTGTTATGTGTTTGTGAGGGGTGACACACTACAAGCATGGTCTACCTTATGCTTCTGTACATATTTGGGACATACATGTAGTCATAGTTCTACGACAACATGCTTGGGATGCATTCCCTTCTTGCCCTCCTTGTAGCCACACATCTGAAAACAGGAATTATGTGGGCACTGCCATCCTCACATGTATGTATATTGAGCTGCCATGTAAGCCATGTGGCCATGTATGTCACTTGGACCTCTTGCTAGTTTTGAGGCCTTTCCCATGCTTTTGCTTATGGACACACTGATGTAAAAGGATAACACTCCAAGCCTTCAACCTTTTGTGTCCTTCTACCCTTTCTACACTTAGCCTTAGCCAACCCAAAAGTGTCTCCTATTTTGTGAAGCTTGCAGATTATAGGGGCAAACCAACCCAAATGATTTTGAATTACAGCTATGACACCTTCGAGATAACTATTGAATTTGCATGGGGTGTATGACATGCCAAGTGTCCCTGTGATTTTTGTGTGCAATGACATACAAAATGACCCTTCAGCCATGTAGCAAACAGGCATCAATACTAAATAAGTGTTGTTAAAGGAGATCAACAAAGAGGCCTAATAAACACGACCTTGCCATACACATCAGTACATACCCTAAATGTATAATTCACATTGTGCATCATTCAATAAGCCATGCTTGACTTGCACAAAAACAAGTTTGAAGTAAGATGTATACCCCACCATAGGTAAACTGATAGGGCTTGTTCAAAAGTATTTGTCATCTTTAAAATTTTGCCACATGTCAACCACCCTCCTAAACCACTTGGGTGACATTTATGGATATAACACAAATGATGGCTTATATTATGCATGTGTCATCATGTGTTGTGAAGCAATGACTAGGGAGCTGTAAACCAGTTCCTCCATTTTTCCCCTTTGGATTGTCAAATTAACACGGGTGTTGGGGCAATGTCAGAAGTACCCTATATTACACAAGGCACACCAGCCTCAAATGTATTGTTGCCTCCATAGGTGTACTTGGGGGTCGGACTGGTAAGCATGTTGTGCTACTCTGATGCTGTTGTGTGTCGTGGGCACACACATTGGCCTAAATGGGTATGGACCCCAGCATGTAGGCCCCTATATGAGCACTTGACCCATTGCATGGAGCTCCATCCTCATAGTCAGTTCAAATTTGAATGGGTGCCACATGTGCATGCAAGATGAGTCTAGTATACCCACCATGTGATAAACAGCTGTATCCCTCCACGCCCAAACACGCTGCGGAGGTCCGGAAAGCGCTGAGTGTGAAAATAGGTTTGGAGCCTCGCAATAGATCACCCGAAAAACGTCACCACTGGACTGGCTCGGTTTGTTAGAGAAAGGTTTTACCTAGCGCTGTAAGTTTGGGACCCCAAACTCCCAGAATGGCACAGTGTGGGTGACCGAATATGTAGACAGGCTCCATAGGTTACTTTATTTCGGAAGCGACTGATACTTTTGAACACACCTATGCGAAGGACGAGGGGTCAAAAGCACATAACTCGTGCAGGGCGGCATTCCATTCAGTGTGGAGTCAGTGAGGTGGGTATTAAGGCAGTACCTTGTACTGCCATGTCAACATTCTCAAAAAGCCTTGCCCCGAGTATTGGGAAGCTTTCCCGTGTCACGACATTTACAAGGCTTATATATGACTTCATGAGAACTTCTGAATTAACGATTAGCCAAAGAAAGTGGATAGGAGAGAACTCGACCATTACCCTAACTAAAATTCGAAATCATTTCATAAAGTATCACCATAGGAAGATTTCCCTTTGCGTCATAAAACGTTGGCGTGCTGAGGGTGCCAAGAATCAACCGAATTATACGGACAAACCCCGATCTGGGCGTCCCAAGGTTACTGACGGAGCCATTAGGAAGGAGGCAAAGCGTTTAGCTACGCAAGGGAACACGGCTGGAGATATTACGAACATTCTTCACGACAGGAAAGGCGTGGAGGTCTCAATATCGACTACCCGTCGCATCTTGGGTAGCGGGCGCAAGCCGCTAACGTGGGCCTTGGTGCAGCCTAAAAGGCAACTCAGCCAAATCAACAAGAACTTGAGGATCGACTTTTGCGCCAAGCATCTACATGCACACACGTCAAAGTGGGTGTTCATAGATGCCAAATTCCTGTATGTTTACCAGTACCCAAAGGGAAACTGAGGTTTGCATGGCAGAACTTGAGGTACAAGGGTGCTTCAAAGCTCTCAGCCAAGCCTGGTGGTCCTTGGGTCTACCTGTTTTATGGAGCTGTAGGGCTCAACTTCAAGTCAGACCTCTACTTTGTACCCCCTTCACCCCCTATTGGAACCAATGCCAAGAGGAACAAGGTCAATTTCAAGAGTGAGCACTCATTGAAATGCTTGGGAAGATGTACAAGGAGATTCAGAAGGCTTACCCTAACAGAGGGTTCAAGATGCTTTGGGACCATGCTAGGCAACATGATAGCAAGATGAGCAAGGCAGCTGTCCAAGACATTCAGCACAACATCTTGCATTCCTACCCACCACAATCATGGGACATCAACATCATTGAGAATTGCTGGGGCATGTTGGACCAGCAGCTCCTCAAGTCTAGGGCCAAGTGCAGTGCTGGCTGGTATAGGAGGATCCGTGCAGCTTGGGGGAGGGTCCCAACAAGGTTCAATCAACAAGCTGGTGGATGGAGTGAGAGACAGGCTCCAACTTATAGTGGAAAGCAATGGGGAGTGGGTAACCCACCACTAGGAACAAGGAATCTTTGGTTTAATCCCCATGTTACAGCCTCTACACCGGACCATCCCATGGTGGTTCTGTTATGTGTTTGTGAGGGGTGACACACTACAAGCATGGTCTACCTTATGCTTCTGTACATATTTGGGACATACATGTAGTCATAGTTCTACGACAACATGCTTGGGATGCATTCCCTTCTTGCCCTCCTTGTAGCCACACATCTGAAAACAGGAATTATGTGGGCACTGCCATCCTCACATGTATGTATATTGAGCTGCCATGTAAGCCATGTGGCCATGTATGTCACTTGGACCTCTTGCTAGTTTTGAGGCCTTTCCCATGCTTTTTGCTTATGGACACACTGATGTAAAAGGATAACACTCCAAGCCTTCAACCTTTTGTGTCCTTCTACCTTTCTACACTTAGCCTTAGCCAACCCAAAAGTGTCTCCTATTTTGTGAAGCTTGCAGATTATAGGGGCAAACCAACCCAAATGATTTTGAATTACAGCTATGACACCTTCGAGATAACTATTGAATTTGCATGGGGTGTATGACATGCCAAGTGTCCCTGTGATTTTTGTGTGCAATGACATACAAAATGACCCTTCAGCCATGTAGCAAACAGGCATCAATACTAAATAAGTGTTGTTAAAGGAGATCAACAAAGAGGCCTAATAACACGACCTTGCCATACACATCAGTACATACCCTAAATGTATAATTCACATGTGCATCATTCAATAAGCCATGCTTGACTTGCACAAAAACAAGTTTGAAGTAAGATGTATACCCCACCATAGGTAAACTGATAGGCTTGTTCAAAAGTATTTGTCATCTTTTAAAATTTGCCACATGTCAACCACCCTCCTAAACCACTTGGGTGACATTTATGGATATAACACAAATGATGGCTTATATTATGCATGTGTCATCATGTGTTGTGAAGCAATGACTAGGGAGCTGTAAACCAGTTCCTCCATTTTTCCCCTTTGGATTGTCAAATTAACACGGGTGTTGGGGCATGTCAGAAGTACCCTATATTACACAAGGCACACCAGCCCCAAATGTATTGTTGCCTCCATAGGTGTACTTGGGGGGTCGGACTGGTAAGCATGTTGTGCTACTCTGATGCTGTTGTGTGTCGTGGGCACACACATTGGCCTAAATGGGTATGGACCCCAGCATGTAGGCCCCTATATGAGCACTTGACCCATTGCATGGAGCTCCATCCTCAATAGTCAGTTCAAATTTGAATGGGTGCCACATGTGCATGCAAGATGAGTCTAGTATACCCACCATGTGATAAACAGCTGTATCCCTCCACGCCCAAACACGCTGCGGAGGTCCGGAAAGCGCTAGAGTGTGAAAATAGGTTTGGAGCCTCGCAATAGATCACCCGAAAAACGTCACCACTGGACTTGGCTCGGTTGTTAGAGAAAGGTTTTACCTAGCGCTGTAAGTTTGGACCCCAAACTCCCAGAATGGCACAGTGTGGGTGACGAAATATGTAGACAGGCTCCATAGGTTACTTTATTTCGGAAGCGACTGATACTTTTGAACACACCTATGCGAAGGACGAGGGGTCAAAAGCACATAACTCGTGCAGGGCGGCATTCCATTCAGTGTGAGTCAGTGAGGTGGGTATTAAGGCAGTACCTTGTACTGCCATGTCAACATTCTCAAAAAGCCTTGCCCCGAGTATTGGGAAGCTTTCCCGTGTCACGACATTTACAAGGCTTATATATGACTTCATGAGAACTTCTGAATTAACGATTAGCCAAAGAAAGTGGATAGGAGAGAACTCGACCATTACCCTAACTAAAATTCGAAATCATTTCATAAAGTATCACCATAGGAAGATTTCCCTTTGCGTCATAAAACGTTGGCGTGCTGAGGGTGCCAAGAATCAACCGAATTATACGGACAAACCCCGATCTGGGCGTCCCAAGGTTACTGACGGAAGCCATTAGGAAGGAGGCAAAGCGTTTAGCTACGCAAGGGAACACGGCTGGAGATATTACGAACATTCTTCACGACAGGAAAGGCGTGGAGGTCTCAATATCGACTACCCGTCGCATCTTGGGTAGCGGGCGCAAGCCGCTAACGTGGGCCTTGGTGCAGCCTAAAAGGCAACTCAGCCAAATCAACAAGAACTTGAGGATCGACTTTTGCGCCAAGCATCTACATGCACACACGTCAAAGTGGGTGTTCATAGATGCCAAATTCCTGTATGTTTACCAGTACCCAAAGGGGAAACTGAGGTTTGCATGGCAGAACTTGAGGTACAAGGGTGCTTCAAAGCTCTCAGCCAAGCCTGGTGGTCCTTGGGTCTACCTGTTTTATGGAGCTGTAGGGCTCAACTTCAAGTCAGACCTCTACTTTGTACCCCCTTCACCCCCTATTGGAACCAATGCCAAGAGGAACAAGGTCAATTTCAAGAGTGAGCACTTCATTGAAATGCTTGGGAAGATGTACAAGGAGATTCAGAAGGCTTACCCTAACAGAGGGTTCAAGATGCTTTGGGACCATGCTAGGCAACATGATAGCAAGATGAGCAAGGCAGCTGTCCAAGACATTCAGCACAACATCTTGCAGTCCTACCCACCACAATCATGGGACATCAACATCATTGAGAATTGCTGGGGCATGTTGGACCAGCAGCTCCTCAAGTCTAGGGCCAAGTGCAGTGCTGGCTGGTATAGGAGGATCCGTGCAGCTTGGGGGAGGGTCCAACAAGGTTCAATCAACAAGCTGGTGGATGGAGTGAGAGACAGGCTCCAACTTATAGTGGAAAGCAATGGGGAGTGGGTAACCCACCACTAGGAACAAGGAATCTTTGGTTTAATCCCCATGTTACAGCCTCTACACCGGACCATCCCATGGTGGTTCTGTTATGTGTTTGTGAGGGGTGACACACTACAAGCATGGTCTACCTTATGCTTCTGTACATATTTGGGACATACATGTAGTCATAGTTCTACGACAACATGCTTGGGATGCATTCCCTTCTTGCCCTCCTTGTAGCCACACATCTGAAAACAGGAATTATGTGGGCACTGCCATCCTCACATGTATGTATATTGAGCTGCCATGTAAGCCATGTGGCCATGTATGTCACTTGGACCTCTTGCTAGTTTTGAGGCCTTTCCCATGCTTTTTGCTTATGGACACACTGATGTAAAAGGATAACACTCCAAGCCTTCAACCTTTTGTGTCCTTCTACCTTTCTACACTTAGCCTTAGCCAACCCAAAAGTGTCTCCTATTTTGTGAAGCTTGCAGATTATAGGGGCAAACCAACCCAAATGATTTTGAATTACAGCTATGACACCTTCGAGATAACTATTGAATTTGCATGGGGTGTATGACATGCCAAGTGTCCCTGTGATTTTTGTGTGCAATGACATACAAAATGACCCTTCAGCCATGTAGCAAACAGGCATCAATACTAAATAAGTGTTGTTAAAGGAGATCAACAAAGAGGCCTAATAACACGACCTTGCCATACACATCAGTACATACCCTAAATGTATAATTCACATTGTGCATCATTCAATAAGCCATGCTTGACTTGCACAAAAACAAGTTTGAAGTAAGATGTATACCCCACCATAGGTAAACTGATAGGCTTGTTCAAAAGTATTTGTCATCTTTTAAAATTTGCCACATGTCAACCACCCTCCTAAACCACTTGGGTGACATTTATGGATATAACACAAATGATGGCTTATATTATGCATGTGTCATCATGTGTTGTGAAGCAATGACTAGGGAGCTGTAAACCAGTTCCTCCATTTTTCCCCTTTGGATTGTCAAATTAACACGGGTGTTGGGGCATGTCAGAAGTACCCTATATTACACAAGGCACACCAGCCCCAAATGTATTGTTGCCTCCATAGGTGTACTTGGGGGGTCGGACTGGTAAGCATGTTGTGCTACTCTGATGCTGTTGTGTGTCGTGGGCACACACATTGGCCTAAATGGGTATGGACCCCAGCATGTAGGCCCCTATATGAGCACTTGACCCATTGCATGGAGCTCCATCCTCAATAGTCAGTTCAAATTTGAATGGGTGCCACATGTGCATGCAAGATGAGTCTAGTATACCCACCATGTGATAAACAGCTGTATCCCTCCACGCCCAAACACGCTGCGGAGGTCCGGAAAGCGCTAGAGTGTGAAAATAGGTTTGGAGCCTCGCAATAGATCACCCAAAAACGTCACCACTGGACTTGGCTCGGTTGTTAGAGAAAGGTTTTACCTAGCGCTGTAAGTTTGGACCCCAAACTCCCAGAATGGCACAGTGTGGGTGACGAAATATGTAGACAGGCTCCATAGGTTACTTTATTTCGGAAGCGACTGATACTTTTGAACACACCTATCCGATTCTTAATGTTCATGGTCGACCGAACATTTGGCTGTAGCATCGGCATGCTCGATGCTTAATGTTTTGCATCACCCAGACTGTTGGCTCTGGCATTGTGGCAGCATGGCCTGGCCAGATCACAAGGGTGGCACTTGGCAGGTTGACAGGCTCACACCAAGTCACCAGGACGTCCAGCGGGAAGTGAATTTTCAAAATTGAGACCGCGCCAAATATGGGTTATAACATCGCGGCTGGTGCTTTCATCTATACCTAGTTTCGGTCTCGTCTCCTTCATATAAAATATTGCACCTCCTCAATATGCCAGTACAATACATACATACAAACATACATACAAACATACATACACACAAAAACATACATACACAAAATATGTAATGCCACCTCATCCTCCCCCTACACTTCTCCAGCTCAAGCTTCCTGGGCAGGGTATAGTGAACCCTAAAGTGGTGTCTAAGTTTTAGAGTCGAAGCGAGTTGGTCTCCGCTCTATTATCCAGCTGTCACATTCCTATACTCTCTGATGGATCTCTCAATCGCAAGTTCAAGGTATGGTTTGAATGGGAAGGGTGTGTATGTGTGTGTGTGTGTGTGTGTGTGGCGGGGGGGGGGGGGGGGGGGGTGGGGGGGTGTGAAGTGGTGCTGGAAGAGGAAGTGGTAGGGGGGAGAATGAGGGGGGCGGAGAGGTAATGGGGAGGGGGCAGGGGGGGGGGGGGGGGGGGGGGGGGAGGAGGGACGGATGGATGGGTGCACAAAGGGGCAAACAATATATTTAACATGCAGATTGTTGAATCTGTTGAGCATTCAGACTGTTGAACAAATAAACTATTACATCATAAATGGAACCTTTGAACATGTGCAATGGCTAGTTGTACTTTTAGTTGTACTTGCAGTGATCGATACTATCTTGTCCAGCTATCACATCTCGCTAGTGGAGGGGGAGGGGGGGGGGGGAAGAGGTGGTAGTGAGTGTGTGGTGGGGGGGGGGGGGGGGGAGGGGGGGGGGGGGGGGGGGGGGGGGGGTACGCAACCATTTGACAAAAAACAAACAAACAAATAAAAACTGCAACCTGTGACCATGCAGGGTTACACGGTGATGGATGGAGGGATCACCATGATGATGCCGCTCCCACAAGGACCTAAGCATGTGGTCAAGATTTCATGGTGAGAGCAGAGGTATGGTGCTCGCTATATACTGCTGGTGGGGGTGAGGAGATTGTAAATGGTATCTCTTGGTGTTGAGTGCGGGAGGATGACACCGCCACCACCACCACCACCACACGCACATGCACCACTGGTAGAATGACCACGGCAATTATACCCTTGTTTGGGCCTATTTAAAACAACAACCGGTTAATTAACAGGCGATTCACCCTTTAAAAGTGACCACACCCGGTATATGTTCATTGTTATTTTACCTGTGCACAACATTAACAGCAGTGACAATCAACTTACCTCCCAACTCCTACCCTTTCACCTCTCCACAGCATGCCTATTGAGGCAATACAGAGATTGAAATTCCCCAACAAGGTGCATGCGCTTTCAAACATCCAAATTGGGATGGGCGTGAACAGCCCCTGGGATGTTTCTATAGATGACACCTTCAAGTAAGTTGTAGTTTCTGACTCATCCTATGATTAATGTACACGTGCATGGGCATGGGCAATATACATATCAGTATAAATCAGTATGTATGTATACATATACATATAGCATAATGGCCACGACGATCTGAAGGAAGTCAAATAACTCACAACAAGTGTCAGCCTCCCTGGTAGCATTGGATTTGCGTCTGGCCTGGTTGTAAGCCGTGCGCCGCTGTGGGTCAGCGGCATCGGCTAAACGTCGATGCTGTTTTGCACGGCTCCTTTCCTTGTCGTTCTCCCGAGCTTGCTTTGCTCGCTGTCTGGTAGTGTTCGCGGGCCTTCTGGCATCTAAAATTGGTTGCTGCTGCGGTAACATGGAGGCCTGAAGAAGCAACAGGTTGTAGACTTATAGCCTGGGCATCATGTGTGCTGGAGTTTGTGATGAACCAAACGAAGCGGACGAAGGATTGAAAGTACTTGAATTTTATTTCAGGCACGATGCTGAACGCAGATCACAACAGGGAAACAGTTGCGGCACGTGAAAAGTAGGGCTGGGTGGAAAGACTGCACGGGGAGTAATACAAGGCAGCGCAGGGAACGGCAGAAAAGCGAAAGAGATTGGGATTTGCACGCATCAGCTAGTTGGCTAGTCATTTGAAGCCAATCAGCCGGAGAGGCGCTGCTGGTATTTTGATTGTTTTGCTTGACGGGGTTTAAATAGCAAACACAGCAGCGGACTGCAAAATGGCGCTGGAAATTTGAGCGGTGATGAAGGCTCAGAACCTTTTGATTCTGTGTAGAAAATTGACACAGTAGTCGAGGATTTTGTTAAGACAATTACAACACGGTAGACGATGAAAAGCATGTATATTCATATATATATATACACCCATGGGCAAGACACATGGCGACAAGGCAATTTATAAATATGTCAGTCATTTTTATGCGGGAGACTATGTTTCAGTCCAGGGCTCTGTTTTTCTTTTCGGCTACGAGCATCACCTTGTAGGCAGCTCCCTGAGCCAGCCACTGGGCTACGTCCCACTATTTTAGCAGTGCTATTAAGCTAATTGTGTCAGGTTCAAGTTGAACTATATGCTTTTGGTTTGGCTGATTAGCCAGCCAGGGAGGGCGGCCTAGAAGCTGCTGCATGCAGCTGAAAAGAAAAGCAGCGAGTCCAGGGCTAGCTAATTAGGCACAAGTCATAGGCAGCGTTGCAAGCGATGCGAAAACTTGGCGGAGAGTGTTGGCAAAGGAATCGAGCGGACTGAAGCCAGTTAGGTACGAGACCATGGCTGACGTGTCAGGCTTTGTCTCGGGGGGTTGGTCGGTCGGACAGACGGACAATGGGGAGTTAGGGGGGGCTCCGCCAAAACAAAAAAGTTCCAACCCCTTCTAAGGTCCATAAATATTAATTTAGCTACCCCTAGACTTTAGGTAATTTAATTTCATTTGAATGTTTATCACGCATCTCAGGTGGAGTCTATGCTTGGAAGATCGAAACCCAGAGTTTCGTCGAACCCTAAACTTAAACCTAAACCCTAGTAACATAAACTAAACCCTAAGCCATAAACGTGTCACCTCCATCTCAGGAGGAGTTGAAGCCTGGGAGGCCCAATCATCCAAGCTTTTAATTTCAAAATTTCAAATTATTTTGTATTTAACCTGATTTAACTTAATCAAACCTTCCATCTCTGGTGGAGCCTAAGCGTTTGGGACTGGGGACCTAATTATCCAAGCTTTTAATTTTCAAACGTTCAAACTAAAATGTAAATCAACTATACAAAATTGTCCATCTCAGGTGGAGTCTAAGCGTGGGGGACCCAAGCTTCTACTCCAAATATATCTAACACGAGGAAAGGGATGTGAAAGCGTGGGCAACACAGTCTGGTGTATTGGCCCTTCTGCCAGCTGGTAAGCCGGGGAAGGAACTCCCCCTTCCTTTTAACCATGCTCATGAGAATCTTACCGGAAGCTGCCCAGGCAGCTCACTGAGTAACGAGGTGGAGGAGAAGCTGTGTGGTTGTCAGCCAAAAGGGGCAGATGTGCAGTTTTGCAAGTTGGAAGCCGCAGCTGGCCATGTGCTGGAGCCAGTACAGCGGGTACAGACATGATGGTAGTAGCATTGTATGCACCATGAAGTGTAACAGGTACTGACATATGTGGTGGTAGGGAGCCTCTTTCAGTGATATACATTGGTCTAGTGGTAGACTGAGTCACTTTAAGAATGAAGAGTCGGGGGTTCCACTCCCCCTTCGGTCGCTCTTGGCTTTGCAGGTCGTTGTCAACCGCGATGGTTTAGTTGAAGTAGGAGACCGCTCCCCACCCGCGTACAACGGGCTCCCTTAACACCACGCCCCATCAGGCGTTATCATTACCTGTCGGTAGGAGCAGTGTAAGCTTGATGCTATGGCCAAGCAAATGCAGCGGGTAGATATATGCTGGTAGTAGTATTGTGCGTACTTATGTATGTATGTTACAGTCCAGGGGTATGCCAAATAGGCTGAAGGGAACTGAATAGGAAGGGCTAAAAAGAAAAACCATTGATGAACTGAACCCAAACAATCGTTTTACCCACGGGGGCCCTGCGTTCGTGCTACAGTGATCATTTTATTATACAACATAATTAAATAATCCTCTCATCTGGGATGATAATTTAATTGTGCAAAGTGTATCGCTATGCAGCAGGTAAAGACACGACGGTAGTATTGTTATATGCTTAAACCTACCTACATACATACATGCTTGATGCTGTGGCCAAGCTATTGCAGCGAGTACATAAATGATGGCAGTTGTGTTGTATGCATGATGTAGTGCAGCAGATTAATACATGACGGTAGCATTGTCATATGCCTGATGTTGTGGCCAAGCGAATGCAGCATAGTTGTTTTTGTGTAGATCAGGTGCAGGTGTAGCTGCAGTCATTGGTGTAAAGTTTGAGAGAGCAGGAGGGTGGTGTAGATTCCATGAGAGATGATATATTTACTAAGTTATGAGTGGCAGCCCGCACTGGGGCACTGTGCAGAGTCGGAGGGAAGAATGCAGAGTTGCGTATGTATGTTACAGTCTGTTATGTGTGTTTAGCCATCTTCCTGTTGTTCTTTCACTGAAATGTATGTAACAGTCCAGGGGACAGACGTTTGTAAGTTTAGCTATACTGGTATATACTTGCACATATATACTAGTCTATGCTAGTTTTCTATATACTCTATCTATACTATTACATAATATTATAAACAAATATACTCTATATATACTAGTCTGCGCTAGCGTATGCTAGTGTCTTGAAGTATATATATATATATACTGCATGTAGGATAGTCGCGTATAATGCCTGTATTATATCTTGTCTGTGGATATTCTGACAGGCACTGCACTTTTCAAGTAAGGGCTATTATAACTCAATATTTTGAGTTTGAGGTGGGCCCGTCTGATTTTGGTTTTGAAACGTTCACTGTGTTTATCTTTGGCTACGTGCAGCAGCTTCTAGGCAGCTCCCTTAGCGGGCCCCTGGGATAAGCCCCAATATGTCAGCAGTGCCGGAAAGCTCATATATGCTGTCAGCTCCCAGGTGCACTAGGGTGCTGCAGATTTGGTTGAATATCCAGGGACTGCCTAGAAGCTGCTACGTATAGCCAACAAAGAAAACAGTGCAAACTTTGTACTCTGGAAGCAGTGGTCACACGAATGCCTTGAAGCCCTAGCTGGAATTGCCCTGAAGGGTACTTACATTACATTACATTAGATTACATTACATTACATTACATTACATTACATTACATTACATTACATTACATTACATTACATTACATTACATTACATTACATTACATTACATTACATTACATTACATTGCATTACATTACATTACATTACATTACTACTACACCATTGGTACTGAACAACCCTGGAGGGTCCGTTGCGTCCTGAGAAACAACGTGGGGATGGTCCATTGCATCGCAGACGCAGCTTCAGGGGCTTGGTTGCAGGCTATGGGTCGGTTAAGGGTCGGTTGCGTCTTAGGACGCAGGCTATTAAATGTGTTGCGTCTCAGGACGCTGGCTGTAAAATTTGTTGCATATCAGGACGCAGATCTGGGGATCCTCCTGAAAAGACTTGGATGGAACCACGTCGCCCAAGTAAGTTTACACAACAGTTGTTTCATTTGTTTCGGCTGTGCGGTCTCGGCATTGTGTTGCTGAGTAAATAAATAAAATACATAGTATGCCTTGTTACGAGGCGTGAGGTTGAGGGGGCCAGCCCGGTTGCTTTCACTGGGGCTAACAACCAATATGGGGGGGGGGGGGGGGGGGGGGGGGGGGGGGGGAGCTATCATCCCCCTGGGGGGATGGAAGGAGACAGTGGCATCGGTGTGGAGTTAGGTGCAGAGCTTAAGTTGCTGAGTATGTAACATTCTCTCTCTCTCTCTCTCTCTCTCTCTCTCTCTCTCTCTCTCTCTCTGCCGTTTTTGTCCAATACTAGTCAAATTGCGATAGTCAAATCGAACCCAGTTGTGATACTTTGGATGCCTGCATTCGATTTGGTAACAATAAATATACCGGTACTATAGATGTGCTGCCAAATCCTGCTGCATTCAAACCGATGCCTCCCTCCCTGTCTGTCTGCCTGCTGCCTGCCTGCTTCGAATCCGGTCTGATTTCTGCTTGCTTGCACTCGATCTAATAATGACAGTAAAATATACTTTAGGGGTACTGCCCAGCAGGGTACTACATTTATTCATTTTGTGTTGCTTGTTTTACACGACTGCCTTTTTAGCGTACCAGCACGCAGCTGACTTGATTTTTCAATGCTACAATGGGCCATTTGATACTCCTTGCACACGCAACTGCCTTGTTTGCGGGTTTTCTGCTTTTACTTGGGGGGGCGTGAAACTGTAGGGAAGAGAGACATGTATACAAGGATTTACAAACTTGCTACAGGAGTCAATCCATCCATTGCATCGATGTATTCTAAAACTGTCCAGTAAATCATTACGGTATGTTACAATAAGTGCCCATTGCATTGATGCAACTCTAAACCTCAAATTCCCTAAACAAACTTTCCAACAAATCAAGTTCCATTGATGGAAATGAAGCATGAAATACTTGTGTCAACGTATTGTTTCATTGGTGGCAAGTGCCTCCCATGATACCATCAGTTGACAAATCTGAGGCTGATTAGTATGGAACGGCAGCATGATATAATGCCATCATATGATATCATATGATGACGGTACCTAGTCTGTCTAGGATAGGCTGAAGGTACCATCTATATATAAGATCTATCATATGATGCACTTTGTATGATATCATATGATATAATACTCGCGTTGGGTCAACATCATTTGATATGCCGGTCCCGACTTAAAAGTGAATCAAAGTTCCCCCCCAAATGTGGCCTTGTTCCTAGGCAGCATGTTCCAGTTCATCCTCCTGTACTTCCTCCTCCTCCCAAGTATCATTGACTACAATAGTTTGCTCAGTGAGGCCATCCATGATATCTGAGAAACATGTATCCTCCATACCCCTGAACACTAACTCCATCAAACCCACCCTGTGTACACTATCCCACTTGGTGTAAGCAAACTGGCTGCCTCCCTCAACCTCACGCCTCTTAATAAGGAGTACTATTTACTTATCCCTGCTAGGCTTGCACATGTTTTCGAACATCCCGGTAGCTCCTGCTGTGTACCGGTATTCAAATTATAAAGCTGATGTCATATTCAATTCCAGCCTCACTAGGGCAGGACATCTACAGTGTAAGCTCTCAACTTGGAATATAACCTTCCCTTTACTAATCGATGAATGCTAAATCCCCTCTCAACATCACCTGTGTGACAGGGAATGACCAACATAGCGAGCTCACACTTCTCAATGTGTGGAAGTTCAAGGACTCAGCTGATTCCATTTGGAGCCATGCTATACACATGTCCAGGCTAGCACCATACGTGTATGCTTTATCCCTAAGTGTAGACTCGCGAACTCTTTTTCATTTGAAGAAATAGATCAGCGGGCACATCGAACAACTTGTGTACCCTTGGGGGTTCACCTCTGCTGTTCGTACAGTAATGCTGAATTAAATGAATGAATGAATGAATGATACCCTGGCACGCACTAATGCACGTGATGTAGTATCCTGCTGCCCAAGCCTGCTGCATTCAAACCTATGCCTGCACCCATCGAATTCTATCCGATGCCTGCTTGTTTGCAATCAATCTAACTCTGCCCCCCCCCCCCCCCCCCCCTCCCCCCCCCCCCCGATCCCCTGATGCAAGCTGCGAACTCATAATTGCTCGTCTTCCATCTTTCACACACCAAGCCGTGGGTAGGTTATTGAGGGTGGCTATATGCGAATGATTTTTTAAAATAAAGCAGTAGGCCAATGCGGCGTATCGACCGATGCGACTCTGCAAAATGGCACTAGTGCATTCGGAGGTCTCTAGGAAATATGCACTGCCCGTACCACTTAGCTATAACTCGCTCCTAAACATGGGTGGCATCTAACACTGAGCGCTAACAGTGCTATGCTATTAACCCCTTGCCCCCTTGCCTCCACCCCATCCCACCCGCACCACCGACCCACCCACCCAAAACCTATATATAATATATCATATATAATATATTACTAGAGTTTCATGAACCCAAGCAGTGATGTCTAGCCTCTGTAATGTTCATTTGCAACTACCCTTGTGTATGGTACTCAGCCAGGTACACGGTATCGCACAACTAACAATGTGATATTTTCAAATCCCGTATGCAATGTCGAACCCCAAGTACCTATGGGTTGCCAAAGCATACATACTATCCTGAGTTCAGGATCACACGTGAGGAATGACCTGTCCCTTAGCATGAGCCCTTAGTATGACAACCACCGCCAATTGTTTCTTCTACAACTGATCGTAATTACTACCTCCAGCTTCAAGCTTTGGCAGGCAGACAGGCAGGCAGGCAGGCAGGCAGGCAGGCAGGTAGACAGTCAGGCAAACAGTGCAGTAACTGCTTGGCAGGTAGATAATTACTAAAACAAAAAGGCCTGGAACAATCCTGGATTGGTTATTCGGTTCCCTATAGCTTCCCCTATAGCTTCCCCAATATCTTTCCCAATGGCTGACTCTATGGCTTACCCTATGCATAACCACTCTTGCTTTACCCTAATAGGGCCAGGGATCCCCCCCCCCCCCCCCCCCCCCCCCCCCCCGCCCCCCCACACACACTAAATACCGTATAGCAATCGCTACTTTTGACATCGTTTTGCTGCTATATACCAATTGCCGCTATATAAGAAACAAAATTAGGTTTTGCCCTTAATGGCCCTAAACAGCTTTAAGCACACTGTCCCTGGAGGAAGACAATAACCATACAGCTAGAAAAAACAAGCTGAAACAAATTCCTGTACTAGGCCTACTAGACCAGTGCTGCCAGAGTTTCCAGGACCGGGCCCCCGCGTCATTTTTCTGGCTCCTGAACCGAAGCTTTTTTGGGCTCCCCCAAACAGGAAAATGCCTCTTGTGGAAGTTCATCAAATCTAGCTTTGAGCCTTACCATGGAGTGTGATAAATAGATCTTAGCAACCAAAGTGCACATACCGATATATATGACAACCAAGACTATGCCAAAGACTATAGTATCAGTTCTATTGGAACTGAATGCGACAACTATCCAGAGTGTACAGGATAGTCCTATCAAGGACAAATTGAAGAATAGAGTGTATAGTAAACAGAGTGACTCATACTTCCTGATGAGGTCCATCGTGTCATGTTCATTTGTGCAGATATTGTGCTGCATAAGCAATGTGGTGCAGAAGATGACGCAGGCAATGGAGCACAAGATGGAGAAGCCTGAAGAGAGGATAAACCCACGGCGCAGCTGTGGCTGAGGTAACCAGGTCACACTGTCGTTGTTTATTTGCGGAGGTGTCATAAGTCCAGGGAATGTCAACCCTGAGATGGGGGGGGGGGGTAAGTGGGGTTTGGGTGGGTGGGTTGTGAGGGTTAGGTGGGGTTTGGGTGGGTGGGTGGATGAGGGGTTAGGTGGGGGTTAGGTGGGTTGCGTTGGGGGGTTTGGGTTTGGGTTGGGTGTGGTGAGGGTGGGGCAGGCTTGGGATGGGTTGGTGTGGTGGGGGGTGGAGTTGGATGGGTTGGGTTGGGTTGGGTTGCCGTACAGGCATCATCTAAACAGATTGTACATGGACTGCTGCAGATGGGCAGTTGCCATGCACAGCCCCGCTAGGTTTTGGACCAGGGTTTAACCAGCATGATTTGCTAAATTGTGCTAGTCCACTGGTACTTGTAGGTGACATTCACATTTCAGCCCTGGCTAAGTGGCACGGCTGCAAAACTAGATAAACAAATGAATACATGCGTATGATCCTATTATGAGTTGTATGATCAACACATGAATACATGCGTATGATCCTATTATGAGTTGTATGATAAACACGTGAATACATGCGTATGATCCTATTATGAGTTGTATGATCAACACATGAATACATGCGTATGATCCTATTATGAGTTGTATGATCAACACATGAATACATGCGTATGATTCTATTATGAGTTGTATGATCAACACATGAATACATGCGTATGATCCTATTATGAGTTGTATGACAAACACGTGAATACATGCGTATGATCCTATTATGAGTTGTGTGATCAACACATGAATACATGTGTAAGATCCTATTATGAGTTGTGTGATCAACGCATGAATACATGCGTATGATCCTATTATGAGTTGTGTGATCAACACATGAATACATGCGTATGATCCTATTATGAGTTGAATGATCAACACATGAATACATGCGTATGATCCTATTATGAGTTGTATGATCAACACATGAATACATGCATATGATCCTATTATGAGTCGTATGATCAACACATGAATACATGCGCATGATCCTATTATGAGTTGTATGATCAACACATGAATACATGCGTATGATCCTATTATGAGTTGTATGATCAACACATGAATACATGCGTATGATCCTATTATGAGTTGTATGATCAACACATAAATACATGCGTATGATCCTATTATGAGTTGTATGATCAACACATGAATACATGCATATGATCCTATTATGAGTTGTATTATCAACACATGAATACATGCGTATGATCCTATTATGAGTTGTATGATCAACACATGAATACATGCGTATGATTCTATTATGAGTTGTATGATCAACACATGAATACATGCGTATGATCCTATTATGAGTTGTACGATCAACACATGAATACATGCGTATGGTCCTATTATGAGTTGTACGATCAACACATGAATACATGCGTATGATCCTATTATGAGTTGTATGATCAACACATGAATACATGCGTATGATCCTATTATGAGTTGTATGATCAACACATGAATACATGCGTATGATCCAATTATGAGTTGTATGATCAACACATGAATACATGCGTATGATCCTATTATGAGTTGTATGATCAACACATGAATACATGTGTATGATCCTATCATGAGTCCTATGATAAACAAATGAATACATGATATGATAGTTATTATCCTGTTATGAGTCGTGGGGTTATGGAAGCCAGAATAAATAACATAAATAATTGACCCAGGAGAATTCAATCCCCTCAGTGGTAAATAACCATGATAATTAGACCCTTGTTTTGGCCTAATACCAAGAATAACAAAAACCAACTGGTTAATGAACTGGGGACACACCCTTCAAAAGCGACCACAACTAGATATATTTTCGTTGTTATTTGGCCAGTGATTGACCTGTTAAGCATACGCTCAGCTTCCTCGTTACAAGCACTGGTAAAATAACAATGCAAATCTACCGGCTGTGGTCGCTTTTGAAGGTTAAGTCGCCAGTTGATTTACCATTTGTTGTTGTTGTTGTTGTTGTTGTTGTTATAAGGCCAAAACAAGGGTCTAATTGTCATGGTTATTTTACCAGTGAAGACGAATCCATTGGTGACCTAGCTCACCACACCCTGAGTTATTTTAGGGTTCGATTAGGAAGGCAAAACAAAATTATACCTGATGGGGGCAAAAATATCGAGCTCTATTGATTGGTGGTCTTAAATGTGTGTCCAGACAATGTTGCACTTGCATTTTGGGGCCTATACAGCCCCACCCACCCCACTTCCTGGGTATAATTGATTTGTATTGCGTATTCAAAAACAGCTTGAAATAGGGAGCAACTTTTCCGTAGGAATTTAATCGAAAAACATAAAATGAAAGTGGGGTGGGGTGGGGGGTCAAAATCAACTAGGTTGGATGAACTCTAGACCAGGGGGGGGGGGGGGGGGGGGGATTAATTGCTAAAACATCCTCCACATTCCAAAACAAAACACTTTCCACATACCCTCATCCAGATTTCCTGATGAGGGTATACTTGTCTAATTTGGCTAACCTGATTTGAACCCCATATTGTATATGTTGCTATAATATGTATTTCAGGGTCCAGGGGGGAGGGGGCAAACCCAACTTCATATATATTGTATATGTTGTTATTATATATCTTTCAGGGTCCAGGGGGGAGGGGGCAAACTCCAAAAGGTGGGCGCAGGTTTCGTGTGGTTGCGGTCGCTAACCAAATGCTGGTCCAAGATGTATCATATATACATAGGGCTGTGACTTGGCCATACTGGCCTTCCACCCGGTAACACGGAAATTCATGATACCGCACAATTTCTGTGGGACCCTCCACTCTCGCACAATCACATAACTATACAGCCTTATAATTTGTATTTTTGACGGAGCCCCCCCATCTGAGGGGCGGGAGCCCCCAGGGTTACCCCGGTGTCCATCTGACCAACCAACCGCCCCATCGAGATGAAGCCTGACATGTCAGCCAACTGTTTTGTAACTAACTGGCTTCGGTCTGCTCCATTCCGTTCCAATTTTCCGCTCCAATTGCGATGCTGCCTAGGACTTGTCCCCTTCTTATCCTTTATACGGTACGGTACCAGGCTGTGAACGGCAGGGAAACTGCATGGTTCCAGGCGGCTTTTGAGAAAAAGCACCGCCTAGCCATAGCCAACCCCCGCCGCCTTCCAATCTCGTTGTCGAATTTTTGGGAAAGTGTTTTGTATGCACCGGGCTGAGTTTAGCTTGCTAGGCAAAAATGGAAGAAAAATACAACATTGGGGTCCCGCACCATCTTTTTCTTAGCCTAGCTAGGTGTGAGTTTTTGTTTGTTTGCCTGGAGTGCCACTTTTTTTCTTCTAGTATTTTATCTATTATATTTATCTAGTATTTTTACTAGTATTTGAATCTAGTACTTTCATGTAGTATTTGTATCTAATATTTTATCAACCTTTTTCCCTTGTATCTACTATTATTACCTAGAACTGAGCTTGGCAGGTCCCTTTCAGCCCCCAGTCACACAGGAATATAAACCAAACACTCATGCTTCTGCGCACACAAACACACAACATTGAACAAGGCAGAGATACATTATATTCTATGCTGGGTAGTTAAAGACCCCATCCCATGTACATCTCCCCCCCCACCTCAATGCCCCTGGGAATCGAGGAGGCAATCCTGCATGGTTGCAGTGTAGTAGACACAATAATCTATCCAGTACAAGTAAGTAGGGATCAACTGTATGCTTCGCATATGCATTCCGTACACTTTTGCTGATTTGTGCTGATTTTGTTGGTTATGCTGGTCTTTGTCTTTTTGTGTCAACTCGTTGCATATACAAAGTATGCAGCGCATATGCTTTAGCTTACTTTTCATATGCTAAATACATCTAAGCATATGCTATGCCGATCCCTACAAGTTAGTAACCAACAAGTACCACTGTTTTATTAATCACTAATCACTGCCTCCAACCTATGGTCCAATCAGCATTGGGGCCGGATATAGGGGGCCTGGAAACAAGGGGCAGTGTAGCTGAACTGTAGCTGAATCATGCTAACATAACAGTGGCAATATCTGAGAACTCACCTGCAAGCAAGGCAGAGACTGCCAAGGGGATGTGTAGCTGAACTGTAGCTGAATCATGCTAGAAAAACAGTGGCAAGATCTGAGAACTCACCTGCAAGTAGGGCAGAGACTGCCAAGGGGATGTGTAGCTGAACTGTAGCTGAATCATGCTAACAAAACAGTGGCAAGATCTGAGAACTCACCTGCAAGCAGGGCAGAGACTGCCAAGGGGATGTGTAGCTGAACTGTAGCTGAATCATGCTAACAAAACAGTGACAAGATCTGAGAACTCACCTGCAAGCAGGGCAGAGACTACCCCTACGGTTGTGGCTTCTGCGCACATTCTTTTGGATGTCTCTTCCCACCCTGTGAGGGGAATGTTTACAGTACTGTTAGAGCAAATGGCCATGGGCTCTTGTTAACGTTTTCAAAAATAATTGTTATATTGTGGGAATTACAGGCAATACTGCACTGTTGCTGCTATACTGCTAGGCCTAAAAGTTCGGCCAAATTAGTTTACATATAATGGAAAGCGATATATTGCTACCTACTAAGGGCCCTAGCCCCCAACTCCCTTGGTTACTGAATGTATGTCATAATAATATGTCATAAGCGTATTCAGAGAGTTGGAAAAAGTGTGCAAGTGTAAACACTCCAATGTTGGCAGAATGGGATGGGACAACCATAGTTACAATCTGCTCGTCACAAGCTATCTATTCCGCTACTTCAGAAGTATGTATGTGCGACGTCTACCACAATGAGGGTGCCAACGAAAGGGAGGGTGGTCGTAAAGGGTAGGGAAAGGCTAAGCGAGTTAATTAATATTAGTGAATGAATAATATTAATGAATGTTAGTGAATGTAAGCGGAGCCTTCACACCAGTTTTGTTTACAAATAATATTGAGACAGTATAATAATATTGGTTAATATTAGTATTTCAAAAACTGATTATGTTCACTGATTAAGGGAACCGCTACCTTCATACCCCTTATCAATCATAGGTAGGGGGCAAGCCCCATAAGTTTTACAAAAGCCCCAGAGTTCGGGTGGCTTCTCCAGGACCTCACAAAATTACAGTGCATGTCACAGGCACTTTGGGATCCCTGTGAAGTGGACACACGAACCCACACAATTCATCTGCTGGAAGTGCTCATCTACTTCACCCTGACACACCCGGACACACACACACACCCTGATACACACACACCCTGATACACACACACACCCTGATACACACACAAACACACACTTCAGTTGCGACTCTTGTTGGTGCAGGATTGGCAGGTGTGATGAGTGACCTGGCAGATGCGTGCCAGGTGTGGATGACTGGATGTGGGTGGGTGGGTGGGTTGCTGGGGCTACCATACTGCTGTCATTAAAAAGGGTTGGTTGGTTGGTGGGTGGGTAATTGACAATGGTGGGTGGGTGGGGCTACCATGCTGCAATTGTCAATGCGTGTGCGCAGCCTACTGCTGCTGCTGCTGCTGCTGCTGCTGCTGCTGCATGCCGAATCGCAAGGGGGGGGGGGGGCACGGGGGATCCACGGGGGATGCGCGGGATATTCCGCTATGCAACTATGCCAACGATGGGTAGAATAAGTTGCTTTCCCCAACCTACCCAGTAGCACTCCAATAGACGTCCACTGCGTAAACTCGGCACGATGGGACGAGGTGCAATGCTCTGTGGAGTAGTCGCCCTCTTGTTCTGGTGCAACACGGTTGCTTTCGAGCCAAGCTCCACTCCTGGTGGATCCAGCTGCAGGGGCTTTATGCTTGGGGCTATTCAGCATGGCGACGGCCCCTAAAGTTCTGAGGCTTATCAATCGGCTCTTCGGCGTCGTTCGCTCGCGTGAGCTTAGCTCCTCGCGAATAGGGACGAGCGGGTTTGGCATGGTGGTGGGGCCTGGTGGTGAAGCTCACTTCTCAAATTATTATTCCAAGGATCGTAGATAATATACGTTTTGTGCGATAATATACTCGTGTTTCGTTACGGCTCCGCAGTGTACTTTTGGCGGTGTACGCGCCTACCTGGAATTGGATCGGGGAGCAGGATCGGGAGACCACAGCAAATTTCGGGGTACTGAAATCGTGCATTTCGACTCTCCGAATCTTTGAGACAGGCCCAAATCAGGGGGGCGTCTGGGTCTTCACATTGGCTGCAGCCCTCGATAAGCCTTTACACATGCAGCATCAGCGTCCGAATTCAAGAATAGGTTTTCGCGCGTCGGGTCAACAGATGCTCCTGGGGTCAGAATATTTGACCATCGAACCCAGGAGCATCTGTTGATCCAATTCGGACGCTGATGCAGCATGTTTAAAGGCTTCGGGGTAGGTCACACTGCTTTTGCTTTTGGTCGATTTAGCTTTTGCTTTTGGTTCGATTTTGGTCCGATTTTGGTGGGGACCAAAAGCGACCAAAATCGGACCAAAAGCTAAATCGAAAGCAAAATCTGGTCTTCGAGACAATGTTTTGATCCGATTTTGCTTTCGATTTTGCTTTCGGTCAGCTACTTGAATACAGGAGTATAACTGTTTGTTTTCAAGTCTAAAAGCTGCAACGTTTTTGAACTGATGACAATTATTGTGAGCGGCGAGCTCACCCACAGTTCGGTCTAACCACACGGTGGTGGGTAGGGTATCCCGGATACCTTAGACCCGACTGAACTGTACGAACCCTAGACTGTTGCCATGCAACGACAGGCCCTTTGGATCCGTGGATAGGACCAGAGGGCAGCTAGGGCCGGGTACCTTGTAACACAAGGCAGGATGTCCTTACTGAGCTGACGAGCCAAGTAACCTGCCGAGGTGTTGTTGACAGTTGTTATCCCGACAGCTATTAACACTGGGCTCATCCCCAGCATAAAGGTTGATTGCATTAGTTAAGCCTCGTTAGTACGTTCTATTATTGCTTACAGTTTGGTGGAGACGGAGTCTTTTCTTTTCCATATCACTACCGAGCCTATGGAGTCTGAAATCCCCCTTCCGCATATTCCCGATGATGCCACGCCGGCACAGGCATTAATGGCGGCATTGGGCTATCTGCGTCAGACAGTCACTCACGACGTCGATGCTGCAGTACGCGCCGCCCTTCCGCGGGTGCCAGCAATTCCAGACACCAACCGGGTGAGTGGAGGAGGTTCAGGTCAAGCTTCCGAGCTCACTGATTCCCGATCCCGTCGAATGATTTATGGTGCCCCTCGCATTCCACCCCCATTGCCTTGGTCGGGTGATAATGCGAAGGAAGCGCACGCCAGCGCATGGTGGAACACTCTCGAAAATTATGCACGCCTGTATGATCACGACATGATCGATGCTCTGCCTAACTTTTTCACGGGAAAAGCTTCGAACTGGTATACCCAGTTGTGCGTGGCTTTCCCAAGACTCACTTGGGAAGAAACTCGCATGAAATTTCTGGACGTCTACGACCCTTACCACGAGCACAAGGCGGACAACATGCGCGAGCGTCTGCTTAGCAACAAGGTGCAGATTACATCGACTGTCACCATCTACGCACAGATTTTTCAGACATCTGTTCGCGAAGCAGGGGGCATGGGGGAAATGGACCAGATTATCCTTTTCCGCAAAGGTCTGACAGCGCCTATCGAGCTGAAATGCCGCACAGATACAGTTGGTAACCCGTTCAAGTCCGTCTCGCAGATAATACAACACGCGATGGCTATGGAGAGGCAGATCGTTGAGGCGTCCAATATCTCAGACGAACTGTCTGTGGCCCAAATCGAACAGAATGAGCTCTCTGCAGCCCAAATGCAACGGCAAAAGAGCCAACAGTGGCAATCTCGCGACCACAATGGCAATGGCAAACGGCCAGCGTTCCCACCTCCTCCTCAACGCGAACATGAAGAGGGAGAAGCAGACTCACTTGTCCTGGGTCACTGCGAAAGGCTGGACTGGCCCTAACAATCGGCCTCACACTCAAGAGACTATTGATAGGGCTACTGCGAACGACTTGTGCTTCCGGTGTGGCACGAAGCGAGTTTATGGTCGTGGTTGCCCCAAATGCCCACCTGGGGACAGACGCAAATAGGAGGTTGGGGGGGGAAATGTGTGTGCTTCACAATGCTGCTTCACTGATGCTAACTTTTCCCCGTATCCCCCACCACCTCACGAGCACCCGAGCTCACTGCCAGGTCCGCCTCTCCCGGGTCCACCCCTGCCAGGACCCCCACCGCCGTGTCCGCCCCCCCTTG
The DNA here is from genome assembly GCA_013435795.1 of Chlamydomonas sp. ICE-L. Taxonomy (NCBI): domain Eukaryota; kingdom Viridiplantae; phylum Chlorophyta; class Chlorophyceae; order Chlamydomonadales; family Chlamydomonadaceae; genus Chlamydomonas; species Chlamydomonas sp. ICE-L. Next base: position 9,351,936 of record JACBWV010000552.1, read on the forward strand.
AGATCCTCACCGCCAACGCAGTATGCCTTTTGGCTCCGGAGGATTCGGCCCACTTCTCGGCCCGTCTGTCTGGGTGCGAGGGACGAGTCTTAATTGACTCTGGGGCCTGTTCTGTGTTCGTCAATCAGAAATATCTGATTGCGAATGGTATTGCTACGTTCGAGGGGACACCAGTGAAGGTTCGAGTGGCTGATGGTTCGTTGGCCATTACCAACTTGCGCTGCGATTTTGTTCTTGACCTGGGTCAGCACCGATCCCGGGTCAGAGCCCATGTGCTGCCCGATTTAGGATCAGATGACACGGCTGCTTTGTTGGGTAGATCGTGGATGAAGCAGGCAGGGTGCATGGTTGGGTATGAGGGTCCTCGGCTACGGGCTTGCATGCACACGCTGAAACGGGGGACAGTCTCCATAGACTCAGATCGCATTCCCTCGGTTCCTCACTCCTCACTGGAGTTGGTTACGTACTGCCTTGCTAGGGTTGCTGACGCATCCACGACTCCCGGCCTCCTCTCGATCAAGAAGTTACGAAAGCTTCTGCGTCGCACACGAGATCTGAACGCTTTTGAGGTGACAGTTCGTTCCCTCGACGAGGATGATGACCGGCTCATCGAGATCCTAGAGGCAGCACGTGCTGACCTGCATACGGCTTCGCGCAACGGCCGGGCGGTGCAGGGGTTCGAAACTTACTTTGCTACGGTGTTCACAGAGAGTAACGTGCTCCCTGATAAACACGACACACCGGAGGCATGCCCTCTCGAGGATGGGGCGCGGCCCCAGTTCCGAAATGGTTTCAGACTCTCGCCGGCAGAGCTAGAAATGGTAGAGACTCAGGTTCGAGACCTCCTAGCTAAAGGCTTTATCAGCCCAAGTTCGAGTCCATGGGGAGCACCAGTGCTCTTCGTGGCAAAGCCAGATGGTACGTACAGAATGGCAATAGATTACCGCCAGCTCAACCGCGTCACGATTGCCAACCGATATCCTCTGCCAAGGATTGACGACATCTTCGACAAAGTCAAAGGGGCCAAGGTTTTCTCCAACCTGGATCTCCGAAATGCATACCACAACGTCCGACTGCACGCTTCCGACGTCCCAAAAACGGCATTTGTAACTCCGATGGGACTCTATGAGCTCAACGTGCTCCCGTTTGGCTTGGCGAACGCACCTGCGGTGTTCACCAAGGTCATGAATGATGTTTTCCGCGATATGATCGGTGTCTTTGTGGTTGTCTACCTTGATGACATCCTGATCTTTAGTTCGAGCGAAGCAGACCACGAAGGCCACGTGCGCCAGGTTCTCCAACGCTTAAAGGACAACAAGTTGTACCTCAAGCGCGAAAAATGCAGATTTTTCCAGGCAGAAGTCAAGTTCCTGGGTCATGTGCTCTCGGGTGACGGTGTGCGCGCAAACGAGGTCAAGATCCAGTCTGTACGTGACTGGCCTGTTCCTACGACTTCGAAAGCAGTACAGAAATTCCTCGGACTTGCTAACTTTTTCAGGAAGTTCGTCCAAGGTTTTTCCTCCCTTGCAGCACCGCTTACCGAGATCTCGAACGGCAACCTCGAAGGTGCTGCGTTCACTTGTGCATGGACTCCATCTTGCACGAAATCGTTCGAAGGTATCAAGCACTCCTTGACTCACGCACCAGTTCTAGTCCACCCTGACCCAAAACTGCGGTACAGAGCGGTTGTAGATGCATCAGTAGTTGGTACCGGTGGCGTTTTGTTTCAGGCGGATCGCCCAATCGCGTACTTCAGTCACAAGCTGACTGCAGCTGAGCGCAACTACTCCACGGGTGAACAAGAGTTGCTCGCGATTTACCTTGCATTGAAAGAGTGGAGGTGCTACCTTGAAGGTTGTACTGCTGGATTCGATCTAGACACAGATCACGAGCCCCTGATCTATCTCAGATCACAGCCTATCCTCTCTCGCAAGCAAGCTCGGATCATGGAATTCCTCTCCAGGTTTGGGAACATGAAGTGGAAACACATAGCGGGACGAACAAACGTGGCTGATCCGTTAAGTCGCCACCCCACCTTCGAGGCGCTAACCTGCCTAGTGGTCCAGCGGTTACACGAGGACGATCCTGCCCATGAACGTGATCTGGTTACGGATATCAAAGCAGCATACGAGGCTGATGTTTGGTTTGATAATCCCCGGAACACCCAGTTCCTTCGCAAAACGAGCGCTGGATTGTGGGTTGGTACGGATAGATCCCGACGCTATGCCAGCCCTGGACAGATTGTAGTGCCCAACGGGAACTCCCTCAAGGCACGGCTCTTGCATGCGTTCCATGACCTTGACCGAGCGGGTCACTTCGGCATTGACCGCACGTTTGAGGCCATTAGCCGCTCATACTGGTGGCCTGCCATGTGATTAGATGTTACAGATTACGTCCGATCTTGTGACTCGTGCCAACGTACGAAGGCCGCCCGCCAGAAGGCTTACGGGTCACTCCAACCCCTTCCGATTCCAGCGAGAAAATGGCAGTCCATATCCATGGATTTCATCACTGGGTTGCCTAAGCGGGGTCCGCATGGGTTTGATGCGATTCTCGTTGTAGTCGATCGGCTTACGAAGATGGTGAAACTGGCCGCCTGCCACACCACTGATTCTGCCGAACGTACTGCCAACGTTTTTCACGAGAAAGTTTTGTGTGACTTTGGCATCCCTGAATCTATCGTCTCAGACAGGGATGTTTGATTTACAAGTCTTTTCTGGAAGTCCATGTGTTCGTTAACTACCACAGCACGCCTCATGTCCACAGCTTTCCATCCTCAAACTGATGGTCAAACTGAACGTGCCAATCAGGTTCTCGAAGACGCACTACGAGCCTTCACGAATGAGAAGCAGAAGGACTGGCCTTCTCTACTTCCCAACGCTCAGTTTGCTATCAACAACGCTTTCAATCGGAGTATCCAGGACACACCTTTCCACTTGATGTATGGGCAACATCCTCGGGTAGCGCTTCAGCCATCGGATGTGCATAATGTGGATACCTCGGCGAAGTCTTGGGTTGAGCAAATGGATGACGCTGTCGCAAGCGCCCGCCGTCACTTGCTGGCTGCACAGGACCGATATAAATCCTATGCAGACCGCAAACGCCGCCCTATCATCTTGAAGGTTGGCCAGCATGTCATGCTCTCCGCCAAGAACCTTAAGTACTGGCCGGGGCTTGCCCGCAAGCTCCTCCCTCGCTTCGTTGGACCATACCCCATCTCTCACGTAATCGAAAAGGGGGGTGAGACTGTTGCAGTAACACTCACTCTCCCGGACAGCTGGAAGATCCACCCCACGTTCCACGTGTCGTTGGTGAAACCGTACTTTCCTGGAGATTCACCTCCTGAGGTGCGACCCAGCCCGTTCCGTACTGAGGGGTGTGTTCAGGTTTATGAGATCGCACGTGTAGTGAGCCACAAGTTTGTAGCCCGCCAGCTGCAATACTTAGTGCAGTTCCATTTGAAGCACCCGCCGCCTCTCAAGGTGATCGAGTCAACGGACAAGATCCACTCAGACGGAGTGCCAGACTTCAGGGGAAGCCTGGGTCTTGAGAGGGGGGAAGTGTGAGCGGCGAGCTCACCCACAGTTTGGTCTAACCACACGGTGGTGGGTAGGGTATCCCGGATACCTTAGACCCGACTGAACTGTACAAACCCTAGACTGTTGCCATGCAACGACAGGCCCTTTGGATCCGTGGATGGGACCAGAGGGCAGCTAGGGCCGGGTACCTTGTAACACAAGGCAGGATGTCCTTACTGAGCTGACGAGCCAAGTAACCTGCCGAGGTGTTGTTGACAGTTGTTATCCCGACAGCTATTAACACTGGGCTCATCCCCAGCATCAAGGTTGATTGCATTAGTTAAGCCTCGTTAGTACGTTCTATTATTGCTTACAATTATTTAACAGCCCCCTAAGTGCCGATGCCTTAAAAAAATGTGCGCTGTCAAAAAAGCGCACTTGCCTTTGAAAAAGTGCACTCGCACCAGTTTTTTAATTGGTGCGCTTTTGTTTTTTTTGCAGGACCTGCAGGACCTGCAGGACCTGCAAGGTGATGGGACCTGGAGGACCTGCAGGGAGCTGGGAGCTGGGAGCAGGGAGCTAGGAGCTGCCCGCAGGAGGGACGGAGCTACAGGGAGCTGCAAGTAGGGAGACTGGATAGTGGAAACAATACAGATTTGGGAACCTCTGTTACAACCTCTGTTAAAATTATATGACCAGGTCGTCAATTAATAATTGCAAGAAAAGAAATCCAAGTTGCTTGCTAGAGGGATGTAGCCAAGTTCAATTGGGGAATAATGCAACAATTCGCTTGCTGGGAACATCTAATGAAGTACCAAGTAGGAATAATGCACCAATTTAAATTCAACCTCTCAAGTCTTGCTACATTGCAGGGTAATTCAAAGGGCGCGCTTTTGCGCTTATGAGCGCTGACTTTTTGACCCCCTCTGCGCTTTAAGCGCAGTTTTTTGCAAACCCTTGCACTATCAATATTCGGGCCCTTTACCGACCCCATTACAGAGGTTTTACAGTGGGTTTACATGGGTAAACGCTGTGAACGCTCTGTAAACCTGTACTCTACTCTATTTACAGACTTTGGTTACAGACCGTTAACACACTGTTGGGGTACGGTAGAAACGAGCTAAACCTCGCGGGCTGTAAACGGCCTGTAAATGCTTACATACTTTGTTACATATTAGTTACAGACTCTGGTTTACAGACCTCTGTAACCCTCTGTAAGTATGGCTATAAACCCTCTGTTAGTATGGCTGCAAACCCTCTGTAACGAGGTGTGTGTACCCTCTGTAAGTATGGCTGTACACGCTCCGTAACTAGGTGTGTAAACCCTCTGTAACGTGGTCGGTAAACCCTATGTAACTAGGTGTGTAAACCCTATGTAGCTGGGTGTGTAAACCATGTGTAGATCTTGTGTAACCAGGCCCGAAATCCGTTAGTAACCAGGTCTTTGGAATGGGGGGAAATGGGGCGCAGCTGCTTGAATTTTTTACACTGCCCTGGGAGGGACGTTTACATACATATACATATAGGTATCATGACAAGTAGTGCTCGGTGCGACAAGTCAATTGATAGATGCTTACAAGCTGCAGTCAACGAAAATAAGCTATTATAACTTCATTAGAAGGTCCATTCATAGACATACACCTCCCCCCCCCACCCCTTAAATCCCCTGCCCCTTAAGCACAACATGGCTTCGTTTGCTGCTCCTCGCTGTAGTGCTCTGTTGTTTCCACCTGCCTGCTCCTCGCTGTAGTGCTCTGTTGTTTCCACCTGCGCAACACAAGCACACCTACCATACACGAACACAAAATGTGAATACGTCGAGTAAATCCCGCTGCTGCTGCTCTCCGCTTGACATGCCGTGTAGTCCTGCTTCCACCAGTGCAACAGAAACCCACATCCATGTGCCCCAATACATGAAAGCAGATGGGGGGCAACACATGTTTCCAAGAACATACAACACAGGCTGGTATATGACAGGAGTACCCCGGCCCACCCATAAATGCATCTTAACTCCCCCTACCCCTTCAGCACAACATGCTGAGCGGGGAGCAGCAGAAGAAGGCACACCCTAAGCTATCTTTATAACCACCTGCACAACACAAGCACACATACCACCATACATGCACACAAAATAAGGCATGACATGTAAATACGCAGAGTGACTCATGCTGCTGATCTCCGCTTGGCATGCCTTGTAGTCCTGTTTCCACCTGTGCAACAGAAACCCCCATCCATGCGCCCCCACATCCATGACAGCAGATGGGGGGCAACAAGTGTCTCGAAGAACATGCAACACAAACACAGGCTGGTACATGACAGGAGTACCCTAGCCCGCTCATATAAATGCATCTTAACCCCCCCTGCCCCTTCAGCAGAACATGCTGAGCAGGGAGCAGCATAGGGCTATCTAAGGCTGAGCCTTCTCCTCCTGCTCCCCTCTCAGCATGTTGTGTTCTCTCGTTTGCACACGAGCAACACGGACACACATACCATACATGCAAAAAAAAGGCATCACATGTGAGTACGTAGAGTGGCTCCTCCAGTCCTCCCTCTGCTGCTCTCTGCCTGGCATGCTGTGTTGTCCAGCTTCCACCAGTGCAGTAGGAGCCCACATCCATGCGCTGCTATCCATGACAGCAGATGCAAGGCAATATGATGGCTCCATAAGCATGGAACCAAACCATGAAAGCAACCAACACAGGTTTAAACAGGATAGCACATGGAGCCAATAACGTCACAGTCAAGGCATGTTTTGTTTAGCTCATACAACGCACCAATCGAGGTCGAAACATGATCTGCGTCTGCAAGACAGATGCCCCGCGGTGAAGGAACATATGCCGGGGATCGGAGGCACGAACCATAACTAGCGGCTGTCAGAAAGCCGTCAGATATGCGAATGCAGGGTCCGTTGCGTCGCAGGAAGCACTCTGAAATTGGTTGCGTCTCAGGTAGAAGAGCTGGGGGTCCTCCTGAAGTAACCTGCCAGGGAGCAGCGCGAGGGGCGGCAGGGCGGTGAATAGAGCAGGGTAGGGCATGCGTAAGAGAGAAATGAAGGGTGGGGAGCAGCAGCAGTTTGGGGGCAATCGCATGGCTCCATGAGCATGGAGCAATACAAGCACCCGTCAAACCTATATCCGCAGCGAGGCTCGCTCTGCGCGTTGTTCATACGTTGGCTTTGATCTCGGACTCCTGTTCCTGATAACGCCGAGATCATCGCAACTCTCAATTTGTTCGGCTAGATGCACAACATTACCTGGTCGCCCGTCTAGGTGTTAACTGATCGAAGCAATGAACAGGGTAAATAAGGTTAGCATGGTTCCAATGCAACGATTGTGGCTGGAAATTGAGCAGTTGTTATCGCAATGGCAGGCGAACGATGAAAAGGCTTTGACCCATCCAGGAGGTTGAAGTTACAGCGCAACCACCGCGGTAACCACCGCAATCGACATCAGCACTGGCTTGCGGTTACAGCCCCGTGTGCCAGCTCAGCGGCGTGAGACTTGCGCACATGAATGCACTTCGCCACAGATATAGCTTGTTTATAACCCTGCTTCTCCGCATCTTCGAGCAGAAGAAGGCTGCATTCCATGTCCGTGCTATAATTAGGCGAGGCAGCGATCCTGGGAGCCCGCAGCTACGACAAGCAGCTTCTAGCTAGCTCCCCTGACTGGCCTTTGAGCCAAAGCTAATGCGACCTAGTGCACGTTGACGTTAACAGAGCTGCTGGATTTTGAGGGGTAGCTCAGTTGCCTGGATCAAGGACTACAATTTACCTATACTATATTGTTTTCACTGCTGATGAGGGCAAGTAGCCAAAGAGATTGGATATATTTTGGTAACAAAATGACAATGCTTTGGTTGTGTAAGTGTCGGAAAAGGCAATCAGCCTTAAATGCTAGAACCAATCTGCATCACCTGGTAAGTATGATACTTCTGGCACTTTTTATTAATTTGTAAGGAAATACAAAGCCATGTAGGGGACATTAGGGATTAGTCTTCGTTCTCACAGTGGTAATCAAGTTTAGGAATGAGGAACGATTAATGCTCAGCCTACATATCCGGTATATTACCTTGGCTTGCTTTTCAATGAGAAAATATGCCTAAAATCAGTAAAATGTGCTGCTGAAGTCACAGCTCGGACTTCTCGAGTTGTCCGGGATAAAGCTGGTTGCAGATATGAGTCAAGGGTTTGCAGTTACTAACAGACCACAGGCCATGTTTCGGTTGTTCCAATCTCAGGTGGAATTGATGGCTCACAAATCTTTAGTACTGGTCACACTAAGCATCTTCTTGGTGATGTGTGTATGGTGTTCCAGTCTTGGGGTGTGCCGAATAGGCTTTAATCAATTGCCGTGGGGCCCAAGCAGGGAGCCCGGAAACCGTGGTCAGTGGTAATTTAATACCGGTAATACAATTACAGTTTAAACACCATCCTATTATAACTTCTATATTAAGCGTGTCAAGGGAGTGAAGCAATGACCTGTGACGAATCCTACAACTTTGAGATCTTACGTGGTAGCAGCAAAAACTAAATCCTACATCGCCTGCAAGGAAAATAATAAATGTATCCTGCACTTAACCATCCCCCTTCCAGCTGCCAACAGACATGCCGGCTGTCTCGAGCAATACCATAATGTGTGGTACTGAGGGATTCATTGACCCACCCTGCCCAGCCACTGGAAGACTCACACATGAACGACATACATTTTCTGATTCTCGACGCAACACAAATGCACTCCCAAAACATGCACACAAAATAATGCATCACATGTGCATACGCAGAGTGACTCCCTCTGCTGCTGCCTTCCGCTTGGCATGCCTTGTAGTCCTGCTTCCACCTGTGCAACAGAAACCCACATCCATGTGCTACCATACCGGTACATGACAGCAGATGGGGGGCAACACGTGTCTCCAAGAACATGCAACATTAGCGCAGGCTGGTACATGACAGTAGTACCCCGGCCCACTCATATAAATGCATCTCAACCCCCCCTACCCCTTAAGCACAACATGCTAAGCGGGGAGCAGCAGTCGGGTAAGGGTGCCCCTTCTCCAGTTGCTCCCCACTCAGCATGTTGTGCTCTCTTCTTTCCACCTGTGCGACAAAGACACACATAGCATACATGCACACAAAATAATGCATCACATGTGCATACGCAGAGTGACTCCCTCTGCTGCTGCCCTCCGCTTGGCATGCCTTGTAGTCCTGCTTCCACCTGTGCAACAGAAACCCACATCCACTTGCTTGCACACCAGGCAGGCCAGCACCACAAGCATCTGCTCCTCTTGAAACAGTCAGGCACGCTCCCGTCGAATCCGCCTAGCGAGCTGCAAATAATGAGGGTGGACAAATTTGATAGTGAGCGTCTTTGTATTTGTGCTTAGTGAGAGATAAAGACTAAGTAGTGGGTTACAGGCTACATCATATTTCCCTGCCTACAGTACCTTTGTGGCTGCTACTACCACCCGTTGCGCTGTAGCAAGTGCTTCAAGAGCACTCACATGGGCTACAGCAAGCAGGTGGACGTATGCCTACTGGTACAAGGAAGGAATAAATAAAAACATCATAATGGGTGACAGGCTATATCATATTTCCCCTTGCCTACAGTACCTTTGTGGCTGCTACTACCACCCGCTGCGCTGTAGCAAGTGCTTCGAGAGCACTCACATGGGCTACAGCAAGCAGGTGGACGTATGCCTACTGGTACAAGGAAGGAATTAATAAAAACATCATAATGGGTAACAGGCTATATCATATTTCCCCTTGTCTACAGTACCTTTATGGCTGCTACTACCACCCGCTGCGCTGTAGCAAGTGCTTCAAGAGCACTCACATGGGCTACAGCAAGCAGGTGGACGTATGCCTACTGGTACAAGGAAGGAATTAATAAAAACATCATAATGGGTGACAGGCTATATCATATTTCCCCTTGCCTACAGTACCTTTGTGGCTGCTACTACCACCCGCTGCGCTGTAGCAAGTGCTTCAAGAGCACTCACATGGGCTACAGCAAGCAGGTGGACGTATGCCTACTGGTACAAGGAAGGAATTAATAAAAACATCATAATGGGTAACAGGCTATATCATATTTCCCCTTGTCTACAGTACCTTTATGGCTGCTACTACCACCCGCTGCTCTGTAGCAAGTGCTTCGAGAGCACTCACATGGGCTACAGCAAGCAGGTGGACGTATGCCTACTGGTACAAGGAAGGAATTAATAAAAACATCATAATGGGTGACAGGCTATATCATATTTCCCCTTGCCTACAGTACCTTTGTGTCTGCTACTACCACCCGCTGCGCTGTAGCAAGTGCTTCAAGAGCACTCACATGGGCTACAGCAAGCAGGTGGACGTATGCCTACTGGTACAAGGAAGGAATTAATAAAAACATCATAATGGGTGACAGGCTATATCATATTTCCCCTTGCCTACAGTACCTTTGTGTCTGCTACTACCACCCGCTGCGCTGTAGCAAGTGCTTCAAGAGCACTCACATGGGCTACAGCAAGCAGGTGGACGTATGCCTACTGGTACAAGGAAGGAATAAATAAAAACATCATAATGGGTGACAGGCTATATCATATTTCCCCTTGCCTACAGTACCTTTGTGGCTGCTACTACCACCCGTTGCGCTGTAGCAAGTGCTTCGAGAGCACTCACATGGGCTACAGCAAGCAGGTGGACGTATGCCTACTGGTACAAGGAAGGAATTAATAAAAACATCATAATGGGTAACAGGCTATATCATATTTCCCCTTGTCTACAGTACCTTTATGGCTGCTACTACCACCCGCTGCGCTGTAGCAAGTGCTTCGAGAGCACTCACATGGGCTACAGCAAGCAGGTGGACGTATGCCTACTGGTACAAGGAAGGAATTAATAAAAACATCATAATGGGTAACAGGCTATATCATATTTCCCCTTGTCTACAGTACCTTTGTGGCTGCTACTACCACCCGCTGCGCTGTAGCAAGTGCTTCAAGAGCACTCACATGGGCTACCGCAAGCAGGTGGACGTATGCCTACTGGTACAAGGAAGGAATTAATAAAAACATCATAATGGGTGACAGGCTATATCATATTTCCCCTTGCCTACAGTACCTTTGTGGCTGCTACTACCACCCGCTGCGCTGTAGCAAGTGCTTCAAGAGCACTCACATGGGCTACAGCAAGCAGGTGGACGTATGCCTACTGGTACAAGGAAGGAATTAATAAAAACATCATAATGGGTAACAGGCTATATCATATTTCCCCTTGTCTACAGTACCTTTATGGCTGCTACTACCACCCGCTGCGCTGTAGCAAGTGCTTCGAGAGCACTCACATGGGCTACAGCAAGCAGGTGGACGTATGCCTACTGGTACAAGGAAGGAATTAATAAAAACATCATAATGGGTAACAGGCTATATCATATTTCCCCTTGTCTACAGTACCTTTATGGCTGCTACTACCACCCGCTGCGCTGTAGCAAGTGCTTCGAGAGCACTCACATGGGCTACAGCAAGCAGGTGGACGTATGCCTACTGGTACAAGGAAGGAATTAATAAAAACATCATAATGGGTGACAGGCTATATCATATTTCCCCTTGCCTACAGTACCTTTGTGTCTGCTACTACCACCCGCTGCGCTGTAGCAAATGCTTCAAGAGCACTCACATGGGCTACAGCAAGCAGGTGGACGTATGCCTACTGGTACAAGGAAGGAATTAATAAAAACATCATAATGGGTGACAGGCTATATCATATTTCCCCTTGCCTACAGTACCTTTGTGGCTGCTACTACCACCCGCTGCGCTGTAGCAAGTGCTTCGAGAGCACTCACATGGGCTACAGCAAGCAGGTGGACGTATGCCTACTGGTACAAGGAAGGAATTAATAAAAACATCATAATGGGTGACAGGCTATATCATATTTCCCCTTGCCTACAGTACCTTTGTGGCTGCTACTACCACCCGCTGCGCTGTAGCAAGTGCTTCAAGAGCACTCACATGGGCTACAGCAAGCAGGTGGACGTATGCCTACTGGTACAAGGAAGGAATTAATAAAAACATCATAATGGGTGACAGGCTATATCATATTTCCCCTTGCCTACAGTACCTTTGTGGCTGCTACTACCACCCGCTGCGCTGTAGCAAGTGCTTCAAGAGCACTCACATGGGCTACAGCAAGCAGGTGGACGTATGCCTACTGGTACAAGGAAGGAATTAATATAAACATCATAATGGGTAACAGGCTATATCATATTTCCCCTTGTCTACAGTACCTTTGTGTCTGCTACTACCACCCGCTGCGCTGTAGCAAGTGCTTCGAGAGCACTCACATGGGCTACAGCAAGCAGGTGGACGTATGCCTACTGGTACAAGGAAGGAATTAATAAAAACATCATAATGGGTGACAGGCTATATCATATTTCCCCTTGCCTACAGTACCTTTGTGGCTGCTACTACCACCCGCTGCGCTGTAGCAAGTGCTTCGAGAGCACTCACATGGGCTACAGCAAGCAGGTGGACGTATGCCTACTGGTACAAGGAAGGAATTAATAGAAACATCATAATGGGTGACAGGCTATATCATATTTCCCCTTGCCTACAGTACCTTTGTGGCTGCTATTACCACCCGCTGCGCTGTAGCAAGTGCTTCAAGAGCACTCACATGGGCTACCGCAAGCAGGTGGACGTATGCCTACTGGTACAAGGAAGGAATTAATAAAAACATCATAATGGGTGACAGGCTATATCATATTTCCCCTTGCCTACAGTACCTTTGTGGCTGCTACTACCACCCGCTGCGCTGTAGCAAGTGCTTCAAGAGCACTCACATGGGCTACAGCAAGCAGGTGGACGTATGCCTACTGGTACAAGGAAGGAATTAATAAAAACATCATAATGGGTGACAGGCTATATCATATTTCCCCTTGCCTACAGTACCTTTGTGGCTGCTACTACCACCCGCTGCGCTGTAGCAAGTGCTTCAAGAGCACTCACATGGGCGACAGCAAGCAGGTGGACGTATGCCTACTAGTACAAGGAAGGAATTAATAAAACTGTAATAATGGGTGACAGGCTATATCTTATATTCCCCGTATATATTCATATGCTCAGACCAGACCAGTAACACATTGCCCTCCCCCCCCCCTCCCCCCCCCCCCCCCCCCCCCCCCCCCACACACACACAACCATCTACACAAACCTCCCACATAGCCATCCTCACACACCTGTATGCCCTTGGGCGTGACCGTCACGCGCTTGGCGTGAATCGCGCAGCGGTTCGTGTCCTCGAAGAGTCCCACCCAGTAGGCCTCAGCAGAATCCTGCAAAGCTAGAATGGCAGAGGCCCGGAGGCGGAAGGCGACATCTGACGGATTTCCCGCAACGCCACAGTGCCAGGCCTGCATTGGAAATGTGAGCAATATCTAACAGCTTTCGCACGCAAAGACAATTAAACCCGGCCGCTTAGGCGCGCAGCCCACTACTACAAAAGTAGCAACAAGCCGCATCATCGATTTTTACGCGAGAGCCACCCCCACCCCCTCAATTTGATTGCCTATGGTGTTGTGCCGCATTTAACATTGCGAGATACTCACCTGTAGCGATGGGGCTTCTTCACGGGACATTTAGCTGACACACCCTTACCTTGCTTCTTCTTCGCTAATTGATGCTTTGGGGGCTTGCCGCCCGTGGACTTACGAGCGGCCTGTTAGGTACGCGCCCTACCAGCAATCAGGTAGATAGAAGAGCAACAAGATAAAGCAAGAGAGAGAGAGGATAAGCAAGTGGTCAGATCTGTGGTACTTGTTAGAAAGAAAGATTACAATGGCCACTTATCACTTGTTCAGTGTGTTTTATGCAACGAGGGTTTCGTGGTTTCCTCGCTCACGCTTGGTGGCACGTGTAAGGGTTTCCAGCCAGTTTCAGTGATACCACAGATCTTGCGGCGTAGCATTTTGCTCAAGCTACGCAAGTGTCGGGGGTTCGATTCCCCCTAAGGTCATCCTGAGCGTTGCAAGTCGTTTTCATCGTGACTGTTTACAGACCATTTACAGGCCAGGTTGCCAGCCACCACGGTAAAAGCTCTGTACCCCAGGACTTACATACTTTTTACAGTCCTTTTACAAACCGTGAGTCCCCTCTGTCATTTACAAACCTCGTTACAGACTATTTACATAGGGAACAATGTAAATGGTCTGTAACGAGGTCTGCCAAAGTCGGTAAAGGGCCCTAATATTGATAGTGTTGTGGGCGCTGCAAGCAATTTTTGCGCTTTTTGCACTACAAAGCGCAGTTTTTTTGTTTTCAAGTGCGTTAAAGCGCTGGCCAATTTGGTCATTTGAAGTACCCTGCTACATAGGAAATACGACGAGGTTCCTGAATCCATGTTACCATGTCACAATCTCTCTCGTGGGTACCGCACGAGTAATGTGCCAACAACATGCAACACAAAAATCAGTATAGCCATCTAGCTAGGGGGGTTCTGGCTCATATTTGGCATGAATGGACCACCTATCATCCCAGGCGTACCCCCAGACGTACCCATAGGGTACGTCTGGGGGTACGCCTGTGTGGCACCACCCATCATCCCAGCCCCATTGTGTGGGGTGGACATCGCAGGACCCATCATCCCACCCCCATTGTGTGGGTTGGAGCAGCCAGGAATGGAACCTGTTGTTCCCTCTGATCAGGTTTTTTTTTAGCTGCGAAATTTCGCATTATGCGATATAACCCATCGCATTCGGAATCGGCCCTGCGACGAAACCCATAGTTTCTAGACTCGGCCCTGTGGGCTGGATTTGGCCTGAAGCTGATCTGGCCTGGCTGACAGGGGTGGTCAGTAACCGCTCCCCTCCCACAACCGAACGGCCCACCGCGGCCCACCGGCGTGAAACTTATAATAAAACCCTGCCTGACCCTGCCCTGAACACTGCTCGACGGCTCGGGGTCGTTGTTGTCAGAATTTCGTCCTCAATTCAACTCGTTCAAATCGTCTTCGTATGGTCAGCCCATGTTGCTCCCGGCGAAAAAGGTCCTAGTATTATCCCAGTTGTTGGTCAAGCGTCAACAGATGAATTGAAGCCCATATGGACGCAAAGGCGTAAAGAGCTTTTGCCGAACTTGCATTGGCCGAACTTGCCGAACTTGCATTTGCCGAACTTGCATGGCCTTTCACTCTCTGATGATATGCTTGTTCGTTCGCATGTTCCTCACTCCTTACGACCAGTTTGAGCCGATTGGTCTAATTCTCGCACTTCCGGAGGTCAACACTGCTGCAGGTCAGCTGCAGAGCCCTACGCGACTTATTTGTTTGTGTGTTATTCCTTTCACCGACTCCATCGCTGTACCTAACCCATAGCCGACTGAGTGTCTTGATCGTAGCTGAGCTATCGCGACTACCGCCTGGTTCACTGGTTGAGATTTTCTGCGGTCAATTTGCCATGGAAGTCCCCCTGTCAGCACTCAGCACCTGGCAGCCTGAGGTGCTTGGATGAGCACACACTGATGGTGGGTGGTGAACAAGGGGTAAAAAGGGTGGAGGGCTGACAGGCAAAAAATGGGGGGCATTGGAGGCAGGGGGCACACGGGCAGGGCCATTCTGGTGGAGTACAAACTTCCTGGTAGGTGCACATTGGTTCTACAGCACTCTTTGAGAGCTCCCCCCCCCCCCCCCCCCCCCACCTCAAAACATCAGCCCACCATTGATACCTGAGTTTGGGATTACAAGCCCCCCCCCCCCCCCCCCCCCCCCCCCCGCCCGTGCGAGCCAGCAAATTAGAAACCTCAAGTCTGACATGTGCAACCAGCCAACCAATTGTGGCACACTTGTGGCTGAGCACCAGGGCTTTTCTTTTTGGCCTTTTAGTAGCTTCTGGCCAGCTCCCTGAGCCAGCCACTGTGCTTGACCTAAATGATTCAGCAGTTCTAGTCAGCTGAATGTGTCAGCTTCGTTTATCTCGTTAGTGTAAGGATTAAAGCTCACAAAAAGGGAGGCGATGCCAATTTTGGAATTTTATCTTTTTAACTTGAATTCCAAGGGATTTTGAAACCTGCGATTTTTGCCCATTCCGGAATCTGGGCCATTGGCTCTGGAACCAGTATTGCGATGAAAGGGGAGTGGCCAATTTTCCTTAAAAATAACCCTGCCTCTGATATCAACACAGTCAATTGGGAACCTGGTACCATGGGTGCATCTGGTCACAAGAGGAACTTGCTAGCTTCCTACATGGAGAGGGTGCTCGGGGTTGAGCCTGTAACCTACACACACGCACAGTTGGGAAACCTTTTTCATGGCCCACTCGGATTTGAGGGATAGCAGGCACCATCCCCGTTCTGACCTAGAAACTTACCTAGAAACCTAGGCTGCCTAGGCCCCGGAACCGTTAGTCAGTGCCAGTCCAGGGGTCAGCCTATGACGTGTCTAGGTCAGTGTGTGACAGTCCAGGGGTAAGCCAAATAGGCTGACAGACTTGCCCAACCGTGACAAGAAGTGCCGAAAGAAAAAGAAATGAAAAAGCTTAGTAGGCAGTTGCTTAACAGCACCCCCCTAATGATCATGTGCAAGCCCAATAGGCTGAAGAGACATCCCCAATAGCGAGAGAGAGTTGGATGATTTCGTGTTTTTAATACAATTTATGTAACATGTTCCTTCTCATTTGCAGCTATTTGGGCCATATCTCAACACAATATCAGCTCACACAGACCGTGCCCCCCCTCAGTTTTTGTCTTGCCAGCTGCATTGTGTTGGTGCTTCCCAACCGGGGTGAAAAAAACCCGTATTAAGCTGCACTGGCATGGTGTGGCCACGGTGCCTGACGGTGTCAGGCATCGGTGGTGATTATTTTTAATGAGGCGGCCCTACGGTGACTATAGCTAGCTCCGGCTTACGCTATGGTGTCCTTAACTTCACGTCCTGTGAGTAACGGTATTACACGGATGTAACAATTTCAATTTCAATTTCAGCTTGCGACTGTGCCACACCCTCTGAAAGATTAGAAGACTAGAAGCAACAATAATTAAGAATTGGATAAGAAAAGGTATGAGTGAAACAACGAAGATACGGAAAAGATATTAACAGAAAACAATATGAAGTTCCAGAAAAAAATCCGGACCAAAAGCAAAATCGAGGCAAATACTGTGAATTTCCGGAGTTATGTGCAGAGCACAGAGACGAGGGGAAGACGGTAAGGATAAGATCTTTACATTTAGATAAAGCATTCGATCAATGCGCTAGGAGGAAGTACTGAGATGGCGCGGCACCTAAGGGTACCGGCATCAGAGTCCGTGCCATAGCTGGCAGCGGCATCGCAGTACAGTGCAGCAGGGAGGTAGACCTGTGCACTCTAAGTCACTCTAGGTGAGCCGGTGAAACCCGGTGAATAACATCCCCCCAATTCCTGGTATTCTTCATATTGGAGAATTCCGGGAATTAGAGGAGTTAAAAGAGAACTAGAGGGACTGAGAAAAATATAGATATTAGATATAAGTGAGAGGGGCAGGCAGCAAACTAATTTGAGATAAGAGGTATATGTGTAACTGGTGGGAAGTCAAATCTAGGAAACTGTAGGAAATCAGATTTTAACTATCAACTTATCAACTGCTGGCTGGCCACTAACTCAGGTGTTCAAGTGTCATCAACTGGGTATGGGATCTGGTAGAACCCATCTCTCTTTAGCCTAGTTGTGATGGCCTGGTGCAGGTCATCCCAAAGGTCAGCTGTGGGGTCAGAGTGGAAGACGGGAGGGCAGAAGTTGAGGATAAAACAGTCTTGGTGGTTCCAGGGCATTATGGCATCATCAACATAGATCAGGATATGACTGGGCTCTTCATCTGTCCTGATCTGATGGGACTGCATGAGGAGCCCTGGCTGCCTGTGGGCTGCATTGCAGTAGGCACTGACCATGGCTGCCTGCAGGCAGATGGTCCACTTCAATCTACCTTTCATGCTGGCAGAACAGGTGTCATACTTATATATGAGGTTGGCCAGGAGCTTAGAGTGCATGTGGATAGGGGTAATGACAGAGGCAGGGTTAGTGAGCATATCCTGCTCTCTCCAGATTTGGTTTGGTAGGGACCTCAGGTGCCTGAATCTTGCATAGAAATCGTGGATCAAGGTGTACAAGGGGACCCTGAGCATGTTGACTATGCAGGGGGGGTGGGCAATAGCATCATGTGATCTAACATAACCATCAGTTCCCCCAGGGGGTAGTATCCCTCCTGGTGGTTCTCAAGGGTGAACTGACAGCAGACATGTGGGCATTGTTCTGTATGTCAGCTTGGGAACCTGGCTCTGAGGTGGTAGGTGTGCTACCTGGAGAGAAGTCTGTGATGCCAGTAGGGACCATGGTCTGGAGGAGTATGTCCTCTTTGAGCAAGGATTGGGTGGCAGTGGCTAGCTCTGCAGGTGGATCTGCAGGTTGCTCTACTGGTGGCTCTACTGGTGCGTGGCTCAACTGGTGGCTTTACTGGTGGCTCAACTGGTGGCTCTAGTGGTGGCTGTACTGCCTGCTGGCTGGCTACAGATGGGCACCTTTCCCTATAGATCTCCATCATTGAGGCTTTCATGTGGGCCAGCTGTTTAGTAACATCTATGTCATCATCATCCGGGCTACTGCTAGGGACACTATCTGGCATGGCCTCTGTATACCCTGCTTCTCTGTGGCAGTCTGACCAATACAGGCAATCTGGGGAAGGCTGACCATTGGATCTCTTCTGGTACCTGACAGTGGCAGGAGATCTATGCTCAGAGGTTGCTGGAGGCACCGGTACAGGAGGACCTGTTGGTTTGGGCATGATAAGGGAGTCCAGGGGTGGTTTAAAAGCCAAGTCTGTGTCTGGTGAGGGACACTGCCGTGAGATATGTCCAAATCCATCACAGTTCCAGCATGTCATATACGGTTTTATCTGATCTCTCTTCCTGGTATGGCGAGAGCAGGCTGGGATAGGATTGATAGAAGTAGGCTGTGTAGGGCCAGCAGAAGGAGAAGGTGGTGTGTGAGCAGGAGATGGAGGTGGAGAGGAGACAGGAGCTGGTTGAGGCGGTGGAGAAGGAGGGGGAGGAGCAGGAGCTGGTGGTGACGGTGGAGGAGGAGGAGGAGGATGAGGAGGAGCTGGAGGAGGTGATGCAAGTTCATGTAGGCGGTCTGCATAGGCCTTGAACCGTTGAGTCCACTTGGCTCTTCCTGCCGAGCATAAGTGATGTACCATGACGTTAGGGTTGAGGTACCATGGGACAACTGGGATGTCATGATCTGGATGATCAGTAGGCTTGGAATAGAACACATCTGTAGCATACACTCCCCCCTTTGCACTGTTGGGGCAGATCAGGATAGGCTGGGGTGATGGTCCAGGCTCATCGTCTTCTTGGAAGGGGAGGCATAGGGTAGCCTGGCAATCATCCAAAGAAAGGGTAAGGTCATCGTCTTGTCTCATCATAGCTGGGATGCTTATGAGTTGCATTGGAATGCCAATGTGTGGGATAATGAGTGGCATGGGGTCATATTCAATGGGGCATATATGAACATCCTTGAGGGTCAGGACCAGGCCATTCCTTGCTTGGACAACAGCTGTGCCTCTGGAGGAGCACATGCGTGGATGGGGATGTCCTGGGAAGAACACTGGTACTGGAGGAGAGAGAGGTGTGATTCTGATGAGGGAATGTTTGTTGTAGGTAAGGTGGTGGATGGAATCAGAACTGAGTACCCAGTCATTTGCCATGGGTTGAGAGGGATAGAAACACATAAACGTAGTGCCGGATGGGTGCTCAGGGGTATCCGGATCAGAAGTTGCATCTTCTTGTTGGTCTCCACTACTGTGGCTGCTCTGCAGAGTGGGGGAGTTTCCTATCTCTGAGACAGTGTGAAGGACAGGGTCAGCAGCAGGAGTGAGATCATGGTCTCGTTGGTCTCCACTACTGTGGGTGTTCTGTAGAGTGGGGGAGTTTCCTATCTCTGAGACAGTGTGAAGGACAGGATCATCAGCAAGATAGGGCAGAGGGTCTCCACTACTGTGGCTGCTCTGCAGAGTGGGGGAGTTTCCTATCTCTGAGACAGTGTGAAGGACAGGGTCAGCAGCAGGAGTGAGATCATGGTCTCGTTGGTCTCCACTACTGTGGGTGTTCTGCAGAGTGGGGGAGTTTCCTATCTCTGAGACAGTGTGAAGGACAGGATCATCAGCAAGATAGGGCAGAGGGTCTCCACTACTGTGGGAGTTCTGCAGAGTGGGGGAGTTTCCTATCTCTGAGACAGTATGGAGGACAGGATCATCAGCAGGATAGGGCAGAGGGCTGGATATCTTACCCTCAAGCATGGCAAAAAAAAAAAAAAAATGGCGTCCCGCTGCTTGATCATGTCTTCTTTGCATTCTGGGTACCACCCAGGCAGATGGGCATCCGGGTGGACAGGGGGCACCTCAGGTGCAGCAGATGCCTGGTCTCCAGGTTGGTCAGGCATCTCAGCAGGATCATCCTCGCCTATCCAGAATTCTTTGCCCGCTGATGAGGGGATACCAGTCGCAGTCGGCTGGTCTGTTGGAATCGGCCTGGATGGGCCAGGAGGGGGTTGAGAATGCGCTGTGTAGCGACCTTCTTTGATGTCCTTGAAGAAGTTGGGATCCTTCTCCAGTTGTTTCTCTGCGCTTCTGCGGAGCTGAGCCAGGAGTTTGGCGTCGTCCAGAGGGCAGAGGGCAAGAGGATCGTTGGGGCATAGCGGCATCTTTGGTGGCGGTGGTGGAGCATCCACAAATGGCGGTGGGGGCATTTGAGTCAGATGGAGACCTGGATGCTCGTCGGACGGGAAGAGCTGCATTGCGATGGATGGAGTGGCGGGAGAAGTTCAGGGATTTGAGAGTTTTGGGAATGGGAGTTTGGATAAGGGGGACGAGCATGAACCCTGATCCATACTCGTTTCTCAGGTAACGCAAGGCAGATGCCGCATTGTTAGTGCGGTCTCAAAGGATAGCAGCAATAGATGAATGGACTGAGTTGCAAATGTGGTCCATAGCAAGAAAGTTGCTGACCGCAGCAGGGTACTACTAAGCGCGCGCGGCGAGCGCGGCCCGCGCTGTCTTTTTGAGCCCATCTGCGCGTTTCGCGCAGTTTTTATCAACCCCTGTGCGCGGAGCGCGCTGCTTTTTTGAATACTACAGCGCTTTCCTATTTTCACTCACTCAGAGAAAGCGCAGAAAAGCGCAGAAACCGCTGTCCCCACGTGCGCTTTCTCATTTTTTGAGTGGGAGTCATTTAGTGACTCAAGGGCTGGATTGACTAGATTGCCCTCTGGGATTTAAATTGTGTGGCAGCCAATGACCATCGGTTATCGCCATGGAAGCTGCCAGGTAGGGGGACTCTCAGGCTGTCGAATTTGAACACTAACAGAAACAACCGAACAGACTTCCTGATAATTGAACCTGTAGGCTCGGTTGTAGCAGTTACAACGTCTTCAAGTTCCTCGTCCCTTCTCGAGGGATCATTCAGCGCTAACGCTCCTCAGCCCCGCCCCTGCCCCAGCCCCGCCTCGCCCTCTGCTGTCGCCATTTCGTCACTGCCCTAGTCTGATAGTCTCCTTCCCTCGCACCAAACGTAAGTTTGTTTGCTTATGAATCGACTAGTCGAGTAGTCAAACCTGCCGAGTTGCTGAAAACTTCAAGTGTCTACATTACTCCTTTTCCCCTGGGCAGTCCTCCTCCCACTCCTCCTCCATCGCTTGCTGCTCCTCTTCGCTCTTCCTCCTCAGCTCCTCCTCCTCATGATGAATGCCCTCTGGCCTCCCGTTCCACGTTCCTTGTTTGCACTCGCCTTTTGCTCATTTGCTCTCGTTCGTTGTTGCCCGCGTGGAATCGAACCGAGAAGGAAGCTGGGTGGAGGGGTGGGACAGGCCGGGGCGCATGTGATGGTCGGCGGGTAGGGGGGGGGGCATGCGCCCACGCTTTGCCTCTGCCTGAAGGCTGTCTCCATAGTCGGCTTAACTGTCTTGTATACCGTGAACCGAGCGTCAGCCTATGCGATTCGATGCAGTTTCTCGAGTCGTTTCTGCCTACTACGCACTATCCTAAACTCCTGATTCGATCGTTCCGGTCCTCTACTCCAGAGCGCAGAAAATAGCATACAAAAAGCGCAGAATTGTTTTTACCAGAAGAGTGAAGAAAGCGCATTTTATTTATTTTGAGGAGCGCTTTTTTTCACCGCGCAGTTTTATTTTTGGGCTGTGCGCTCACCGCGCAGTTTTATTTTTTGCCTGTGCGCTTAGGCGCTGGTCAATTTGGCCATAAGTAGTACCCTGGACCGCAGTGATTCTACTATCGGGGGAGGTAAGATAGTGCATGCCGTCTTTCGGCTCTGACAGCGGAATGAAATCTCTGTCTCCATCAAGCACCGAGTGCCTGCAGATGTTGTCCAGCATAGGGCTGGTCATGTCTTTGTACCAGGTTGCGAAAGTGTCCGGTGTTCCCTTACCGTCAAACTTGGTGCACTGCGGCATGTCCATGGTGATGCGTCGGCGCAAGGAAAGAGCAGTTTGAGGGGAAAGTTGGGGAGTAGGAGATCTGAGTAGAGGATAAAACTCAAGATCTGGGGTACGTGTAGTTGAGGGGGAGGGGACGGCGGAAGTTGCAAGCAACTGGAGTGGGGGTGTGAGGAGGGTTTGGGAGGGGAAAGGGTTGGAGGTGGAGGCCAACTGGGGAGAGATCTGGAGAGATGATAGGTCAGGAGGTGGTTGAGAGGTGGCTGAGGTTGCTTACGCAACGGGACGTGGGAGATGGGAAGGGGTGTGGTGGGGGGCGCAGTGGTCTTGGAGATGTGTTGTCAGTGGGGTGTGCTGGAAGACAGCTTGAGGCTCAATGGAGCATAATCAATCCGAACGCGGATGATGGTTGCGCACAAGAAAAGGTATCCCAACGGGGAGGTTCCTGTCGCGGGTTGGAGAGCCTTACTCGATACTTTCAACTGTAGCGTTCCGCACGACAACAATCAAAATGTCCTCTGCTCGGAATACCGTTAAAGCAAGGACAATCTAAAGCGAATGGGACCGTAATCTGTGAATTTCCGGAGTTATGTGCAGAGCACAGAGACGAGGGGAAGACGGTAAGGATAAGATCTTTACAGTTAGATAAAGCATTCGATCAATGCGCTAGGAGGAAGTACTGAGATGGCGCGGCACCTAAGGGTACCGGCATCAGAGTCCGTGCCATAGCTGGCAGCGGCATTGCAGTACAGTGCAGCAGGGAGGTAGACCTGTGCACTCTAAGTCACTCTAGGTGAGCCGGTGAAACCCGGTGAATAACAAATACCCCCCCCCCCCCCCCCCCCCCCCCCCCCCGCTTTCTGCTTTTGGTCGATTTAGCTTTTGCTTTTGGTCCGCTTTTGGTCGTGACCAAAATCGATTTTGGTTGTAGTGTGACCGTGTGTGACCACTTATATTTTGGTGATAAGCAAAATCGACCCAAATCGGACCAAAATCAGCCGGACCAAAAGCAGTGTGACCTACCCCTTATCGAGGGATGCAGCCAATGTGAAGACCCAGACGCCCCCCCTGATTTTGGCCTGTCTCAAGGATTCGGAGACAGTCGAATGCACGATTTCAGTACCCCCAAATGGCCAACTGTGCTGTAAGACCATGGAGCCGGCTATCGGAGCAGATACGCCATGAGCGCGACCTACTCACCGGCACCTACACTTTTTCGGCCCTGCATTTGGTGGCCATTCATTCACGACGCGGCCCCGCGCCCCCTTCCACAAGCCCCCCACCCCCCCCACCCCCCCCACCCCCCACCCCACCCGCACCCGCCCCTGAGAACGCTTATCTCCCTCGGCCACGCCCGTGGCAACAGTCTTCTTTATCCACTCCCCTCGGCGTTCTCTTTTTTAAAGTCGCACCTCCCGGCTGATCTCTTTTCTTTCCTCCAGGCTCCAGGCTAATCCCTGCAATCGTTCGCCCTTCGCCACCCACCTCGATTTGCGACACTGGGCCTCCGCTCCCATACTCAAATAATCTGCGCACTCGTCCCCCAAAGACCTTCGAGGTATAAGGGATCAGGTAGGAGACGACATAAGGGAGGAGGCGAGACCATCGACCACAGGTGGACGGGGGTCTTCAGACTAGCTGACAGTGGCAGTGAAAGCTCAGTCACATTCAGGCTGTTATTGCAGTCAGACCACCAAAGCTGCTTGCTTTAGCACGTTGTCATCTGCAAACCGCGCTGAACCCAAAACGGTGTACATCACAAAGGGATCAAGTAATCCCTGACACCCAGCAATCATCACCAGTCAAACCAGCTAGCACCACGACCTGACTAGCTGCCAAATGACGCTTGATACGGGAGAGGAGGTGAGGGCCCATTGTACTGGTACTGCCAGCCTGGACGTGGGTGATGGGGTCAGCCTCAAGTACTGGCTGTACCGTCGTGACCGTGCCTCAGCATTCGGTGCAGATGCCAACGCAGCAGAGAGAGACCCCAAGCCAATCCGAGTCATCATGATCATGGGTAAGCTCGGCAAATAAATATGTTTGCATTAACTGTATACCGTAGCTACTGCCCGGGTTCCTTCAAAAAACATTGTTTTGTAGGGGTGCAGGAACTGGGTGCATGGGGAGAAAATAATGAATTTCGAGTGGGGATCCGAAATGTGTGTATTATTTTTTTGAGATCCCTGAACCCTAAGCTCTACTACCGTATGCGCCTTAAGTATTGGCAAACGGTTTGGCAAATGACCCTTTGTCAAACCGGATTAGGGTTCCAGCTTGAGACCACTCCAGGTGGTTGGACTTTGCCAAGTTACGGTTACCATGGTCCTCTGTCTACTAAGCCCTAGCACGTTCAATGTTCCTGATTTGAATTGCTACATGGTTTTATTTTCAGCAAGCTTGGGCAGACTACTTTGTAAACATGTACTTGACCTTGACCTTGGTTACATGGCTCCAGCCGGCAATTCGGATGGCTGGAGCCATGTACCGGTCTGGCTACCAAGCCCTACCAAGTTTAATGCTCCTGATTTGAATTGTTACATGGTTTGACAGCAAGCTTGGGCAGACTACTTGGTGAAGATGTAACAAGGAAATGGAACAATAAAATAAACCCTTAGCCACCTTGATTTCAAGTTTGAGCTTGAGACAGTCAAAGCCATAGACCCCTTTGCCAAGTTAGTTTTGCCATGCCTTTTTGAGACCCACTTTTAGGGGGGAAATTACATTTGCCAATACTTAATCTTGCCAATACTTAAGGCGCGTACGGTATATTGGTCCACCTTAAGACGGAGAGGACCAAACGTGGTGTCCCATTTGAAGCTTAGAGCAAGAGCCTCACGCTGCTGTGATCATAGTTGCTCTCCAACTGTGTTCGGCAATGCTAGGGGGACAAATATGAAAAATGTCCACCAAAGGGGTGCGAGAACCAAAGTAATATGGGCTGTAAAAAATGACCGACTGTAAACTCACTGCACTCATCACTGTATCCACTGCACCACTGATGTCTCGCAATCATCCACTCACACATTCACGATCACAGCGTTCACTCACACCCACACGCATCCACTACCACGTTACAATCACAGGGTCCACGTACAACCACTCACACACACATGCATCCACTACTGACATACTCATGATCACTCACAATCACATGCATCCATACGCATCCACTGACACTCATGATTACGCACACCCACTCACAGGGTTCGCATACAACCACCCACCCACACACGCATCCACTGACACACTGATGATCACTGACTCGCATCCACTCACAGGGTTCGCATGCACTGGTGACTGCTGGCTGCCTGTTGTGAAGCACCTTTTCAAACATTCGGTGAGTAAATAAATAAAAGGCTTGCTGGCCAGTAGTGGCAAATTTTTGTATAGCAGCAATGACCTGTATGAGTGCCGTTTTCCTGAAGAAAAAACATTTTATGAGATTTAGGTGAAAGCAGTTGTACTACATACATTAATGAGGCACGAGGTTAAGGGGGTAAACTCGTTAGCTTATGCTGGGGCCTATCACCATTGGGGGCAGGGGCTGCCATTTAATGAGCTAACTTCAAAACGAGTGGCAACTCGCATCTCACCTTTTAGCACACTCAGCTCTGCAATATTCAGCAGTGCGGTTTGAAGGAACACTGCATATCATGACTATACCACACTCAGGTCGATCTTGCCCAAAGCTGAAGCTAAATCAACTCTGAAGCCGGTCCAAACTATGTCTTTCCAACAGTGCAACTGGCCGACTACCCCCGGACACCTAGTTTTAGGGGGCAGTCACACTTCATTTGGAAACCAATAGTTTGGTCTATTCCAGACACACCGGGTTTCCTACAACACTGGGGTCCACTGCTGTATTTTGGGGCCGCGGACGCCCCTTTGAAGGGCCTGTTTGTGATCACCAGAAGTCTCCTTGGCTCAGGAGTTGGTGGATCCCATGGCCAGAGGTCTTGCCACCTGACAGTTTTGTCGCATGACACATAGCTACAGGCCTAAGTGTAGCTGAGTTGCAGCTGAGGCCATACACAAACATCACCGCTGGGGTCCTAACACACTGGGTGTCAATGCACTGCCGCAGTGGGAGCGCACTGTCGAGGTCTGCACTTATGACAACCGAGGAATCGGGGAGTCCTCGTCGCCCAGCGACAAGGAGATGTACACAGCATCCACTTTGGCTAATGACGCCTGCGCGATTATGGTAGGGAGAAGCACACTTTTATTTTTAGCCTTACTCAGCCACAGTTCAGCTACACTACCCCTTGTGGCCAGGCCCCCCATATTTGGCCCCAATGCTGACTAGGCCTTTGACCTGATGCTGGCTGAGGTCTCCATCGTTTTTGTGTGTTGTCTGTTTGTGTGTGTGCAGATGCATGCAAATGTGTATGCATGTATATTTAAACTGCTTGTCATCTTCCACCTAAATGTATGTTTAAACTGCAGGATTGCCACGTGGTTTGGCACAGCATATGCAGCATGGTTTCTGTACACCTGTTGTTGATGGATGGATGGATGGATGGATGGATGGATGGATGGATGGATGGATGGATCAATTGATTACAGGATCGCTTGAAATGGGCTTGCTGCCACGTTGTTAGGCACAGCATGGGCGGCATGATTTCTGTGCACCAGTTATTTACTCACATGTGTATTTATTGACTGCAGGATCGCTTGGGATGGGCTCGATGCCACGTGATTGGGCACAGCATGGGTGGCATGATTTCTACACGCCTTGCAGCCATGGCTCCAGACAGGGTACTGTCGCTGTCTCTCCTGTCTGTGTCCGGAGGCGGGTTCCAGGTGCGGTGTGTGGTGTGGTATTGTGTGGTATTGTGTGGTGCGTGGTGCTGCTCCTGTTGATGTCACTGCTTTTCAGTGTCTGGAGGGGGTGTGGCCTGTATCTCACATGCTTCTGTCACTGTCTGCAAAATTTGCAGGTGTGTGTATGGCTGTGGGTGGGCAGGAGACGATATAAAAGCCAAAAAGGACCAAAAGCAAAAAATGATATATAAAATACTAAAAGGAAAAGACAAAACCAAACCAGGTAGTCCAGGGTGGGGTGGGGTGGGGTGGGGGGCGGGTCTGAAGTCCCCAACAGACTGCACATACGTAGAGAATGTAAACTGCTCCTGAGAGCACAGGGATTCAGGCGTCAAGTGTGAGTGGGTGGGTGGTGTGGTGGTGGAGTAGAGGAGAGAGTGGAGGGGAGTATTCTTTTACACCGTAGTCGAGGGTGCCACGCCTCACCTGATCATGTGTGTCCCTCTGGCTATCTTTCTTGTTCACCATGTTCAAAACGTTGATGCATGCTTAATTGCAGTTGTGCTTGCTAATGGGGTCAGAACAAGCAGTGTAATAGAAACTTATATACAGTATATGATGTGTATACCATGTATACCCATGTAAATTTGCAGTCCTTAATGTTTTTGCAATCGGCCTAATATACACATATATATATATATATATCTATATATATAAAGAAATCATGGTCGTGGTCGTGGTGGTCGTGGTGGTCGTGGTGGTCGTGGTGGTGTCATCGCGTAACCGACTCAACCGACTTCCCGCCCAGCCATTTCCCGCCCAGCCAATTCCCGCTCAGCCAATTCACGCTTCTAATCCCTCCTGCTTCAACTTCTGCCTGATTGGCCTCCTGCAAATTCTGCCTTATGCATCTTCGCCTCCTGCGTATTCTACCTGTGCGCATCCCGCCCGATTTCTCCTTTTCCCGCCTGAGTTCATCCACCTGATTTCGGTAATGCTACAGTTCGTCTTCCTACAAGCTTTTTCCCCTGCATCTCTGCAAGACCTTTCCCTTGCGTCAATAGACCTGTCGCTGCGCACAACGGGAGGTGATGTGGTGAGTCAGCGTACCTGTCAGAAATGTCCGAATCGCATCCATCCCATGTCATAAACTTGACTGCAAATTCTTCCCACTGTATTGAGAAACATGTCGCACCGCATTGTGCCATAGCAGGTACGCATCAAAGTTGACCGATTGAAAAATCTCGCTGAGCATTCTCGCCCTAACTTGACCGAACATCTAAAATCAGCAACTTGACTGTAACTTCTTCCCACTGCATCGAGAAACATGTCGTCGCTGTGCGTTTTGCTATAGCGAGCACGCGGCAAAGTTGAATGGATGAACCTAGCGATGTTTCCAAGTCCCAGATCAAGTTGACTTTGGGAGCAGTTGCTGTGAACAGGATTGTTCTTTGGCCGAACTGAATACATGCTTGCTAAGAAGAAGCTTTAGTTATATACAGTTGCGATTGCGCAGGTTCAGCCTTTTCAGTGGGGTCGACTATCGGTCACAGCTGAGGTGGCAGGGAAGCAGGTCTGATGCTTTTAGCGGAGTCGGATGATGCGCAAACGTTGTCGATGCTCATCGTCCCGTTTGCCTTTCAGCTATGGCAAAGCCCACAGCTGAAGTGGAGGGGGGCAGATATGGAGTATGTGTGTGCTGGTGGGTGCGTGTAGGAAGGATGGGAGGGATGAGAGTGGGGAGAGGGTGGAGGCTGGTGGGATGGCTGGGGTGGGGGAAGGGATGGAGTCAGGAAATATGTCAGGAAGAGTAAGGGAGTATGTTTGTGGGCGGGGGTACATGGTTGGGTGGGGGTGGGGGTGGAGATAACTAGGGGGGGGGGGGGCGGGAGTACGGTGGTGTTTGTGTGCTTGTGGGTGCACAAGGGAGACCATCGCAAGGGATATGCGTCCGTCAATGTTGTAAGTTGCATGTACTGCAGAGAAAACCGTTTTGCAACCCAGCCCAAAACAGGTGTGGCCAACAGGAGGGAAGGGGGGAGGGGACGGATAATGGTTTGGTGGTGGTGGTGTGTGAATGGGTGGGGGCTTCAAGTGTAAACCATTATGTAACCAGCCCCAAATAGGTGTGGCCACAGGCCAAACGGGCACCGTACTATGATTGGGGGGGTGGGGGTCTTTGTGAGAGTAGATGTGGCCACCGGCCACACGGGCTACCGTACTAGTATATATATATATATATATATACACTGACGCAAAGGGGGCATGTTTTGCATGACCTCTTCCTATAAAGGTCTAGCCAACCCCCTCTGGGCGTTACTCCAAGTCTTAGGCAGCTCTTCCTGTAGCTGCTAAGTATTAGGCAGCTAAATTAAAGCTGCCGAAGACTTGCTAGTACCGCCCATGTGAGATTGTAAAAGAATGCCTTTAGAATTAAGTTGCATTGGCCTATTAGCGTAAGTTGAACCCGTAGTCCTTTTATGGCTCTTATGTTTGCTGTTATGCTTTTTGTGACTGGGCGGTACTAAAAGCTGCCTAAGACTTGCCAAGTATTAGGCAGCTAAGGGCTGCCTAATACTTGCTAGTACCGCCCACCAAGCAGGAGCTGTTGTAGTGTTTTAGGTTTTTAGTTTTTAGTTCTTTAGTTTTTTAGTTTTTTAGTTTTTTAGTTTTTTAGTTTTTTAGTTTTTTAGTTTGTTTGTTATGTAATTATGCATATATATATATGTATATATATATATATATATATATATATATATATATATATATATATATATATATATATATATATATATATGTGCTTTATGCTGTACGTGTATATACAATATATGTGCGAACTTATATATACATTTTATGCTGGGGGTATGTTTATACAATTGATGCCACACAAAGATACGCTTGGGCGAATCCTTCTCTTTTGTTCCCAGGCCGTTCCATTTACGTGGTCTACAGTGAAGCTTGGTTGGAAGAGCATGCTCGCAGGGGCCAGCCACCATAAGAGGTCGGTCCTTGATGTAAAGTGCCACTACTCCCCAGAGACCTTGAAGAAGCAGGTGTGCCATGCTGTTGCTGTTGCTGTGGCCATTACAAAAAAGTGCGCTGTGGTGTTGGTGTCTCTGCTGGTGTTGCTGTTGGTCGTGATGTTGCTGTTACCAGTGAACAAGGTGTGCTGTGGTGTTGGTGTCACTGCTGCTGTTGCTGTTGGTCATGCTGTTGCTGTTGCCAGTGAACAATAAGGTGTGCTGTGGTGTTGGTGTCGCTGCTGCTGTTGGTTGTGATGTTGCTGTTGGTCGTGGTGTTGCTGTTGCTGTTGCTGTTGGGCATGGTGTTGCTGTTGTTTTTGCTGCTGCCATTGATCAAGAAGGTGTGCCGTGGTGTTAATGTCACTACTGCTGTTGCTGTTGGTTGTGGCGTTGCTGTTGCTGTTGCCATTGAACAAGAAGGTGCCTCATGGTGCTGGTGTCGTTGTTGTTGTTGTTGTTAGTGGTGTTGCTGTTGCTGTTGCTGTTGAGCCAAAAGATGTCCGTCTGTGACGTGAAAAGCCACTACTCCCCGCAGACGTTTACAAGAATATGCATTCAAAACCTAAACCCTAAAACCTACCACAACCTTGTTAGCACCACCCCCATTTGTGGTGCGTCAGGTGGGAGTCAGGTACTAAACCCTAAATCCTAGAACCTAAAAGCAACCACAAACATGTTAACTCATTTGTGGTGCATCAGGTGGGAGGCAGGTAGTAAACCCTAGAATCTAAGACCGAAAAGCTAAAACCTACACCAACCTACCTTCCCCCCCCCCCCCCCCCCCCCCCCCCTATTTGTGGTGCATCAGGTGGGAGGCAGGTCGATGAAGGAGGTTCTGATTGAGGAATATACGGCGTACAAGGAAGGTGGAAGCATTCAGGTGCTTCTTTTGGATGTTGAATTTTTTTGTGTGTGTGTGGAGGGGAGGGGGGGTATTTCTGGTTGAGGAATACATGGTGGACAGGTAGGTGGAAGCATTAGGCTTGTTTTGGCTGTTGACTTTCATTTGTATTACCGCCCTCAATGTAGGAGAGATGGTGAGATACACTGGTTACACTGGATAAGGTGCCACTTAGACCTTAAGGGTTCGCGTCGACTGAAGCTTTCGTCTCAAGCCACCTGATGATGCCGCATTAGCGTTTCCGACCCACATTACCTGCCATCACCTGCAAACTGCAAACCTGGTACTTGCAAACATACAGATTGTGCATGTGCTAAACTTTGAACTGCGCAATTGATAACTTGTGCACTCCCGACCTTCGAATCTGCCAGAGCTACTTACTACTTTTAATAGCTACTTATGTACCAATCGTTTGTTCTGCGGACATGCAAAGCTGCAAAAGTAACTTACTCTCTACCTAAGTGGGTAACTAGGAAGGAGCGGAGGTGCGCAATTGGAAGCAACATATTTCCAGCACCTGGCTGGCTCCAATCCTACACCTATCATCAATTGTTAGCCTTATATCTCCATTCTCCAGCAACCGGCTGGCTCCGATCCTACGCCTTCATAAAGCTGACAGCGCATACATCACACAGCCAACCCAAAACCCACCGACCCGTGCTAAAGGTTTCCTACACACCACTCTGAACTGACAAAAATACCCAAAGCCAGCTGATTGGGATAGTCATTATAGTTGTATGTTTGTCTGTTTGTGTGTGGTGTTGGTGGTTTGGATGAGCGTATATCTGGTTGAGGAACACGTGGCGGACAAGGAAGGCGGATGCATTCAGGTGCTTCTTTTGGATGCTGAATTTTTAATGTGTGTGTGCGGGGGGAGGGGGTGCGTGGGGTGTGTGTGGGGGGTGGGGTGTGTGTGGGGGGGGTATTTCTATTTGAGGAATGCATGATGGACAGGGTAGGTGGAAGCAATAGGCTTGTTTTGGCTCTTGATATTTTGTATGTGTGTGTGGTGAGGGTGGGGGCGGGGTGGGGTGGGTGGGTGGGGGGTGTATTTCTAGTTGAGGAATACATGTCAGACAGGGTAGGTGGAAGCATTTGGCTTGTTTTGGCTCTTGGATTTTTGTATGTTTGTATGTGTGTGTGGTGGTGGTGGTGGTGGTGGTGGGTATTTATGTTTGAGAAATACATGGCGTGCAGGGTAGGTGGAGGCTTTTGGCTTGTTTTAGCTCTTGACTTTTTGTTTGTGTATGTGTGTGTGGTGGTGTGTGTGTGCGTGTGTGTGTGGGGGTATTTTTGGTTAAATAACTCATGGAAGACAGGGTAGGTGGAAGCATTGAGGTGCTTCTTTTGGCTGTTGACTTCTTATGTGTGTGTGGGGGGTGGGGTGGGATGGGGGGTATTTATGGTTGCGGAACATATGGCAGACAGGATAGGTGGAAGCGTTCAGCTTGTTTTAGCTCTTGACTTTTTGTATGTGTGTGGATGGGGGGGGGGGGGGGGGGGGGGGGAGGGAGGAAGGGTATCTCAGTCTGGTGGTTTTCAAAGCTGACAAGAAAGGTGGACCAATGAACCCATAAAGTTCAGCGCATGACAGGATACATGTGAAGCTCAATGCATACCACTGTTTATTTAGTGCGATTCAGCTACAGTTCAGCTAAACTGTGGCCAGCCTCGCCATATTGCTAATTAGGGGGGGGGAGGGAGGAAGGGTATCTCAGTCTGGTGGTTTTCAAAGCTGACAAGAAAGGTGGACCACTGAACCCATAAAGTTCAGCGCATGACAGGATACATGTGAAGCTCAATGCATCCCACTGTTTATTTAGTGCGATTCAGCTACAGTTCAGCTAAACTGTGGCCAGCCTCGCCATATTGCTAATTAGGCTTTCGGCCGGAGGCTGGTTCAGCTTTTTCCCCAATCACTTGAAGGGTGGCTGTAGGAAGGCCCAGCATAGGGACTCCAATACACACTAAAAACGCAGTTAGGCATACTAATGTGGTGTTCACCTGTGTGTGTTTCGTTCAGTGAGCACCACTCTGACAACCATACCAGTCAGAGACACACACACAAACCCATGTTGACCAGCTGCATACACACACATACACATATACACAGGTTGCAGCTGGTCAGCGCGGTCACTCTAATGTGGTGTTGACCCATAGCGTGTCAAGTGATGATGTGCAGCTCATTAGAACAAGTGAGTTTTTAATCACTGCACCTCAGTGTTTTTTCATTCCGGCTACATATCCCTGATGGGTCGTTCTCTCCTGCCCTTTGGCCTGCAGCCACAGGCCCGGGGTCTTCAGTGCAGGTGCCTTGGGCCTCCGGCGCTGAGCTGTGTTGGTCACAACCCCATAGGACCAGTTGGAGTCGAGATACGGGTAGTAACCAGCAAGGAAAAAACTTAAAATAAGACACTGATGTACATTGTTCCTGCTCATCCTCATCCCATCCTCATCCTGAACCCCTCCCTAATCCACATCCTCATCCTCATCCTCATCCTCATCCTCATCCTCATCCTCATCCTCATCCTCATACCTTATCAGCATGAAAAATCCGGAACCTCGCAATCAGACAAGAGACGAAACGCAGCACGAAGTACGAAGCCCGAAGACGCATCAAGTACTGCAGCCGGAGAAGCAGACAGGATCAGCATCACTAATCCTAATCCTTAAGCAGAACGCATATACGAAGAAGCAATCAGTCGCATCCCCATCCTCTCCAAAGCAGAAGAAGCAGCCGGAGAAGCAGACCGTGAAGGAATAATAATGCATAAGTGTCAGTCAACCAGACTTATCCTCATGACGAGCTCAGCAGCAGCCAATCAGGTAGACGAAGAAGAATCATGCAGATGTAGAAAAGTCCAAAGACGAGTAAACGAATCTTATCCTATATCCTCTTCCCCATTCCTCCTCCTCATCCTCCTCTCCCCACCCTCATCTCCATCCTTATCCTCATCCCCGTCTCATCCTCATTCCCATTCCTTATCCTTATCCCCATCATAATCCCCATCCTCATCCTCATCCCCGTCCTCATCCCCATTCCTATCCTCATCCCCATCTCCACCCCCATTCCCATCTCCATCCCCATCCCCCTCCTCCTGTCCCTCCCCCCATTGCATCATCATCCTCGCCCCCCCATCGCAGTTCAGATTGAATGCCAGTCATGTCCCCTCATCCCCATCCCCATCCTCATCCCCACCCACATTCTCACCCCCACCTTCATCCTCATCCTTATCCCCATCTGCATCCTCATTCTCACCCCCCATTGCATGCTCATGCCATATGCCTGTTCCGTTCCCTCATCCTCATCCCCACCCCAACCCCATTTCCATCCTGGTCTTCATCCCCATCCTCATCTTCTATTGCATGCTGTTGTAGGTCGAATGCCTGTCATGTTCATGCATGGCCGGCATGATATTGTAGCCAAGCCGGCTTATGCTGAACATCTGGCCCATAGGTAGGTATTGAGGTGTGTGTGTGGTGGTGTGTGTGCGTGTGGTGGTGTGGGTTTGTGTGTGTGTGTGTGTGAGGGTAGGGGGGGTAGGGGGGGGGGGGGGGGGGGGGGGGGGGGGGTACTTGAAAGGGTGGGGGGGAGGGAATTTCTGGTGGTGAATTTGGTACTCAGGTGGCATTTGTGGTGGTGTCACTGTTTGTTTTGCTGCACACTGGAGTTCCTTTGCTAGGCCTTCCGGCAGCCATCTTCTACATTATTGAGATGAATCCTGAACCGGTTTGGCCAAAGGAAAATATGGGGGGCCTGGCCGCAAGGGGCAGTTTAGCTGACACATACTAAAAAATCTGTGTCTGATCACGCTAAAAAAGTGAAAGTGGTACTGATGTCACCCTTGTGTTGTAATGAGTGCAAGTCCCGCGCTCCTCTCTTGTGGCCGTTCAAATCAATAAGCCCTAATGCCCAACCATCAAAACCCCAATTCCTGATGCAGGTTTGGAGCTCCTCTCCTGATGTTCTCTGCAGGACATCAAATCAATCGAGAATGCCCTGCACAGGTGCGTGCGCTTGAACTTGGCAGATATGTCGGGCTTTAGCTTCACAATTTTTCTCTCGTGCAAATCTAGGGCGGCATTGGGTGGTGTACCGGGTTCAGCGGTGTCTTCACAACTTGTACGCATAATAATGAAAATTGTGTACCGTAGTGTTCAAAAAAAATAACGTTATAATTTCACGTTTGACTTAGTGAAATTAGAACGTAACTTTTATTCCCGGCCGAAAAGATCGTGAATCAAGTAGCAGCGGCGATAATAGGGCTTATGTTGAATGTAGGGCATGCATATGAGCCCAGGTGTCTGCGGGTTCAAAAACGGCTCGCGGGAATTCGCGACATTCCAGATCTCATGCTCTCAAGTTTTTACCGAGACGAATCCTGACACGTCAGCTGACTGTCTCATAACTGACTGGCTTCGGTCATCTCCATCATTGCCACCTGTCGTTCCGGTGCCGACACTCGCAGCCAATGTTGGCCGAGGTGGGCGAGCAGGGAGTGAAGAGTGTGATGATTGCACTAAGCTGTATTGAGGAGTGTAGTGTAATATTGTCTAGATGTGAAGAGGAACCAATCAATATAGCTGTCCTTCTGATTCTGGTAATTAGGAGGAACATTCAGAATTAGGGGTTTA
Organism: Chlamydomonas sp. ICE-L; assembly: GCA_013435795.1. Classification (NCBI taxonomy): domain Eukaryota; kingdom Viridiplantae; phylum Chlorophyta; class Chlorophyceae; order Chlamydomonadales; family Chlamydomonadaceae; genus Chlamydomonas; species Chlamydomonas sp. ICE-L. The sequence goes on from JACBWV010000552.1 coordinate 9,387,229, forward strand.
TTAAAAAATCAAACATGAAATGTGTAATGTGAGCTTATAGTAGCTTAGTTTAGTTTAGTTTTCTTTTTAGCTTAGTGTAGCTTCTGGAAACAAACTTAAAATGTGTTGCGTGAAATTGTATTAATTTGGCTTATATTCGTCTCAAAAACTTCGTGAAATCTTTCTGAACGTTACTTTTTTGGAACACTACAGTATATAATAATGAAAATTAAACCTGAATTGGTGGATAAAAAATTCAGTATGAAGCTGGTCATGAATCCTGATTCCTTTGAAGGATGGAAATACTTTATACAATTTAAACAAGTCCTATGCAGCGTCGCTAGCGAAGCGGAACATTGGCGTAGTGTGTTGGCAACGGAATGACAGATGGCAACGGACTGGAGCTGACAGAAGCCAGTTGGTTATGAGGCAGTTGGCTGACGTGTCAGGTTTCAATTTTTTTATCCGGTCGGTCGGTCGGTCGGACAAATGGGTAACCCTGGGGGCTCCCGTCCTCCAGAAGGGGGGGCTCCGCCAAAAATGCGATAATATGTTTTCAATTAAATTAACATCCCAGATTAGCTGATGCTATACTTATATTGTAGAATTAAATGATCACTGTAGCATAATCAGGGCGCCGGTCGGTAAAGCGATTGTTTGGGGTTCAGTTCATAAATGCTTTATCTTTTTAAGCCCATCCTATCATGGTTGGGCAAGTCCCTATAGCCTATTTGGCCTACCCCTAGACTGTAACATCTCTATGTATGTATACATACAGGATTACCACGAGCTGGCGCTAGCTGGCTATTGGATTAATTTTGCGTAGCGGGTTTCGGGTTTAGGGACCCTTAACTTATAGCATATCTTGACTGAGCCGAATACCCACCCATCTCCCCACCCATATTTCAAAATGACAGAGCAGATGAATGCAATGCGATAAATAAGCATTGCCCGCATCTTTTTCCACATTCGTTATAAGCGCCAGTTTAGACCAATAATGGCGCTCAGACTCATCGTCTATAAGCTTTTGCCTCTCAATGCCGAGCGATACAAATCAGCGTCGACGTTTAGCATATGCTGCCGGGCAGGCTGAACCTAATCGCCTTGCATTGCGCTCAGAATAACAGTGTCAGAATTTTGCTTCATGATGCGTGCCAAGGGTCCTAATGGACAAGGGGGCATGCAACGCATCGGCCAGTATTCAGAGTGCGCTTGCCAAAGCAGGAAAGAAAGGACCAACAATTCATTTCACCTGCTTCCGAGTAAGAGCACTTTCTTTATGCTTCTTTATCCATTGGCGAACGTTGTCACCATTCATTTTACGCATGCGTACTTTCACCATGCCATTGCATCGCATTTGTGATACTTGGCTGTTAGTCACAACAACTTCGAGCAATTCGAATTCTTCATCACTGTCTCCATCGCTCGCGCCTGCAACGCTCATCTCACCACCGCACTCTCTTTCATTGTATTGATGGTGGTTGAGCACGGCGCCGTGATTTTAGCTGCAGCAAGTTTGACCCAATGCATGTGTAACTCGAAGTTTTTGAAACTGAACCACTGCATTAGAAGGACCTGTGTTCTTGGCATCATCGCAATTTCGGAACTTGAGAGTTCGCAAGCCGTTGTTCGCAGCCTAACTTTCTGCATGATTACAGCCCGCAGCTGGAGTGAAGTGTACAAAGTAGGGACGAGAGAGGAAAGTGTGCGTGCGTTTCGGTGGTTGGGGAAAGGGACAGTGGGGGGGGGGAGTAAGAGTGGGTGTGGATGGCGTGGGGTGGGGTGAGGGGCAGGGAGAGGTCCGGAAAAGTACGGGATACTGTTGGTCTGGCTGGGGGTGGGTTGAAATGGTATGCGTGTGTGATAGGGCTGGGGGGCCACAGCTTAAGTGAAGGGGAAGAGGAGGGGAAATAGGTGTAATTCCCCACCTCTTCTCTGCAATTCGTATCCATCTTTTTCCGCATTCGTTCTGAGCGCCTGTTCAGACCAACGATGGCGCTCATACTCAGCTCTGCAGACCGACAAGGATGGGAGCGATGCGAACCAACTTTGACGTTGAGCATAAGCTGCAGGGCAGTCTAGACCTAATCGCCTTGCCTTGCGATCAGAATAACAGTGTCAGAATTTCGCTTCATGAAGCAGGTCTGATTCTTTTCCTCCATGATGCGTGCCAAGGGTCCTAATTGACAGGGGGGCATGCAACGCATCGGCCAGTATACAGAGTGAGCTTGTCAACGCCGGGAGGAAAGGGCCGACAATTCATTTCACCTGCTTCCGAGTAAGTGCACTTTCTTCAAGTCACCATGCTTCTTTCTCCGTTTGCAAGCGTTATCACCATTCATTTTACACATGCGTACTTTATGATGCTAGGCAGTTATGTTACTCGCAATAACTTCGAGCAATTCGAATTCTTCGTCACTATCTCCATCGCTCGCGCCTGCGACGCTCATCTTATCACCGCTCTCTCTTTTCATTGTATAGTTGATCGTTAAGCACGGCGCCGCGATTTTGGCTGCAGCAAGTTTGCACGAGAAGAACCCGTGTTCTTGGCATCATCGTAAATTTGGAACTTGAGAGCTCGCAAGCCGTTGTTTGTAGCTTCACTTTCTGCACGGTTACTGCCCGCAGCTGGAGTGAAGTGTACGAGGTAGGGACGAGAGAGGAAAGTGTGCGTGCGTTTTGGTGGTTGGGGAAAGGGACGGTGGAGGGGGGGGGGGGGGGGGGGGGGGAGAAAGAGTTGGCATCAAGTGGATGCGAGCAGCTATTTCCTTCCCATTTCTTGCACTTGGACCGCTCATCCTATCTACGCAATCTCTTTCCATTGTATTGATGATCGTTAAGCACAGAGCTACGATTTTTGATTCAGCAGGTGTTGACTGGACGGAAGTCAAAGATTTCTACTATATAATCAGGAAACATGTCCCGCACAGAATGCTGTACCAAGGGCAGAGGGCAGAGTTAGCTGAATGAGGTATTTTGAGGTCAAACAGACATATCTCTGGCCCAGCTGCATGTAAAGAAGATGCTGCAGGCAAGTCGTAATGCGGTTGTGCGATCCCAGTTTTCTCCGCGGATTCCATCGTTCGCAAGTTTTTGGTAGATTGGATCCGCTTGGTTAAATCACCCACATGTCTGCCTTTTGTCCCCCCTTAGTTTTCTTACCGATCAAACCTCGCAGCTAAAGTGGCAAGGTAGGGAGCGGTAAGGAGAAGAAGGGAAGACTGATGAGTGTGTTAGTTTTTGTGGGTTTTGGGCCTTGGGGGTGGGCAGGGGGAGGAGAGAGAGATGGGGAGCAGGGGACTTGTATTGTGTGTGTGTGTGTGTGTGGGGGGGGGGGATAGATGGAGAGAGGGGAGGGTGGATGGGAAGTAAGGGAGGGGGGTTAGAGACAGAACATAGGAAGGAGGTATGAAGGAGGTGAGAGGGAGAGGGAAAAGAAAGAGGGGAGGAGGGACTGAGGGAGGAGTGTGTGTGCAAGGGGGCGTGGAGGGGTGACATGAGGCATTTTGCTATACATGCCTCCAGTTTTTGTGTGAAAAATACAAAAGAAGGTCTTGCTCACACCGGAAATGTCGAGTATATACAAGTGTTCATCAGGTTTTGTGAAGAAAGAAAAAGCCTAAATTGCCCTTGTGCAGGTTTGTATGGGTGGGAGGGGTGGGGGGGTGCCACACGGGCAATGTACTAGTACGTACATACATACATACATCTATATATATGTAGACATACATGGATTCCCGCAATGCCGACACTAGCTTCCCGCGTGCCAACGCTAGCTGGCTATCAGATTAATTAGCGGGTTACTAATAGCGTATCACCCAACTCCTCACCCTGGCTATCAGCTGAATGAGCAGGTTACTAATAGCGTGATGTTGACTGAGCCGACTTCGAGTGCGTAAAATTCGAATTCCCATTTGAGTTTTCAGCATGCAACTACCACTCCCCAGATTTCGAAAAATGACAGAGCAGATTAATGCGAAGCGATAAATTTTCTTCCGCATTCAATCTGAGCGTCAGTATAGACTAATAATGGCGCTCAGACTAATTGTCTAAAACCTTTTGCTCCTCGAGGCCACGATGAATGCACACAATCAACCAGATTTAGGCAGAAGGGCGATGAATACAGCCAGCCAACAAGCTCTTCACAGCGAAAGTCGAGCTCTACAGATCGACGAGGATAGGAGCGATGCAAATCAGAGACGGCGTTAACCAAATGCTGTAGGTCAGCCTGGACCTAATGCTGACAGACTTGGGCCTCTCTGCGACCTTGACACACAGCCCTACCTTTCACGTTCACGTACCACGATTGCCTCGCTGTCGACGAGGAAACGAGCCATACAAACCAGCGTCGGCGTTGAGCAGATGCTACTAACCCGCAGCAGCGCGCGACTTACAACCAAGGCCAGGTTAATAATCAGACAAGACGTGAACCTCATGCTAAGAGGCAGGCTGCCGCGCGCAATTCGCAATATATCATCCTTTGCATCAACGTCATGCCATCGCATTGTCTGGTCGGCAGGCAATGATTGTGAGATATTTTTGAATTTCTTCAGACCTCAACTGGCAATACCTACCCTACGCGATATGGCCCTTGCACCCCTCGTCCAATATCTTTTCATTGTTGCAAGCATTGATACATCGGTTGCTTAGCATGTTGCGATATAGGACAGGCTGATATTTCCTTGTCAAGAGAACAGCTGTAGACTCAACTATGTTCCGCGCAAAGAAGAAGATGCAGGTGTGTCGCTTTGTGATTGCACACGCACGGTATTCTCAGCAGGGTTGGCTTTCGCAAGTTATTGGAAGGTTTGATCCGCAGCCTGCTCTTTATCCGCTTTGTATTTCTGCATGATCTAGGCCCAGAGCTGGAGTGGAAAGAGAGGGTGGGGGGGGAGGATCGAGGGTGGCCCACCATGGGTGGAAATGACTGTGGTGAGGGGAGGGGGGAGAAAGAGAAAGAGTGTAGATTGGGTGGGATGGGGGAAGGGGGGGCATGCGTTGGGGGAAATATCTTGACTGTGTGTAGGCCAAGGGGAAGATGAGGGGTGCGGGTGGGATAGGGGAGTACACACAAGGACGTAACCCGTTACCCAGACCAGAACCCATGGCCTGGGTGAGATGGGTGGAGGGTGGCCACCGGCCACACGGGCTACCGTACTATGACGTTTTGTAAACTAAGAGCTTAAATTGTCCTTGTGTGTGTGGTGGGGTTGGGGTGGGTGGCCTCAGGCCACACGGGCAATGTACTATTACATACATACATACATACATACATACATACATACATACATACATACATACATACATACATACAGACCCCAGTGCTGTCTGGGCATTCGTCCAGAGGCCAGTTCAGGTTGTCCAAATCCGGCAAATAGTGGCTGCTGGGAGTCCCAGCAAAAGGAACCCAATACGCACTAAAACAACAGTGCTCCAAGACCTAGTCCTATGATTTGGTTTGTGTTCGTAGTATTGTATGGTTGGATCAGCCCATCTGAACCAGACCAAACCATACCACAAAAACAACATACATAACCACCTCCCACCATCTACGGACAGCTCGTGCTCTGGCTGGCTGATCCCACCATACCAAAGCATGCTACAAACATAACACAAACACCATTACAGGTCGTGCATGCTCTGGTTGGGCTAATACAGAGGTCGGAGATGTCTGCCACTGATCCCTCCCCGCCACTCCACGCTGAGTCTGATGGATCCCTTAAAGATGCTGTTAGCCCAATGTCACAGATGGTCAGCCTCAACGTACAAGCTGGGGGTACCCGTCATGCTGATGGTGAAGAGCTGGTGGACCTGAAGCCACCGGGCTGCTTCACATGTATCTGCTGTATTTAGCTCTCTCTCTATCTCTCTCATTCTCTGGCTCAGGGCTTCGGACCGCCTCGAACACAGCGGTAGTTAGCACACCAAGTTTGTCAGTCCTCGTAGTGACCCCAACCCGGCTGTGTCCGTGATGTGATGAGATTACAAAACTGGCTTTAAATTAGTGATCATAATTACCCGGGGGCCATCAAGAAGTATTTTTTGGACACACACGCTATGAAGTTTTTTTTTTGCCCATACCCCCCCCCCCCCATTGGCTTAAAAGGCCAGTATCTTCCTCACCAGTAATAATTATGTAATGAAAGTTAGGTTCATACTGACCCTCATGTCAAGCTCTATTAGTTATTCATCTTAAAACTGTGGTTCGGCTTCTAGGGAGCTTGGTTTGCGTCTGACCTTTACGCATTAACTTTGCTGGACTGGCTGGTTGGGGACTGATTCCTGGTCCAAGGAGGAAACCCGTCCTCACCCCAAGCCTTGGGGAACTCCTGAGCTCAGGTGATGGTGATGTGGTAGGTGGGGTCACCATGGCTGGAGGGGTCACCATGGCTGAAGGGGTCGCCATGGCTGGAGGGGCCACCATGGCTGTAGGGGTCGCCATTGCTGGAGGGGTCACCATGGGATGGCTGAAGGGGTCGCCATGGCTGGTTGTCAGGCGACAGGCGAGTAGAGCAAGAAGGAGTAGGCGGAAAGGAACAGAGAGAGGAGGAGCAAGAGGAGGAGAGTGAAAAGGAGGTGGCGGAGGAGAAGTGAGGAGCAACTCCGACTTGGCGACTGGGCGACGTGGAGTCAAGAACAAGGACTGCACAAGGGGGAAAGGAAAAGTTTAGACACTTGTTGTCAGCGCGTTTCCAGGAATTCGGCAGGTCACAACTCAACAAGCTGAAAGAGTACTCGACTCGTCGATTTACGTGTGGTGGGTTAGAAGGAGCCTATCAGACTTGAGCAGTTAGCTGTGACGAAATGGCAACAGATGAGCAGCAGATTAGCAGGGGCGAGGAACGGAAGCGTTGAATAAGCCTAGAGATAGGATTATGACGTAACCGCACTCTGTCGGGTGTTGGATTTAAGAGTCCAGAATACGGTTGTTTCTGTTAGCGTTCAAATCGCAAAGTCATCAGCTTGCCGCGTGCTGCTACTGTGCTACCTTGTCAGGATGGCTGCCTGTCACACTATTTGAATCCCAACCCTTGAGTCACTCAGTCAGTCGCCCTTCTGCCTAAATCTGGTTGATTGTGTGCATTCATCGTGGCCTCAAGGAGCAAAAGGTTTTAGACAATTAGTCTGAGCGCCATTATTAGTCTATACTGACGCTCAGATTGAATGCGGAAGAAAATTTATCGCTTCGCATTAATCTGCTCTGTCATTTTTCGAAATCTGGGGAGTGGTAGTTGCATGCTGAAAACTCAAATGGGAATTCGAATTTTACGCACTCGAAGTCGGCTCAGTCAACATCACGCTATTAGTAACCTGCTCATTCAGCTGATAGCCGGGGTGATACGCTATTAGATACTCGCTAATTAATCCGATAGCCAGCTAGCGTTGGCACGCGGGAAGCTAGTGTCGGCATTGCGGGAATCCATGTATGTCTACATATATATAGATGTATGTATGTATGTACGTACTAGTACATTGCCCGTGTGGGACCCCCCACCCCTCCCATCCATACAAACCTGCACAAGGGCAATTTAGGCTTTTTCTTTCTTCACAAAACCTGATGAACACTTGTATATACTCGACATTTCCGGTGTGAGCAAGACCTTCTTTTGTATTTTTCACACAAAAACTGGAGGCATGTATAGCAAAATGCCTCATGTCACCCCTCCACGCCCCCTTGCACACACACTCCTCCCTCAGTCCCTCCTCCCCTCTTTCTTTTCCCTCTCCCTCTCACCTCCTTCATACCTCCTTCCTATGTTCTGTCTCTAACCCCCCTCCATTACTTCCCATCCACCCTCCCCTTAGGGTTTAGGGTTTAGGGTTTAGGGTTTAGGGTTTAGGGTTTAGGGTTTAGGGTTTAGGGTTTAGGGTTTAGGTTTAGGTAGGTTTAGGGTTTAGGGTTTAGGGTTTAGGGTTAGGGTTAGGGTTTTAGGGTTAGGGTTTAGGGTTGAGGGTTTAGGGTTAGGGTTTAGGGTTAGGGTGTAGGGTTCTAGGTAGGGTTTGGTAGGGTTTAGGGGTTCGGGTTTAGGGTTTTAGGGTTTAGGGTTTAGGGTGTAGGGTGTAGGGGTTGGTTAGGGGTTAGGGTTAGGGTTGAGGTTAGGGTTTTAGGGTTTAGGGTGTAGGGGTTAGGGTTTAGGGTTTAGGGGTTTAGGGTTAGGGTGTAGGGTTTAGGTTTAGGGTAGGGTTTAGGGGTTTAGGGTGTAGGTTAGGGTTTTGGGGTTTAGGGTTTGGGTGTAGGGTTTAGGGTTTTTTTTAGGGCTTAGGGTGAGGTTTAGGGTTGTAGGTTTAGGGTTTAGGGGTTTTAGGGTGAGGGTTTAGGGTTTAGGGTTTAGGGTTTAGGGTTTTAGGGTTTTAGGGTTTTAGGGTGTAGGGTTTGGGGTTGGGTTTTAGGGTTTAGGGTGTTAGGGTTTAGGGTTTAGGGGGTTAGGGTTTAGGGTTTTTTTAGGGTTTTTTAGGGTTTTTAGGGTTTAGGGTTTAGGGTTTAGGGTTTAGGTTTAGGTTTAGGGTTAGGGTTAGGGTTTAGTGTTAGGGTCTGTTAGGTGTGTGGGGTTTAGGGTTTAGGGTTTAGGTTAGGGTTAGGGTTTAGTGGTTTTTTAGGGTGTAGGGTTTAGGGTTTGAGGGTTTAGGGTTAGGGTTTAGGGTTTAGGGGTAGGGTGTAGGGGTTTAGGGTTTAGGGTTTAGGGGTTTGTGTTTAGGGGTTTCGGGGGTTTAGGGGTGTATGGGTTTAGGTTTAGGGTTTAGGGTTGAGGGTTTCGGGTTAGGGGTTTAGGGTTTTAGGGTTTAGGGTTTAGTTTAGGGTGTTTGTTAGTGTTTAGGGTTTAGGGTGTAGGGTTTAGGGTTAGGGTTGAGGGTTAGGGCTTAGGGTTTAGGGTTGAGGGTTTAGGGTTTTAGGGTGTAGGGTTTGGGTTAGGGGTGAGGTTTAGGGGTTAGTTTTAGGGTTTAGGGTTTAGGGTTTAGGGTTTAGGGTTATGAGTTTAGGGTTTAGGGGTGTAGGGTTTTAGGTGAGGGTGAGGGCCGACATCCCCGATTAATTTCCACGTACACACATGATTCCATGCATGCTTCATCTTTTTGACCCGCTTAATTTCACGTACACACATGATTCCCATGCATGCTTCATCTTGTTGACCCGCATTAATTTCACGTACACACATGATTCCCATTCATGCTTCATCTTGTTGACCCGCATTACTTTCGCGTGCACACATGATTCCCATGCATGCTTCATCTTGTTGACCCGCATTAATTCACGTACACACATGATTCCCATGCATGCTTCATCTTGTTGACCCGCATTATTTCACGTACACACATGATTCCCATGCATGCTTCATCTTGTTGACCCGCATTAATTTCACGTACACACATGATTCCCATGCATGCTTCATCTTGTTGACCCGCATTAATTTCACGTACACCATGATTCCCATGCTGCTTTCATCGTTGACCCGCATTAATTCACGTACACCCATGATTCCCATGCATGCTTCATCTTGTTGACCCGCATTAATTTCACGTACACACATGATCCCATGCATGCTTCATCTTGTTGACCCGCATTAATTCACGTACACACTGATTCCCATGCATGCTTCATCTTGTTGACCCGCATTAATTTCACGTACACACATGATTCCCATGCATGCTTCATCTTTTTGACCCCGCATTAATTTCACGTACACACATGATTCCCATGCAGCTCATCTTGTTGACCCGCATATTTCACGTACACACATGATTCCCATGCATGCTTCATCTTGTTGACCCGCATTAATTCACGTACACACATGATTCCCTGCATGCTTCATCTTGTTGACCCGCATTAATTTCACGTACACACATGATCCCATGCATGCTTCACTTGTTGACCCGCATTAATTTCACGTACACACATGATTCCCATGCATGCTTCATCTTGTTGACCCGCATTAATTTCACGTACACACATGATTCCCATGCATGCTTCATCTTGTTGACCCGCATTAATTTCACGTACACACATGATTCCCATGCATGCTTATCTGTTGACCCGCATTTTCACGACCACATGATTCCCATGCATGCTTCATCTTTTGACCCGCATTAATTTCACGTACACACATGTTCCCATGCATGCTTCATCTTGTTGACCCGCATTAATTTCACGTACACACATGATTCCCTGCATGCTTCATCTTGTTGACCCGCATTAATTTCACGTACACACATGATTCCCATGCATGCTTCATCTTGTTGACCCCATTAATTTCACGTACACCATGATTCCCATGCATGCTCATCTGTTGACCGCTTAATTCACGTACACACAGGATTCCATGCAGCTTCATCTTGTTGACCCCGCCTTAATTTCACGTACACACATGATTCCCATGCATGCTTCATCTTGTTGACCCGCATTAATTACACGTACACACATGATTCCCATGCATGCTTCATCTTGTTGACCCGCATTAATTTCACGTACACACATGATTCCCATGCATGCTTCATCTTGTTGACCCGCATTAATTTCACGTACACACATGATTCCCATGCATGCTTCATCTTGTTGACCCGCATTAATTTCACGTAACAAATGATTCCAATGCATTGCTTCATCTTGTGACCCGATTAAATTTCACGCTACACACATGATTCACATGCATGCTTCATCTTGTTGACCCGCATTAATTTCACGTACACACATGATTCCCATGCAAGCTTCACTTTTCCGACCTTTTTCCTTAAGTACATGATGTGCAGTCTTTGCGTATACTGCCCCTTGCATGACCATCAGTGACGTACAACTCCAATCGTGTGAAGATTGTGAATGGGTGTGCAGTCATATTAGACTGTTGCGCGGGATACTTTTGGTTGATTTTGCATTCATCTTTAGTGATAACTACCTCTCAGGTAGTTCAAATAGGAATATTGAGTGTTTTGGATTCACCGAATTATGGCAAGATTGAACACCACATTTTGGTAAGACGGTCCAAGAGTGGTGCCTACGAGGTCTGAATAATAATGGACCGTGTCATTGTCCTGATTGTCATTTGTTGAGGTTACTGGAGTTGGATAGATTTGGACTACGTGTAGGTGTGGAGTAGGTAGATGTGGAGGCAGATGTGAAGTGAGGTGCCATTTTGAATTTCACCAAACTGCGCTGTGCTGCACTGAACTGCCTTTTTCCCCTCCATTCGTGAACATGTACATAGGATAAATCAAACATTGATCTTGGAAGTATCAGTGTGGCCCTTGAGGACGGCATCTCATTTTTTCTTGCTTTTCTAATTAATACTTATTTTTAGCATGAAAACTATACGTGTAAATAGACAACTGTACACAGTTCTTGGCGATTGCAATTTGCAAAATCATCTCACTGCACTTTGTTCACGTTGGAACTCCCTTGGCATGGATAACTTTTACATATATTTCAACGTTCAAAACAAATGTAACAATTTTAGACAACTGAACTACGTTCGAAGAAGCCATCGTTTTCCGTACACCACCCCGGGGCCGACCTCCAGGGGACCCGCCAGGGCCCCCTACTATTTATGCTTGGTCCACTTCGGAGAGATGTTGAAAAAGTAATCGTTTGTGTTTAATGAATTTATGAACCTGCAACAGCAAGTGGATTGGGGTCGGGGTGGGATGGGTCGGGCGGGTGGGGGTAGGGTGGGGGAGAGGAGTGGAAATCTCAGCTCTACTTGTTGATCGAGTTATGGTCAATGTTGCAGAGCAGTCATCTTGCTTATGCTGAGCCCATCCACACCGAATCATCCTTCCACCAATCAGGCTACCCTGGTGTGTTGGAGAGTGGTGCGTGTTGGGGTGAGGGTGGGGTGGGGGATAGGAAATCCCAGTCCTACCTGTCGATTGAATCATGGTCGGTTAGTCGCAGAGCAGTCATCTTGCCTATGCATGGCCCATCTACACCAAAGTTTGCTTGTGCCAATCAGGCTACCCTGGTGGGTGGGGGAGTGGTGTGTGTTGGGGCGAGGGTGGGTTGGGGGATAGCAAATCCTAGTCCTACCTGTCGTTTGAATCATGGTCGGTTAGTCACAGAGCAGTCATCTTGCCCATGCATGGCCCATCCACACCAAAGTTTGCTTCTGCCAATCAGGCTACCGTGGTGGGTGGGGGAGTGGTGTGTGTTGGGGTGAGGGTGGGGTGGGGCAGAGGAAATCCCAGTCCTACCTGTCGATTGAATCTTGGTCGGGGGTCGCAGAGCAGTCACCTTGCTTGTGCTGGGCCCATCCACACCGAATCTTCCTTCCGCTAATAAGGCTACCGTGCATCTTGACCAAAGCATTATCAGCATCCCCTTTGATGTGGAAGGATACAAAGCCGTAACCTTTGGAGCGACCAGTGGCATGGTCCCACATAATACGAACATCCCTGCAAAACATTATTGGAAATATGATTCTGTCAGCTTCTGGGGTGAAAAATCTTTCACAATTAAAAAAAGTAAACATAACGAACATCCCTGCAAAAAGCGTTTGTGTAGCGTTTGATGGTGGATTAGGGACTGTGTAGAAACATGGAAAGCGGGTTTGGAGAAAGTGGGTTAAAGAGAAAGAAATGTGGCTAGGAAGGTGGTGGGGGTTGGGGTGGTTTGGAGTGGTGTTGGTGTTGGTGATGTTAGTGGTAGTGGTGGTGGTGGTGGCGGTAGGCACTGTGTAGGCAGTCACAAAATATGAACATCCCATAAGAGAGCGTTTGGAAGGTGGAGTGGGGACTGTGTTGGGGTGGGAGGGCACTGCCATGGCTGTGTAGGGGTGTTAGGGCACTGCCATAGCTGCGTAGGGATAGAGGGGCTGTGCAGGATGTCACATAATACAAATATCCATTCAAAGAGCGTTTGTAAGGTGGAATAGGGACCAACTTGGGGTGGGAGGGCACTACCATGGCTCTGTAGGGGTGATAGGGCACTGCCATAGCTGCGTAGGGACAGTAGGGCATTGTAGAATGTCACATGATACAAACATCCATGCAAAGAGCGTTTGAAGGGTGGATTAGGGACTGTGTGGGAACAAGGAGAGAGGGTGTCAGCTTTAGCTGTTCATTGGTTCTACCTGGCCTATTGGCTACGCAACCTATCGCGTCTGTCCTTTCCCGTAACCTAAGGGTTTTGGGGTTTGCCGTCAGGACTCCTCTCTCAAGAGGCGTCCCTCGGCTCTTTTAACTGTCCAGTTGTCTAAACACTTCGTTCCTGGTCTCCTCACGTCCCCTGAACTCTGTCAGGTTATGGGCCCATCAGTTGCGCTAAAGCGTACGCCACTGCGGACGTTGAGGAGCTCGGCATCATGTCGTCAGTCAACCTGTCGATGATTAAGGACCTCGCCAAACTCGACTACGAGAATTACGAGGAGTGGCTGTTCAATGTCATTCCTGCGTTACGTTTGGCGAACCTTGGCAACCATGTTGTCCCGAGCGCTGTGCCTGCAGTTGCACAGTGGCTACAACGTCGTGTTACGGCTGGATCGACCTCCCGACAACAAGCGGGAGCGCCTTCAACCATGCGGTCAATGTGGACACGCGCTGGCGGGGTAAACCCTGGCCGGCCATTTCATCGCTCTATTTCTCCGCCCAGGGGCTCTGCCCACGCTGGAGGAGCCGGACCTTCGGCATCGTCTGTGACCGCTGGAGTCCTCGCTGCCGGTGGCTCTGTTTCAATGAGGACCTTCGGCCCTACAGGAAGCTCCGGCAGGCCTACTCCTGCCGATCTGGAGGAGCGAGCTAGGAACGAGCCTCTCCCTGAGGACTCGTCTGAGGTCTCTTCTGTGACAGGCATTGCTGGTGAAGAAGGTGGAGGTGAACCGGGGATTGATGCTGAGAATGCCGCCAGGCGTTCTTGGGTCAATCCCCTCGCGGGTAAGACGTCCGCGAGTGCAGTGCTCAAGTGGGATTTGAGGGGTGACCCTGATTTGATTCCGTTGACGGAGGAAGAGATGGATAGGAATGTAGAGGCGTACCGAGTTGAACTGAATCAGCAGATGTCAAAATTGCAGCGCCTCAAGCAGGCTTCTAGGACGCCCCTGCCTCCTGTTGACTTTCATTTTCCTGATCGTGTTTCTGATGCTGAGGCCATCAGGGCTCTAGATGGGGCTGAGGCCAGGCTTAGGTTACATGATGGCTCTGATGTGTGGGTTAGCAATGAGGAAAAGGCTTTTTCCTACATGTTACTCACAATGAGCAAGGAGTTACAGGAGGTCTTTAGGCACTATGGTTCTTGTCAGGAGATCTATGATGAGGTGGAGTCGTGGGCAGTGCAGCATGCTCGTAGATTGGGACCGAAACTGGTAGCTGATTTGAGGGCGGTTCAGATGACCTACTCTGAATCCCCTACAACCTATTTCAATAGGGTGAAAAGGTTGGCACTCATGCTACTCAAATCGGGTACAACAGTTTCCGAATTTCAATGTATTGAGATCGCGATCGCTGGTGCATCTCATCCTCGATTTTCTGGTTTGCTGACCATGTTCAGTGGTCCTGAGTTTGTTGAGAATCAGATCACGTTTGCTGAAGTGCAATATCGTTATGAGTCCATAGACACAGCAAACCAGAGGCTGCTGTCTAATCACCCTCACTACCCACCATGGGTCAAATCAACCCCCACTCACCTACCCTCCCCTTTGCCAGCAATGGCTGCTGCAGGATTACCTCAGGGCAGTGGAGTGCCGCAGTGCATCTACTGCCCTCGCCCTGGACACGCTTCGGAAACTTGCTGGACGCAGTTCCCGAAGCTTCGCCCTCGTGGTGCTGCTCGTGGAGGTCGTGGCGGTCAGAAGAAGCCACCACCACGAGGTGGAGGAGGAGCTGCACCAGTCAGCCGTGCTGAATATACCGCATTGATGGCTCAGATGGCTCTACTTGCAAAGAAGTGAGATGCAAAACCCCCCCTTACCCGTTCTCATTAGTGTTGAAACAGCCTGGGCGCCTGCTCAGGCTGATGATTGTGTCGAAGCTACCTGGTACTTAGACAGTGGGGCTAGTCGGAGTTTGACTGGGGACGTCACCCTCTTTAAATCCATCAGATATCAGGCAAATTGCCCCTCTGTTAGATTTGGAGATGGTGTTGTTCAGCAGGCAGTTGGTATTGGAACCATTGAACTATGTAATGAGTGGCTTGAGGCCCCCATTACCATAGACAATGTGCTCTACATACCTAATTGTCCTGTTAACCTTCTCAGTGTAAATGCTACGGCTAGGTCCCAGGGTTGTATCATTAGTTTTGATGCAGATCGTTGTATTGCCACCAGAGGGTCTAGAACTCTTTGGACTGTTCCAGCCACCACGTCTGGTGTTTACACTTCGAATCGGTACACTGCCCTATCCGTGATTCTCATTCGCGGGCGTCGCGAGTTCGACCCTCTCCTGCGGCGTTTTCTGCTGAAACTGTTACTCCTGGTCAAGGCGATCCTACAGTTACTTGTCGTGATAGTGCGAAACTATGGCACCGCAGATTTGGCCATCCTGGTCAACCTGCTATGCACATGTTGTCGCACTCCGGCACTGTTACTGGCGGACCCAACTTTACCAGGGCTGCACTTCAAAAGTTCTCACATGACCCTTGTGATGCATGTTGTTTGGGTAAGGCCATACGCAAACCATACCCAAATCGTACTAGGAATACTCACGCGCCGCTCGAATTGATACATATTGATATCATGGGGCCGTTCAGTGCTGGGTTGAGAGGGGAACTTTATCTTCTTGTCATAGTTGATGATTTTCTGGGTGGAGTGCGGTTATTCCGATTAGACTGAAATCGGATGCTGCATGGCAGATCCAATTTACGATTAAGAAGTGGAGTGCGGAACTTTTAGGGGTAGCATTTCGAACGCTTAGGGGGGACCAAGCAAAAGAGTTTTTGGTCAAATGGTTTGTTGACTGGCTTCATGAGGTAAATGCGACGTACGAACATAGTAGCGTGTATTGCCCACAGCAAAACGGGGTTGCTGAGAGGTTCAATGGGGTAGTTGCTGCTATGGCTCGTACGATGCTGATAGAATCAGGGATGAGCAAGGGTTTCTGGCCCTATGCCTTCTTGACTGCTTCGTACCTTCGAAATCGGTTACCCACAAAGACGAAAGATGGAAAGACTCCGTATGAGCTTTTCTATCAGCGCGTCCCCGAGGTGTCCCACCTCCGCGTCTTTGGGTGTATAGCCTATGTAACCCTACTAGATGGGAAGAAGCGGGGGAAATTAGATCCTAAGAGTATCCAGGGTAGACTGGTGGGGTATAGTGTGGTGTCGAAGGCCTACCAGGTCTGGATTCCAAAGTTGCACAAAGTGATTGAGGCTCGTGACGTGACCTTTTTTGAGGGCACTGGCCCAGTGCCCGTCGATGGGCAATTGGTGTATGATGGGAGTTCTTTTGCTTCTGGCTCTCCCTTGGCCGTCACTGAGGGGCGTACTGAACCGGCAGCATTCGAATATCTTCTACAGGACTCAGGGCAGATGGAAACAGATGTGGGAGCAGTTTTCCATATGAACCTACGTTCTCGGCAGGCTGCTGCCCCCAATGTCTCCCCTGTTTTTGTGCCTGACACTAAGACTGCGGAAATTATTCCGACTCGCTGCCTTCCATTCTCTATCCTCCCACCCTCTGTCCTGGCTGTTAGTGATTTAAGGGGAGAAGGTGGAGCTAGCGGCCTAGATAAAATTGTAGAGACTCCTTTCCTTGTTAGTGGTAACCCATTGTTCGAGCCTGAGGTTCTGCAGCTTCCTATTGCTCGGGATGAGCAACTGCCTAGTGACTTAGGTAATGTTGACTCTAGTGATACAGCCAGTGATTCTACTCTAGCGTCTGCTATGAGCATGCCAGCCCCAGGTTGGATTGGGTTAGGTGATGTGGGAGATGCGCCGGACGTTCGACGTCCAGAGCTACCTCCTGGGAGAGTGATACAATCACTGCTCTCAAAGGTTACACCTCGGGAGCCTCGTCCACCCCCTCTTCCTTCTGCTCTTGGAGTTAGATCAAGTGGGAGGATGCGTGGGGAGGTTCCTGAGTTTGGTTTATTAGATGAATCGGTATTGAAGCGATACCCTTCAGTGCCAGATGTTACGGTTCCTGATGTTTTAGTTCCTTCCCCTTCTCCTTCTATTGCTGGTGATACTTCTGATGAGGTGGAGCGATCCCCTCCATCCCCGTCTGTTGATGGTTCTGCAGAAGAGGTACCAGAACCAGTTGGTGCTGCTTTTATCTCCATCCAGTGTGAGCTTTCTTATGCTCAAGCTATAGCGCTCGATAACCCTGAGAGGGAAGAGTGGCAGCTAGCAATGAGAGATGAAATCGCTTCCCTCGAGGGTCATGGTACTTGGATTCTGGAGCCTCATCCTGGGGATGAGTACAGACTTATGTCTGCCAGATGGTTATTTACTAAAAAGTTGGGTAAGGATGGAAGAGTGGAGCGCTACAAAGCGCGTTTTGTGGCTAGAGGTTACATGCAGCGTCCTGGTATTGAGTACGACCAGACTTTTGCTCCGGTCACCTCTAAAGCGACTTTGAGGGTGTTACTTGCAGGTGTTGTTCATCGTAAGATGTTCTCCAGGCAAATTGATGTGAAGACTGCATTCCTTCATGGAGTGATAGATCCCAACCTCAAATTGTACTTGAGGCAGCCTGACGGCTTCATCAAGGTTGGGCCTAATGGAAAACCCCTGGTTTGTCGCATTGTGAAGAGCTTGTATGGATTGAAGCAGGCCCCTAGAGCTTGGCATGACAATGTCCTGCAGGTTCTTCGCCTTGCAGGTTTCCGACCGACGCTCTCTGATCCAGCACTTTTTGTGCGCCTGGATGCTAATGGCCTGTGGTCCTGGGTCCTGACATATGTCGACGACTTTTGGATTGCTGTTGATGAGCTCGTGCTCTATGATGCACTTATTACCATCTTGCGTAATAACGGGTGGGTTATTACAGAAATGGGAGTACCTGAACAGTTCCTCTCTTTGGACTGTAATGTTACCCTTGATGATGAGGGGCGGTGTGTGAAGATTGTACTCAGTCAGCATAATGCTATTAATGGGATGGTTGAGCGGTTCAAGCTTAATGCAGGGGAAGAGAAGTTGAAGGCTACGTCTGAGGTGCCCATGGTGTCTAAGTCAGTTACAGTTCATGCCATTGGCAGTCCTGTTCTACCTAACAACACTTTGTACGCATCTCTGGTTGGTAGCCTCATCTACTTGTCCACGTGCACAAGACCTGATATTGCTTTTGCTGTTAGTCAACTTTCTAGATTCACAGCAGCACCTACTCAGGCTCACTGGAATGCAGCTCTGAGGGTTCTGGTGTACCTTCGCAAGCATACTTATATTGGTATTGCCTACACTCATGACCCAAAATTTGAGCTCCTTGCTTACAGTGATGCATCTTTTGGTGAGGATCCGGAGGACAGGAGATCTCAAACTGGTCTTGCTTTTCTAGCTTCTGGTGGAATTGTCAATTGGGTATCCAAGCGACAAATCACCCCTGCAGTTAGTACTGGGGAAGCTGAGTATCAAGCTTTGGCTGGTTGTGCGAGGGAAGTTCAGTGGCTCAAGCATCTTAGGGTAGACCTGGGATTGCCTGTTCACTTGATTACTATCAAATGTGATGCCACGGTAGCTCTGTCCTGGACAGAGGACTACAAGCTTGAAAGCAAGGCTAAACACATAGATATAATGCATCACTACATCAAGGATTTGGTTCTAAGCCAGCGCATCGGTGTTACTAAGGTGCATACCTCCTTGCAGTTGGCTGATACTTTCACTAAGCCTCTTCCCGCAGAGGTTTTTTGGAGTATGAATGGTATGCTTGGTTTGGTCAAGTACAAGCTTCTCCCTAGGTTTATTGATTTACAGTGATTTTTCTGCAGTTCAGGTTTGTGCTCTCTGCGGGAGTCGCGGGTTTCGATGCCCACCTGCGGTGATTTCAGTATATTAATTTGCTTCAGGTCTACTGCCCCTTGCTTCACCTCGAGTGTTGTACGACTCCAATCCTGTAGCGATGGTGAATGGGTATGTAGTTTGTATAGACCTGTCGCACTGGATTTTGGGGGTTGATTTTACCTCGAGTCTCTGGTCATGACTACCTCGCTGGTAGATCTGTTTGGAATTATTATTATTTTTGTTTGATTTCCCCTCTTTTGGGTAGAAATTGCACCTGGTTTTGGGATTGTTACACCTGCGGTCCAAGGATGGAGCCTGCAAGGTCTGAGTAACTGTTTTACCTCTTTTAGCCCTGATTGGCGTAAATAGAGTTTGCTTCAGTTAGGTGGAGTGTGGTACTATTCTGCGCTCTTTCCCCTCCTTAGATGAACATTTAGGTTGGTTAAATCTTAGAATGATATTGGAAGTATCGGTGTCGCCCTTGAGGATGTCTCTCTCTATTAGATTTATTTTCTGCTTGCTTTTGAGTTTCAGATTTCTTTTTCGAAGTTTATTGTTAAAGGTTTGAAGGTATAATTTTCTTGACAGTTAGAACAGGTGGAGTGTCAGCTTTAGCTGTTCATTGTAACAGTTAGAACAGGTGGAACAGTTAAAACAGTGTTATTTAAATATATAAAACATATAAATTATATTATATTAATTAATTATATTAATTAATTAATATATTAATTAATATTAATTAATAGTTAATAATTAATTAATATTAATTAATAATATTATAAACAAATTTATAACAATTAATTAATATTAATTTAATTAATATTAATTTAATTAATATTAATTTAATAAACAAATTTATAACAATTAATTAATATTAATAAATAATAATTAATATTAATTAATAATTAATTAATAATTAATAATATTAATTAATATTAATTAATTGTTATAAATTTGTTTATAACAACTGTTTTATTTAAATAACTGTTAAACAACTGTCCAGGTATACACTCCACCTGTTCTAACTGTCAAGAAAATTATACCTTCAAACCTTTAACAATAAACTTCGAAAAAGAAATCTGAAACTCAAAAGCAAGCAGAAAATAAATCTAATAGAGAGAGACATCCTCAAGGGCGACACCGATACTTCCAATATCATTCTAAGATTTAACCAACCTAAATGTTCATCTAAGGAGGGGAAAGAGCGCAGAATAGTACCACACTCCACCTAACTGAAGCAAACTCTATTTACGCCAATCAGGGCTAAAAGAGGTAAAACAGTTACTCAGACCTTGCAGGCTCCATCCTTGGACCGCAGGTGTAACAATCCCAAAACCAGGTGCAATTTCTACCCAAAAGAGGGGAAATCAAACAAAAATAATAATAATCCCAAACAGATCTACCAGCGAGGTAGTCATGACCAGAGACTCGAGGTAAAATCAACCCCCAAAATCCAGTGCGACAGGTCTATACAAACTACATACCCATTCACCATCGCTACAGGATTGGAGTCGTACAACACTCGAGGTGAAGCAAGGGGCAGTAGACCTGAAGCAAATTAAAATACTGAAATCACCGCAGGTGGGCATCGAAACCCGCGACTCCCGCAGAGAGCACAAACCTGAACTGCAGAAAAATCACTGTAAATCAATAAACCTGGGGAGAAGCTTGTACTTGACCAAACCAAGCATACCATTCATACTCCAAAAAACCTCTGCGGGAAGAGGCTTAGTGAAAGTATCAGCCAACTGCAAGGAGGTATGCACCTTAGTAACACCGATGCGCTGGCTTAGAACCAAATCCTTGATGTAGTGATGCATTATATCTATGTGTTTAGCCTTGCTTTCAAGCTTGTAGTCCTCTGTCCAGGACAGAGCTACCGTGGCATCACATTTGATAGTAATCAAGTGAACAGGCAATCCCAGGTCTACCCTAAGATGCTTGAGCCACTGAACTTCCCTCGCACAACCAGCCAAAGCTTGATACTCAGCTTCCCCAGTACTAACTGCAGGGGTGATTTGTCGCTTGGATACCCAATTGACAATTCCACCAGAAGCTAGAAAAGCAAGACCAGTTTGAGATCTCCTGTCCTCCGGATCCTCACCAAAAGATGCATCACTGTAAGCAAGGAGCTCAAATTTTGGGTCATGAGTGTAGGCAATACCAATATAAGTATGCTTGCGAAGGTACACCAGAACCCTCAGAGCTGCATTCCAGTGAGCCTGAGTAGGTGCTGCTGTGAATCTAGAAAGTTGACTAACAGCAAAAGCAATATCAGGTCTTGTGCACGTGGACAAGTAGATGAGGCTACCAACCAGAGATGCGTACAAAGTGTTGTTAGGTAGAACAGGACTGCCAATGGCATGAACTGTAACTGACTTAGACACCATGGGCACCTCAGACGTAGCCTTCAACTTCTCTTCCCCTGCATTAAGCTTGAACCGCTCAACCATCCCATTAATAGCATTATGCTGACTGAGTACAATCTTCACACACCGCCCCTCATCATCAAGGGTAACATTACAGTCCAAAGAGAGGAACTGTTCAGGTACTCCCATTTCTGTAATAACCCACCCGTTATTACGCAAGATGGTAATAAGTGCATCATAGAGCACGAGCTCATCAACAGCAATCCAAAAGTCGTCAACATATGTCAGGACCCAGGACCACAGGCCATTAGCATCCAGGCGCACAAAAAGTGCTGGATCAGAGAGCGTCGGTCGGAAACCTGCAAGGCGAAGAACCTGCAGGACATTGTCATGCCAAGCTCTAGGGGCCTGCTTCAATCCATACAAGCTCTTCACAATGCGACAAACCAGGGGTTTTCCATTAGGCCCAACCTTGATGAAGCCGTCAGGCTGCCTCAAGTACAATTTGAGGTTGGGATCTATCACTCCATGAAGGAATGCAGTCTTCACATCAATTTGCCTGGAGAACATCTTACGATGAACAACACCTGCAAGTAACACCCTCAAAGTCGCTTTAGAGGTGACCGGAGCAAAAGTCTGGTCGTACTCAATACCAGGACGCTGCATGTAACCTCTAGCCACAAAACGCGCTTTGTAGCGCTCCACTCTTCCATCCTTACCCAACTTTTTAGTAAATAACCATCTGGCAGACATAAGTCTGTACTCATCCCCAGGATGAGGCTCCAGAATCCAAGTACCATGACCCTCGAGGGAAGCGATTTCATCTCTCATTGCTAGCTGCCACTCTTCCCTCTCAGGGTTATCGAGCGCTATAGCTTGAGCATAAGAAAGCTCACACTGGATGGAGATAAAAGCAGCACCAACTGGTTCTGGTACCTCTTCTGCAGAACCATCAACAGACGGGGATGGAGGGGATCGCTCCACCTCATCAGAAGTATCACCAGCAATAGAAGGAGAAGGGGAAGGAACTAAAACATCAGGAACCGTAACATCTGGCACTAAAGGGTATCGCTTCAATACCGATTCATCTAATAAACCAAACTCAGGAACCTCCCCACGCATCCTCCCACTTGATCTAACTCCAAGAGCAGAAGGAAGAGGGGGTGGACGAGGCTCCCGAGGTGTAACCTTTGAGAGCAGTGATTGTATCACTCTCCCAGGAGGTAGCTCTGGACGTCGAACGTCCGGCGCATCTCCCACATCACCTAACCCAATCCAACCTGGGGCTGGCATGCTCATAGCAGACGCTAGAGTAGAATCACTGGCTGTATCACTAGAGTCAACATTACCTAAGTCACTAGGCAGTTGCTCATCCCGAGCAATAGGAAGCTGCAGAACCTCAGGCTCGAACAATGGGTTACCACTAACAAGGAAAGGAGTCTCTACAATTTTATCTAGGCCGCTAGCTCCACCTTCTCCCCTTAAATCACTAACAGCCAGGACAGAGGGTGGGAGGATAGAGAATGGAAGGCAGCGAGTCGGAATAATTTCCGCAGTCTTAGTGTCAGGCACAAAAACAGGGGAGACATTGGGGGCAGCAGCCTGCCGAGAACGTAGGTTCATATGGAAAACTGCTCCCACATCTGTTTCCATCTGCCCTGAGTCCTGTAGAAGATATTCGAATGCTGCCGGTTCAGTACGCCCCTCAGTGACGGCCAAGGGAGAGCCAGAAGCAAAAGAACTCCCATCATACACCAATTGCCCATCGACGGGCACTGGGCCAGTGCCCTCAAAAAAGGTCACGTCACGAGCCTCAATCACTTTGTGCAACTTTGGAATCCAGACCTGGTAGGCCTTCGACACCACACTATACCCCACCAGTCTACCCTGGATACTCTTAGGATCTAATTTCCCCCGCTTCTTCCCATCTAGTAGGGTTACATAGGCTATACACCCAAAGACGCGGAGGTGGGACACCTCGGGGACGCGCTGATAGAAAAGCTCATACGGAGTCTTTCCATCTTTCGTCTTTGTGGGTAACCGATTTCGAAGGTACGAAGCAGTCAAGAAGGCATAGGGCCAGAAACCCTTGCTCATCCCTGATTCTATCAGCATCGTACGAGCCATAGCAGCAACTACCCCATTGAACCTCTCAGCAACCCCGTTTTGCTGTGGGCAATACACGCTACTATGTTCGTACGTCGCATTTACCTCATGAAGCCAGTCAACAAACCATTTGACCAAAAACTCTTTTGCTTGGTCCCCCCTAAGCGTTCGAAATGCTACCCCTAAAAGTTCCGCACTCCACTTCTTAATCGTAAATTGGATCTGCCATGCAGCATCCGATTTCAGTCTAATCGGAATAACCGCACTCCACCCAGAATAATCATCAACTATGACAAGAAGATAAAGTTCCCCTCTCAACCCAGCACTGAACGGCCCCATGATATCAATATGTATCAATTCGAGCGGCGCGTGAGTATTCCTAGTACGATTTGGGTATGGTTTGCGTATGGCCTTACCCAAACAACATGCATCACAAGGGTCCTGTGAGAACTTTTGAAGTGCAGCCCTGGTAAAGTTGGGTCCGCCAGTAACAGTGCCGGAGTGCGACAACATGTGCATAGCAGGTTGACCAGGATGGCCAAATCTGCGGTGCCATAGTTTCGCACTAGTCACGACAAGTAACTGTAGGATCGCCTTGACCAGGATTAACAGTTTCAGCAGAAAACGCCGCAGGAGAGGGTCGAACTCGCGACGCCCGCGGATGAGAATCACGGATAGGGCAGTGTACTGATTCGAAGTGATAAACACCAGACGTGGTGGCTGGAACAGTCCAAAGAGTTCTAAGACCTCTGGTGGCAATACAACGATCTGCATCAAAACTAATGATACAACCCTGGGACCTAGCCGTAGCATTTACACTGAGAAGGTTAACAGGACAATTAGGTATGTAGAGCACATTGTCTATGGTAATGGGGGCCTCAAGCCACTCATTACATAGTTCAATGGTTCCAATACCAACTGCCTGCTGAACAACACCATCTCCAAATCTAACAGAGGGGCAATTTGCCTGATATCTGATGGATTTAAAGAGGGTGACGTCCCCAGTCAAACTCCGACTAGCCCCACTGTCTAAGTACCAGGTAGCTTCGACACAATCATCAGCCTGAGCAGGCGCCCAGGCTGTTTCAACACTAATGAGAACGGGTAAGGGGGGTTTTGCATCTCACTTCTTTGCAAGTAGAGCCATCTGAGCCATCAATGCGGTATATTCAGCACGGCTGACTGGTGCAGCTCCTCCTCCACCTCGTGGTGGTGGCTTCTTCTGACCGCCACGACCTCCACGAGCAGCACCACGAGGGCGAAGCTTCGGGAACTGCGTCCAGCAAGTTTCCGAAGCGTGTCCAGGGCGAGGGCAGTAGATGCACTGCGGCACTCCACTGCCCTGAGGTAATCCTGCAGCAGCCATTGCTGGCAAAGGGGAGGGTAGGTGAGTGGGGGTTGATTTGACCCATGGTGGGTAGTGAGGGTGATTAGACAGCAGCCTCTGGTTTGCTGTGTCTATGGACTCATAACGATATTGCACTTCAGCAAACGTGATCTGATTCTCAACAAACTCAGGACCACTGAACATGGTCAGCAAACCAGAAAATCGAGGATGAGATGCACCAGCGATCGCGATCTCAATACATTGAAATTCGGAAACTGTTGTACCCGATTTGAGTAGCATGAGTGCCAACCTTTTCACCCTATTGAAATAGGTTGTAGGGGATTCAGAGTAGGTCATCTGAACCGCCCTCAAATCAGCTACCAGTTTCGTCATAATCTACGAGCATGCTGCACTGCCCACGACTCCACCTCATCATAGATCTCCTAACAAGAATCATAGTGCCTAAAGACCTCCTGTAACTCCTTGCTCATTGTGAGTAACATGTAGGAAAAAGCCTTTTCCTCATTGCTAACCCACACATCAGAGCCATCATGTAACCTAAGCCTGGCCTCAGCCCCATCTAGAGCCCTGATGGCCTCAGCATCAGAAACACGATCAGGAAAATGAAAGTCAACAGGAGGCAGGGGTGTCCTAGAAGCCTGCTTGAGGCGCTGCAATTTTGACATCTGCTGATTCAGTTCAACTCGGTACGCCTCTACATTCCTATCCATCTCTTCCTCCGTCAACGGAATCAAATCAGGGTCACCCCTCAAATCCCACTTGAGCACTGCACTCGCGGACGTCTTACCCGCAAGGGGATTGACCCAAGAACGCCTGGCGGCATTCTCAGTATCAATCCCCGGTTCACCTCCACCTTCTTCACCAGCAATGCCTGTCACAGAAGAGACCTCAGACGAGTCCTCAGGGAGAGGCTCGTTCCTAGCTCGCTCCTCCAGATCGGCAGGAGTAGGCCTGCCGGAGCTTCCTGTAGGGCCGAAGGTCCTCATTGAAACAGAGCCACCGGCAGCGAGGACTCCAGCGGTCACAGACGATGCCGAAGGTCCGGCTCCTCCAGCGTGGGCAGAGCCCCTGGGCGGAGAAATAGAGCGATGAAATGGCCGGCCAGGGTTTACCCCGCCAGTGCGTGTCCACATTGACCGCATGGTTGAAGGCGCTCCCGCTTGTTGTCGGGAGGTCGATCCAGCCGTAACACGACGTTGTAGCCACTGTGCAACTGCAGGCACAGCGCTCGGGACAACATGGTTGCCAAGGTTCGCCAAACGTAACGCAGGAATGACATTGAACAGCCACTCCTCGTAATTCTCGAAGTCGAGTTTGGCGAGGTCCTTAATCATCGACAGGTTGACTGACGACATGATGCCGAGCTTCTCAACGTCCGCAGTGGCGTACGCTTTAGCGCAACTGATGAGACCTATAACCTGACAGAGTTCAGGGGACGTGAGGAGACCAGGAACGAAGTGTTTAGACAACTGGACAGTTAAAAGAGCCGAGGGACGCCTCTTGAGAGAGGAGTCCTGACGGCAAACCCCGGAACCCTTAGGTTACGGGGAAGGACAGACGCGATAGGTTGCGTAGCCAATAGGACAGGTAGAACCAACGAACAGCTAAAGCTGACACATACACACACAACACAGCAAACAGAGCATGGAAGTCACGAAGGCCTCAGAGGCGTCACAAACACAGACACTTACAGCATTGTCATACATACATTTGCATGGTTACAGCATTAAATTGCCATGTATACCCATGAAATTGCACACAAACATACACACAGAAACATGCACACACACATACACACCCCAATGCATGGAAGTTAAGTTAAGCCATGAGCAAAAGCTAAACTAGCCCAGTCCTACCTGGCAGGCCACATACCTCGGTGAGAGCTGCTGCTACATCGCTGGCTGTTTTCTTGAACATATTTTCCTTTCATTCACGTCCTACAATTGGATCCGATGTACTCGCGAACGAAGCTCTTATCAATCGCGACGCGGTCAGTACGTCCGCCTAGTGGCTTGCAAGACAGGCTGCTGGTTTGGGTAATAGTCAAGTTTGTGTTCGGATATTGTCTTGGGCCGATTTCGGACTGTGGGATTTGCAGGACCTGGTTCTGCAATCTTCGCAGTTCAACATCCATGCGCCCCTCCCCCCCCCCCTCTCCCCCATTCTAGTGAAGGAAAGCTAGCGAAGAATAATAGCCTAACGACGTTGACGATTAGGAGACAAGAGCAGGTCGAGTTTCTTGAGCAAGGTAAATCGCAAGTGAGTAGGCGGGAAAGTGTAGGGTTGGCTCAATCACTAACGCAGCACTACACCAAGAGTCTCGACGAGTAGCTGTCATTCTTTTGCTACAACAGCTCCGAGGAGACTGACAGGCTTGACGCATCAGATATGGGTGAGGTCAACGCCATGCTGCACAGGGTAGGGTTTTCAAAACGTCCGACGAGAAAACGTCCGATTAACTTGACACGACGGGCGCACCATGCATGTGGGATTCGTCAATTACCTCACTTTCGAATTTCCTGGAGCAGCATGCAAGGCATCGGCGGAGGAGATGTTAGTAATCGATCGGCACACGCACACGCACACGTACGTAGTGGGTAATGGTGGGAAACATGCTGGAAACACATGTAGAGATTTACTAATTGGCCGACATGATAGATATGGTAGGCTTATTCGGCTGACTGAACTCCCTGCGAGCTTCGCACCAAGTTCCGCTGAAGCGCACAGGTGCATGGGCGCACCGGTGGCCACAGAAACCACATCCATTCCACCAACCAGCGAGGCCAACAGTATAAATAGATGGCAGTATCTGGTAGTCGTATCACACAAGCCAAATCTCCCAATTCTCTCCGTTCTCCCTTCCCCTCAGGTGAGAAGCTCCCCGATCGGCACTCGTGTCTCGCACTGCTTTGGTTACCCAGCTGCGGCTCGGCTCGGCCTGGGTGCCTCAGGCCGATAGGCTCGCCTGATCGGTGTCACGAAGCGGAGATTGCCACTCTGGAGAGACCGATACGAAATCCTCCAAAATTGTTTTCCCCTGCTTGCTCTTATCGTGTCTCCCACCCCGCCCCTGTCGTCTTGCCCAACAAACTCCTGCGCTGCTCTCCGCATACGTTTTATCTCCCAAACACAGCCAATTCACCTCATATCTGTCTCCTACCATATCTCCCCTCGTGCGGTTCTCCTCCCTTTACCCCTCTGCCCACCCCCACCCCTCGCAGGCACTCCCGCCGGCGCTTCCGAAACCACTGTGACAGCTTCGTGCCCTCAGTACGAGACAAGGTGGGTGTAGGGTTCTGCTAACGGTTTCGTGTACGCGTGCGCATACTGTCTCGTACGGCGCTTTGGTCTGCGTACGGTTCCTGGCGGAATCGCTATATCTCAGCCACCATCCAGTTTTCCCAACATTTACAAGACAAAGCTGTCTCCCACGGGCAAGAAAAGAAGAACCACACAACAAAGCGAATATGGCTCGAGGTTGGGGGGGGGGGTGCCTAGCCCAGGGAGGGGGGTCTAGTCCAGATGTGGGCTCCAGCAGGGACCTGACACGAACAACTTGTTGGCGGAGCCCCCCCATATGAAGGGCGGGAGCCCCCAGAGTTACCCCTTTGTCCAGTTGATTGTTTTGATATTGTAGATGGTGACCCTGGCCCCATTACGTATGCCGTACTGTTACCGTCCGCTGCACCCGGTTCCGATGCCATCTGCCGCTCCGGTAGCCAGCACTGTCCGCCCATCATCCGCCTGACCGCGTCGCTTGCGCTTGTTGTTCAGGAACTGCATTCGCGTACGGACTGGAGGTGCATGCGTCCCCTTTTTTACCTTAACGGACCCTTCGTCATGCCGGTTTGACGTTTTGAGCTTGTCTGTTTCAGTTGATCCAATTTCCAGCCTTAACAATTTGTCTGCAAGTCAGAAAACCCTGTGTCTCTGCATATTGAGTCACATTTCAACCAAATCGTCAGCAAGATATATTGGGCCCTTGGTGGGTGTGCTTTATTGGGCTTTATTATTTGGCGCTGTTTTCTGTCGAGAGCCCTTTGCCCCCTACCTCCCACCCACCCCCACTGCCAGCCTGTACCATGCATCAAACAGCCCTAATTGTTGTTCAGCCCAAGTTATTCCCTAAGAACCCTAAACCCTCCTTATGTAAGGGGCACAGAGAAAGGGACCTAATCACCCTGATCATATAATTTTGAACATTGCAGTCAGGCCATGCAGTGTGACGGGCATCCATAATGCCAAATTGTGTACAATAATGTGGTGCTGCATACCGTGGTGTGGTGCTGTGTACTGGGCCTAAGCCCGACATCCACTGTGAAAAGGTCTGAACTTTCTGATTTGCCCAATGTGAAATAAACCAACATTCGCATTATCGCCGCCTGCAGTTGATGCCTTCTGTAGCCATGCCCTGGCTCGCTCCCATCGTGCTCCTGCTGGCCACCAGCAGCGTATGTAGTGCTGACATGGGCAACCGCAAGCTGCTGCAACCAAGCATTGTCCCACCGCCCCTAACTGTTGATCTTAAATCAGCGACGAACTTCACGGTGCTCGCCGCCACCACGGTCACCAACACGGTAAGTAGTTGCCCACAGCCGATGAGGAGAGCTTTTAGAATGCTTATCTTTGCTTAGTCCTGTTGGGTGTCACTTCACATCCCTGATGAAGCCATACTGATATACACAGCATAATCCTGGTATGCAAAGCAGGACCCTGATATACTGATATACACAGCAGGATCCTGATGGCTTATCAGCAGATGTATCTATAACTGATTTCCCTAATATGGTCATTTTATTTGTACCTAACCTTGGACACGCAACTAGCTTGTGGGTGGGTCAAACTACTGATGGTTGTGCCTGCCCAGTGTCTGTACACACACAAACACAAGTACACACACAAACACAAGTACACACACAAACAGAAGTACACACTACTGATGGTTGTGCCTGCCCAGTGTCTGGTTTATTGCTTACATCTTGTCTCAGCCCCTACATTCTATTTTAGCTTAGACGTGTTTGCACCGCCGCCTTCGCTCCGAGTCTGGGCAGCTGCTAGTTCAGTTATATCTCCACAACTCCCACCTGTACACTGCCTGATTTCCGCTCATTCCCGCTGTGTTGCAGGGCCCCACTACTGTCGGCGGGCTCCTCGGTGTCAGTCCCGGCTCGGCTGTAGACGAGACAACAGAGATCTCTTACTTTGCTGAACCAACCCCCAACAAGCGCGCAAGTGATGCTGATGCTGCTGCGGCTAAGAAGGACGTTGGAGATGCATACTACGACGCAGCAGGGCGTGTGGAGAATGTGGTCAACATCCCTGTTGTGAATATTGGAGGAAACACCTACACCCCCGGCCTGTACAAGTCCACTGGCGCACTTGAGGTCTCATCAGGCACCTTGTACTTATCGGGCAAGGGCGTTTTCATTTTCCAGATGGAGACGACATTCTTGGTTAGTGTAAAATAATGTGTGTCAGCTGATAAACTGCTAGCTGCTAATCAAGGAGATCACCGACATATCCTAGCTGCCACTGTGCTGTTCAAATATTCCATGGAAGCATGCAAGAAAGCAAGAAACAGTATTTGGTACCTGGTCCCCTCATACTCCTGATGTTGCCACCAACCTTCCTGCATCCAACTGTCTGCACCCCTTCTGATTGTTCCCAGATGAGCACTGGCCGCGAGATTATTCTCCAGGACGGAGCAGAAGCCTGTGACATCTTCTGGGTGGTTGGAAGCTCTGCCACCTTTGAGGCCGGCTCCGTGGCGGTGGGCACCTTCATGGCACATCAATCCATCTCTCTCAAGACTGGTGCTTCTATTGTGGGTCGGCTGTTTGCAGTCAACGCGGCTGTCACCATGCAGAGCAACACTGTGGCCTTTCCTACTGATGATAGCGATGGCAGGCGCCGTCACCTGCAGGTAGCCCTTCCTGTTGATCTTAAGACAGCCAAGGAGTTCACGGTGCTCGCCGCCACCACGGTCACCAACTCGGTAAGTATTTGCCCACAGTCTTTCAGGAGGGATGTTCATTTGTTAATCTTTCCTGTTAATGTAAGTTGCTGTTGTGTGACACTACACATCCCTGGCATTATACTCATATACACAGCAGAATCCTGATGGCTTATCAGCATATGTATCTACGTTTACAGCTCTTATGTGCAGTGGTAGGTATTTTGACCTAACCATGCGCACGCTACTTGCTTGTGGGTGGGTCAAAATACCGATGGTTGTGCCTGCCCAGTGTCTAGTTCATTAACTACATCATGTCTCAGCCCACAAATAGTATTTTAACTAACTTGCATCCAACTGTACCAACCAACTTGCATCCAACTGCGCCAACCCACTTGCATCCAACTGTCTGTTCCCCTTCTGATAGTATTTTGGCTTGGTATATGTATGCACCGCTTGTTCCCAGTCTGGGCAGCTGCTAGTTTGGTTATACTTCCACTACTCCCACCTCTACCCTGACTGATCCCCGTTCAACATTCTGGTTGTGCTGTAGGGCCCCACTACTGTCGGTGGACTCCTCGGTGTCAGTCCTGGCTCGGCTGTTGAAGGCGAAACCTACATCTCCTACTCTACACTCCCAACCCCCAACAAGCGTGCAAGTACTGCTGCTGCTAAAATCGCCCAGGAGGATGTTGCGGATGCATACAACGACGCTGCAGGCCGTGTGAATGGGGTCAACATCCCTGTTGTGAATATTGGAGGGCAAACCTTCACCCCTGGACTGTACACGACCACTGACTCACTTGAGGTCTCATCGGGCACCTTGTACTTAAAGGGCAAGGGTGTGTACATTTTCCAGATCGCGACGACATTCATGGTGAGTGTAAAATAATGTGTGCCTCATCGCAGTCAGCTGTAACTGTAATTAAGGGTACCACTGGCCTATCCTAGCTGCTACTGTAATTAAGGGTACCACTGACCTATCCTAGTTGCTACTGTAATTAAGGGTACCACTGACCTATCCTAGCTGTTACTGTAATTAAGGGTACCACTGACCTATCCTAGCTGTTACTGTAATTAAGGGTACCTTCTACTAGGGTACCTATCCTAGCTGCTACTGTGCTTTTAAAATATCCCTTGCAAGCATGCAAGAAAGCAAGCAATTGTAGATGGCTCCATCTTCCCTTGTACCCCTGATGAGGCTACCAACCTACTTGCATCCAACTGCACCAACCAACTTGCACCAACTAACTTGCATCCAACTGTACCAACCAACTTGCATCCAACTGCACCAACCCACTTGCATCCAACTGTCTGTTCCCCTTCTGATTGTCCCCAGATGAGCACTGGTCGTGAGATGATTCTCCAGGACGGAGCAGAAGCCTGTGACATCTTCTGGGTGGTTGGAAGCTCTGTGACCTTTGAGGCTGGCTCCGTGGCGGTGGGCACCTTCATGGCACATCAGTCCATCTCTCTCAATACTGGTGCTTCAATTACGGGACGGCTGTTTGCACTCAATGCGGCTGTCACCATGCTGAGCAACACTGTGGTCTTTCCTGCTGATCCCAGCGATGGCAGGCGCCGTCAGCTGGTTGAAGCTGAGCCTTACAGCACGGTCGCTGTGTCCCCCCCCACAGTAGACCTGTTGTTTGCGGAGAACTTCACTGTCCTTGCCTATGCAACAATTACCAATACGGTAAGTCAACGAACTGCTGTTGACAGTATGAATCCACCACTGTTGATTCATTAAGTACGGATTGATTCATTACATCTTAAGGATGCACTAGAGCCCTGCAGCTAGCAGAAGGGAACTTAGAATATGAAATAGGATGCTAAAAAGTAACTAATATCGTGTGCCTTAGTTTTTCAAAGTTCATTTACTCCAATTGGCTCTATAAAAGGTACATTTCATTGCATACAGCTTGAGTAAGAGCTTGAGTAGCGACTTGATTAGTGATGGCTACAGTGAGCCTTGCCTGCTAGACTCAGCTCCCAGATGCCATCTTGCTCTATCGCAAGCTGCCTGGTACTATGGAATTGCTCATGATGCTCATTCTTACCGTGTCATTATGCTCCTGCTCATTCTTGCAGGGCCAGACCACTGTTGGCGGGCTCATTGGTGTCAGTCCCGGCTCAGCTGCTGATGAAACTAGCATCTCTTACTCTGCTGATACCCCCAGCGAACGCGCTAGCGACGGAGATGCTGCAACTGCCAAGGCAGACATTACGACGGCATACAATGATGCTTCAGGCCGTGTGGAGAATGTGGTCAACATCAACGTCGTGAACATTGGAGGTCTCACCTTCACCCCTGGCCTGTACAAGACCACTGGCGCACTTGAGGTCTCATCTGGCACCTTGTACCTACGAGGCAACGGCGTGTTCATTTTCCAGATGGAGACGACATTCTTGGTGAGTGCAATGCAGAGTAAGTCAACATGCAGGCACAGTTAGCTAGAAGTAGCACTGTCTACTGGGCCATGCAACCCCAGATCAGTGCCTATTTGCAATAAATGCCTCTGCCCACCATCCATCTATCCATCCGTCCACCCACCCATCCATGATGTCCCCAACTATCTGTCACCTTGAGGTGACTAGTCCTTGACTAGTCTTTTACTCAAAGCTACCTGTGTCCAGATGAGTACTGGTCTGTCAATTATCCTCCCGTCCCTGTTCCCTCCATCCCCCTTATTCTAGCCTCTAACTAAAAAACCTTTTCTGATTATCCCCAGATGAGCGCTGGTCTGGAGATGGTTCTCCAGGATGGAGCACAAGCCTGTAACGTCTTCTGGAGGGTTGGCAGCGCCGCCAAATTTGAGGTCGGCTCTGAGGCGGTGGGCACCTTCATGGCATACACTGCCATCGATGCCTTGACTGGTGCTAAAATCACTGGTCGCCTGTTTTCGCTGAACGCGGCGGTCAACTTGCAGGGCAATGTTGTTGCCTTCCCATTCAAGGAGTAACCACACATGGATGCTAGAGGGAGAGGGAGGGGCGGAAGAGAATAGAGATGAAGCAACATGGTATCTCATATGTTGCGGCATGGAAGCCCATTGCAGCATGGCCACCACCTCACGCTGACCATTGCTCGTAGACCATTGCTCATTGCAGCACTGTAGCCCATTGCAGCATTGGCTATTACCTAATGCAGACCTTTGACTGTTGCAGACCACTGCCCATTGCAGACCATGGTAGTATGCATGCTCCAAAATTTGCAGGGCTGAGAGCATCACCATGGTGTGCCGTTATAAAAACTCTACGTGAAGGTAACCCCTGTTGGTGTGAAAGTAAATACTGATTGATGTGAAAAAGAAAGACGGATGGATGTGCAAAGAGACCCTGTTGATGTGAAGAGAAAACCTTATGTACAAAGAAACCCTATCGATGTGAAAAGTAAAACCCTTCGTGCAAAAACTAATTATCAAATGACTACGCAAAAGCACTATCTACTGTGCCCCATTCCCAACTGCGTGTGAATAGGTCATTGATTGATTAGTCCAATTTTTATCTTACTAGCACTGGGTATACTGAAATGGTGGTGTGGGTAGCATCAAATGGCGAAACCCCTAGCTATATGGTTGATTCGGACTTGAATACCATTGTGTTTGGTTTTATGTACCGACAAAGAATTTTGTTATGCATCCAAGGAAATGCATTCTTTTGTTACAACGAATAATCAGAACCTGTTGACAGCATGACGTGAAGTTAACTTCTCGTCAGGTCAAGTGTAAACATTCACACTGCTTCTCGCCGACACAAGATGAAGGCTCTCGCCCGCATCTGCCATCCATGACATGTCTGCGGGTAAAAACGTCTCAATACTTCCACTCCTTCGTCCTTGGCCAACTTCGCCTCACATGGCGCTCATGCTGATAGTTTACAACCTTCTGCTATTTGGTGAAGGACTTTTAGCACGTAACACTCGCCCACACTGGCACGTAACACCTGCCAGCGGTACTAACGCCAACACTGCCACGTAACACTTAGCACGTAACACTCGCCCACACTGGCACGTAATACCTGCCAGCGGTACTAACTGCTAGACTGCGCTACATAAATAATCATTCGCCATATATAATTTTGCTCAAGTTACATATGATGTTATACATCAAGCATATATGAACTGGTGCATATACATCAAGCATGCCTCTATGCTGTAAACCTGTAGTCCATGCCAGTAAGCAATCACCCACGTCCACTGTCACCACATGGCAATAAACATTGTCTCTTCATTCACCACTACACACACCACACCACACCACACTTGCCCCACAACCACCCACCACCGCCACACCCACCACCACACCCGCAGCACCACACACACCACCACGCGCACCTGAAGTCTCATTATCCTTGAAGTCAATCTCTTGACTGGTGAA
This sequence comes from Chlamydomonas sp. ICE-L, assembly GCA_013435795.1. NCBI lineage: Eukaryota > Viridiplantae > Chlorophyta > Chlorophyceae > Chlamydomonadales > Chlamydomonadaceae > Chlamydomonas > Chlamydomonas sp. ICE-L. Next base: position 9,422,213 of record JACBWV010000552.1, read on the forward strand.
CTGGTGAGGCCGTACTAGACATTAAAGAACAGTATAAGAACCAGAATACTGGTGCCGCCACAACAACAACAACAACAGCAGCAGCAGCAACAACAACAACAACAACAGCAGCAGCAACAACAACAACAACAACAACAACAACAGCAGCAGCAACAGCAGCAACAGCAGCAACAACAACAACAACAACAACAACAACAACAGCAGCAGCAGCAACAACAACAACAACAACAACAGCAGCAGCAGCAGCAACAACAACAACAGCAACAACAACAACAACAGCAACAGCAACAACAACAGCAACAACAACAACAACAACAACAACAACAACAACAGCAACAGCAGCACCAGCAACAACAGCAGCAACAACAACAGCAACAACAACAACAACAAAAACAACAACAACAGCAGCAGCAGCAGCACTCAAGCTTTGCCTCTGATATCCCCCAAACCATCCACCCAATGTTGTAGTATGCAGGCTACCCCGTGCGTGTGAACAAGAGGCGAGCGACTGTCCGATTCATGTTCCACTGTCGCTACCAACAACACCACCATTACCAACACCATCCACCCAATGTTGTAATATGCAGGCTACCCCGTGCGTGTGAACAAGAGGCGAGCGACTGTCCGATTCATGTTCCACTATCGCTACCAACAACACCACCATTACCAACACCATCCACCCAATGTTTTAACATGCAGGCTACCCTGTACGCATGAACAAGAAGCGAGCGACTGTCCGATTCATGTTCCACTATCGCTACCACCAACACCACCATCACCAACACCATCCACCCAATGTTGTAATATGCAGGCTACCCTGTACGTGTGAACAAGAAGCGAGCGACTGTCCGATTCATGTTCCACCATCCTGATGACATTCGCTGGTTCCGGCCTGTGGAGCTGTACACCAGGGTATGTTTGTTGTTGGTGGTGGTGGTGGTGGTTGGTAGGGTTGTTGTTGATGTTGTTGTTATGGTTGTATGTATGTTGTTGTTGTTGTTGTTGTTGTTGTTACAGTCCAGGGGTAGGCCAAATAGGCTAAACGCAATTTGCCCGACCTTGAAAGAAGCACTGATGAACTGAATCTAGTCCACCGTGTTTGGGTCCCAAATATTTATGGGAGATCCAAATCTCTTACCGTATGCATCATATTTATGTGTATGGTCTTATAATTGTTTTGTAATATCTTAAATATTCATAAGGTATTATGAAGCATTTTTTTTCAAATCTGAAAGTGGGTTTTTTCTTGCTTTATGGTTCTAGGCCTCCTACAGGGACAGCGTTTTAGTGGTTTTTGCAGCTTTTTGTAGCTTTGGGGGTCCATTTGGGGCAACAACAACAAAACTTTTTTATTGCAATAATTTCTCCTAAACGGGGTCAAAACTAGCAATTGCTAAATATAGCGGAAAACATATCCCTGTTATGAAGGTGATAAATATAAGTATAAATCGAGGTGTAAATCGGTGTAAATAAATGTGAATCTGTGTAAATAAATGTAAATCTGTGTAAATAGTAGAAATAGAAATGAATAAAAATAAAAATGACTCAAATAAATGCAAGTATTTTGTTGGACGGTAGACAAACATCCTACCTATTGTCTGATTTCAGGGTGGCCGCCGAGGTCGTATTACGGAGCCTCTGGGAACGCACGGAGGTATGAAGACGCTGTGGGATGGCCCTGTTGTGCAACAGGATGCTGCTTGCATGGCGCTCTACAAGCGCGCCTTTCCCAAGTGGCCTGAAGACCTCTCATTCACTCAATGAGAGTGTGCCTGATGCGCGCTAGCTTTTAACACAGGAAGTGTCATGTATGTAAAGGGAACGGCAATATGATATCATGGCATCATATGATGCCGGCAGTCTGACTAGGCTAGAGTTACCATTTATATACAATATCATATGATATCATACTCGCCTTTGGTCGGTATCATATGATATGCCTGTCCCTATGTATGTGTGTACAGACCAGAGGTAGCCCAATAGGCTGAAAGGACTAGCCTAGCCCCAGGTTTCAATCGATAGAGTCGTTACACAGTGAAGACTGAAGAGCAGATAGCTTAACATCGCAACTCGTGCGGCTATATAGAAAAGGAAGTCTCCAGGAAGATTCTGAAGACACGTGCAGGCCATAGCTAGCCTATGGCCTGGCGGCAGGCAACCTGGGTCCTGGAGCACCAGGACCACGCGTGCACTATGCCAACTCAGTGTCCGACGCAACGGACAATAACACCAGGCAATCAAGATCGACTACAGATTGCCAAGAGGGGTTCCTTGAAAGTGAGAGGGGCTCTATGGAAGAGAGCACATGGGCAGTACAGGCCGGGTGGTGTACTATCCAGAACCAGGGCGAGGATGGAAGAGAGTAAACCACCCTGCCTGTATTGCCTGTGTACTCTCTTTCATAGCTTCCTTGATAAGAGAGAGAGCTCAGGCCTGGAGGGTCTCGTACGTCCGGTGGGAGCAGTGGCTGCAGGTGTTGCTGGTGCCAGGTCTACACTTGCCGCCACGGCCTCCGTGCTGGCCCCAGCTGCCCCCTGGGAGCAGTGGCTGCAGGTGTTGCTGGTGCCAGATCTACACTGGCCGCCACAGCTCCGTGCTGGCCCCAGCTGGCCCCTGGGAGCAGTGGCTGCAGGTGTTGCTGGTGCCAGGTCTACACTTGCCGCCACGACCTCCGTGCTGGCCCCTGGGGGCAGTGGCTGCAGGTGTTGCTGGTGCCAGGTCTACACTGGCCGCCACGACATCCGTGCTGGCCCCAGCTGGCCCCTGGGAGCAGTGGCTGGAGGTGTTGCTGGTGCCAGGTCTACACTTGTCGCCACGACCTCCGTGCTGGCCCCTGGGAGCAGTGGCTGCAGGTGTTGCTGGTGCCAGGTCTACACTTGCCGCCACGGCATCCGTGCTGGCCCCAGCTGGATAATGAGGACGAGCTGCAAATGCTTGTGATCATGCACTCGTTGAATACATGGCGACGTATAGGTCCGGCTAAACTAGTCAGAAATGCCCCCACATATCCCCCAGAGTTAGCGCTCCGCAGGGTTTGGGGGCCAGCGCGTCGCACTGGGGACGCACCGAGTCAATTTGCGACGCGTCGCATGAAAAGAAGTGCAACCAGTCAACCCCAAGGTCGTTCAAGGGGCCTTCACAATCCGTATTATGAACCTAAATATACGTTAGCAACGTAACCAACACTCCAAAATTCGTGTGAGGCGTGAAACGGTAGAGAAACGGTAGTAACGTTTTGAACAACCAGTCAACTTTGCGCAAGTTTATGACTAAACAGCTATATAGGCACTTCACCACTTTTACTTAACAAAATATTGACAACTCCTTTCATTAAAAACAAGTCCTATGCAGCGTCGCCTGCGACGCTAAAAAATGGCGGAGAGTGATTGCGAGGGAGCGACAGGTGGCAACGGAAGCAAGTTAGTTATGAGGCCGTTGGCTGACGTGTCGGGCTTCATCACGGTCAGATGGATGGACGGACAAATGGGTAACACTGGGGGCTCCCGCCCCCCAGAAGGGGGGGCTCCGCCAAAAATTCATTGAGCTAAACATTTGCTGTGGTTACGTGAGATAATGGTTTGCAATGTAATGCCCTCACATCACGAAGGAAAGGATGGGTGGCTTTTTTGGGTGGTTCGGTTTATTTGTTAGAATGTTAGATATCCCACTACCTCCTTATGTACTTGAACTTGGGTATATGGCCCCAGCCAGCAATTTTGCTGCTCGCCTTCTTCGGCAGTAAAACTAAATTACCAGGTAAAATGTTAAACGATCTCACTATCTCATTATGTATGTTAAGGTCCAGGGGTCTTCTAGTAGGCGAAAGGGACTTGCCTATCTTCAACAGATCACGGAAAATAATAGATTGAACTCAGGTAGATTTAGGGTTCTAACGGTGACTATAGCTACCGTAGCTCCGGTTTACGCTGTGGTGTCCTTAACATCACGTCCTGTGAGTAACTGTATTACACGGATGTAACCATTTAAATTTCAATTTAGGGTTCTAGATGCTGCACTGCTCCGTTTTAAACCATAATTCCATTCCGTTCCGTACAAGTAAATAAAGAAATAGAGATCTTTATGGCAAGAAGTGAGATTGAGGCGAGACCAGCCCGTTTGATTGCACTTTGGCCAACCACGAAGTTCCGTCCCATAACATTACATTACATTACATGTTAAAGTCTACTTGACACCGCGAGGGTGTATGAGACTCTGTGCTTTAAACAAAAAGAAAAAGCACCCACAAAGCAAAAAACCCCATTACATTAGGGGTGTGTCGAGGACAAACAAACCAAGCTCCCAACCACCGTTTTGGTGGCGTAGGTATTAAACCCCCTAGAGCCGGACCCAGATCTCAACCACTTACAGTGGCGGAGGTAAGAAGCTAACAAATGAGAAGTCACAAGAAGAAAAGAAAAAAAAGGGATAATAAATTACGGTGCCACTAAGCAGTCCAGGGCTTCCTGTCTTGCTCTTCTACAAGTAGAAAGATAGTCGGCTAGGTTGCTCCAGAAAGTCTTAGTGCCATTTCCATTCATAAAGATTCTGAATGTGGAATCGCAGAATTCCACATTCCATACGGTTAAGTCGGTATCCTCATGGACATGCATATAAATATCTGTAAACAGCTTCTGGTAGCGGAGGCGAATATCATTATAAAAGGGCACTCAAGCATATGCATTTCATCCTCAGGTTTTTGGAACCCACACATTTGACAATGTCTCATTGAACGAGGGATGTGTGCTCTATCCACCACCCTCATTCTTTCTGTGTTCAGCCAATGGGAACCCATTCTAAACTGTGCTATAGAACGAATCTGATCCTGCTTATGTAAGGCAGATGTAAAGGGAATCAAGCCATTCTCATCATTGCTGTTGGCTGCTAACCATTTCTGGTATCGGAGGCGTTTAAAGCCAACCCTTCTCTCATCAGGGATATCTCTGACTGCATTGGTGTCACTTGGGTACTTAAACCTCCATGACTCAAAAACTTCAGACATAATACCTTCGACATCGACAGCTGGCGCATTGCCTGTTCGTAATTGATGTGTGATGTTGGCTGATATTCGTAGAGCTGATGGGGGTGGTGTTGGTGCGATTGACCTACAGGTCACGCGAGGGCTGCCTCGGTTTGGAGGCAGCGACATGGGATTAACCAGGCCACCTGCTCTTTCAATGCGCTTTCAACGGATGAAGAGTCCTCACCTGCTGAGTGTCGATAAACTGTCAGTAAGCGGTTACTTGCAGCCTGTGCTCACTACGCAGCCCAACAGTCGGTTGTGTTCGTTGGCATATCCTAGCAGATTCTATGGCAGATCCTGTGGCAGATGCGCAATGGCAGATCCTATGGCAGATCCTAGCAGATGCGCAATTTCTGGAGACCACGACACGAGCGCTCGCGAGCGTAAACACTGGCGCACCCGTCGTGTCAAGTTAATCGGACGTTTTCTCGTCGGACGTTTTGAAAACCCTACCCTGTGCAGCGTGGCGTTGACCTCACCCATATCTGATGCGTCAAGCCTGTCAGTCTCCTCGGAGCTGTTGTAGCAAAAGAAAGACAGCTATTCGTCGACACTCTTGTTGTAGTGCTGTAAGTTAGTGATTAGCCCAGGGGATCGACCCGACCCTATACATTTTCTGTCCTAATCACTCGCGATTTATCTTGCTCAGTAATCTCGATCTGCTCTTGTCTCCTAATCGTTACCGTCATTAGGCTATCATTCTTGTTAGCTTTCCTTCACCAGAATGGGGGGGGGGGGGGGGGGGGGGGGGGGGGGGGGGGGGGGAGGGGCGCATGGATGTTGATATGCGGCGATTGCAGAACCAGGTCCTGCGAATCCCCAAGTCCGAAATGGGCCCTAGACAATATCCGAATACAAACTTGACTATTAGCTTAACCAGTGGTCTGTCTTGCAAGCCAGTAGGCGGCCTGACTGGCCGCGTTCCGATTGATGAGAGCTTCGTTCGCGAGTACATCGTGGATCCAAATGAAGGTCGTGGAGGAAAGAAAATTATGTTCAAGAAAACAGCCAGTGATGCTGCAGTAGCTCTCGTCCATGCATGTGGCCTGCTGGGTAAGACTGGACTATCTTAGCTTTTGCTCATGCCTACTTAGCTTCCATGCATTTGGGTATGTGTATGTGTGTGTGCATGTGTGTGTGTGCAAGTATGTGTGTTCATGTACGACAATGCTGTACGTATCTGTGTATGTGACGCCTTTGAGGCCTTCTTGGCTTCCATGAACTATGTGATGTGGTGAGTGTGTATGTATGCGTGCAAGTTCCGTAAGTGTGCTTGCCTGACTGCCAGTGTATGCACATGAACTACATTGTGGACCGGATCAATCAATTCAGGATATATATACTCATTATTTGCTTACATTGCAAACCATGCAAATGTATGTATGACAACGCTGTAAGTGTCTGTGTTTGTGACGCCTCCTAGGCCTTCGTGGCTTCCATGCACTATTTGCTGTGTAGTGTGTGTGTATGCGTGCAAGTTCGTTTTGTGTGCATGCCTGGATGCCATTGTATGCACATGAACTACATTGTGGATTCGATCAATTCAGGATATATACTAATCATTTGCTTACATTGCAGACCACTTTGTGATGTGCTAGCCGGGGATATGATGCTACTACACCACAAACGATGTTCCGTACATCATGTTACTGCATAGGTTTTACTTAATTAATTATGCCGTACCCCCAGAAAAGACGCAAGCGACCCCCTATGTCTGTCTGCTGTCAGCGCTTGTGTGCATGTGAGGGAGGGAGGGAGGGATTGAGTTAGGGGAGGGAGGGGGCGGCTTGTGTCTGCCCGCCGGCAACGCTTGTGTGCATGTGATGGAGGGAGACAGGGATTGAGGGAAGCGTTCAGGTGAGGGAGGGATTGAGCGGAGTGGGGCATGGGGCAGCATGTGACTGTCTGCTGGCAGTGCTTGTGTGCATGTGAGGGGGGGAGGGATTGAGCGGGGTGAGGGAGGGGGCTAGTCGTGACTGTTTGCTGGCAGCGCTTGTGTGCATGTGAGGGAGGGAGGGATTGAGCAGGGTGAGGGAGGGGGCAGCATGTGTCTGTCTGCTGGCAGCGCTTGTGTGTGTGTGAGGAAGGGAGGAAGGGATTGAGCGGGGTGAGGGAGGGAGCGGCATGTGTCTGTCTGCTGGCAGTGCTCGTGTGCATGTGAGGGGGGGAGGGAGGGATAGAGCGGGGTGAGGGAGGGAGCGGCATGTGACTGTCTGCTGGCAGTGCTTGTGTGCATGTGAGGGAGGGAGGGAGGGATCAAGCGGGGTGAGGGAGGGGGCGACATGTGTCTGTCTGCTGGCAGCGCTTGTGTGCATGTGAGGGAGGGAGGGAGGGAAGGTTTTGTGTGAGGGAAGGAGGGAGGAAGGGTTCGGGTGAGGGAGGGAGGGATTGAGCGGGGTGAGGGAGGGGGCGGCATGTGTCTGTCTGCTGGCAGGGCTTGTGGGCATCTGAGGGAGGGAGGGAGGGAGGGGCCCAGGTGAGGGATGGAGGGGCCCAGGTGAGGGAGGGAGGGATTGAGTGGGGTGAGGCAGGGGGCGGCATTTGTCTGTCTGCTGGCAGCGCTTGTGTGCATGTGAGGGAGGGAGGGAACGGGTGAGGGAGGGGGCAGCTTGTGTCTGTCTGCTGGCAGCGCTTGTGTGCATGTGAGGGAGGGAGGGATTGAGGGAAAGGTCCGGGTGAGGGAGGGAGGGATTGAGCGGGGTGGGAGGGTTGCGATGGCGATAGGAGGAAAGGGGAAAGGTGCGAGTGAGGGAGGGAGGGAGGGATTGAGGGAAGGGTCTGAGTGAGTGAGAGTGAGTGAGTGAATGAGTGAGCGAGTAAAGGAGGGATTGAGTGTGGTGAGGGAGGGGTGCGATGGCAATGGGAGGAAAGAGGAAGGGTGTGAGTGAGTGAGTGGGGGATAAAGCGGGGTGAAGGGTGGGGAGGGGTGCGAAGTGGCAAGAGGAGGGGTGTGGAGGGGTGCGATGGCGATGGGAGATAAGGGGAAGAATGGATTGGATACCAACCTGCGGAGTAGAAAGCCTGAACCCTAAACCCTGGTACCAACCTGTGGAGTATAGAGGATGGGCTCGCCCCTCAACCAATCTACCAAACATATAAACGCCACCACCACTGCCATCACTGCCCCGGTGCTCCTCCTCCAAATATGGAAAACTATTTTGAACCGATGTGGATGAAAGTGGTATTGATTGGAAGATATTTGCAAATGTTTAATGGCACTGAAAGTCCCATCCCCCCAAAATGAGTCTGATGGGTCCTATCCAGGTCCTTAGTTCGCATGGTTAGTGCGAAAGCGGGCACGAGGGGGGGGTTGAGGGGGTTGGCATTCACAGAGTGGGAAAACTATTTTGAACCGATGTGGATGAAAGTGGTATTGATTGGAAGATATTTGCAAATGTTGAATGGATTTGAAAGTCCCATCCCCCCAAAATGTGTCTGATGGGTCCTATCCAGGTCCTTAGTGCGCACGGTTTGCGCGAAAGCGGGCACGAGGGGGGGGTTGAGGGGGTTGGCATTCACAGAGTGGGAAAACTATTTTGAACCGATGTGGATGAAAGTGGTATTGATTGGAAGATATTTGCAAATGTTTAATGGCACTGAAAGTCCCATCCCCCCAAAATGAGTCTGATGGGTCCTACCCAGTACACACGGTGTGGGTGAATGCGGGCGCAAATGTGGGGGTGAGGGGGTGGCCATCCATAGAGTGGGAAAACTATTTTAGGCCAATGTGGGTGAAAGTGGTATGGATGGTTGGAAATCATGGACTGATAAATTAAAGACATTGCCATCCATAACATTCTTACTAACGTAGATGAGACATGTACTCCAAAGCAGCCTTTTGGCGTTGTTATCTGCAGAACTCCAGACCCAATCCTGGTATTACGAGCGCACGTGTTAGCACACATCCAAACAGCTTTCTCCCTGCGACATACGCGATAGCAATTTAAATGAAAGAAACATGAAGTGTGGTGTTCAACCAAGTTGCAAGTTTGTGATCAACTATGCAGCTTGAAATTAACAACATCTTGGGCGAGATTGAGGTGTACCGTGCTAAACTTACTTTTCACCGATACCCGAAAGGCGCACAAGAACAAATGTGTGTCGTCCTCAATGGGTGCCACTAACCTGCATTAAGAGAGTAATTGTTAATTAAGTCAAACCTATGTGGTAACATGATGTACGGAACAGCGTATGTGGTGTAGTAGCATCATATCCCCGGCCAGCACATCACGTAGTGGTCGGCAATGTAAGCAAATAATTAGCATATATACTGAATTGATTGGATCCACAATGTAGTTCATGTGCATACAATGGCATCCAGGCATGCACACTAACCGAACTTGCACGCATACACACACAACACAGCAAACAGAGCATGGAAGTCACGAAGGCCTCAGAGGCGTCACAAACACAGACACTTACAGCATTGTCATACATACATTTGCATGGTTACAGCATTAAATTGCCATGTATACCCATGAAATTGCACACAAACATACACACAGAAACATGCACACACACATACACACCCCAATGCATGGAAGTTAAGTTAAGCCATGAGCAAAAGCTAAACTAGCCCAGTCCTACCTGGCAGGCCACATACCTCGGTGAGAGCTGCTGCTACATCGCTGGCTGTTTTCTTGAACATATTTTCCTTTCATTCACGTCCTACAATTGGATCCGATGTACTCGCGAACGAAGCTCTTATCAATCGCGACGCGGTCAGTACGTCCGCCTAGTGGCTTGCAAGACAGGCCGCTGGTTTGGGTAATAGTCAAGTTTGTGTTCGGATATTGTCTTTGGCCGATTTCGGACTGGGATTTGCAGGACCTGGTTCTGCAATCTTCGCAGTTCAACATCCATGCGCCCCTCCCCCCCCCCCTCTCCCCCATTCTAGTGAAGGAAAGCTAGCGAAGAATGATAGCCTAACGACGTTGACGATTAGGAGACAAGAGCAGGTCGAGTTTCTTGAGCAAGGTAAATCGCAAGTGAGTAGGGGGGAAAGTGTAGGGTTGGCTCAATCACTAACGCAGCACTACACCAAGAGTCTCGACGAGTAGCTGTCATTCTTTTGCTACAACAGCTCCGAGGAGACTGACAGGCTTGACGCATCAGATATGGGTGAGGTCAACGCCATGCTGCACAGGGTAGGGTTTTCAAAACGTCCGACGAGAAAACGTCCGATTAACTTGACACGACGGGCGCACCATGCATGTGGGATTCGTCAATTACCTCACTTTCGAATTTCCTGGAGCAGCATGCAAGGCATCGGCGGAGGAGATGTTAGTAATCGATCGGCACACGCACACGCACACGTACGTAGTGGGTAATGGTGGGAAACATGCTGGAAACACATGTAGAGATTTACTAATTGGCCGACATGATAGATATGGTAGGCTTATTCGGCTGGCTGAACTCCCTGCGAGCTTCGCACCAAGTTCCGCTGAAGCGCACAGGTGCATGGGCGCACCGGTGGCCACAGAAACCACATCCATTCCACCAACCAGCGAGGCCAACAGTATAAATAGATGGCAGTATCTGGTAGGCGTATCACACAAGCCAAATCTCCCAATTCTCTCCGTTCGCCCTTCCCCTCAGGTGAGAAGCTCCCCGATCGGCACTCGTGTCTCGCACTGCTTTGGTTACCCAGCTGCGGCTCGGCTCGGCCTGGGTGCCTCAGGCCGATAGGCTCGCCTGATCGGTGTCACGAAGCGGAGATTGCCACTCTGGAGAGACCGATACGAAATCCTCCAAAATTGTTTTCCCCTGCTTGCTCTTATCGTGTCTCCCACCCCGCCCCTGTCGTCTTGCCCAACAAACTCCTGCGCTGCTCTCCGCATACGTTTTATCTCCCAAACACAGCCAATTCACCTCATATCTGTCTCCTACCATATCTCCCCTCGTGCGGTTCTCCTCCCTTTACCCCTCTGCCCACCCCCACCCCTCGCAGGCACTCCCGCCGGCGCTTCCGAAACCACTGTGACAGCTTCGTGCCCTCAGTACGAGACAAGGTGGGTGTAGGGTTCTGCTAACGGTTTCGTGTACGCGTGCGCATACTGTCTCGTACGGCGCTTTGGTCTGCGTACGGTTCCTGGCGGAATCGCTATACCTCAGCCACCATCCAGTTTTCCCAACATTTACAAGACAAAGCTGTCTCCCACGGGCAAGAAAAGAAGAACCACACAACAAAGCGAATATGGCTCGAGGTTGGGGGGGGGGGGGGGGTGCCTAGCCCAGGGAGGGGGGTCTAGTCCAGATGTGGGCTCCAGCAGGGACCTGACACGAACAACTTGTTGGCGGAGCCCCCCCATATGAAGGGCGGGAGCCCCCAGAGTTACCCCTTTGTCCAGTTGATTGTTTTGATATTGTAGATGGTGACCCTGGCCCCATTGCGTATGCCGTACTGTTACCGTCCGCTGCACCCGGTTCCGATGCCATCTGCCGCTCCGGTAGCCAGCACTGTCCGCCCATCATCCGCCTGACCGCGTCGCTTGCGCTTGTTGTTCAGGAAATGCATTCGCGTACGGACTGGAGGTGCATGCGTCCCCTTTTTTACCTTAACGGACCCTTCGTCATGCCGGTTTGACGTTTTGAGCTTGTCTGTTTCAGTTGATCCAATTTCCAGCCTTAACAATTTGTCTGCAAGTCAGAAAACCCTGTGTCTCTGCATATTGAGTCACATTTCAACCAAATCGTCAGCAAGATATATTGGGCCCTTGGTGGGTGTGCTTTATTGGGCTTTATTATTTGGCGCTGTTTTCTGTCGAGAGCCCTTTGCCCCCTACCTCCCACCCACCCCCACTGCCAGCCTGTACCATGCATCAAACAGCCCTAATTGTTGTTCAGCCCAAGTTATTCCCTAAGAACCCTAAACCCTCCTTGTGTAAGGGGCACAGAGAAAGGGACCTACTCACCCTGATCATATAATTTGAACATTGCAGTCAGGCCATGCAGTGTGACGGGCATCCATAATGCCAAATTGTGTACAATAATGTGGTGCTGCATACCGTGGTGTGGTGCTGTGTACTGGGCCTAAGCCCATCATCCACTGTGAAAAGGTCTGAACTTTCTGATTTGCCCGATGTGAAATAAACCAACATTCGCATTATCGCCGCCTGCAGTTGATGCCTTCTGTAGCCATGCTCTGGCTCGCTCCCATCGTGCTCCTGCTGGCCACCAGCAGCGTATGTAGTGCTGACATGGGCAACCGCAAGCTGCTGCAACCCAGCATTGTCCCACCGCCCCTAACTGTTGATCTTAAATCAGCGACGAACTTCACGGTGCTCGCCGCCACCACGGTCACCAACACGGTAAGTAGTTGCCCACAGCCGATGAGGAGAGCTTTTAGAATGCTTATCTTTGCTTAGTCCTGTTGGGTGTCACTTCACATCCCTGATGAAGTTATACTGATATACACAGCATAATCCTGGTATGCAAAGCAGGACCCTGATATACTGATATACACAGCAGGATCCTGATGGCTTATCAGCAGATGTATCTATAACTGATTTCCCTAATATGGTCATTTTATTTGTACCTAACCTTGGACACGCAACTAGCTTGTGGGTGGGTCAAACTACTGATGGTTGTGCCTGCCCAGTGTCTGTACACACACAAACACAAGTACACACACAAACACAAGTACACACACAAACAGAAGTACACACTACTGATGGTTGTGCCTGCCCAGTGTCTGGTTTATTGCTTACATCTTGTCTCTGCCCCTACATTCTATTTTAGCTTAGACGTGTTTGCACCGCCGCCTCGCTCCGAGTCTGGGCAGCTGCTAGTTCAGTTATATCTCCACAACTCCCACCTGCACACTGCCTGATTTCCGCTCATTCCCGTTGTGTTGCAGGGCCCCACTACTGTCGGCGGGCTCCTCGGTGTCAGTCCCGGCTCGGCTGTAGACGAGACAACAGAGATCTCTTACTTTGCTGAACCAACCCCCAACAAGCGCGCAAGTGATGCTGATGCTGCTGCGGCCAAGAAGGACGTTGGAGATGCATACTACGACGCAGCAGGGCGTGTGGAGAATGTGGTCAACATCCCTGTTGTGAATATTGGAGGAAACACCTACACCCCCGGCCTGTACAAGTCCACTGGCGCACTTGAGGTCTCATCAGGCACCTTGTACTTATCGGGCAAGGGCGTTTTCATTTTCCAGATGGAGACGACATTCTTGGTTAGTGTAAAATAATGTGTGTCAGCTGATAAACTGCTAGCTGCTAATCAAGGAGATCACCGACATATCCTAGCTGCCACTGTGCTGTTCAAATATTCCATGGAAGCATGCAAGAAAGCAAGAAACAGTATTTGGTACCTGGTCCCCTCATACTCCTGATGTTGCCACCAACCTTCCTGCATCCAACTGTCTGCACCCCTTCTGATTGTTCCCAGATGAGCACTGGCCGCGAGATTATTCTCCAGGACGGAGCAGAAGCCTGTGACATCTTCTGGGTGGTTGGAAGCTCTGCCACCTTTGAGGCCGGCTCCGTGGCGGTGGGCACCTTCATGGCACATCAATCCATCTCTCTCAAGACTGGTGCTTCTATTGTGGGTCGGCTGTTTGCAGTCAACGCGGCTGTCACCATGCAGAGCAACACTGTGGCCTTTCCTACTGATGATAGCGATGGCAGGCGCCGTCACCTGCAGGTAGCCCTTCCTGTTGATCTTAAGACAGCCAAGGAGTTCACGGTGCTCGCCGCCACCACGGTCACCAACTCGGTAAGTATTTGCCCACAGTCTTTCAGGAGGGATGTTCATTTGTTAATCTTTCCTGTTAATGTAAGTTGCTGTTGTGTGACACTACACATCCCTGGCATTATACTCATATACACAGCAGAATCCTGATGGCTTATCAGCATATGTATCTACGCTTACAGCTCTTATGTGCAGTGGTAGGTATTTTGACCTAACCATGCGCACGCTACTTGCTTGTGGGTGGGTCAAAATACCGATGGTTGTGCCTGCCCAGTGTCTAGTTCATTAACTACATCATGTCTCAGCCCACAAATAGTATTTTAACTAACTTGCATTCAACTGTACCAACCAACTTGCATCCAACTGCGCCAACCCACTTGCATCCAACTGTCTGTTCCCCTTCTGATAGTATTTTGGCTTGGTATATGTATGCACCGCTTGTTCCCAGTCTGGGCAGCTGCTAGTTTGGTTATACTTCCACTACTCCCACCTCTACCCTGACTGATCCCCGTTCAACATTCTGGTTGTGCTGTAGGGCCCCACTACTGTCGGTGGACTCCTCGGTGTCAGTCCTGGCTCGGCTGTTGAAGGCGAAACCTACATCTCCTACTCTACACTCCCAACCCCCAACAAGCGTGCAAGTACTGCTGCTGCTAAAGTCGCCCAGGAGGATGTTGCGGATGCATACAACGACGCTGCAGGCCGTGTGAATGGGGTCAACATCCCTGTTGTGAATATTGGAGGGCAAACCTTCACCCCTGGACTGTACACGACCACTGACTCACTTGAGGTCTCATCGGGCACCTTGTACTTAAAGGGCAAGGGTGTGTACATTTTCCAGATGGCGACGACATTCATGGTGAGTGTAAAATAATGTGTGCCTCATCGCAGTCAGCTGTAACTGTAATTAAGGGTACCACTGGCCTATCCTAGCTGCTACTGTAATTAAGGGTACCACTGACCTATCCTAGCTGCTACTGTAATTAAGGGTACCACTGACCTATCCTAGCTGTTACTGTAATTAAGGGTACCACTGACCTATCCTAGCTGTTACTGTAATTAAGGGTACCACTGACCTATCCTAGCTGTTACTGTAATTAAGGGTACCACTGACCCATCCTAGCTGTTACCGTAATTAAGGGTACCACTGACCTATCCTAGCTGCTACTGTGCTTTTAAAATATCCCTTGCAAGCATGCAAGAAAGCAAGCAATTGTAGATGGCTCCATCTTCCCTTGTACCCCTGATGAGGCTACCAACCTACTTGCATCCAACTGCACCAACCAACTTGCACCAACTAACTTGCATCCAACTGTACCAACCAACTTGCATCCAACTGCACCAACCCACTTGCATCCAACTGTCTGTTCCCCTTCTGATTGTCCCCAGATGAGCACTGGTCGTGAGATGATTCTCCAGGACGATGCAGAAGCCTGTGACATCTTCTGGGTGGTTGGAAGCTCTGTGACCTTAGAGGCTGGCTCCGTGGCGGTGGGCACCTTCATGGCACATCAGTCCATCTCTCTCAATACTGGTGCTTCAATTACGGGACGGCTGTTTGCACTCAATGCGGCTGTCACCATGCTGAGCAACACTGTGGTCTTTCCTGCTGATCCCAGCGATGGCAGGCGCCGTCAGCTGGTTGAAGCTGAGCCTTACAGCACGGTCGCTGTGTCCCCCCCCACAGTAGACCTGTTGTTTGCGGAGAACTTCACTGTCCTTGCCTATGCAACAATTACCAATACGGTAAGTCAACGAACTGCTGCTGACAGTATGAATCCACCACTGTTGATTCATTAAGTACGGATTGATTCATTACATCTTAAGGATGCACTAGAGCCCTGCAGCTAGCAGAAGGGAACTTAGAATATGAAATAGGATGCTAAAAAGTAACTAATATCGTGTGCCTTAGTTTTTCAAAGTTCATTTACTCCAATTGGCTCTATAAAAGGTACATTTCATTGCATACAGCTTGAGTAAGAGCTTGAGTAGCGACTTGATTAGTGATGGCTACAGTGAGCCTTGCCTGCTAGACTCAGCTCCCAGATGCCATCTTGCTCTATCGCAAGCTGCCTGGTACTATGGAATTGCTCATGATGCTCATTCTTACCGTGTCATTATGCACCTGCTCATTCTTGCAGGGCCAGACCACTGTTGGCGGGCTCATTGGTGTCAGTCCCGGCTCAGCTGCTGATGAAACTAGCATCTCTTACTCTGCTGATACCCCCAGCGAACGCGCTAGCGACGGAGATGCTGCAACTGCCAAGGCAGACATTACGACGGCATACAATGATGCTTCAGGCCGTGTGGAGAATGTGGTCAACATCAACGTCGTGAACATTGGAGGTCTCACCTTCACCCCTGGCCTGTACAAGACCACTGGCGCACTTGAGGTCTCATCTGGCACCTTGTACCTACGAGGCAACGGTGTGTTCATTTTCCAGATGGAGACGACATTCTTGGTGAGTGCAATGCAGAGTAAGGCAACATGCAGGCACAGTCAGCTAGAAGTAGCACTGTCTACTGGGCCATGCAACCCCAGATCAGTGCCTATTTGCAATAAATGCCTCTGCCCACCATCCATCTATCCATCCGTCCACCCACCCATCCATGATGTCCCCAACTATCTGTCACCTTGAGGTGACTAGTCCTTGACTAGTCTTTTACTCAAAGCTACCTGTGTCCAGATGAGTACTGGTCTGTCAATTATCCTCCCGTCCCTGTTCCCTCCATCCCCCTTATTCTAGCCTCTAACTAAAAAACCTTTTCTGATTATCCCCAGATGAGCGCTGGTCTGGAGATGGTTCTCCAGGATGGAGCACAAGCCTGTAACGTCTTCTGGAGGGTTGGCAGCGCCGCCAAATTTGAGGTCGGCTCTGAGGCGGTGGGCACCTTCATGGCATACACTGCCATCGATGCCTTGACTGGTGCTAAAATCACTGGTCGCCTGTTTTCGCTGAACGCGGCGGTCAACTTGCAGGGCAATGTTGTTGCCTTCCCATTCAAGGAGTAACCACACATGGATGCTAGAGGGAGAGGGAGGGGCGGAAGAGAATAGAGATGAAGCAACATGGTATCTCATATGTTGCGGCATGGAAGCCCATTGCAGCATGGCCACCACCTCACGCTGACCATTGCTCGTTGCAGACCATTGCTCATTGCAGCACTGTAGCCCATTGCGGCATCGGCTATTACCTAATGCAGACCTTTGACTGTTGCAGACAACTGCCCATTGCAGACCATGGTAGTATGCATGCTCCAAAATTTGCAGGGCTGAGAGCATCACCATGGTGTGCTGTTAAAAAAACTCTATGTGAAGGTAACCCCTGTTGGTGTGAAAGTAAATACTGATTGATGTGAAAAAGAAAGATGGATGGATGTGCAAAGAGACCCTGTTGATGTGAAAAGAAAACCTTATGTACAAAGAAACCCTATCGATGTGAAAAGTAAAACCCTTCGTGCAAAAACTAATTATCAAATGACTACGTAAAAGCACTATCTACTGTGCCCCATTCCCAACTGCGTGTGAATAGGTCATTGATTGATTAGTCCAATTTTTATCTTACTAGCACTGGGTACACTGAAATGGCGGTGCGGGTAGAATCGAATGGCGAAACCCCTAGCTATATGGTTGATTCGGACTTGAATACCGTTGTGTTTGGTTTTACGTACCGACAAATAATTTTGTTATGCATCCAAGGAAATGCATTCTTTTGTTACAACGAATAATCAGAACCTGTTGACAGCATGACGTGAAGTTAACTTCTCGTCAGGTCAAGTGTAAACATTCAGTTTCTTCACACTGCTTCTCGCCAACACAAGATGAAGGCTCTCGCCCGCATCTGCCATCCATGACATGTCTGCGGGAAAAAACGTCTCAATACTTCCACCTTCGTCCTTGGCCAACTTCGCCTCACATGGCGCTCATGCTAACAGTTTACAACCTTCTGCTATTTGGTGAAGGACTTTTAGCACGTAACACTCGCCCACACTGGCACGTAACACCTGCCAGCGGTACTAACTGCTAGACTGCGCTACATAAATAATCATTCGCCATATATAATTTTGCTCAAGTTACATATGGTGCTATAGCGGAATTGTTGTACTCAAAAGAAATTCTTCTGGGCCCAGGCATTACTAATAACATGGGCTTGGGCATACCTATCAATATATAGGGCTGTCGATATCACGATATGTGTTCAATTTTCGTACAATGTCTCTTGACATACTGTTCGATTACTACCTCGTACACCGCCTTCCTTTGGAAATCAGTATGAGATCAAGGGGATATGACAGGAAATAACCTTTACAAGTCCATACAGAACGTATTAATCCAAACGAACCAATCATGAAGGAGACAGCAATACGATATAATTAGGGCTGTCAGTATCGTACAATATTTTCAATTGCCGTACGATATGTCATACGATATCGATATCGTACGATATGTTTAGACCCTTTTGGGGGAAAATCAGTATAAGACCAAGGGGATATGACAGGAAAAACTGCTTACACGTCCATACACTCAAAATCAAGTCAAATGAACCAATAAAAAGGGAGATAGGAAACACGATAATATCGTGCTCTATTATCGTACGATATATCGTGATATATCGTATGATATAGGGCGATATACTGAATTCCCTGGCCCAGACCCAGTGCAAGGAAATCCCAGGCAAATCTGCTAATCATACCACTAGACCAAACTACACTTCCACTTGAAGCCCCAAACTACGCTTCCACCTATAGCACCCACCCTAAGGCACCAGAAGTGCATGGAGAATCACGCTCACCACTCGCATTTCTGCTGATGCCATGGTGAGCGTGCTGCCCTCAAGAGCATCTGTGAGCGAGCAAAAATGTGCGCGCGGAAAGGTGTGTCTGCCTGCCGGGATCGAACCCGCGACACCCCTAAAGTATGGCGCAGTGGCCCAAGCCGATCTGAAATTACCTATATTTCCACTTAACACGATATAAATCCTACGATATAGGACACGATAAAAACCTACACCAGCACGATATATCCCGCTAAACACGATAGATCGTACGATGCAAGTTTAATATCGTACGGTACACTATAATAAATATCGTACGATACAAAGCTTGACAGCCCTAAAGAATATATATATATATATATATATATATATACCGTACACGCCTTACGTATTGGCAAGATTAAGTATTAGCAAATGTCACTTTCCCCCTAAAAGGGGGTCTCAGAAAAGCATGGCAAAAATAACTTGGCAAAGGGGTCCATGGCTTTGACTGACTCAAGTTCAGACTTGAAATCCAGTTGGCAAAGGGTCTTTTAGCTTACATGCTATTGTCACATTTCTTTGGTACATGTTCACCAAGTAGTCTGCCCAAGCTTCCTGTAAAACCATGTAACAATTCAAATCAAGAGCATGAAACTTGCTAGGGCTTAGTACTGTAGCTATACCGGTACATGGCTCCAGCCAGCCGAATTGCTGGCTGAATTCCAGCAATTCATTTATCTTGCTAGGGCTTAGTAGACAGCTCGGTACATGGTCTTAGGTCGGTTTAAAAATTCAAACCAACGTTCTGCAAAGAGCCATGGTAACCGTAACTTGGCAAAGGCCAACCACCTGGAGTGGTCTCAAGCTGGATCCCTAATCCGGTTTGGCAAAGGGCCGTTTGCCAAACCATTTGCCAATACTTAAGGCGCGTACGGTAATCAGCATTTCAGCAATCAGCGCACAATAGATTGAAGCCTAGCCTCCAAATCCATCTTGGTTTAGCAGTAAAGCATCTAGGTCTAGCAGTAAATCTCAAGTGCATCATCAGTGAATGAATGTGTTGTCCGATTCAAACAGCGGCTTCTATACAGCTCCCCTGCCTGGCACTTAGGCCAAAATTTGCTTGTAAGCCTGGCAGCCGGTCACTGTTTCATTATTGGTCTACGCGCAGCAGCTTCCACCCAGCTCCATTGGCCAAGGACTGAGTCAAGCCCACAGATTACTGCTGCATTGGAATGCCTGTCATTCCAGCTTTCAGACGCACTAGCTATCTTCAGGTTCAGCCCAAGGGTGGGTGAAAGGGGCTGCCTAGAAGCTGCTACGCATATCCTCAAAAATTAACAGTGGAGCTGATATCATCCTCCTTCCAGTGCTCCTGATATTTTTGGATTAAGCCCAGTGGCAGGCTCAGGGAGCCTCCTAGAAGCTGTTGCTTGTAGCTGAAAAGAAAAGCAATGTGCAGCATTATGCCATCTTGCGAGAATCCTTAGCTGCAAGCTTGTATGTTACAGCCTTTTGCTTCAGATTCCTGACAGAGGCCAGAGCACGCCTCCTGTCATCATCCTTGTCAGAGTCAGAGTCCTCGTCAGAGTCCTCGTCAGATTCCTTACGTGATTTCTTCTTCTTCTTCTTCTCAATCTTCTTGTCTGTCTGAGGACCTGGCTGGGGGCCTGTCTGAGGGCCAGGTTGAGCCCCTCCAGGTGCGTTTGTCTGAGGGCCTGCACAAAAGAAGGAAGAGGGAGGGGAGAAAAGGATCAACAGGTATGTTGAGAGGGGTTTGGGTTTGGGTCTGGGTTTGGGTTGGAGGGGGGTTGAATGGCATGTTCTTGTTCTTTAAATTCTTCTTGGGTGTCTTGAGGGCCTGTCTGAGGGTCAGCATCCAGGTTGAGCCCCTCCAGATGTGTTTGGCAAATGGACTGAACGAAGGAGGGAAGAGGTAGGGGAAATAAGGATCAGGTTAGGTGGATAAAGGGGTTGGGGGGTGAATTGTACCTTGGTTTACAAACCTGGTGGGTCTGAGGGTAACATCAGAAGAGTAAAGATTAGGGGGTACAAGTACGAGGAGTCAAGGATACACTCAAGACGTGAGTAGTACATGTACGAGGAGTCAAGGATACACTCAGGACGTGAGCAGTAAATGTACGAGGAGTCAAGGATACACTCAGGACGTGAGCAGTACATGTACGAGGAGTCAAGGATACACTCAGGACGTGAGCAGTACATGTACGAGAAGTCAAGGATACACTCAGGACGTGAGCAGTACATGTACGAGGAGTCAAGGATACACTCAAGACGTGAGCAGTGCATGTACGAGGAGTCAAGGATACACTCAAGACGTGAGCAGTACATGTACGAGGAGTCAAGGATACACTCAAGACGTGAGCAGTACATGTACGAGGAGTCAAGGATACAATCAGGACGTGAGCAGTACATGTACGAGGAGTCAAGGATACACTCAGGACGTGAGCATGACTGAAGGAGCAAACGCTGCTATGAAAGATGCTTTTAATGACTCCATTCCACTTAGAGTTTATCAATTACTTGATCTGGTAGTCAAACCATAACCAGCACAGCTTTTCTTTTGGCAACAAGCATCAGCTTCTAGGCAGCACGCTGAGCCAGCCACTGGGCTAAGCCCCAAGATTATGACGCCACTGGAAAGATGATTCTGTCAGCTTCCAGATGCATTGTGCTGCTCTAGGTTTAGCTGAATGGCAAGCCAGGGGAGCTGCCTAGAAGCTACTGCGAATTGCTGAAAATAAAAGCTATTATAATCAGAACTCACATGTGTCAAGCTTGCAAGTCTCATCCAGGACCAAGACCTTTTCTTAAATTTTGATTCTCATATATGCTCTCGTGAGACTCTGTCCGGTGTAATTAATTCTTATAATAATAATAACAATTAATTCTTATAATAATAATTGTTATATGGTATAGAATGTTCCGTTTTTGTAATTTGAAGTGACCCCTGAAAAAGTAGATTGTGACCTGTTTGTGACACACAAACAAACAGTTTTGATAGGCTAATCCCTCAATCAAAAATCTTTGGATTTTTCATACGGGTACCAGAACTCACATGTGTCAAGCTTGCAAGTCTCATCCAGGACCAAGACGACACTGCTCTGGTGGTAGTAGTCACGCTTGCTGTTGGACCAAGTCACTATCACTGTAATGTTGCCAGTCTCAGAGCAGTCCACGGAGAAGGTGTCAATATAGTCATGTCCAGAACCAGCGACAGCCACAGCCTGTGTGTGTATATGTGTATGTGTGTGTTTGTGTGAGTTTGTTGTTGTTGTTGTTGTTGTTGTTGTTGTTGTTGATGATGGGGGGGGGGGGGGGGGGGGGGGGGGGGGGGGGGGGGGGTGGGGGGGGCTGAGGCGGGGGGAGGGGGGGGGGATAGCTTGGGAGTGGGGTCGGTGGGGGGGGGGGGGGGGGCGTGGGTGGTGGAGGGGGAGTGGGGGGAGGGGGGGGGGGGGGGGGGGGGGGGGGGATAAAAGCTTGCTTCTAGCATTGATACTAGAGGTTTAAACCTTTTATAAAATAACATCAATCAGCAGCAATTAACCGAGAAAGCGGTGAATGGTTTACAAACAACAGCCCCACTATTACATCCGCCAAACCAGACATCATCCAGGCTGTAAATGATGCATGGCAAGGTTTGACTCTGTCTCTACGCGCCCTCTTCGTTCTACTATCTGACTCTGTCTCTCGACGTTGAGGAGAGGACATTGTTTGCAGGGTTACCCAGCTAATAAGGGGTTACCGAACCTTGTTGGGCTGGTTGGGGTCATGCCTTGTTGGTAAGGGGCTTGGCAAGAGCCTTCCACTGCTGGTATAAGGTAACAATCTCGAGAGCTCGGCTCCACCACCGGGGAAGGAAACCTGCGCACACACAAAAGGGGGATATCAGCATGAGGAAGCATGAGCAACAGTGACCACCATCCATCATGAACTGTTGGCAGTAAGGTACAGCTCAGCTCCACCGCCGGGGAAGGACACTGCGCACACACGAAAGGGGGATATCAGCATAAGGGAGCATGAGTAATAGTGATCACCATTCATCATGAACTGCTGACAGTAAGGGGGGTATCAGCACAAGGGAGCATGAGCAACAGTGATCACCATCCATTATGCACTGCTGGCAGTAAGATACAGCTCAGCTCCACCACCAGGGAAGGAAACCTGCGCACACACGAAAGGGGGATATCAGCATAAGGGAGCATGAGTAATAGTGATCACCATTCATCATGCACTGCTGTCAGTAAGGCACAGTGACACCACCAACCTCACACCTTGTAATAATGTGTGATTTTTAGTTTATTTATTGTGGCAACTCACCATCACGTTGTTCTCGGCCCCCAGGGTGCAGTGAAACCACCACTGCATCATGATGGATTCATGATGCAGTCAGTGGTGGCATTCGTCATAGGGATTTTTGGCGGAGCCCCCTCTTTCGTTGCGTTTTATGTACTGACCAAGGATTGTTATGCATCCAAGGAAATTCATTATTTTGTAACAAAGAAAATGGTAATCCTGTTGAGAGCATGATATGATATGATATGATATGATATGAAGTTAACTTTTTGGTGGAGCCCCCTCTACAAGGCGGGAGCCCCCATGTTTACCCATTTGTCCGTTTGACCGAAAGAAAAAAACTTGAAGCCTGACACGTCAGACAACGATCGCGTAACTAACTCGCTTCAGTCAGCTCCATCGTTGCCACCTTTCGTTCCGTTGCCAACACACTCCGCCAATTTTTCGCGTCGCTTGCGACGCTGCATAGGATTTCCCCGCTGTCCCTGGAGGAGGCCTAAACCCAGGAAGCTACCAAGTAAACCATTTTCTGAAATGAAAAAAACTCTGTTTCGTCAATGTGACCCTGTTGATCACAACACATCCTTTGAGACTGGGGCTGATGCACAGAGACCCACCCTTTGAGGCAAAAATCTGCCAGGTAAAAACAAAATGCGAAGGTGGTGCAGCTGTCCTCCAGTGGTGTCTTGTCACCCATGTGACCCATGACAAGCCCACACCACAAACTCCAAGGGGTTCTTCCCACTGTCCTCCAGTGGTGCCCCGTGAACCATGTGACCCACGACAAGCCCACACCACAACCTCCAAGGGGATCTTCCCACTGTCCCTTCAGTTGCTTTGGGCATGATAACATGAAGTATGTGCAGCAACTCACCGTCAAGTTGTACACAGCTCCAGGGCACAGGGACTCCACCACTGCATCAAAAGCATGAGTCAATGCAAAGGTGGTGCCACTGTCCTCTTGTGGTGCCCCGTGGCCCTTGAATCCGCTGGTGGGGTGGGAGGTGCACGTGGTGCCGCCCTTTCTGGCCCAGTCCCTGCACAGGCACACGCGTGCATATTGTGCGAGTAGGTGTTATAAGTGTATGTCGCATTTTTCATCATTCATTCGAAGAGGTGTGTGTGTGTGTGTGTGTGTGTGTGTGTGTGTGGTGGGAAGTGTGCGTGTGTGTGGTGGTGGTGGGTGGGTGGGTGGGGGGGGGTGGAGCGAGGGGTGACTCACTCAGGGTACGCCATGGTTGCAGCGCAAGCAAATGCCATGGAGCATTACAACTCGGAGTTGGGACGCAGGAGTGCGTGTCATCGTCATCGTCATGCTGAGCTAAGGCTTGATCGGTCGTCGAACAAGAACGGAGAATAATACGAGTTGGTGGGATTGTCCAGCCCCATTGCGCGCTCGCTTATATATGGGGGGGGGGGGGGGGGGGGGGGGGGGGGGGGGGGGGGGGGACAAAAATGATCGCGAAGGTGACGGTAAGTGGTGGAAATCTGCAACAGTGTCGGTACGAGTGTGGTAGGTGGAGTGGGGAAAGTGGATCGGGGACGCAGGGCTGAGCAGGTGGGGCTGACTCGATCTGTCTGGAGTGGGAGACGGTGAGAGGGGATTTGAGTGTATCCAACCACCTGCCACCCAGCTCCGACCCGCCCACCCCTACCCCTACTTCTCCAAGTTCGTACCTGCCTACCGACTCCTAACGCCTGATGCCTACATGGCCTCCGCTTCTTTACACGCTACCCGATAAACCAGGTAGCCTGGTGCGACCACCGGGATGGCTAGGCTGGGATTTGAGTGTACCCAAGTGTACCCAACCAACCTGCCAGCCAGCTCCGACCCGCCCGCCTATCTAGACCCGCCTCTACCTCCCTGCCTACCGCCTCCCTGCTCCTGCCAACATCTGCCTCCCGACTAAAGTCTGCCTGCCTATTTAATCCCGCTTCCTACACGGCCCATGACTCTGCCTGGCTAGGTGGGGATTAGAATGTACCCAACAAACCAGCCGGCCAGCTCCGACGCGCCCACCTATCTAAACATAAATCCTCGTCTGCCTGCTTACCAACTGCTGCCTCCCGCCTCCCTGCTCCTACCGACCCCTACCTACCGACTGTCGGACTGAATCCGGCTCGCTCGCAGGCGGATACTTCTGCCTACCGACCACAGTCTACTGGCCTCCCGCCTCCCTGCCCCTGCCGACTCCTACCTACCGACTCCTACCTACATGCCCCCCCCCCCCCCCCCCCCCCCCCCCCCCCCCCCCTCTTCCATGCGCCCAGGCAAACATGGTATCTTACAACCAGTGTGATACATTCAAACAGGTTTGGCTGCCCAAGTCTTAGGGTTTAGGGTTTAGGTCTAACCCCTAACCCCTAAAGGGGATTCTGACCCGAGAGGGTGGGTGAGTGGGTCCCTGGGCAGTGACCCGAGGTACTGGAGCTGTAGTGTAGCTGTTGGTCCGAACGTTCATCACGTCTATAATGAAAAGCATAGAGACTCACGGATATGTCAATTATTTCATACATACACATTCAATACAACTGATCTTGAACTAAAAACAAAAACGTACGGGTGGCCAAGCTTGTCATGTAAAAAAGTTATACCAGGGTTGACTGCAACCTCGTGTGTAATAGAACAACATGATTTGTTTTACTGCATAGGCCGACAAGCAGGAAAAATGCTGGCTGTAGCCATAGATGATAGGTATGAATATACCGTATATATGATTATATGTTAACTGCTTTTTCGTTGAGAAGAAGAGGAGGAAAGGGGGAAAACGAAAAATGAAAAAGATTTGTTCTAATAAAATGAAAAAGTGATTTGTTCGAGTTTACATTTTCCTGGTAATAATGTTTTTCCTGCCTTAGTCGGCGAGCAGCCAGATTGCTGGCTGGCTAGCCAAATAGGCCAAAGGGACTTGCCCGTCGATGATATCGGGAAGGGATACATAGAAAAAGCACTGATGAACTGAACCCCAAACAATCGTTTTACCGAAGGAGGCCCTGCCCTGGGTTCGTGCTACAATAGTAATTTAATTGTTCCATCCTCAATTTCTCATCGCATTTTTGAAGCATAAAAGCCATGTAACCAAAATTGAAGTTCAAGTGGCTTACATAAATACACTGATGATTGGTTGGCCCCAGTGCAAGCAAACGGGCTGGCCCCCTCAACCTCACGCCTCGTAATAAGGCGTACTATTTATTTAATTATCGAAATACAGATCGCACTACGGTAAACAAAGTGGCTACAAGGGATCTACAAGGGATGAAAAATAACGATTTGTTCACGTTTATCTCACTTTACTGGTGGTTGGCCCCAGTGAAAGCAAACGGGCTAGCCTTCTCAACCTCATGCCTAATAATAAGCAAACTAAATATTTAATTCATATATCTTATTATACAGACATATATTTCCCCTCAATTGTTTTACTGCCTAAGACGGCGAGTAGCCAAATTGGATGGTAGGTGCAGTGCATAAATTGGCAAGGGACCATAGTTTTTTTTCCAGATACGAGCAGCAACTTCTAGGTAGCTCCCCAGGCTCTCTCTTCATCCAACCTTAAGCAACTTAGGTAACCAGGATGCTGAAATAACCAGCTTTCCAGTGCTAAAAAATAAATATTCTCAGATGTATATATACCAATCTGGGAGTCTAAGGGATTTCATGCCACAGCAAACACATTCAGTCTGGAAGTGTTCAAAGAGACGTGGTGTGCTAAACGAATAGCAGGGATCTAAGGTCCATAGAAGCTGGCTGGAAGAGAGAGCCAGTTAACGCAGCTTCCCGCCAGCTCCAATAGACAGCCACTGGGCCAAATCCAATGCTTGAAGCTGCATTGGAATGCTCGTCATATCAGCTTTCAGATGCACTAGCTAGTTCCAGGTTTGACTCAATAACAGGGAAAGGGAGCTGCCTGGAAGCTGCCATGTGTAGCCCCAAAATGAAAGAATGTATGAGTCTTGCAGAGTCTTGTAAAAAAAAAGGTGGACAGGCCAGAGTAGGGTACTTCAGGCCAGAGTAGGGTACCAATTATAAAGCCTGCGTCCTGCGACGCAACGGACCCTTCCTTCTGGTCAACGGAGCCTCCCCACATTGCGTCCTGCGACGCAACGGACCCTTAGGCGTTTCGTCTGCGATGGAGGACGCAGCGTCCTGAACAACCCTGGTCCAGAGTACAGGTGACGGACGAAGTCGGCGAGCAGCCTTGAAGGTATTGCTTTTATTTTCAGCTATGAGCAACAGCTTCTAGGGAGCTCCCTGAGCTAGCAACTGGCCGAAGCCCTAACATTATAACAGTTCTGGACAGCTAATTCTGCTATCTTCAAGATGCACTAGGTTTCGTAAGCTTGAGCTAAATAGCCAGTAAGGGGAGCTGCCTAGAAGCTGATGCTCCAAGCTGAAAAGAAAAACACTGCTTGAAGGCTGGAGCCGAGTAATGCAGTTCAAATTCAAGTAGGGAGAGTGACCAGGGTCAAAGCTCTCTGGCATTTGAGTGACACACGCATAGGCCCACCACAAATGTGTGTGCAAAACAAGCTCATCCCCAGTCATCCCTGTCAAAATGTGCGTGACAGAGATTCCCTTTTTGTAACAAAAAAAAAGTGAGTGGAATACACAAACAGGGGTGGGGGTGGGATGTGTGTGTAAACACACGATGGAAGCCCGCCTGCCCCCCTCCCCCCCCCACACACACCAGTTGTAACAGCACTAAGCCCTGGAGGATCTCATACGTCCGGTGGGAGCGGTGGCTGCAGGTGTTGCTGGTGCCAGGTCTACACTGGCCGCCACAGCCTCCGTGCTGGCCCCAGCTGGCCCCTGGGAGTTGGAGTTGCCCTCCTGGGGTCGGTTGATCGTTATGGGGGGGCTTGGGACGGAGAAGGCAGGCCTGCCAGTTGCGTCCAAGTTGACGGCGGTACTTGCAGTACTTGGGGAGCCAGGGTCAGGTTGAGATGGGGGGCGGAGTGTAGTGCTAGTGGGCAGAGCCCCCCCACTCATGTCGGTGTAAGCTGGACCTGGGGTCTGTTCGTTGGAGCTGGCCGGGGGAGTCCATGATGATGGCGCTGGCTGGGCGGTTGTCAAAGGGAGGCCTTGCCCTGGGCTGCCCCCGCCCTGCTCAACATCACCCAAAAAGGAGTTGGAGGGAAGGTGGGGTAGCAAGGGTTCCAACTCTGGGTTCGGTGACCCTGAAGCCAAGCCGATTCGTCTATGCAGCGCATGCATTACCCTGCAGTAGGAGCGAGTGAAAGTAAATATATGATTGCAGCACTTAATCTCTGGTCCTCCCACGTACCCTCGCATTTTGTTGGGTACCAGATCTGATAGTGCTTGTTAAAAGCCGTTCTGGATAGTCTAAAATTATCCTGATTATTTGAGGTTGCGCAAGTTCCTTCAAAAATCTATCACCCCCCCTGGGGGTGATCGCATTTTTGTGGTAACCCTAATGAGGTTAGGGGTTACCCTAAATGGGTTAGGGGTTACCCTAAAGGGGTTAGGGGTTACACTAAAGGGATTAGGGTTTACCCTAAAGGGGTTAGGGGTGACACTTATTAAGTTAACCTACCCTCTGGACTGAAAAACATAACATACATACATGGTTACTATAAACACTACAACTCCACCAGTCTGCAGACAGTATAATATTGCACACTGTACGTAATCCCCTGCGTACCGGCTAGCAGAGTGTGCATTTTTTTTTAAGTTGTGAAAGGTATTTCACCCAGGATGTGGGTCGCCCGACACTAACCAGCGACACCGCGGATTCAGTTTGAATGGCTTTGCCACTCCTACAAAAGAGTAGGCGCACTTGACATTACCCAAAATCTGAGGCAGATGATACGAAGCATATGCATAACGCAGCATATGTGCAAGCCACTCCCACCTCCTTCCCCCTTAACTGCTGCATAGCTCACCCACCGCCACTCCACGGGACTCCTGCTACTGTGTCACAGCCCCCCCCCCCCCCCCCCCCCCCCCCCCCACCTCCACCCACCCACATATACTGGCAATCTTACCTCCGCCAATCTCATGTCACTGTACATGCTGAATAGCCCACCTTGACCAGCTACCCCCCACCCACCTCCACCCACCCACCCACACCCACACAGCCCCAAAACACACATTTACTGGCTATCCTACCTCCCGCCAACCTCATGCCACTGTCCATGCTGAATAGCCACCTTGACCAGCTACCCCCCCCCCCCCCCCCCCCCCCATCCTCCACCGTACCTGCTCAACAGACCACCCACTGCACGGGACTCCTCTTGCTGCTGTATCACAAGCACCAGCACCATCCCCCCCCCGTACCCCCAACCCCCCCCCCCCCACACACACACCACCACTACCATCCTCCACCGTACCTGCTCAACAGACCACCCACTGCACGGGATTCCTCTTGCTGCTGTGTCACAGCACCAGCACCCCCCCCCCACTCCCCCCACCCCACCCCACACTCCACCATCCTCCACCGTACCTGCTCAACAGACCACCCACAGCACGGGATTCCTCTTGCTGCTGTGTCACAGCACCAGCACCCCCCGACACACACAACCACCCCCACAACCACGATCCTCCACCGTACCTGCTCACTAGCTCAGCCCCTGCCCTTGCATGGGGCTCCTCTTCCTGCTGAGTCACAGCTCCAGCAACCTCCCCTTGCCCCCCACCCTCTCGTCCTCCTACCCCTTACTAGCTGTCCTACCTCCCCCGCCCCCCTACCTCACCCCCCTTACCAGATCAATAATATAGCTCACCTCCTGCCCCTAATAATATAACCCTAATAATGTAATAGCTCACCCCCTGCCCCTGCGTGGGGATCCTCCTGCTGCTGAGTAACTGTACCAGCCCCCACCCTTGCCCCTCACCATCTCGTCCTCCTACCCCTTACTAGCTGTCCTACCTCCCCCCCCTTACCTGATCAATATCTCACCCCCTGCCCCTGCGTGGGGCTCCTCCTGCTGCTGAGTCACAGCACCAGCCCCCACCCTTGCCCCTCACCCTCTCGTCCTCCTACCTTTTCTCAGCTGTCCTACCTTCCCCTTGCCCCCCCCCATCCTCCAGCGTACCTGCTCAACAGATCACCCACTGCCCTTGCATGGAACTCCTCCTGCAGCTGTGTCACAGCCCCCCCCCCCACCCCCACACCCCCCCACACACAAACCTTTAACCGGCTGTCCTATCTCCCCCCAAGCTCATTCCACTGTACATGCTGGTTAGCCCACCCTGACCAGCTACCCCCCATACCTCCTCCGACCCCTTACCATCATCCTCCATTGTACCTGCTCAACAGACCACCCACTGCACGGGACTCCTCTTGCTGCTGTATCACAGCACCAGCACCATCCCCCCCCGCACCCCCATCCCCCCCACCATCCTCCACCGTACCTGCTGAACAGACCACCAACTGCACTGGACTCCTCCTGCTGCTGTGGAACAGCACCAGCAGGCCAGTGAGCCACTTTAGGCTCTGCGGCATCCCACTTGCACACTGGGCACAAGCGATGCGAGCCCAGCCAATGGTCAACGCAATCCATGTGGAAGCGGTGGTAGCAGGGTAGAATACGCAGCTTCTGACCAGCTTCATAGGATTCCTGACAGGGGACATGAGGGGGGGGGGGGGGGGTGATAGTGGTGAGAATGAGGACGATGAGGAGGAGGATAGTAGTATTATTGAAGTGTGATCATGACACCTACCAGCCAAATAGCACAAGACCCCTTGGTCTCTCCAGCATGCACACCCCTAGCAGGCGGGACACAGCCACAGTCGCTTGAGCTGCTTGACAGGTTCCTTGCCTGAACTATAGCTTGTGTGGCTTTGAGGCCTTGCAGCTTCTGTGGCTAAGCCTGTTCTATGAGATGGGGTGACATGCGATGACGACACCAGCTTTAGCTGCTTGATAGGTTCCTTGCCTGAACTATAGCTTGTGTGGCTTTGTGGGCTTGCAGCTTCTGTGGCTAAGCCTGTTCTATGAGGTGGGGTGACATGCGATGACGACACCAGCTTTAGCTGCTTGACAGGTTCCTTGCCTGAACTATAGCTTGTGTAGCTTTGTGGCCTTGCAGCTTCTGTGGCTAAGCCTGTTCTATGAGGTGGGGTGACATGCAATGATGAATGCTTGGAAGGTTCCTTGTCCAACCTATAGCTTGTGTGACTTTGTGGGCTTGCATGTCTGTGGCTAAGCCTGCTCTATGAGGTGGGGTGACATGTGATGACGACACTAATTTTAGCTGCTTGACAGGTTCCTTGTCTGACCTACAGTTTATGAGGCTTTGTGGCCATGTAGTTTCTGTGACTAAGCCTGTTCTATGGGGGGGCTGTATGAGGGGAGTAGGGGGGGGGGGCATTGAGCATTGTTAAAACACTGACCCACAGAAGGGTGTGTGCATGCGCCAGCCTGTGGATGTGTGAGGTTCTGGGTGAGATGTGATGACACCTACCAGGCAAATAGCACAAGTCCGTTTCGTCTCTCCAGCATGCACACCCCTAGCAGGCGGGACACAGCCACAGTCGCTTGAGCTGCTTGACAGGTTCCCTGTCTCCCTCACAGCTTCGCCTTTGTGTACCCCACCCTCCTCAAGGGAGCCCCTCGCCACAGTGCTGCGTGGCACTGGTTTCTCAAAGATGAGCCAGGGAAGCGCCAGCAATGCAGCCTCTGGCAGCCCCTGGGGTCCTTGATGGCTGTTGGGGGAATCACCAGCAGGAGCGGTGCGGTTGATGAGCACACCCCAGTTGCGCATGGCGGCGATGGGAGGGGCTGTAAGGGCTGCATGGGAAATTGCAGTGTGTGTGTATGTGAGTGTCTAGGCAAGGATAGGCAAGTGCCGTGTGAGCATGAGTGTGTGTGCGTGTTGGTGGTGAGGGCTGGTGGGGGAATCACCAGCGGGAGCGGTGCGGTTGATGAGCACACCCCAGGTACACATGGCGGCGATTGGAGGGTATATAATATATATATATATTGGCTGTTTGGGCAAGGGCAGGGTGTATGCGAGTGTGAGTGTGTGTGAGTGTGTACGTAAGTGTGTTAGTTTTTAGGGCACGCCCTTTCTTTTTAGCCCTTCCTGCCACGGTTAGGCAAGTCCCTTAAGCGTATTTGGCCTACCCCTGGACTGTTATATACATACTTACATACATGGCATAGATCAGGGCATGCATTGGAACGGCTGCCAGAGCTGCTTATGCAAGGGTAGTGTGTGCATGAGTGTTTAGACAAGGGTAGGCAAGGTTCATGTGTGTATGTGAGTGTGTACGTGAGTGTTGCTGGTGTTTATGGAATAGTTCAGGGCATTCATGGGAGTGGCTGTCACTGCTGCTTAGGCAATGTTAGTGTGCGCATGAGTGTCTAGGTAAGGATAGGCAAAGGAAATGTGTGTATGTGTGTGTAAGTATTTTGCCAAGTGCAGTGTGTGCATAAGTGTCTAGGTATGTATGTGCAAGGGTAAGGTGAGTATGAGTGTGCATAAGAGTGGAGGTCAGCGCAGTATGTGTATGAGTGTCTAGGCAAGAATACACAAAGGAAATGTGTGTATGCGTGTGTGCAAGTATCTTGCCAAGTGCAGCATGTGTATGAGTGTCTACGTAAGGATAGGAAATATGTGTATGAGTTTGTATAAGTATTTTTCCCAATGCAGTATGTGCATGAGTGTCTAGGTAGGGATATGCAAAGGAAATGTTTTGATATGTAGACACACACACACTCATACACACCCACAAATTGATATGTAGACACACACACTCATACATTGATATGTAGACACACACACACTCATACAAACTCACACATTGATATGTAGACACACACACACTCATACACACTCACACATTGATATGTAGACAGTCACACACTTACACATTGATTTGTAGACACACACTCACTCATACACACTCACACATTGATATGTAGACACACACTCACTCATACACACTCACACATTGATATGTAGACACACACACACTCACACATTGATTTGTAGACACACACTCACTCATACACACTCACACATTGAGATGTAGACACACACTTACTCATACACACTCACACATTGACTCCCCCCCCCCCCCCCCTGCTTGTGGTGGCATTGACTGCGCTGTTTGGCAATGCGCTGTTTGGCAATGCGTGGGCTACTCCTCAATGCCACATTTTCCACCCACACCAAATCCTCATCATCACTTTCAACATGCAGCAGCTCATTCAGTGCTGCAAGTGCCTTCTTCTTGTCCTCAGTATTTTGGTCGCGTCCGAATGCATCCTACAATACGATGGGGTTGGCAGGGCTGAAAACCCGAGTGCACTTCGTGCAATAGACGACACACTACACCGCGACCCCATCCGCGTCCAGCCCATCTGTAGAACCTTGTATCTGAGGTCGCAATATCTTCTTCCACTTGCCCTTCACGCCATTCAGTCGTGAAAAAAGCTGGTTAGGCGTCAGCTGCGCACTCATGAGCGTCTATTTGCCGTTTTTCACGAAAGAAGACTTGGGCGGATTGTAAACGGTTGCGGTTACCATTCGCGAATGATGATAACTGAACGACGCAATGCGAACATTAATGAACGATCAATTCAGGGGCTTATACTACGACACTCGCTGAGGACAGGAGATCACCTGTACTGCCACGTGTCACTGTTGACGCACTGTTCCTGCCAGCCTGGCTGAGCCTGGGGGACCTGGTGCTCGTACCCTCATTATGTAAGACCGTCGCGTTGCGTTTCCAGTCACGCCGACCAGCCACGACGACGTCCTATTTTTCTTCTCTTCACCTTCACCTAGCGCTAATTTTCCGGGATTTATTTTAGCGCTAGTTAGCGCTCGTACGCTAATAGTGCAAAGCCACTATACCCCCCGGCCTAACCCTATAAATGTGTGTATGTGTGTAATTATTTTGCCAAGTGTGTATGAACAGCGTCTGTATGAGTGTCTAGGTAAGAATAGGCAAAGGAAATGTGTGTCAGTTTGTGTAAGTATTTTGCCAAGTGCAGTATGTGCTTGAGTGTCTAGGTATGTATGTGCAAGGGTAAGGTGAGTATGAGTGTGCATGAGTTAAGGTCTGCGCAGTATGTGTATGAGTGTCTAGGTAAGGATAGGCAAAAGCAATGTTTGTTTGAGTGTGTGCATGAGAGTCTAGTCAAGGGCAGCGTGTTTAGGATACTAACCGTACAGTGCCAGCATGATCACAATTACTCACCATACATTGTGAGCATGATCAACAGGAAGGCAAGGAGAGCGAGTAGGGCACTCATCACCATAGAAACCCACTCGATGCCAGTGGCCTACATGTGAACAGGAATGAAATGAGAAAGGCAAGAGGGCACTCATCACCATAGAAACCCACTCGATGCCAGTGGCCTAAATGTGAACAGGAGAGAAATGAGAAAGGCAAGAGGGCACTCATCAGCATTGATAACCACTTGATGCCAGTGGCCTTGATGTGAAAAGGAATGAAATGAAGAAGGCAAGGAGATCACTCATCATTTTAAATATTGAAAAGGAAAAAATTAAAAGAAGAAAGGAGAAGAAAAAGGAATGAAAGGAGGAGGGCGGGGAGGACACTCTTCGTTATTTGACATAATAAAGGGAATTGAACTAAATGAAAAATGGCAATAATTCTAAATTAAAAAAGGAATGAAAATAAGAAGGCAAGGAGATCACTCGTTAGTTTAAATATTGTAAAGAAATGAAATTAAAAGGAGAAAGAAGAAGAAAACGGAATGAATTGAGGATGGCGAGGAGGACACTATTTTACATATTAAAAGGAATGTGACTAAATGAAAAAAACAAAAATGATAACTTAAAAAGAATGTAACTAAATGAAAAACAACAATAATTATAATTTTAAAGGGAATGAAATGAGAAAGGCAGGGAGCGCACTTATCACCACATATGCCAACTTGGAACCCACTTGATGACGGTTGCCTACACTTGAAAAGGAATAAACTGAGGAAGACAAGGAGGGCACTCATCAGCGTTGATACCCACTCAATACCAGTTGCCAACATGTGATAAGGGATGCAATGAGAAGGGCAAGGAGGGCACTCATCAGCATTGATACCAACTTGATACCCACTTATGCCAGTTGTCTACAGTGAGAATGATGAAAATGAGACTGGCAAGGAGGGCACTCATCAGCATAGACACCCACTCAATACCAGTTGCCTACATGTGATTAGGAATGCAATGAGAAAGGCGAGGAGGGCACTCATCAGCATTGATACCAACTTGATACCCACTTATGCCAGTTGTCTACAGTGAGAAGGATGAAAATGAGACTGGCAAGGAGGGCACTCACCAGCATAGACACCCACTCAATACCAGTTGCCAACATGTGATTAGGAATGAAATGAGAAGGGCAAGGAGGGCACTCATCAGAATTTATACCAACTTAATACCCACTTTATGCCAGTTGTCAACAGTGAGAAGGATTAAATGAGAAAGGCAATATAATATATGATGACCAACAGGATAACATCGTAAACGACCAGCATCCTCTTCAGGAAAGACCGGAGCCCAGTGTGACCAAGACCGGCGTCCGGTATGATTCACAAGACAGGAGTTTATGTTGTCCTATGCATTACTTGTAGTGGTAGTAGTAATGGAATTGTAGGCAGGCCTTACTGGTATGATGACCAACAGGATAACATCGTAAACAACCAGCATCCTCTTCAGAACAAGACCAGGACCCAGTGTGACGAAGACTGGCGTCCGGTTTGATTAACAATACAGGAGTTGATATATTTCTATACAACACTTGTAGTGGTAGTAGTAGTGGAATTGTAGGTAGGTCTTACCGGTATGATGACCAACAGGATAACATCGTATACGACCAGCATCCTCTTCAGGACAAGACCGGAGCCCATAGTGACAAAAACCGACGGAATCAAGGGATCTGGGCGGCCCTGAGAGCAGAATTTAAGGAGGCAGGTGTTAGATCAAGTCAGGAAGCTGGTTGGAAGCTGGATGGCTGGGTGGATAGGGGATGTTGGGTTGGGTTGGGTTGGGTTAGGTTGGGTTGGGGGGGATGTGGTGGTGGTGGGGTGTGAAATTAAGCAATTGATTACAGACGGACCGGGTTGGAAGGCCGTGAGACTGGAGCCCATTGCAACAAAGGTTGACGGGATGAAAGGATCTAGGTGGCCCCAAGAAGACTTGATGAAGAATTGAGGTGGGGGGGGGGGGGGGGGGGGGGGGGGAGGGGGGCAGATGGTACAGGTATCAGGTGTAGGGGTCGGCATATCATATGATGTTGACCAAAGGCGAGTATGATATCATATGATATCATACAAATTGCATCATATAATATTGTATATAAATGGTAACGTTGGCCTAGTTATACTGCCGGCATTATATGATATCTTATGATGACATGATATCATATTATATCATATTGCCTATCTCTAATCAGGTGTAAGGAGGGGTTTGAGGTGGGTGTGAGGCCAGGTGGCAAAAGGGCACCGCTATACTACGCCTATAACGATATCGTTGACGTCAGCAAGGCTGGGGGGCGGACCCCTTCGTGTATGGCGTAGTATAGCGTTGCCCATCTAGGGGGCCCTGAGAAGACTTGATGAGGGATTGAGGGAGGGGAGTCGTGTCGATTTGGGTTCTGGGTAGCTCTTGGGTCTGAGAGCTGGGATCTCAAATTGGGTCTCATATTACGACAATTTGGGCAAAAACGGGGCCTCGTATCACGATTGCAATATATTACGTGGAAAACATCTCTGGCGGGGGTGAGTGGGTGGGGGGGAGCGGGCAATGGGATTTGTTTTGCACATTTCACCATTCAAGGTGACCGTTCGCCTCCAAGTTAAATCAGCAAGCCATTGTAGGGTACGTAGTCATAGCTTAGCAAGAAAACAGCACCAGGTAAGTTTGCCATGACTAAGTACCGGTATTCATGACACGATTCGCAAAACAATAGGTCTGGTGTTATCGCCTTGGCGACACAGCCACTCCACTCCACTCCACTCCAGCCACAGCCACTCCACTCCACTCGACACAGAAGATTGGCCACCACGGTGGCAACACCATAGGTTTTTCCCCCGCTTCGAGCAACAGCTCCTAGTCAGCTCCCCTGACTGGCTATTCATCTAAGCCCAACACAATCTACTGGACCTTGAAGCTGATACAAACTCATATTACGATACTCTTGGGCCAAAACGGGGTCTCATATAACGATTGCAACATATAAATATATTACGGGGGAATATATATTAAATATATTCATATATAAAAATCTGTGTGTGTGTGTGTGTGTGTGGGGGGGGGGGGGGGGGGGGGGGGGGGGGGGGGCACGTTTTGCATATTTCACCATTCAAGGTGACAGTACGCCTGCATGTAAAATCAGCATGCGATTGTAGGGTACATAGTCATAGTGTAGCAAGAAAATAGCAACAGGTAAGTTTGCCATGATTCTAGGTACCGGTATTCATGAACACGATTCGCAAAACAATAGGTCTGGTGTTATCGCCTTGGCGACACAGCCACTCCACTCCAGCCACAGCCACTCCACTCCACTCGACACAGAAGATTGGCGACCACGG
Source organism: Chlamydomonas sp. ICE-L (assembly GCA_013435795.1). Taxonomy (NCBI): domain Eukaryota; kingdom Viridiplantae; phylum Chlorophyta; class Chlorophyceae; order Chlamydomonadales; family Chlamydomonadaceae; genus Chlamydomonas; species Chlamydomonas sp. ICE-L. The sequence continues at coordinate 9,459,530 of JACBWV010000552.1, forward strand.
TGGCAACACCATAGGTTTTCATTCTCGCTTCGAGCAACAGCTCCTAGTCAGCTCCCCTTACTGGCTATTCATCCAAGCCCAACACAATCTACTGGACCTTGAAGCTGCCACACTTTCATATTACGACAATTTTGGCAAAAACGGGGTCTCATATTACGAGTGCAATATATTAGGGGAAAACAAATTCTGGGGGGGGGGGGGGGGGGGGGGGGGGGGGGCACAATGGGAACTTTTTGCACATTTCACCATTCAAGGTGACCGTTCGCCTGCAAGTTAAATCAGCATGCGATTGTAGGGTACGTAGTCATCGTGTGGCAAGAAAACAGCATAAGATAAGTTTGCCATGATTCTAGGTATTTATGTGTATGTATGTTACAGTCCAGGGGTAGGCCAAATAGGCTAAAGGGACTTGCCCAACCGTATAGGACGGGCTTAAAAAGAAAAAGCACTGATGAACTGAGCCCCCAACAATCGTTTAACCGACAGGGGCCCTGAGTTCGTGCTACAGTGATAATGATTCTAGGTATTCATGACACGATTCGCAAACAAGTCAGATGCAGCGTCGCAAGCGACGCGGAAAGTTGGCTGAGTGTGTTGGCAACGGAACGAAAGGTGGCAACGGACTGGAGCTGACTGAAGCCAGTTAGTTGGCTGGCATGTCAGGCTTCAATTTTTGGTCGGTCGGTCGGTCGTACGGACAGACGGACAAATGGGTAACCCTGGGGGCTCCCGCCCCCTTGAAGAGGGGGCTCCGCAAAAAATAGGACGGGTGTTATCATCTCGGCGACACAGAAGATTGGCGACCACGGTGGTAAAACCATAGCTTTTATTTTCTGTTATGGGCAACAGCTTCTAGTCAGCTCCCCTGACTAGCAATTCATCCAGGCCTGTCACAATCTAGTGCACCTTGAAGCTGACACAATCTGCTGTCCAGGTCTGCTGAAATATTTGGGTGTAGTAAACTTGCTGGCTCGGGGAGCTGCCCAGAAGCTGCTCAGGGAAGCCGAAAATAAAAAACCTGGGCAACATGCTGATAATAAAAAACAAAAACGAACCATGATTATACAAATGAACAAGTGATGCAAATTTGAATAATAAACCAATACTGAATAACTAAAATAATTCCAAAGCAATAATGCGAATAACCAATAAAAAAAGTAATGATAACGCCTGGTGGGGCGTGGTGTTAAGGGAGCATGTCGTACGCGGGTGGGGAGTGGTCTCCTACCTCAACTGGACAAGCTACCATCGCGGTTGACGACGACCTGCAACGTCAAGAGCGACCGAAGGGGGAGTCGAACCCCCGACTCTTCTTCCTCAAGCAATCTGGTCTACCACTAGACCATTGTATATCACTGGAATAACCAATAAAATACATGAAAAAATGGTGCGCCTTATTACAAGACGTGAGGTTGAGGGGGGCAGCCTGTTTGCTTGCACTGGGGCAAAACACAGGGATATTTTTTTCCGGAATACATTCCAATCGGAATACGAGACCCCGTTTTGGCCGAAATTGCCGGAATAAGAAACCTAAAAATAAAACAGGTTTTCTTTTACCGAAATTGACTAAAATTGACCCAAATCAGAATAAGGATCCTGTTTTGGGAGGAAAATACGGAGGAATAAAATAAAAAGGAATAAGATTTCCTCTTTTTTATTTGAAAAAAATATCCCTCGCAAAACACCAACACATACATACAACTGCACAGCTGATTCAAGGTCTGGATCTGCCAGTGGAGTGCCGTATGGTAGTCTGGTATTTTGATTAACAAATATTGAATTAAAAACCAATCATGCGCTACTTACAAGCCTGTTTGCTTGCACTGTGCCCAACCACCAACGCAGTTCATGTAACAATTATTATTCTTGTGTGTGTGTGTGTGTGTGTGTGTGTGTTCAATTAAAAACCAATAATGCACAGCTTACAAGCCTGCTTGCTTGCACTGGGGCCAACCACCAATGCAGTTCATGTAACAATTGTTATCATTGTGTGTGTGTGTGTGAGGGGGGGGGGGGGGGGGGGGGGTAGGATCATGCACTACTTACAGGTGGCTTGGCCATGATGACAAGGCCTTCGAAGACGTTGTCATACACAATAACTGCTGATGCTCCAGCTGACTGGGCCATCCTGACCTGAATGGGAATGTGTGGATCGTCCAGTATGAGACACTGGACCATGCTAACCTGCTTAGTACCGTTTTAGCATAGAAAAGGGAGAAACATCGTAAAAGCAGTGGAGGGCCATGCTGATCTGAATGGGAATGTGTGGATTGTTCAGGTTGAGGCACCGGACCATGCTAAGCTGTTTAGTACCTGCTTAGCAAAGAAAAGGGGGGAAACATCGTAAAAGCAATGGTGGGCCATCCTGACCTGAATGGACGATAAGTGTGGATCGTCCAGTTTGAGACACTGGACCATGCTAACCTGCTTAGTACCGTTTTAGCAAAGAAAAGGGGGAAAACATCGTAAAAGCAGGGATGGGCCATGCTGACTTAAATGGGTGGTGCGTGTGGATCCTTCAGTTTGAGGCACTGGACTATGCCAACCTGCTTAGTACAGTTTTAGCAAACAAAAGGGGGAAACATTGTAAACGCAATGGTGGGCCATGCTGACCTGGTTAGGCGGTTGTGTGGATGATTCAGTTGACTGTCAGGTTGAGGCACTGGACCATGCTAACCTGCTTAGTTCTGTCTTAGCAAACAAAAGGGGGAAACATCGTAAAAGCAATGGTGGGCTATGCCGACCTAAATGGGTGGTACGTGTGGATTGTTCAGTTTTAGGCACTGGACTGTCAGGTTGAAGTACTGGACCATGCTAACCTGCTTAGCAATGTCTTAGCAAACAAAAGGGGGAAAACATCGTAAAAGCAATGGTGGGCCATGTTGACTTGAATGGGCGGTGCGTGTGGATTATTCAGTTGATTCAGTTGACTGTCAGATTGGGGAACTGGACCATGCTAACCTGCTTAGTACTGTCTTAACAAAGAAAACAAGAAGCAATCCTCGAAAGCTGAGATTGTATGTCATCATCATCATCAATATAGTTATCGTTGTTGTCATCATCATCATCATCATCATCATCATCATCACTTATGTCGTTGTCATTGTCATCATCATCATCAACATCACCAATGTAGTTGTCGTTGTCATCATCATCACCATCACCACCATCACCACAACCTCCACCCCCACTGCCCAAACACCCCCAACACCACCCACACCATCATCATTGGTAGCATGGCCCCCCTCTTGACTTTCACCACAGCTTGCCTTCAGATCAGAAGTGCAATTGAATGTCGTTGCATCCCTCTGCTCCCTTGTGACCAGTGCTATCCCCCACTGCCACCACTGCCACCACCACCCCACCCACCTGTCCCACCCCAACCCCGACACACCCCACCAACACCACCCACCAACACCATCATCATAGGTAGCGTGACCCCCCTATCGACTTTCACCCCAACTTGCCTTCAAATCAAAAGTGCAATTAAATGACGTTGCATCCCTCAGCTTTCTTGAGTGAGCCCCCACCCCCACTACCACTAATGCCACCACCACCCCACCCACCTATCCCCCCCCCCCCCCTAACCCAGACACACACCACCAGTACCACCCCAAACTTGCTTTAAAATCATAAGTGCAATTGAAAGACGTCGCATCCATCTGCTTTCTTGTATTAAGCCCCCCCCCACCCCACCCCACCCCCCCCACCCCACCCACCCACCCACCCCACCACCCACTAAGACCACTGCCACCACCACCCCACCCACCTATCCCCTCCCAACCCCGACACACACCACCAGCACCATCATCATAGGTGGCATGGCCCCCCTATTGACTTTCACCCCAACTTGCCTTCAAATCAAAAGTGCAATTGAAAGACGTCGGATCCCTCTGCTCCCTTGTGACCAGCGCTATCCAAGTAGTGTTGAAGTCTTGGAAGGTGAACTCTGAGCAAGCATCCTCAGGATCAGCCAGCTGTGGCGATAGAGTGTTTAGTACGTTGAGTGCTTTGAGTGTGTTGAGTGTGTTGAGTGTGTTGAGTGTGTTAAGTGTGAAAGTTAATAGTGATGAACTCTGAGCAAGCATCCTCAGGATCAGCCAGCTGTGGCATGAGAGCGTTTAGTACGTTTAGTATGTTTAGCATGTTGAGTGTGTTGAGTATGTGAGTGTGTTGAGTATGTGAGTGTGTTGAGTGTGTTGAGTGTGTTGAGTGTGTTGAGTGTGTTGAGTGCTTTGAGTGTGTTGAGTGTGTTGAGTGCTTTGAGTGCTTTGAGTGTGTTGAGTGTGTTGAGTGTGTTGAGTTTGTTGAGTGTGTTGAGTGTGTTGAGTGTGTTGAGTGCGTTGAGTGTGTTGAGTTTGTTGAGTGTGTTGAGTGTGTTGAGTGTGTTGAGTGTGTTAGGTGTGTTGAGTGTGTTGAGTGTGTTGAGTGCTTTGAGTGTGTTGAGTGTGTTGAGTGTGTTGAGTGCGTTGAGTGTGTTGAGTGTGTTGAGTGTGTTGAGTATGTTGAATGTGTTGAGTGTGTTGAGTGTGTTGAGTGTGTTGAGTGTGTTGAGTATGTGAGTGTGTTGAGTGTGTTGAGTGTGTTAAGTGCGTTGAGTGCGTTGAGTGTGTTGAGTGTGTTGAGTGCGTTGAGTGTGTTGAGTGTGTTGAGTGTGTTGAGTGTGTTGAGTGTGTTGAGTGTGTTGAGTGTGTTGAGTGTGTTGAGTGTGTTTAGTATGACAGATGAGAGAGACCAACTCTGAGCACATACCCTCAGGTTCAGCCAGCTGTGTCACGAGCATGATGAGTGTGTTGAGTGCTTTGAGTGTGTTGAGTGTGTTGAGTGCGTTGAGTGTGTTGAGTGTGTTGAGTGCGTTGAGTGTGTTGAGTGTGTTGAGTGTGTTGAGTGTGTTGAGTGCGTTGAGTGTGTTGAGTGTGTTGAGTGTGTTGATTGTGTTGAGTGAGTTGAGTGTGTTGAGTGTGTTGAGTGTGTTGAGTGTGTTGAGTTTGTTGAGTGTGTTGAGTGTGTTGAGTGTGTTGAGTGTGTTGAGTGTGGTGAGTATGACAGGTGAGAGTGACCAACTCTGAGCACATATCCTCAGGTTCAGCCAGCTGTGTCATGAGCATGATGAGTGTGATGAGTGTGATGAGTGTGATGAGTGTGACAGGTGAGAGTGACCAACTCTGAGCACATACCCTCAGGTTCAGCCAGCTGTGTCACCAGCATGATGAGTGTGATGAGTGTGTTGAGTGTGTTGAGTGTGTTGAGTGTGTTGAGTGTGTTGAGTGTGTTGAATGCGTTGAGTGCGTTGAGTGTGTTGAGTGTGTTGAGTGTGTTGAGTGTGTTGAGTGTGTTGAGTGTGTTGAGTGTGTTGAGTGTGTTGAGTGTGTTGAGTTTGTTGTGTGCGTTGAGTGTGTTGAGTGTGTTGAGTGTGGTGAGTATGACAGGTGAGAGTGACCAACTCTGAGCACATATCCTCAGGTTCAGCCAGCTGTGTCATGAGCATGATGAGTGTGATGAGTGTGATGAGTGTGATGAGTGTGACAGGTGAGAGTGACCAACTCTGAGCACATATCCTCAGGTTCAGCCAGCTGTGTCACGAGCATGATGAGTGTGATGAGTGTGATGTGACGTGATGTGATGTGATGCCATGTAGTGCAGTATAATCAAGAGTGCAATGCAACGGGGTGCAGTGTAGTGTACTGTAGTGTACCTCAGTGTTGTGAAGTGTAATGTTATGCCAGGTAATGCCGGGCATGATTATTTCTAATGTAATACAAGCCCTAGGCGCATTGCAAGCGACGCAGGAAAATTGGCGGAGAGTGTTGGCTATTGGAGCGACAGATGGCACCGGAATCGATTGTAGCAGACATAAGCCAGGGTTTCCGTCAGGGTCAGGGGCCAGTTAGGGCCAGGGTTTCTTGCGGTCGGACGGTCGGTCGGACAAAAGGACAACAGGGTGATCCTGGGGCCTCCCGCCCCCCCAGAAGGGGGAGCTCCGCAATAAATGTTAATGTAACCTTGGGATGCCAGGTGATACTGGGTAAGATTACTTCTAATTAGAGACCAGCATATCATATAATGTTGACCAAAGGCGAGTATGATATCATATGATATCATACAAATTGCATCATATGATATTGTATATAAACGATAACTTTAGCCTAGTCAGACAGCCGGCATCATATGATTTCATATGATGACAAGATATCATATGATAGCATATTGCCGTTATCTACTTATTATGTAATGAAATGTTAACATATCATTAGGATGCCAGATATGCCGGGTATGATTAATTATAATGATACAAAATGTTAAAGTACGCTCAGGGTGCCAGGTAATACCGGGAACGATCACTTATAATGTAATAAAATGTTAACGTACGCTCAGGGTGAACCAGACGCCCTCTTGTGGGATGTCAAGCCCACACGTTGCTTCTATGTCGGGAAGTACAGTGTAGTGCAGTGTGGTGCAGTGTAATGAAGTGTGGTGTGGTGTAGTTTGGTGCAGTGTCGTGTAAGAAGTGTGGTGCAGTTCGGTACAGTGGACAGTGGAGTACTGTCATGCTGTGTCGTGTAATGTAGTGCAGTGTGGTGGGTGCGCTGTTATGAATTTTAACGTACCCTTACGAAACCCTGGAAGCCCTCTTATCATCTTGTGGGATATCAGGCCCAAGCGTTGCCTCCATGTCAGGGAGTGTAGTGCAGTGCAGTGCAATGAAGTGTGGTGTAGTGCAGTTTGGTGTGCTGTGGTGTGGTAGTTTAGTCCAGTGTAGTGTAGTTTAGTGCATTGTGGTGTAGTGCAATGAAGTGTAATGTAGAGTAGTGCAATGCAGTGTAGTGTGGTGTTGTGCGGTATGGTGTGGTGTGGTGTGGTGTGTCGTAATAAAAGTGAACGTACCCTTAGGATGCCCTGGACACCCTCTTTTGGGATATCAGGCCCAAACGTTGCCTCCATGTCGGGAAGTGTGTTCATGTCCACATCCGTCTGTAGGTGAACACAGTGTGTGGGTTCAGTAGGAGGGGAGCGATGTGTGTGATGGGTGAGGGTGTGGGTGTGGCGGGTGGGTGTGTAGGAGTGAGGGTGAGAGAGAGACAGGGGGTGGGGGGAGGGGCGCTGAGTCAGTGGCAGAAAGTGCTCTTAAAGACTGCTGACAGTTGACCACCTAGGTATGGGCAATGCATCAGACAAGAGCTGAGGGTCAAGTCCCAGGGATACGAAGCGTGTCTATGCGTATTATCTTTGGTGGAAGCGTCAGAAAATGGGATAGTTTATCCTGGAAATGCGCACCCACCAGGATAATGATTTCCGCGCGTGCTTCCTGAAACAAACTGAGTAGCACGAGGCAGATGGCAAAGAATCTTGAAACAAGGTCTTTCCGCATTTTATCTTTCTGGTCTCGCGGATGACGAGAAGGAAAGCTGCAGCACATATCGCTTTGCCAAAAGAAAGGCTCGCAAGAATAGTTGGGATATGAATCGCTACGTGAAATAGTTGAGTTGCTCAGCTGACGAATGATAAATAAAAGCTCACGAGTCGCTCCAGGAATAATCGCAGACCAAGGAGTCCTCAGTTCACAACTCCTAGGCCTGAAAAAGACAGCTTGCAGAGCAGTTCTGCCCGGAGGGTCGACTCTATCAGTTGTTTGAAAAACGGCGAGGAGGGTGATGTGGAAAGGCCACGTCCGCGTCCGTGTCCGGCGGTACAGTTTCAGTAGTTTCTTCTCACCTCCCCTTTCACCGGCGACGTCTTCTCATCATTTCTTCAGCTTTCGTGACAAAAATCCATATCGAAAGGCCTTTGCCAATCATCCGTTTCTCATTTCGTGTTAAGCCCTATTGAATCCTGCCGGGTATTCATATTTCGAGCATTGCTTCGTGCTTTTGCCAGGCTGCACTCCAGCTGGTGTCAGTCTGTCAGAACTTCTTGCAAAAAGACATCCTGACTCACCTGTCCTGCTGGTCGCCTGCAGAAAGGCTTCAATTTTCCGCCGACCAGCCTACCTGATATCGAATCCTCGGAACTCGCAAGAAGTCGAAATCTCGATCAACAGAAGGGCGATCCACGCCTGCTGTTACAAGCAAGGTGGGCGATTCTTGCTGGGTTGAATTGATGCGCCTCTCAGTTTTTGAGACCGGGTTGGGCCTGGACGTTTATTTTGGGGCCTCGCCTGGCTTTACCTATTTGGGGGGCTTTTGAGTGCCAGCATAGCAATACACCTACCTTGTTTTTAGTTTAAATGACAGGATCTTGAATATCATGATCAATCAAAGAGGTAATGAATGAATTCAGGGCTGGAGGGACCAAAAACCAGCCCAGGACCACTCCCTATCCTCCTCTGCTCCACCCTCTATTCCACCCTCTTCAACTTGCAACTTTCAAAACATAATTGCTGGATCTCACACATGGACACAACCTGCAACCATCACGAGACCAAATCTGGCACAGAAGCAACCACAAACTCCTTCCTACACTCCAAGGTTTCCCTCTCATCTAGTCATCTCCCATTCTTTCCCTTCCTATAGGTTTGTGCCTTCTGTCAGTCAGCTCTTTCCCAATAGCTGCCCCACTCTGCACTCAGTAAGCCCAGTCAGACCAGCTGGCCACCCCCGCCTGGAACCCCAGTCAGCAACCCCAGCCAGCACTTTTACTACAGCTGCCCACATTGGTCTGCTACCCCAGCCAGAAATTTCCACCAGCTACCCCACCCTAGATGGACCCCCTCATGGCTGCCTGGGGTGCAGCCCCAGCTGCCCCAGCTCAGGCAGCGCTCCCGAAGGCTGCCAGTGGATCAAGCACCTCCAGCGATGAAGAGACCCTACCACCCGGCCCCATGTGCCTGGTCCCAGTGGGACATGTCCATACGCCCAGCAGCAATGACTCTGAATCTGATGATGATGATCAGGTTCCCTCTGAAATAGGTCAGGCAGACCCAGCTATGTGTAAGGTAGGAGGCCCTGGCTTCGCTGGTTCAGGGGCAGAAGCACCAGTTAACCTGTACCTCTACGCCCATGACAGATACAAGCAGAAGCTGAAGGAGGGGGGAGATGACATCACTGTGCTGGTGCGTCCCTCAGGCCCAGCCGCTGCTGGTGCAGGTCAGGAAATCAGAGCCTCTGTAGTAGACCATGACAACGGAACCTACACATGCACGTATGAGGTGCCCAGCAAGGGGAACTACCAGCTTAGTGTAGAGATCAATGGCCTACCTATTTCTGGATCTCCCTTCCCTGTATTCTTCAGCAAACCCATCGACCCTGCTGAGGCCGCTGCACAGGCTGCAGCAGCTGCAGGAGGCACCCCTGAGGGTGAGGCTGGTGGCCAGCCAAGCATTAGCACCATGGCAGCGGCAGCCCAGCTGGCCATCAGTGGACTGACCAGCTCAGAGCCCATCCACCGCACTCTTCATGTGTCCAATCTCTCCCCTCTAGTGACCCCAGAACAGCTGAAGACCTTCTTTTCCATCACAGGCAACATCAAGGAGTTTCAGGAGACAGGAGAGGGCATTGCAGCCACGTTCCTGGTCACTTTTGAGACAGCAGCTGAGGCAGTGGAGGCTTTGACGATGAATGGAGTGACCATAGGGGACCAACCCCTACGAATCGTCGCTGAGCAGGCAGCACAGGCAGCAACGGGTCACCCAGGGCTTACAAGCTTGGGTGGGATTTTGAGCATGGCCGCCGTACCTCTCATGATATCCAACCCACTCATGCCCAACATGATGGTCCCAAACCCAGCAGCCTTCGGGGGTTTCGGAGCCACAGGGAGCATGGCAACCCTGCAGATTCAGGCGATGCAGGTAATGTGACTCACGGTTGCGAATGGGATCTTTTGCCATGTCATTTGTATGCAGTGCGTCGCTATTGACTTCTGGTGCACTGCAGAACCTAGATAAATCTAAATTAATACTTTTTTTGCCAGAAGGCTGCCAGGAGCCCTTAGCTCTTTCATGCTTTCTTTTCCTAATCACACTCCTTCCATGCTTTATTTCCCACACCGATTGCGTTGCGTTGCTGTGACACATACCCGGGATGCTTGTCTGCATGTGTTCATTGCACGACTGTGATGCAGTGTGTTGTATTGTTCTTGTCTCCATTGCACGAATACGATAGGTAGTGCCTGTTTGAATTGGTAAAGTAAACAGCCCACAGTTGGCCCATGTAGCTCTAGAGTACCTTGAACAAAATCTAGTAGTTGCAAACTTGTAGCCGCCAAATGTGTGGCAGATCATAGTTGTTATGCCCAGCTATGAGCAGCAGCTTATGGTCATCTCCCTGAGCCAGCCACTGGGCTAAGCCCCAAGATGTTGGCAGTCTGGTCAGTTGTTTTTGTCAGCTTCCGGACACACTAGGTTGCATTAGCTTGGGCTCAATAGCCAGTCAAGGGAGCAGCCTAGAAGCTGCTGCTTTTGGCTGAAAAGAAAAACACTGTAGCAGGTCCTTGATGGCCATTGCCAGTCAGTGGAGCTGCCTAGAAGCTGCTGCTTTTAGCTGAAAAGAAAAACACTGTGGCAGGTGCCTGATGTCCTCTGCCAGTCAATGGGGAGCTGCACCCATGCTAGTCCCAGCTGTCCCAGAGTACTCCCCTTTGCCGCAACTCTTTGCGTGAGCGAGTGAGCGGTCTTCTACCAATGCGACCAAGCCCCGTGGGTGTGGGACTGCGGCTGTTTGTGCTGGCAAGACATACCTGGGAATTCTCCCCAGAACCAGGACCCTGAGGTACCTGAGGACACATGTTGCCTGGGCATCTCACCGAACCACAATATTTTACCACAAGACTCTGTGGGTGTTCAAGGGGGGCATGCATACCAACATGTAGCCAGGAGGATCAAATATAATTCTGGTATTTTTCGACCCATGCTGCAAAGCCCTCAGCGTGTGAGACTGCAGCTTGTTATGTGGGCGAGTGATGGGTCTCCTACCAGTGCAACCAAGCCTCGTGGGTGTGGGACCCCCGAGAGTGGTAGCCCTGAATCACACCGATCAGGACGGTTCCCCTAAGAGGTTCGCAGGTTGTTGTGGTATTGATAGATTCAATGCTCCTTGTGCAGGTTCACCGACGACTGCGGCTGTTTGTGCGGACAACACATCTTTCTTCGACCCATGCTGTAAAGCCCTCTGCCTGTGGGACTTATGAACATCACGAATCATGAGCACATTGGTGGTAAAAGAGAGACAGTGACACCATTTAGAGTTGTTTTTTAGGAAAGGAACCAGTGTCTTTACGTAGCACCATGGTGCCCATAGTCCTGCAGTTTTTTTGTAGGCAAGCGATCATTATTTAACCAGTGCGGCTAAGCCTTGTGGGTGTGGAACTGCGGCTGTTTATGCAGGCAATAGTTATTTCTTCGACCCATGCTGCACAGCCCTCTGCGTGTGGGACTGCAGCTTTTTTTGTGGGCAAGTGATCGTTCAGGTGACATTATTTACGTGTTTTATGTCCCCCATACCGACTAAGCTATTATTAGCTCCCCGCATATGCCCACAGCTTGGCTTATCAGTATCTCACCGCACTCTTCAAACCATGTTTCACATCGACTTGCACTCTTATGCATTAGGAACATTTTAACAACTATGCAACACATTCTGTAATCAGTGCGGCCAAGCACTGTGTGGGTGTGTGTAGTGTAGGTGTGTGTGGCGAAGGTGTGTGTATGTGGTGTAGGTGTGTGTGTAGTGTAAGTGTGTGTGTGGTGTAGGGGTGTTTGGTGTAGGTGTGTGTGTGGTGAAGGTGTGTGTATGTGGTGTAAGTGTAGGTGTGTGTAGTGTAAGTGTGTGTGTGGTGTAGGTGTGTGTGGTGTGGTCGTGTGCGGTGTAGGTGTGGGCAGACCAGATCTCTAGTGCACATGTGGACCCTCTCCTTCCAAGGCATGGCTGTGTGAGCCAACCACCACCTGATACCCCCCCCCCCCCCAGACACACAAAACCACCACCATCCCCTCCACACACCACTTCACCTTTCAGATGTGGGACCTGGACATCGACGCAGGCAAGGATGAGGATGAGGACATGCAGGAGGTCGATATGGAGGGAGGGGGCTCGGGCAGCGAGGGACAACGTAGATGAAGGCCACCAGCCCAACCTAGTGCAGCATAAGCATATGACCATAACTATATAACACGAAACAATATTATTTTGTCATTTTTTACTCACTGCTAAGTAGATTTGATGCACTATGACAAGTTCATTTGTGGGGTGCAGCAATATAGAAAATCATTCATCATCATCATCATCATCACACCCTCACCAACAGGAGTATACCACTGCTCATGCTAGCAGCAACAGCGCACCCATCACCACCAGCAGGAAACCAATAGCCCCATCGTACCCCCCCTTCTATCCACAGGCTCAGATGGCGCAGAGCCAAGCTCTTGCCGCACAGATTGCAGAGATGCGTTCCCTCGCTCGTGCAAGCGCTTTGACCAAGGGACTTGGCACAGAGGAGCAGAAGCAGGCGCGGGCGGCGGCGGCTGTGGCTGATCGTCTGAACAAGAAGTTTGGTTGGGTACCGGTCGCGGCCCCTGCAGCAACTGGTGCCAATGATAGTGAACGATCAAGGCTCCCCTCTCGTAATCGTAGCAGGTCGCGGGACAAGGGAAGCGACCGGCGCAGGAGCAGGTCTAGGGATAAGAGGAGTGACCGCCGCAGAAGCAGAAGCCGCTCGAGGTACGTGATGGTCATCTATATCATGATGCGTATGATAATCATGATCATGATGAGTATGATAATCATGATGTGAGAGAGAGAGAGATGGATGGACAGATAAGAGGAGTGACCGATGCAGAAGCAGAAGCCGCTCGAGGTACGTGATGGCCATCTATATCATGATGCGTATGATAATCATGATCATGATGAGTATGATAATCATGATGTGAGAGAGAGAGAGATGGATGGACAGATAAGAGGAGTGACCGATGCAGAAGCAGAAGCCGCTCGAGGTACGTGATGGCCATCTATATCATGATGCGTATGATAACCATGATGAGTATGATAATCATGATGTGTGTGAGAGAGAGAGAGAGAGAGAGAGAGAGAGAGAGAGAGAGAGAGATGGATGGATGGATAAGAGAAGTGACTGCCGCAGAAGCAGAAGCTGCTCGAGGTATGTGATGGTCATGTATATCATGATGCGTGTGATAACCATGATGAGTATAATAATCATGATGTGAGAGAGAGAGAGAGAGAGAGAGAGAGAGAGAGAGAGAGAGAGAGAGAGATGGATGGATAAGAGAAGTGACTGCTGCAGAAGCAGAAGCCGCTCGAGGTACGTGATGGTCATCTATATCATGATGCGTATGATAACTATGATGATGAAGAGTATCATAATCATGATGATAAATATAATAATCATTATCATGATGAGGAGGAGGAGAAGGAGGATAATCATGAGGATTATGAGTATGATACGTATGATAATCGTGAGGAATATGATAGTCATCATCATCATGATGATGATGAGGAGGAGGATGATAATTATGAGGATGATGATTATGAGGATGATACGTATGATAATCGTGATGAATATGATAATCATCATGATGATGATGAGGATGATCATCATGAGGATGAGGATGTTGATGATCATCGCCAACTTCATCATCTGTGATGATGCTGAGGGGGCGAATGACGATGGTGATGACCACCTTTGATGAGGATAAGGATAGGTTAAATGGTGCCCTACTGGGCTCCAAATGCCATGGTGTGTACAAGTTTATTGCATGCATGCAAAATATGTGTGTATGTGCATTGCCATGATAATGATAGTGAATTGGTGCCCCACTGGACTCCAAATGCCATCGTGTATATAAGTAAACTGCATGCATGCAAAATATGTGTGTATGTGCATTGCCATGATAATGATAGTGAATTGGTGCCCCCCACTGGACTCCAAATGCCATCGTGTATATAAGTATACTGCATCAATGCAGAATGTGTGTAAATCTGCATTGCCATGATAAGGATAGTTTAGTGGTGGCCTGCTGGACTCCAAATGCCATCGTGTATATAAGTAAACTGCATGCATGCAAAATATGTGTGTATGTGCATTGCCATGATAATGATAGTGAATTGGTGCCCCCCACTGGACTCCAAATGCCATCGTGTATATAAGTATACTGCATCAATGCAGAATGTGTGTAAATCTGCATTGCCATGATAAGGATAGTTTAGTGGTTGCCTGCTGGACTCCAAATGCCATCGTGTATATAAGTAAACTGCATGCATGCAGAATGTATGTATATGTGCATTGCCATGATAATTATAGTCAATTGGTGGACCCCACTGGACTTCAAATGCCATCGTGTATATGAGTATACTGCATCAATGCAGAATGTATGTAAATGTGCATTGCCATAATAAGGATAGTTTAGTGGTGGCCTGCTGGACTCCAAATGCCATCGTTTATATAACTATACTGCATAAATACAGAATATGTGTACATGTGCATTGCCGTGCATGTGTCGTGGGTGATGCATAACAGCATAAAGCTTCCGTGTAAAAGGTTGTGGTAGCCTTCCCTTTTTTGTCAGTACGCCCAGTGGTATTGGTTATCATATTATTGGTCTGGTGGTGCTGGGTGGTGGGTATTAACAGCATAAGGCCCCCATGTAAAGAGTTGTGGTAGTCTTCCCTGCTTGCAAAAACAGAGCACCGACCATAGATGTGTCCAATGCCCCATCAGCTTTTTGTCAGTACGCCCAATGGTGTTGGTTATCATATTATTGGTCGGGGGTGGGTAATAACAGCATAAGGCTCCCATGTTAAGGGTTGTAGAAGTCTTCCCTGCTTGCAAATACAGAGCACCGACTGCAAACCATAGATGTGTTTCATGCCCCATCAGTTTTTTGTGTCAGCTTTCTGTAGGCCCAGTGGTAAAACAAAATTTGCAACGCAAGCCTGATTTCAGGATTGTGGCATAGCATGTGCTTCAGTACAGGGCAGAGCGTGAAGCGCAGAGCCCCGGGGGGGTTGGGGGACAACGCGTCACACTGGGGTCGCACGCAGTCGTTCAATTTGCGACGCGACGCACCCAAAAAACTTTTCCCCTTCCGTGTTAAATTTGATGCATTCTATATCCTGATTTTTTGCTAGGATGACCACCTTTCCGCCTGCCCGCCCGCCCACCCAGCTATCCTACCTCTGTCCCCTCCACTCACCCAACCAACTACCTAGCCTTGACTCACCCAACCAACTAACTAACCTTGACCCATCCACCTGTTGCAGGCAACCCTCCCATCTGAACTTGAACTTGGTTAAATAATACATAGCTTCAGCCAGCAATTTGGCTGCTCGAAGTCTTTGTAAAAATAAGCTTACCAGGGAAATGTAAAATTTAACATTTCGTTTTTTTCTCTCTAAACAATCAAATTTAATCACAACTATTAAGTATTCCCTTCAAAAAAAAATTAATCCAATCGCCTCAACCCCCGTTCAACTCCCCAGGCAACCCTCCCACTCTCGTAATGGAGACCGCGAGCGCAAACACAGGAGTAAATCTCGAGATGCTGGTCGAGTGGGCAAGCATAGGAGCAGGTCACGGGATGGGAATGCACGTGGACATGGGGAGAAGACCGCGATGCAGAGAGACAGAGCCAAGGAAAGGCGAAGATCCGCCTCACGTGATGCAGGTCGCGGACACATGCGCAGGAGCAGGTCCCGCGAGCGTGGGCATCGGGAGAGGAACACTCGGGAGAAGGAGAGGGTGAGGGAGAGACGATCCAGATCTAGATCCAGGTCCAGGCGGGACCCAGAGCAGAGGGACAGAGGTACCCGTGAGAGAGAGAGCGTCAGGGAGAGAGAGAGTGGGGGAAAGAAGGATGGCAAGAAGGAGGAGAAGGAGCAGAAGAAGGAGAGTCAACCAATCAAGAAGGAGGGGGAGGAGGAGCGTCAACCTAGCAATACGAAGGAGGAGAAGGAGAGGCAGCCTAACAATACGGAGGAGGAGAAGGAGCATCAGCCCAGCAAGAAGGAGGAGGAGAAGGAGAGTCAGCCTAGGAAGAAAGAGGAGGAGAAGGAGAGTCAGCCTAGCAAGAAGGAGGAGAAGAAGGAGAGTCAGCCTAGCAAGAAAGAGGAGGAGAAGGAGTATCAACCTAGCAAGGAGGATGAGAAGGAGAGGCAGCCTAGCAAGGAGGATGAGAAGGAGAGGCAGCCTAGCAAGGAGGATGAGAAGGAGAGGCAGCCTAGCAAGGAGGATGAGAAGGAGGTGAAGGAGAGGCAGCCTAGCAAGAAGGAAGAGCACGAGAAGGAGAGGCAGCCAAGGGAGAGCACAGTAGGCCGACGGGAGCGGAGCAGGTTAGTGCCTTATCCATCAAAATTAAACTTCAACTTGAACTTGGTTCAAAAACATTAATGATCAGTTGATCACTGTAGCACAAAGTCAGAGTCCCTTTCGGTAAAACGATCGTTAAGGGTTAAGTTCATCAGTTTTTTCGTTTTAGCCCCTCGTGATATCATGGTTGGGCAAGTCCCTTAGGCTACTTAGGCTACTTGGCTACTCCTGGACTGTAACAACATGCATACATCAAAACCCTAACTGCCTGCTGTTCACTCGTGCTCATCCTTACTATTGGTGGTTACCGCCTTCAATGTAGCAGAGACTCGGCGTTGGAGCTGGGGTAGGGGGGGGGGGGGGGGGGGGGGGGGGGGGGGGGGGGGGGGGGGGGGGGGGGGCAAGAAATACAGGAGTTTTCCGACAGGTGCAGGTGCATGGTATGGGTGCAGGTGCAAGAGATACAGGGGAAGGCAGAGACTCGGCGGAGACACTGGTTACACTGGGTGGTGAGCCATTTAGACCCAAGGGTTTACGTCGACCTAGTCCTTAGTCTCACGCCACCTGACGATGCCAGAAAGGCGTTTCCGCTGGAGACCAATTGGTCGCTCCCGTTTTCGCAACTCAACAACTCGCAACTCAACAACTCACAACTCAACTCACCTCAACAACTCGCAACTCAACTCAATTTGCGACTCAACAACTCAACAATAACTCAATGACTCAGCAACTCAACAACAACTCAACAACAACTCAACAACTCGCAACTCGCAAGTCAACAATTCGCAACTCGCAACTCAACCCTCACCTACCACACACCACGGCCACCATCAGCACCACCATCAACAACACCATCAACAACATGATTGCTATACAGGTCTATAAGCCTAAGTCCTTCTAGGGTCCGAGGAATAGAGCGGGAGCGGCAGCGTCATTCCGATCATGCTGAGGGAGACACGCAACTGTCAGAGAAGTCAGACAAGTCAAAGAAGCAAAAAAAGTGAGAGAAATACCTTGACCTCCTCCCTGGCACAGACTGATTTGGTAGATCTGGTCGGGTAGCAGCCCTGCTACCCAATCGGTTGGAAACACTTAGGCTGGCTTTGGCCCACGAAAATGCTCCTTGTACAAAAGCACTACTTGTACCGCTAGACAACGTACTCATCTTTGCTTGGAAGAACCAACCACATTGTTCTCGACATGTTGCTGATTGTCACAGTTTGGGTTTATATGTTTCTTCTTGCCTCCATCTACTTTTATTATAAATTAACACAAGCATGCATCCGGCATTTCTTTGTTCAAAATTCAAAAGTAATCAAAAGTAAATGTGATGGGGCTAGCTGTACAAGCCAGTTGGCTCCAATTGCATGATCCACTAAGTCCACTTTAACTTCGTCAAGATGCGGGCGCATTTGGAGTCTGGTAGGGCGCCAGGAAGAATGTCATCATCATGATCATCATCACATAAATTGGGCATTCAACCAATGGCATGCTTGAGGATGACCATACCAGGGTCCTTGAGCAACCATAGCGTACAAATTCTAGTATGCTGTAAACAAACTCTACTGCCCTACAAACCCTACCACTTCTAAGGGCTCTGCCGCCCTACAGTATACAGTAAACAAACTCTACCGCCCTATTAACCCTACAGCTCATGAGGGCTCTACCACCCTACAGTACACAGTAAACAAACTCTACCGCCCTACAAACCCTACAGCTCATGAGGGCTCTACCACCCTACAGTACACAGTAAACAAACTCTACCGCCCTACAAACCCTACAGCTCATGAGGGCTCTACCACCCTACAGTACACAGTAAACAAACTCTACCGCCCTACAAACCCTACAGCTCATGAGGGCTCTACCACCCTACAGTACACAGTAAACAAACTCTACCGCCCTACAAACCCTACAGCTCATGAGGGCTCTACCACCCTACAGTACACAGTAAACAAACTCTACCGCCCTACAAATCCTACAGCTCATGAGGGCCTCTACCACCCTACAGTACACAGTAACAAACTCTACCGCCCTATTAACCCTACAGCTCATGAGGGCTCTACCACCCTACAGAACACAGTAAACAAACTCTACCGCCCTATGAACCCTACAGCTCATGAGGGCTCTACCACCCTACAGTACACAGTAAACAAACTCTACCGCCCTATTAACCCTACAGCTCATGAGGGCTCTACCACACCCTACAGTACACAGTAAAACAAACTCTACCGCCCTATTAATCCTACAGCTCATGAGGGCTCTACCACCCTATAGTACACAGTAAACAAACTCTACCGCCCTATGAACCCTACAGCTCATGAGGGCTCTACCACCCTACAGTACACAGTAAACAAACTCTACCGCCCTATTAACCCTACAGCTCATGAGGGCTCTACCACCCTACAGTACACAGTAAACAAACTCTACCGCCCTATTAACCCTACAGCTCATGAGGGCTCTACCACCCTACAGTACACAGTAAACAAACTCTACCGCCCTATTAATCCTACAGCTCATGAGGGCTCTACTGTCATACAGTACAGACATAGGACGAACTCCGGGCCCCCGTCGTTTACGATTTGTTCGGGTTGAGTTCACCAGTGCTTGTTTTGTTTACAGTCCTTCCCATTATTGATGTTTGAAAAGTCTTTTTAGCCTATTTGGCTACGCCTTACCCGGCTAGACTGAAAAGACTGTTAACACACGCATAACCAAATAACAACGCAAGAGTGATTAACTCAACCCCTTCCCGGCTACCACAGAGAACACAAGAAGGACCGCAAGCACCAAGACAAGGAAAAGGAAGACAAGGGGAAGCGAGGCAGGGGAGAGAGAGACAAGGGGCGACGAGATAGGGGAGAGCATGGTGAGGGAAAGCACGATGGAGAGCAGCATGACAAGGGGAAGCGTGGAAGGGACGAGAGAGGAGAGTCGTCGCATGATCGAGAAGACCAGGACAAGTGAGAGGGAGACAAGCATGAGCAAGACGAGGGCAAATGAGTAGGGAACCGCAGCATGATATCATATGATATCATGTCATCGTATGAAATCATATTGTGCTGGCAGTCTGACTAGGCTAAAGTTACCATTTACATACAATATCATATAATGCAATTTGTATGATATCGTATGATATCATACTCGCCTTTGGTCAGTATCGTATGCTTTGCCAATCCCTACAAGTGAGGTGGGGAAGGTAGAGGCAAGGGTCTGGGAGTAAAATGGATAAGAAACCCATGAGTAAAGAGTTCTTGACCGTCCCTAGCCTAGTTGGATGCCTCTGGAATGTAACACAGATACACAGATACTTGAACTTGGTTATGTGGCTCCAGCCAGTAATTTGGCTGCTCGCCGTCTTCCCGTTCGCCTTAGTAGACTACCCTGGACTGTAGCATACTAACACTCAGGTGCTATTGAAATTAAAATTGAAATTGTTACATCCGTGTAGAACCGTTACTCACAGGACGTGAAGTTAAGGACACCATAGCGTAAGCCGGAGCTAGCTATAGTAACCGTAGGACCATCTCAGTAAAAAGAATTACCACCGATGCCTGAACAACAAGCACCGTAGCCCCATCATGCCAGTGCAGCTGAAAACGGAACGGAAAGGAACTAAAGCCACGTTTATTACTTAAAGAGGTAAAACCTTGAGAGTCAACAAAGATCAAGTATGGGACCGGCCGAATAAATCTGGAGGCATGTAATACAGTGGCCAGTAGAAAAAGTCGTGATGTCCAAGTTGAAAGAAGTTGATGTAACTGGGCGAAAATCCTCATCTGGTCATATTGCAAGTGCTGACTGCCCCTCCTAGAGGCTTCCAGTCAGCAACCCAGTGGTGGCTACAAGGTGCTAAGGTTATGTCCACCGCGTAGTTCTCTCTGGTGATGATGATGATTACATTTGTCTGGTCAGTTGTAAAGTAGATAAATGCAATGGATACTGGTGAGTTTTGGGCGGAGCCCCCCCTCCTGGGGGGGACTCCGCCCAAAAATCCAGATTCACCCCCATTGTCCGCCCAGCCTGCTGTTCCTCTGCCAACACACTCCGCCAATTTTCCGCTTATTAAGACTTGTTAACATATTTATCAACGTCTCCTGTCCCTGCAGTCTTCAGACTCCCCCCCAACTTAGGGAGTTAGGGGGGCCCGAGTCAACGCAGTACAAACGAAAAGGGCAGTTCCGTGAAACAAGCTTGAACTTGAACTTGGTTATATGAATGGTTACGTTGATCATGACGTTGGTTACATGAATGGTAACGTGCAAAAATTATTCCCAAAGGGCCCATTTGTAGCACACAGATTTTTCAAGTAATCTGCGTGCTGGCACGCAACAAAAAGGCAGATGTGTTATAAAATGATAACATGTAGTACCTTGGGTAACTACGGTAGGCATAGCTTATATCAATTGAGTAACAATGCACTAGTCTCACCAGCAGGAAGTTCCCGTAATGTAATATACCGGTAAATATATGTATGGCTCTGTTTCTCTAGGTTCTGCATAGTTTCCGCTTTCTTAGTTTTTGGTATCCTATGATGAATCTAGCTATAGTATGCTGGTCGGTGTTTTCAAATACGGTATGTAAATCATGATATCATGGTTGATGCAATATAGTTGCAAGCCTAGGGTGGGATTGTATCACCCTGTCCTATTGTTCGCTAAATCGCTAATGACTACATTGTCACACAAAAGCTCGTAACATTTTAGGCGCTGTTGTGGGTAGATGGAGCATTCTAGGAGGAAGTTTGCTTCTTCCTCCTCAGTATTCATATCGCAGCCCCTGCACATTCTCTCATCTGTTTGGATACTAGCTCATGCGCTCGAGATTATAGAATATGAGACCCATACCTAGATTTGACGAGCCCTTGCTTCATAAATGAAGCTTTCATTTTAAATTGGTCACCGCGCTTCCAGAAACGAGGCATAAGCCCTTGTATTTGCACTATCCGTCATGTAACGTGAAGGTTAGAGCATGTTAGAGCTGTATGTATGTTACAGTCCAGGGGTAGGCCAAGTCGGCTAGAGGGACTTGGACTTGCTGTTCTGACACCCAACCGTTAGGAAGGGCTTCAAAATAAAAAGCACTGATGAACTGAACCCCAAACAATCGTTTTACCGACGGGGGCCCTGAGTTCTTCTGTAAAAATCTCTTGTGTCGAATAGCACCTGGTCCTCGTGAAGGGCATAGTGAAAAACTCTTGAAGTTGATAGAGCGTGTTAGTTAGCTCTCACCTATGAAACTATGTTGCATGGATCTGCAGCTACATTTAGTGTGAGAAAACTAAACAGAAAAATGCTTGCCTGCTGTAATATCACCTATCTTATTTTGAGGATTGGTTGGAAGACCCCTCTCGGATGTTGTGGCGTGGGCTCGTCTTGGGTCAACACTGGCCTGCCGATCACCCCTGCCTATCACAATGTAATGCCTAGTACTTGACTACTTGATGGTCGGTTTAGATCGTTGATTTTTCTTGGAATATACCGTAAGAAAGTTAACGAGCTTCTAGGGGAAAAGGCGAGGGAAAGAAAATGTAGGTGAGGGCTGGTTGAGGGCACCCGAGCCAACGCTTGGCGCTTGGCGTGTTGTGGGTGGAATTTGGGCGTGACACAACAATTTCGTACAGCGATGTTGACAAGAATCGACTGCGAGGAGTGTGGTGGCATCAAAGCCCCAGCAATCTCACGTTTGCGCGTGCGCACGTCGTCTCCCCAAGTTCCGCTTGCGACTTTCTGCTGTCGCTTCTTACTGTCAGAAGTTCACTCTCCGCTACCGCGGTGAAACTACTAGCTACTTTCAAGCTACAACCCAAAGCACTTTGACCAGCATACTAGAGCTGCTGAATATCGCGGCAAGATATGCGAACGCGCATAAATAGCTCCGCCCTCTGACGCGCGTTCCACTACCATTTGCATAAACAAAATCGTTCATAACAGCTTGATTGTCAATGTTCGCGTTCTGACCCTTAAGCGTCAGCAACTCCTCGCTTGAACTGAATTCTCATTGCTTGTGTCAGACCAAATGAGTATGCTGAGCTTTTGAATCCTCGACCAGCATGGGACGAGTCAGCCCTCGAAAATATATGACAGCATGGTAAACGCGGATGGCTAGTAGAAAGCCCGCGTATGCTAGAAGCAAACGAGCTGATCACCGAAGTTTGTAAATCAAGCCTGAACTGCTTGCCCAGAGGTAAAGCTCCAGCAAAGGCTCGATAAAATCTTTGGTCTTCCTCCCCACCTCCCCACCTACCCCCCCCACTTGCCTCTTCGATCCTCCCCACCTCCCCATCCTCACCTTCCCATTCCCACCTACCCATTCCCACCTTCCTCTCCCACCTTCCCATCTACCTCTCCTTACTTGCCTAACGAACCTCCTTATCTGTCCCTCCCCACCATCCCACTTGCTCCTCCTCAGTAGTCCCCCCCCCCCCCCCCCCCCCCCCCCCCCCCAACCACACACACACACACACACACACCACACACACCACACACACACACACTCTCCAGAACCCCCCACCTCCAGGGCCCACTTGCAAGTAATAGACTATTCCTCTGTATTTTGGGTAAGCTAGTACTGCCTATAGACATAGGCGTACTGAGCACTCAAAACCTCCCCCTCTCCACCTTCTACTTACCTTTCCCCCACACTCATAGTCCCACCCACCCACTTGTACCCCTTGTAAATCATCATATTGCGATTTGAGTAGATGAAAAATGAAAAAAGATGAAAAGAGTGAAAGTAATAGGAAATGTCAAATTATCCACTCTCCACCTGATTGCTCCAGTTTGCAGCTCACCACGTATTATATCATTTCAATATCCATCTCCAAACCTTCGTCGAGCGTCCCCAGCAGTATTTAATCTTCCCTCCCAGAATAAGATTTTGCATTTTGTAAGATATTACAATATTTCGCTCTTTGGGCATTGAACACAACTATTGCTCTTTGGGCATTGAACACATTGCTATGTGCTCTTTTGCCATTTGAGCATTGAACACAACTGAAAAACATATTTCAAATTCTCTCCCTCCTCCCATCATCAGGCTCGAATGGAGCGTCCCCAGCATTCAACCAGCCATGCGGCAGTGGGCAATTCCGTCTTCTCAGGAGGGACCCCCATCACAACAACCTCGGACCAGGTGTCTATTGCCTCTCGCTACGCCATGCTTCCACCGGAGATCCTGAACGATGAGCTAGTGCGCCTCGTCAGCCGCCATGCCCCCTTGGAACTTCAGCTGCTGCAACAACGCCGCCAGCACAGGCGCCGTCACGACAGCTCAGACAGTGACTGCGATGATACAAAAGCTGGATTAGTCATGCAGCAGAGGCAGGGGACTTATATAGGTCCTGGAGTAAGATATGACGGCGTTGGCGTTGGCGTTGGCATGGGTGATGATGTAGCTAGGGTGAGCATGAGTGGGCTTGGGGGTGGGCAGAACATCGGCCTTTAGCAAAGTGGTGGCCCGTTTTTGAACTCAGGACCCTCAGGCATGCAGGCCAGACCAGTGGGTGGGTGGGTGGTGGCAGGTGGCAGGCCCGAATAAGCAACATGGATCAGCCATGTGGAGCCGGCAAAAAAGTGGGGGAGGGGCATAAGCCGCCCGCGTGAGCTTTCCCCCGGCGGCCCCTGGCAGGGGAAGGCAGTGGAGGGGGAACGGAGGAGGAAGGCAATTTGGGCAGAATTTTTGATGGTTTTTTGGCCAGGGAGCCCGGAGTTTTGTTTTTTTCTTTGTCCCCTTTCCTCCCCCTATGCCGGATTTTCCGGCACCTCTGGGCCCAGGGGAGGGGTGGAGGGCTTCGAAGAAAACGAGAGGCGGGCTTGCAAGTCCAGTCGAAGACATCAGCCAATCGCGCCAGTTCCCCATCGGCCAAAGCCAAGGGACCCTGTGAAGAATCAGGAAGAAAAAACCAGACCAGCGCCCCACAAAGTCCCCCCCCCTAGAAAAACCCCCCCACAAACTATGAACGCCCATGGGCGGCAGAACATCAGCCCAAGACACGGGGGGCCCCCCCTTCGGATTTTCACTGAGGGGGTCCGCATGGGCCCCTTTCCCGCTTTTCCCCCGATGGGAGGGTCACCAGCCCGGGTCACTATAAAGTGAAGGAGTTGGACCCAAGCGCAAAAGGCAAAACAACTGGTTGGGTTTTAAAAGTTGGTTTTGGTGGGCTGGTGGTCCCTAACTTCCCTACTGGTCTGTTGGGTGGGATGTTTTCAACGAGGGACGATGGGTCCCCCCATGGGGCCGCCCCCTCAACCTTCCGATGGGGAGGGGGTCCCCCCCAGCCCCCGGGTTCACCTATCGAGTGAAGGGAAGTTTTTTGACCCAAGCGCAAAGGCATAAACTAAAACCGTGGTGGGGTAAAAAAGTTTTTTGTTTTGTTGGGCCGGTGTCTTACTGGGCCGGTGGGATGTTTTCACGAGTTTCCCCATGGCTTCAAACTCCGATGGGAGGGGTCCCCCACCACCCCGGGCCCCCCTATTGAGTGAAGGGGTTTGGGAACGCCCCCAAGCCGCCAAGGCATGAACTTTACACTGGGTTGGGTGCTAATTGGGAATTGAAAGTAATGATGGGACCCCAAAACCCTAAAACCCTTAAAACCCTAAACCCTAATTGGCAAAGTAACTACTCGGTAAAGGGCCCCTCAAAAAGCCCTTTGAAGGGACAAGGACACAAGAATTCCATGTTTTGGTGACTGGTGGTGTGACTTGTAAGTTGGACCCTGGGTTGGGGGGACTGGTTAATGGTGAAACCTGGTTGGGGTAAACTAAATAGTGGAACCTTTGGTGGGCGACTTTGGGTAATTGTACTGGTGTGTGCCTGGTGGGGTGACTTGGTGGGTGGGGTGGACTGAAATGTTGACTGGCGGGTGACCCTCTAAAGGGTGAACCTGGTGGGGTTTGAAGTAAATAGTGGACTGGTTGGGGGTGACCCTGGGTTGGGTGATTTGTTGGGGTTGGGTGACTGGTAGGTGACTGGTGGGTGAGTAATAAGTGACTGGTGGGGTTACTGGTTGGGTGGACCTTGGTGGTGACTGGTGGGGTGGATTGGTGGTGTGCCCCCCAAAACCTGGTGGGGTCCCCACTGGTTTTTTGGGTTCACTTTGGTGGGGTTCCTGTGGGGTGGGACTGTGGTTTCACCTGGTGGGTGGTGACTGGTGGGTGACTGGTGGGTGGTGACTGGTATGTGGAAACCTGGATTTTTTGTAAATTGGTGGGGTGAATTGCATGGTGACTGGGTTGGGTGACTGGTTCCAAAAGGGCGCAAGGTGAGGAGCTTTTGGTTTGTCCAGAAAGTGAGAATTGAACCAATTTGTGGTGTTTTTGCACATCCATAAGACAATTTCTACGGCCTCGCAAAACATTATGCCGCGATGCAAGAAAGGCCAGTGGGAAGCTGGCCATTTTTTTGTCACCACCCTTTCCTACGAAACCACCTACCTGCTATCAACCCGAACCACTTAAACCTTTTGCGTTCCCTGGCCTTCAACCAACCTAAAACAGCTCAACTTGTGTCGCACTTGTTTTTTTTTTCTGGGCCAGTTTTAACAAGTCCCTCACAACGACATGTGGGGATTGCCCCAAGGGAGCAGCGGGAACTCACACTACAACCAATTTGTCAACACCTTTCTACCAACCACCTACCTTCCCTATCACCCGAACCAACTTACCGTGCCGTACCCTGCCTACCAACTAACAGCCAACCCTTGTGTTGGGCACATTGTTCCCTGCAGGAATTTTAACATTTCCCCCCCCCCTTTCCAAAAACACATGGTTGATGGCAAGAGCAATCGGAAAAGTCTTCCAATTTGTCCCCAACACCTTTTCTACGCAACCCCACCTACCCTGCCCCCTAGTCCAAACACAATCAACCCGACCAACTACTGCGTACCCCCTACCACCTAACAGCCAACTTGTGTTGCACATTGTTCTGCAGGATTACATGTCTCACAAACGACATGTGATGCAAGAGCAGCGGGAAGCTAGCCAATTTGTCAACACCTTTCTACCAACCACCTACCTGCTATCACCCGACCAAACTTACCCTGCGTAAACCTGGCCTACCCACCCTAACCAGCCAACTTTGGTTTGTTTGCAAATTGTTTTTTTTTCCTGCAAGGATTTACAATGTCCCCCGCACAAAACGACCATGTGGGGAAAAAATTGCCCCAAGAGCACAGCGGGAATCCTTAGCCATTTTTGTCCACAAACCTTTTCTTTTCTCTACCAAACCCCTAACCTGCCTTTATTCCACCTATCAACCCGACCACTTACCTGCGTACCCTGCCCCTACCCCTAACACCCAACCCTTGTGGTTTTTGCACAACATTGTGTTTTTCTGCCCAGGATTTTACATGTCTCCACAAACGACATGTAATGCAAAGAGCAGCCGGGAAGCTAGCCCATTTGTGCCAACAACCTTTCTAACCAAACCCACCCCTAACCTTGCTAAATCACCCGACCACTTACCCTGCCGTCCCTGGCTACCAACCTAACAGCCAACTTTGTGTTGCACATTTGTTTTTTGTCTGCAGGATTTTAACCATGTCCCCCCTCCACACAACGACATGTGGATGCAAGAAGCGCGGGAACTTACCCAATTTTTGTCAACAACTTTCTCCAACCACCTTACCTGCCTAATCCACCCTACCACTTAACCTGCGTACTTGCCCTAACCACCCTAACAAAGCCCAACTTTTGTTGGGTTTGGGCACAATTTGTTTTTCTTGTTCTGGCAAGGAATTACATGTCCCTCACAAACTACATTGTGAATGCAAAGAAGCAACGGGAAAGGCCTAGCCAATTTGGTCCCCCCCATCACCTCTCCTACCACCACCTACCCGCCTATCAGCAACCGACCACTTTTAAACCTGGCCGTACCTGCCTACCCAACCTACCAGCCAACTTGTGTTTTGCCACATCCTTCTGGCAAGGGTGTACCCGTACTCATGAAAACGACTGTTTGATGCCCAAGAGCAAGTTGGGGGCATCTTGACCCCAATTTTTTCACACCTTCCTCTCTAAAAACCCAGCCACTACCTGCCCTATCTACCAACCCACTTACCTGCTTAACCCACCATACCCCTACCACTACCCTTGCCAACTTGTTGGTTTTTTGCACCATCCCTTCGCCAAGGATTACACATTCCCTCCAAAAACAATCAAGTGATGCAAGAGCAATGGGAAGCAGAGAGGAGAGCGGCCGAGGCGGGCTGTCAAGAGAGCCAACCCTCCCGCTAACTAAAACCAGCAGAGTGTGCCCGGCGTTTGACCCCCCCATGGTGAGAATGCTTTCCCCTGGTGCTTTCAATTTTCCCGGGTGGGGTCCCCCCCCCTACTTTTTGGTTTGAATTTGAATTTTTTGAAAATTGAAGTCCCCAACGTAGTCTCCAGTGCAGCCTTTGAAGTCAAACCAACCCCTCCCCCAGATCTACCCAGCCAAAGTGCTTTGAAGTTTTGAAAATCCGTGGTGAGAATGCCTTACGTGCTTCATTCTTTATACCTTTTTTGGATTTGAATTTAGTCACATGGCTCCAGACTTGGGCAGTGGTGCCCCAGTTGGGTCCAGTGCAGCAGGCGATCACCGCCCACCTACTACCAGCGGATTGCAGAGTCGATCCCATGATGAGAATGCCTTCCTTGCTTCATTCAATCTACACCAGGCTGCAGCGTCTTCTCCTTTTAATCTTTTGCATTCCCATGCAACTATTCAAGTAAATTTGAAATTTGAAAACCCACTATGAGATAGTTCTAATCCGTTGGAAAATTGGCTTTGTCAGATTTGAACACATACAAAAAATTCTGCCTTCTTGCCCAAATGAGATGAAAGCTCCTGCCCCGCTGGAATTTGGTCCCTGTACCGCGTAGGGGCACTACATCCACCGCGAGCACCAGAGGTCTGCCCTGGCCCCCCCTGAGGTGTTGGGGGGGGGCCAGCCCACGGACATAGATCTTCGATTTGAGGCAGGCCCGCCGCCAGGAGCTCCTGGCACTGCTGGTGTGAGTATGCCAGGGGGAGGACGAGCTACCAGCCCTGGCCCTGTGCGTGTTGGGGGCCTTGAGCCAGCTGTCCAAGCAGACCTTCAGGTGAGACCCTTTTTTTAGTTGTGAAAAGAATTTCACCCCAGGAGGTGGGTTTCCAGGCTCAAACCAACAACACCGAGGATTCAGTTTGAATGGTGCGGCGCACTAGTAGGCGCACTTAGTGTTGGCGGGAGATACCGACCCTCCTTTTTTTGTGATTTGGGAGATTTGTGTGGTGGTGGTTAGCAGGGATTTTTTTTCCAAATCTGAAAGAGTCTTTTTAGCCCTATGGTTTTAGGCCCCCTCCAGGGACAGCGTTCTATAGCTTTTATGTCTTTTATAGCCTTTATAGCCTTTCTTTAATAGATTTGATAGCGATAATTTAGGCAAAACGGGGTAAAACCTAGCGATCGCTATATATAGCCGAAGAAGTCACTGGTGGTTAGGAGACAGTTGTCTTTATTGAACTTCGTTCTTAATTGAGGGTGTTCTTAGGTGCAGGGACGTATGAGCAACGCAATTCACGAAAATGACGTTTTTAACGCCCCCCTTACTTAGCTGGACAAAGTTGGGCAATTAGTGTGACAAAATTGTCAACATTTTAAAATGCAAGTATAAAAACATATTTGTACATGAAGTATAATACTGTAAAACATACATTTCGAGATTTTGAAGTGCCCCAAAACATAGAGGACGTGTAGGATGCATGGATGTTTTCAAATCTGAAAGCAGGTTTTCTAGCTTAATGGTTTGAGGCCTTCTCCAGGGATAGCTTTTACAGCCTTTCTGTTTTTTAGGGCCATTTAAGACATTCATTTATTTTTATTTATAAAGCGGCAAATTGGGCAAAAACGGGTCAAAAGTAGCGATCGCTATACATAGCAGTGACAAAATCCCTGGTGGGATATAAACTCAGTAAACTCAGGCGCCATTAGGATCAAGCGTTCTGTAAGCCTTCGCCAAACCCTGGGTGTAGCTATATCTACAATGCACACAGATGCACGCCTCTTTCAGGTCATTGAATTCAACTGCTGATGCAGTCCCCAGGAGTTTATGGCATTGCACAGCTATGCACACCTTCATTATTCCCCCAGTTTGAACGTCGGTAAACTCAGATGCACACATAGTTTAGGTTATTGAATTCAACTTCTACCGCAACCCCCAGGAAACCTATAGACTTGTATTTCGCTACATGCTTGTTCTGCATGCTTTTGTATTTCGCTATGTTGTTTCATCAAAGCCTTTGTATGGGCTTTTCATTTGCTTTTTGGAGTTTACCTCCTGGACCAGGTTCTGAGGTGTATGTTGCCTAAACCCTCACTGTTATAAAATTGTCCAGCTGCCCCGGCGCTGTTCGGTCTTGGCATAAATTTTTGCTGAGTATGTAACAATATCCTCTCTCTCTCTCTTAGGAGTTCATGGCGCGCAAGCGGGCTGAAATGGAGAAGAAGATGAGAGAGGAAAAGGTGGCAGCACGAGCTGCAGTGGAGCGTAGGGCACTTGTCCAGAAGGACGAGATGATTCGGGATCGCATGGTGGGTGCCCCCCCCCCCCCCCCCCACCGCACACCGCACTCACAAATAACCTCTGCCAAACATCAAACCTAGCCAAACAAAACCTAACCAAACAAAAGCAGGACCACCAAGACCAACAGGACCTCAAGGCCCCCCCCCCCCCCCCCCCCCCCCCCCCCCCCCGCCCCCCCCCCCTCCCTCCTCCCCCCTCCCTCCTCCCCCCCCCCCCAAAAAAAACCAACAACACCAACACCAACAACTGGCCGATCAGCAGAACACAGATGTATACCAATACCTTCCACCACCACTCCACCCCTTCCCCTCCACTGTAGGCTGCTCAGCAGTACGCAGATGTACACCAATACCTTCCACCACTACTCCATCCCTTCCCCTCCACTGCAGGCTGCTCAGCAGTACGCAGATGTACGGGAGCAGCACGCCCGGTCCCGTGGACTCCACCGCCCAGCCTGGGCAGAACCCCTAGAAGATGGCTACCTCCAGGCTGGCGACAGGTCATCATCAGGCCCGGACCACTCCGCCCGTCTGGCCCTCCAGCAGGGGGCTACGCCCAATGTACGCTCTGGTCTCCGCCCTGCCTCTGCCGCTCCTACTCCCTCGGTCAAAGCACTCAGCACACGCGGGAGCTTGCGCAACATCAGGAAGTCCCTTTCCAGGCCTGATGTTGATGCTGTGTCCCTCCGCCCTGTGCCCAACAGCACCAACTCTGCAATCATGAGGGAAGCTAGTATCGTGGGCCAGCAGGTGCAAGTGACATTCTCTGAGTATGACAATGACACACGCAGTCAGGTAAGCAAGCGCAGGACAACTGGGGAAGGTTACTGTGGGTTTTGCTTTTGACGCAAGTGCAAGTTACATACTCTGAGTATGACTATGACACACGCAGTCTGGTAATTATTCCCCTCCTCCCTCCCCCCCCCACCCCCCCTCCCTCCCACACCACCACCTCCCCTCCCTCCCTCCTTCCTTCTCTTCCATCTCTCCCACCCTCCCTCCCTCCCTCCGTCCCTCCCTCTCTCCCTCCCTCCCTCCCTCCCTCCCTCCCTCCCTCCCACATTCCCTCCACCACCACCACCACCACCACCACCACCACAATCTCATCGCCCACATTCCTCCTCTTCCATCATGCAGGCTTCCTTCCCCGCCTCAGAGCGTTGGGGAGGGACACAAGCATCCTACATGGCAGCAGCTTACGATGATGCTACTGTCATCCGAGTGCGGGATCCCCACGTCTCTCCCTCTTGGGCTAAGCCCCCAGGACGAGGCCCTCCCAGTGTCCTTGGCTCGCAGGCAGGGACCAGCAGACGGCCCCCCCCTAGTGATGTTGACTTGCACACACACTATTTATACACACACACACTCACAATATATATATGTACACACATACATACATATATTGCCAGGCTGGCACCCCCTGGTGTTGTTGACTTGCAAATGCAACCCTCAGTGCCGTCTTTGAATCCTATGACTCGCTTTCTGGAGGTACTGTGTTCATTTGATCATTTATTGTACATCTTGTCTTATATGTACACACACACTACAATTGCCGTATATAAACATACTCATGTACATATATTGTCTTATACACACATACTATATATATTGTCATATATATATACACACACACAGGCACATACACACTATTTATACATATATACATACACTCACATATGTACATATACTGCCATGCTGCCCCCCCCTAGTGCTGTTGGTGTGAAAATGTACCCCTCAGTGCCGTCTATGAATCCTATTAACCGCTTCTTGGAGGTACTGTGTTCATTGCATAATTTAGCATGTTTTATGTCTTGTCTTAAACATACTTGTACGCCTTATATATCCAGTACTGCCAGGAAGGAACCCCCAAATGCGTTTTTCTTGCAAATGCAACCCTCAGGGCTATGACTCCTATGACTTGCTTCATCACTGTAAGAGGTACTACGTTCATTTGGTCACTTATTATATATCTTGTCTTATATATACTCACACACTATAAATTATATGTATCTTGTCTTATACACACACACACACACACACACACACTATTTATACACACACACACACACACACACACTATATATATGTACACACATATATACATATATTGCCAGGGTGGCACCCCCTGGTGTTGTTGACTTGCAAATGCACCCCTCAGTGCCGTCTATGAATCCAATTAACCGCTTCCTGGAGGTACTGTATGCATTGCATACTTTAGTATGTTTTATATCATGTCTAAGATAAACTAGTATACTTATATACATATCACTTACCTGTCCCCCACCCCCAACCACCCACCCACCCACCCACCCAATGCCCACCTACAACCTACCACCCCACCAACCATCACCCCCCCACTACCAACCACCCCAACCCTTCCCCCCCCCCTCACACACCTCCCCATGCAGGAAGGCCCTGGGCCCCCTCAGCCATCCCAGTATGCCCGAGACTGTCGCAAGCAGCCCAAGTCATCATCTCAGCCCCCAACCGCCCTCCTCTCCACCTCTGACCCCCCCTCCGACGCCGCCCCCGCAAGGCGACGTGTGCGCCGGGTGCGCCCTCAGTCCGCAAGCAGCCACCGGGAAGCTGGCCGTTACCTCAGCGGCGGCTCTGTTTTAGCCTCCCCAGCCCCTAAGAAGGCCGCCACCTCCCTTGGCACGGCCTCCCAAGCTGCCGCCCCCCGGCCCTTGTCCGCAGCCCCCTCACCCAGCAGGCTCCGCCCTGCTAGTAAGAAGCGCAAGCCCCACCCAGTGGCGGGCGCAAGCATCCCGCTGTCTGTGCAGTACCAGCAGCGCGAGCAGGAGCTGCTGCTGCAGATGCAGATGCTAGAGGCTCAGATAGAGAGCCAGCAGCATGAGCCACATGGGTCACAGCAGCAGCAGCAGCCATTTGTGGACAGGGCAGGCTACCAACAACACCAGCAGCAACTCCAGCAGCAGCAACACCAGCAGCACCAACAACAGCAGCAACACCAGCTCCAACAGCAACACCTACAGATACAGCCGATGTCGAGGGGTGGAGCTCTGCTGAGGGCGCAAGGTCATCAGGAGGTGCAGCCGGGCATGGGTGCAACCACCTCCCTTGGGGTGGCCTCCCAACCTCCCCATCCGCCCTCCAAAGTGTCTTCTGAGGTAAGTCTATGGTATTTAAGCAAGGCATTATATATATATTATATAAATACACCAAACTTTTGTCAACTTGCGTCGCTGCAGGTGAGTGCTCTGAGGGAGATAGCTCTAGCCTTGCAAAAGCGATTGTAGTCAGTGCAAGTTGCAGACAAAAAAGTTAAGCATGGCACTAGTAGTTTTGGCTGACTCGAAACATACTAGGGTACCAAAATTACAGGTACAAATACCAAATTACAGATACTTTTACCAAAATATATATTATATATACACCAGACTTCGTCAACTTGCGTTGCTGCAGGTAAGTGCTCTAAGGGAGATAGCTCTAGCTTTGCACAGGCGATTGGAGTCAATGCAAGTTGCAAAAGCAGTAAAGCACGACACTACCTTTTTTGGCTGACGCAAAGAAACTAGGGTACCGGAGTTACAGATACGAATACCAAATTACATATTTGTACATAATTGTTTTTGTTTACTTGCGTTGCTGCAGGTGAGTGCTCTAAGGGAGATAGCTCTAGCCTTGCAGAAGCGATTGGAGTCAATGCAAGTTGCGAAAGCATCGCCCCCCTCCTCCGAGGCCCAGGTGGAAGCAGGTGGTGCTGCTGGTGTGAGAGAGCAAGCAGCAGAGGAAGAGACAAGTGAGGATGAGGAAGATGAGGATGAGGATGAGGACCAAACAGAGGATGAGGAGGAGGAGGAGGACGGAGATGATGTGGTAGCTGTCTCCCTAGTGGGACAGTCTTCAGTTAGGGGTGGAGGTGGTGGAGGTGTAAGTTGGCGGCTGAACTTAGAGGAGGTAGTTGGAGGTGGCGAGGGTGAGTCCTCGGTTCACTACCCTGGCCATACCGTACCTTCCTTGAGCGCGGGTCAGCAGGGTATGGGTATTACCTTCAGTGCTGGTATTGGGTCCTTGCCGCCGGGGCCGGCGCATCTGGGTGCGGCCCCAGCCCCCCCTGCTGATGTGGGTCCGCCAGGTCAGCAGGCTGCTGCTGACGCCACCGCATCCATGCCACCTCAGCAAGGGAATGTGAACTTGCAACCATACCCATCCGGCAGGGCGACTGTGCCTGTGTCGACGTCCGGGTCCCAACCCCAACAGAGAAGCCTATCCGGCAGGGCAGCTGTGTCTGCGTCGGCGGCGGGGTCCCAAGCCCCACCCCAACAGAGCAGCCAGCAGTCATGGGCGGTCTCTGACAGGACCTCCAATCAAGGCATGTCTGCATCATCTCCCACACACGCCCTTGCACCTGCCCTCGCACCTGCCCCTCCAGCTCTGCACCAGAAGCTTCCAGAAGGCACAGCCCACCCCGGCTTCGTAGATGCGTACAACGCAGCCGTTGCAGCCATGGCAGCTACCTCGAGCATATCCCAGTGGGAGGGCCGGCGGCCCCACACCGCTGCTGAGGGCCTCTCAGGCCTTATGCTGACCAAGAAGCCCAGAGTCTCTCTAGATGAGATAGATGTCGACCACCTTCCCATGCCTACACGGTACGGGGCCTTTTCAACTGAGTCCTTCCATCAACTCCCCATGCCTACACAGCCTGGGGACTTTTCGAATGGGCCCCGCCCCACCGCCCACACAGCGATGCACTGGGCCCGGGCTCCGGGCAGGAGCAGCCCACCGCCCCTCTCTGCCCCAGGCCCCCCCTGGCCTGTTGCTGTCGCTTGGCCTGGGGTTGGGACAACAACTGCCGCCCCAGCGCACTGGGTGAGCGGGGTCCCCTTCCCCACGGGTTCAGCCAGCCTGCCGGGCAGTACGTCAGCAGTACTGTCCTCCTTACAGCAAGCCCGCCGTAAGGTGGCCATTCATTTGCCGGGTCCAAGTGCCAGCCAGCAACGTGCTGCAGGCCATACTGCAGCTGTGGGGGATATGGGTGGGGCAGCAGGACATGTGGTGGGGCTGGAAAGTGACGGTGATGAAGCTGGAGTAAGCTCACAGTCGCGCTTGTCTGACGACGGAAGTGAGGATGAACTGCGTTTTGATGCCGAGGTGGGTTAAGACGGAGCTATTAGGAAATGTGTGGGAAATGTTGAGGTGGATTAGTAGTGCTGAGGTGGGTTAGGTCGGAAATATTAGGAAATGTGCTGGAAATATCGAGGTGGGGTAGTAGTGCCGAGGTGGGTTAGGACGGAAATATTAGGAAATGTGCAGGAAATATCGAGGTGGATTAGTAATGCTGAGGTGGGTTAGGACGGAAATATTAGGAAATGTGCAGGAAATATCGAGGTGGGGTAGTAGTGCCGAGGTGGGTTAGGACCGAAATATTGGGAAATGCCAAGGTGGGTTACGGAAATATAAGGAAATGTGCAGGAAATGTACTATACATTATTACACGGCATCGCATTACATTGTCATAGGCAGTGCTGGCGCAAGACAAGCCCACATTCCGGGACTTCCAACTTCCGGGAGGGTCGTCCAACTATCCTCTCATAATGGACACATTAATTACATATCCCACTACCAACACCAACACCACCAACACCAACACCCACTACCAACTCCACAACCACCAACAACAATAACTCCACCACCAACACCCACTACCAACACCACCAACACCACCAACAACACCCACTACCAACAACACCAACAACACCAACAACACCGATGTTCCTCACAGGCCCGTCGCCAACAGCACCACATCAACACCACCAACACCAAAAACAGCACTGACTACACCACCACCACCACCAACAACACCCACTACCAACAACACCAACACCAACACCAAAAACAGCACTGACCACACCACCACCACCACCAACAACACCCACTACCACCAACAACACCACCAACAACACCGATGTGCACCACAGGCCCGTCGCCAACAGCACCACATCAACGAGCTATACTCCAACGATGGTGCTGACCACGACCTGATCCCTAGTTCACTACAGCTCGCAGCCAATGCTCCAGATCCCAGCGATACAATACCCGCTGACCCCCTAAACGTCGCCAACATCGTGCTGCAACAACTAACCCATCAGGCAGCCAGGGCCAACATCTCACCAGGGTCTGCAGCCCAGCCCTCAGAAGGACCCTGTCCTGCAGGCAGGCCGGCCGACAGCCAGGGCCAGTATTTTCACAGCCCCATGCAGGCTGAGCGTCAGCGCCAGCAGCGTAGTGGCTTGGGCTTAGTGGCAGTAGCCCCAGCTGGCTCAGGGTACTCAGCCCTGGAACTGCTTGTGAGAGACAGCAGAGGGAGGGGACAAGAGGAGGAGCGTTACCATAGCAGACCCTCAGAACTTGATCGCCAGTCGCAGGCTTCCCTTCACAGGTGTGTCGCAGGTGGCAAGGGTGGGGGTGGCAGGTTAAAGGTGGCAGGGTGGGGGTGGCACAGTGTAAAGGCAGAGGGAGGGGACGAGGGGAGGAGCGTTACCATAGCAAACCCTCAGAACTTGATCGCCAGTTGCAGGCTTCCCTTCACGTGTGTGGCAGGTGTAGGGAACGGCAAATCATATGATGTTGACCAAAGACGAGTATGATATCATATGATATCATACACAAATCATATGATTTAATATCATATGATATGGTGCCCCAGGCCAAAGTTACCTAGTCAGACCGCCGGCATCATATGATATCATATGATGACATGATATCATATGATATCATATTGCCGATCCCTAGGCAGGTGGCAAGGGTGGAGGTGGCAGGGAGGAGTTCACAAACTGTTTAATTCACCTCCTGTTGCCGATTGTCTTGCCTGCTCAGGTACAAGCACAGCGTGGGCCGAGAGGGAGTGAGCCTGTCAGTCCAGCGCGCTCGAGCAGTTGCAGCGATGCAGAAGGACCTCCAGCTAGCCGACAACGACCACCTCAATTCACCACCTGTTCAGTTCACCTGCTTAATTCACCACCTGTTTAGTTCACCTGCTTAATTCACCACCTGTTCAGTTCACCTGCTTAATTCACCACCTGTTCAGACCACCACCCGTTTAAAGACCACCTGTTGTCAATTTGTTTTCTACCCAGGTACAAGCACGGCGCAGGCCGAGAGGGGGAGAACCTGTCAGTCCAGCGCGCTCAAGCAGTTGCTGCGATGCAGAAGGAACTTCAGCTAGCCGCGAACGCCCACCTCCTTCTCGGAGTGGCCTCCCTCTCCCAGCCAGTGGTCTCAGAGAAGCACAAGGACGTGGCCTTCCTCTTCGCTGAACAGCTCGGCAAGAATAGAGTGGCAGATGCTGTGGACAACGCAGTCTTTGCCTCTGGGTCTGGGTCTGCATATGCGGTTGTTGCATCCTACCCTCCCCCGCCAGTCCAGGCGTACACACTTGGATTGGGCTCCTCGCCGCCGGGAGCCAGCCTGGCAGCCCAAGGTACTGTTTTAGTGCCCCAGTACAATATTCTTAGGGTTTAAGTGTGTCTGGGTCTGCCTATGTGTCTGGGTCTGCATATGGGTGCCTATGGGTGTCTGGGTCTGCATATGCGGTTGTTGCATCCTACCCTCCCCCGCCAGTCCAGGCGTACACACTAGGCTTTGGCTCCTCGCCGACGGGAGCCAGCCTGGCAGCCCAAGGTACTGTTGTAGTGCCCAAGTTCAAAATTCTGAGGGTTAAGGTGGGTCTGGGTCTACCTATGTGTCTGGGTCTGCATGCAGATGATGCATCCTACCCTCCCCCGCCAGTCCAGGCGTACACACTAGGCTTGGGCTCCTCGCTGCCAGGAGCCAGCCTGGCAGCCCAAGGTACTGTTGTAGTGCCCAAATTCAATAATCTCAGGGTCTAGGTGGGTCTGGGTCTGCCTATTTGTCTGGGTCTGCATATGCAGATGTTGCGTCCTACCCTCCCCCGCCAGTACACGCGTGTACATTTGGCTTGGGCTCCTCGCCATCCATGCAGTCCAAGGGACTGCTGTAATGCTGAAGTACAATTTATTTACACTTGCACGTGAACATGATGTTGAACTTGGTTTCGTGGCTCCACCCAAGAATTTGGATGCTCACTCTCTCCGGCAGCCTAATGTACTGTTGTTGTGCCAAAGTACAATATTCTTGAACTTGCGCTTGAACTTGTTTACATGGCTCTGCCCAACAATTTGGATGCTCACTCTCTCCGGCAGCCCAAGGTACTATTGTAGTGCCAAAGTACAATATTCTTGAACTTGAACTTAGTTTCGTGGCTCCACCCAAGAATTTGGATGCTCACTGTCTCCGGCAGCCCTAGGTACTGTTGTAGTGCCCAAGTACAATATTCTTGAACTTGCACTTGAACTTGGTTACATGGCTTCACCCAGGAATTTGGATGCTCACTGTCTCTGACAGCCCAAGGTACTGTTGTAGTGCCAAAGTACACTGTAGTGCCAAAGTACAGTTTCATGGCTCCACCCATCAATTTGGATGCGCAATGTCTCCAGCAGCCCAAGGTACTGTTGTGGTGCCAAAGTACACTGTAGTGCCAAAGTACAGTTTCAAGGCTCCACCCATCAATATGGATGCGCAATGTCTCCGGCAGCCCAAGGTTCTGTTGTAGTGCCAAAGTATAATATTCTTGAACTTGCGCTTGAACTTGTTTACATGGCTCCACCCAAGAATTTTGATGCACATTGTCTCGGCAGCCTAAAGTACTGTTGTAGTGTCTAATTACAATATTAGGGAACTTGCACTTGTACTTGGTTACACGCCCAAAAGGACACAACTCCCACCAGAGCGGTGGTATCATCCACCCAGACGCTCGCATTATAACGATTGGTGGAGTCATTCACTCAGACACCTGCCAAGTTGAGTGTCGAGTTTGACGCCGACCCTCTGGGCTGGAAAGACGGTACAGCTGGGTTGGTCCTTGGTGTGGGCTTGCCATCGCTACTCTGCCTTCAATTTACCTTTCTTGAATCTGATTTAATATCACCCTAATTAACACAACCTGCAGGGTACACGGTGGGGTTGGACACAACTCCCACCAGAGTGGTAGAGTCGTCCACTCAGACGCTAGCCAAGTTGAGTGTCGAGTTTGACGCCGACCCCCTGGGCTGGAAAGGCGGCGCAGCTGGGTTGGTCCGGGCTTGCCATCGCTACACTGCCTTCAATTTACCTTTCTTAAATCTGATTTAATATCACCCTAATCAATACCACCTGCAGGGTACACGGTGGGGTTGGACACAACTCCTACTCGAGTAGTAGAGTCGTCCACTCAGACGCTAGCCAAGTTGAGTGCGGAGCTTGACGCCGACCCTCTGGGCTGGAAAGGCGGCACCGCTGGGCTGGTCCTTGGTGTGGGCTTGCCATCGTTACAGTCCCTACAGCCGAGGTTGCAAATGACGGAGTACGACCGAGAGGAGGAGGAGGAGCGTGAGCGCGAGGAGCAGCGTGGGCGTGAGCGCCGACGGCAGGAGCTTGAGAAACAGCTGACGCCCTCCCCGCAGCAGCTCCTCCTGCAGCAGCAACTGCGTGAGCAGCAGGAGCTGCTGGCGCAGCAGCAGCAACTGTTGATGCAACAGGTATGGGCGTGTGTGTTGTTGTTGTGTGTGTGTGTGTGTGTGGGGGGGGGGGGGGGGGGCATGGTTCAGGGTTTGGTGTGCGTGTGTGTGTGTGTGTGTGTGTGGGGGGGGGGGGGGGTAGTGGAATGCAGCTTTTTCTACTCTTGTCCTCTGGCTATAGCTTAGTTTGCATCACATCTAAACACCCACCCAGTCTTGGGACAAACTAATGAGGCACGGTGAGCCTTTCCTCCAAAATCCCTCCCTGGTACCTGCTCTGGGGTATTGATAACGCCTGGTGGAGCGTGGTATTAAGGGAGCCTCGTCTTACGGCGGTAGGGAACGGGCTGCTACTTTACCTGGACAAAGCTACCATGGCGGTTGACAGCGCCCGCGAACACTATGGCGAACCCGTATGGATTCGAACCCGGCACCTTTGTCATTCTAGGAGCTCTGCCACTGAGCCATTCGTCGAACAGGGATTGCTCTGGGGTATAACACAGGGGGGGGGGGGGGGGGGGGGGGGGGGGGGGGGGGGGGGGGGGGGGCATGGAGTAGTGAAACGCAGCGTATCTTCAAGAGGGAAAGCCATATGCCGCACATCCTCACAATGTGTGTGCGTATTTGGGGGGCAGCTTCTCCTGCAGTAGCAACTGCAAAAGCAGCAGGAGCTGCTGGCCCAGCAGCAGCTGTTGGTGCGACTGACATCGCCAGTTGAAGAACACATTCTTTCTTGTTTAAAGCTTCTATGGGATCAGCTGAATTCAGAGTTTCAGCGGTAAGCTGCAGCTGTTCG
Organism: Chlamydomonas sp. ICE-L; assembly: GCA_013435795.1. NCBI lineage: Eukaryota > Viridiplantae > Chlorophyta > Chlorophyceae > Chlamydomonadales > Chlamydomonadaceae > Chlamydomonas > Chlamydomonas sp. ICE-L. Next base: position 9,499,656 of record JACBWV010000552.1, read on the forward strand.
TGCACCAGGTTGGTTGGTGGTTGGTAGGGGGCTGCTGGTGCACCAGGTTGGTTGGTGGTTGGTTGGTAGGGGGCTGTTGGTGCAACAGGTTGGTTGGTTGGTTGGTAGGGGGCTGTTGGTGCAACAGGTTGGTTGGTTGGTTGGTTGGTAGGGGGCTGTTGATCCAACAGGTTGGTTGGTGGTTGGTTGGTAGGGGGCTGTTGGTGCAACAGGTTGGTTGGATGATAGGGGGCTGTTGATCCAACAGGTTGGTTGGTATGGGGCTGTTGATCCAACAGGTTGGTTGGTGGCTGGTTGGTAGGGGGCTGTTGATCCAACATGTTGGTTGGTGGTTGGTTGGTATGGGGCTGCAGGAGGTTAAAAGCTTCTATTGGATCATCTGACTTCTGAGTTCCAAAGGTAAGATTTCTGGCCCAGCAGCTGCAGCTGTTGGTGCAACCTGTTGGTTGGTTGGTGGTTGGTTGGTAGGGGGCTGCTGGTGTACCAGGTTGGTTGGTAGGGGGCGGTTGGTGCAACAGGTTGGTTGGTTGGTTGGTAGGGGGCTGCTGGTGCAGCAGGTTGGTTGGTGGTTGGTTGGTAGGGGGCTGCTGGTGCAGCAGGTTGGTTGGTAGGGGGCTGCTGGTGCAGCAACAGCAGCTGTTGATGCAACAGGTAAGGGAAGCTTGTCATCACTTATCTAGTCATCACTTCTTGTTCTAAACCACCTAAATCTAAACCACCTATACCCAAGTGCTGACCAGCTAAGTGCTGACCAGCTTCCCCCTGCCGATGCAACAGGGGGAAAAGCTTATGCAACACGAGGAGAGGCTCCTGGAGCAGCGGAAAGAGGCGGAGCTGCATCTGGTGCGGCAGCAGCAGGAGCAGGAGCTGGAGAAGCAGCGTTTGCAGCATGAGCAGGAGATGGAAAGGTTGCGGCAGCAGCATGAGCTGCAACGCTTTGAGCAGCAGATGCAGTTGCAGCAGCAACAGCAGGAGAAGCTTCGGTTCGATCAGCAGCAGGAACTGCAACAACAGGAAAAGCTGCAGTTCGATCAGCAGCAGCAGCAACAGCAGGCCAAACTCAGGTCTGAACAGCAACAACAGGAAAAGCTCAGGTTCGATCAGCAGCAGCAGCAACAGCAGGCCAAACTCAGGTTTGACCAGCAACAGCAGGAAAAGTTCAGGTTCGAACAGCAGCAACAGCAAGAAAAGCTCAAGTTTGAACAGCAGCAGGAGGAGGATGAAAAAAAACGCTTGCTGCTTATAGAAGGTGATCAGCGACGGCAGATTGCATCTCCTCTTGAAGCTCCTCCTACCAAAGCGTTCACACCGGCTTCTGGAAAAGTGGATTGGGCTGACGCCTTTAACACCAATGCTGACAGTGCCCATATGTCAGACACCATGCTTGATGAGCTGTCTGCCAGCATGGCGCAGCACATGAAGGCTGAGCTGGCGCGTTTGTCTGACGCCTTAGACAAGCTGGGCGACAGAAGCCAGCAGCAACTAGAAGGTGTAGCGCACGAGATGGATGCTGCAGAGGACGCTGGAGACGCTCAACGACATCATGCGCTCATGCGTACAGAAAGGGTCATCCAAATGGAGTATGATGCTGAGTGCAAGGAGGTGCACCGGCAGATGGCCACAGTACGCTCAACCCACTCCCGGCAACAGCTCCAGCTTCACCAGCTGGCCAACCTCGCCCGCATTCAATCCAAGAACGCAGACCTCCCCTCCAACCTCCCCTTCAAACAGCGGCCGCATCAGCAAGATCAGCCGGCGCAAATCCCTGGCTACGGCATCTCACCAACACGCTCAACTGCCATGGTAGGCGGTCCCTCTGCCGAGCCAAGCGCCTCCTTCTCACAGTCTGCCATGGGAGGGCTCCCCTTGGTCAAGCCAAGCGCCTCCTACTCACAGTCTGCCATGGGAGGGGGCCCCATGGCCAAGCCAAGCGCCTCCTTCTCACAGAGCACTGCATACTCCACCCCCTCCTTGGGCGATGCGGGGAGCAGCAGCAAACCCACAGCGAGGCAAAGCCAACAGAAGCAGTCGCCACCTCAATTCCAGCAGCAACAGCAGAGCGCCCCACCTCAGCACCAACAGCAAAAGCCAAGCTTTACACCCCATCAGCAGCAGCAACAGCAAAGCTTTTTGCCACAACAGTGGCATGAACAGCAGCGCGTTCTACCTCAACAGCAACAGCCTGGCGTTCCACCTCAACAGCAACAGCCTGGCGTTCCACCTCAACAGCAACAGCCTAGCGTTACACCTCAACAGCAACAGCCTAGCGTTCCACCCCAACAACAGCAGCAGCAGCAGCAACCAAGCTTGTCATCCCAGCAGCAGCAGCCACATCTTTCTCCAAAACAGCAACAAAAACTTTCCTCTCCTCACACGCAGCAGCAGCAAGAGCCGCCCCGAGCCGAGCAAGGGCAGCAGCGGTTACAACCCCAACAGTCCTCAACCAAAACACAATCCCCATCCCCTCCGTCCCAACAACCGCGACCATCGCAACAGTCACAACAACAGTCACAACCATCACGACCATCGCAACAGCACACCGTTCCCATGGGACAGGCTGGGGTCGCGTCCCCCTCCCCGGTGGTTGGACCCTCGGGGAGCTCAGGTGCCTACTCGGATGATGATCACGGGGTGGAGTTTGGCACCATGCAGATGGCGCGCATGCCGATCGACGAAGCCATGCTTGGCAGGGAGGGGGATGTACTAGATGCTGAGAAGCAGCAGAAACAGGTGCAACAGCAGCAGCAGCGCCAAGAAAAGCTGAGGTTCGAACTCCAACAGCAGCAGCAGCTGCAGGAACAAGAGTGGTCTGCAGACGAGGACGTCAAGGGTGAGGGTGAGAGGCACTACTCAGAGGGGGCTGCGGACGAGGGCCGGGAGGGCGAGAGGTACGACTCAGAGGAGGAGTACGATCGCCAGCTGCAGGGACAGGGGGGGGCTGCGGACAAGGACAGGGGGGGTGAGAGGTACTCCGATGAGGAGTACTCGGACAGGGAGGCTGAGTTGAGAAAGGAGGAGGCAGATCTCACACGCGAGCTCCAGGACCTCAACGTGGCCATCTCAGCGGGTGGCGATGCCGCAGAGCCTGCCTCCCACCTCCCGCCAGACCCGCATGTGTTGGGTGGCTCACAACTGGAGGAGGGAGAGCAGGGGATGCAGGGCTCCGGTTGGTCAGGTGACTCCCATGATGACAGGAGCGTGCAAGAGGTGCAACGTTTCGGGTGGTCGGGTGAATCCCAGGAGCAAGACGGGGGCAAGCCAGAGGTTCAAGACTCCGGGTATGGTGAAGTCCGGAGGTTGGATAGACCGGACCCCCGGGAGGGTAACGATTTAGGAAGCTACTCTATCTCTCACTCAGCCTCTTGCTCTGAAGGCGCTGCGCAGCAGTCCAGTGTCGGCAGCCGCCAGGAAGGTGGGGAAGCTGGAGGGCAGGTGGGCGTCAGTGGGGAGTCCCTTGGTCTGCGGTACAGCGAGACCAGGGGCAATGCACAGGGCGACAGCGGTAGCAGCCGCTGGGAAGGTGGGGAAGCTGGCGAGCAGCTGTCCGAAAGTGAAGACCTGCATGAGCTGGCATCCGAGGGTTACAGTGGTGCTGACGTGGACTTCAGTGAAGATGGAATTGAGGGGGCTGGTGGAGGGTACTCTGATGATGGTGGGCTTGGGGGAGGGGTAGAGTATAGTGAGGATGAGGGGGGCGCTGAGGTGGCGTACAGCGGGGATGAGGGCAGCGCTGAGGTGGCGTACAGCGAGGATGAGGGAGGTGCTGAGGTGGACTACACTCTGGCGAGTGAGCTGGCGTCAAAGGATGAGGATGAGGTTGAGGGATCGATCGAGTACAGCGCAGGGAGCCAGGCAGAAGGTGGGGTGGAGCCTGAGGTGGAGTTCAGTAGCAACAGCAGCCAGGCAGAAGCTGGGGGGCATGAGGTGGACTTGAATGACCACAACCAACACGAGAATCAGAGCGTGGAGGGGGGGAACGAAGTCCACGATGCCCTGGAATTCAGCGTCGGTAGCCAACTGGCGGGCCTGAGTGGTGTTGAGCTGCAGTACGTATTGGGCAAGGACCCCAATGCCTTGTCCCAGGGGAGGGGGTCCAGCTCCATGAGCGGTACGCCCATCCGCCACAGGTGTGTATTCTTATATTTATGTGTGTTGTTTTACAGTCCAGGGGTAGCCAAATAGGCTAAAGGGACTTGCCCAACCATGATGTCAGAAGGGGCTAAACAGACAAATCACTGATGAAATGAACCCCAAACAAACATTTTACTGACGGGGGCCCTGACTTTGTGCTACTGTGATTAATTAATTGTGCGGTTCTCATCCCACTGTTTGAATCGGGTGCGAGGGCTGCAGTGCAAGTAATGGTTCATAAATGCCACTGTCACCATCACACACCATAAGAGATCGGCATATCATGTGATGTTGGCCAAAGGAGAGAATGATATCATGCAAATTGCATCATTTTATATTGTATATGAATGGTAACTTTGGCCTAGTCAGATTGCCGGCATCATATGATGACGTGATATCATATGATATCATATTGCCGTTCCCTATTCATAACTGCCACTGTCACCACCACACACTATACACACCACAATATCCCCATGGTCATCAATATGATCAATAACTGGCATCATATTGCTGTTCCCTATTCATAACTGCCACTGTCACCACCACACACTATACACACCACAATACCCCCATTGCCCGCTTTACCTGCCCAGGTACACCCATGGCAGTGAGGATGGGTCTGAGATGTCGGACAACATGCATGGTGGCTCTCCACCCCCTGGGGGGGTGGGGGCTGATCACCGTGGTTTCGGGGCTAGTGAAGAAGCTGCCCAAAAGCGTCCACTCGGAATCCAGGAGCATAAGGACGAGCAGTTGGTGCAGGGCAAAGCAGGTGTACAGCCCCATGAGGAGGCGGTACAACAGCCTGCCACCCTGGTGACTGTAGTGGGGAGCCAGGAGGAGTTGCTGCTGGATGCCTCCGACGTGCTGGCTCAGATGGCGGATGAGCTGGCAGAACGTGTGGAGCCAGCGGAAGCTGCCTCGCCTGACTCGCCTGCTGGAGGGGGGTCCATCGGCCAGCTGGTTTCGGATTCAGACAGCAGTCACGAGATCCTGATGGATGCCTCTGACCTGGTTTCGGAGGTTCCGGAGCCGTCTGAGCCATCTGACGCCAACCTGTATGATGTACGTATAGGCTCCATAACAGATGCATATGGCAGGCCCACAATTGCCTTTTCCGAGGCAAGTTCGCCTGCCTGTTCAGCCAGGGAGGGGTCTGGTTCCGGAACGAGGGCTGACTCCAACCCAGGCAGTGCTACCAACGCGCCAAAGGACGACGGCGAGAACAGCTACAGCTCGGACCCCTCCTTCAGTGCCGAGGACACTGAAATCGAGGAGGACGAGATCGGCGACGAGATCGGCAACGATGAGCTTGACATCGGTGGCAGTGGGGATTTGGATTCACCCTGGGGCTCCCACCTCACTCGCTCAGGTAGCGCCACCAGACACTCTAGGGCCGCGTTCAGCAACAAACAAGCCCACTCCCTCTCCTTCGCGAGCTCCATTGATGAAGCAGACTCGGTGGTTGCGGGCATTTCAGACGTGGGCGAGATAACAGACCTCCTGGAGATCTCCGGCTTGATCGAGGTTTACGACATACCGGACGATGGGTATTCCCCATTCGCCCGTTCGCCTCTCTCCAGCATGTCCTTGGAGCTACCAGGGGACAAGGGCCTCACCCTCCAGCTCCCTGACGGTAACTCGGACGAGGGCCTTCCTGCCACGCCCATGCTCCGCGCATCCCTGGTCAGCGTTATCTCGGAGGGCATGGAGGAGGGCGGGGCGGAGGAGGGGGCCTTGGCGTATGCTGCAAGTGTGGGGGCCTCAGAAGCTTCTTTCCAGGCTGGCCTGGACTCAACAGGGACGTCGCCGGCTCCTTCTGCCAGGACGTCATCCACAGGTGCGTGTGCTATGATCAATCATCGTTTTGTCATGTGCTGTCATTAATCATATTTTACCATGCCATCGAGCATCGTATGCACTCTTCACTGCCAGGACGTCATCCGCAGGTGTGTGTTACATAGCATTGAGCTGCCTCACGGCATCGATATATGTCGTGGAGTAGAGTCTCTATCTGTCCGCCGTTTTGTCTTTCTGTCTCTCTTTGTGTCTGTTTTGTGTAGTTTGTGTTACATAGCATTGTGCTGCATCATGGTACCGATTGACGTCTCGGACAGGAGTCTCTATCTGTCCCCCGTTTTGTCTTTCTGTCTCTCTTTGTGTCCGTTATGTGTAGTTTGAGTTACATAGCATTGTGCTGCATCATGGTACCGATAGACGTCTCGGACAGGAGCCTCTATATGTCCGCTGTTTTGTCTTTCTGTCTCTCAATGTGCCCTTTTTGTAGTTTGTGTTGCATAGCATTGTACTTCCTCACGGTACAGACAAATATTGTGTCGTTGAGCCTCTGTCTGTCCATATGTCTTGTCTGTCTGCATATCAGTCTGTCCCTCCATGTGCCTGTTTTGTAATGATAACGCCTGTTGGGGCGTGGTATTAAGGGAGCCCTGTCTTATGGCGGTAGAAACGGGCTGCTGTTTTACCTGGACAGTGCTACCATGGCGGTTGACAGCGATTGCGAACACTAAAGTGACCCATAGGGATTCGAACCCAGCACCTTTTTCAGTCCAGCAAAATGATCAACCGTTGAACCATTCGCCGAACCGGATTTCCTGTTTTGTAGATGGTTTTGTGTTTTGTGTTGTGGTATTAGACATATAGAATATGGTCCCGCTACAAACAAAGCCCGAAATGGTCCCGCTACAAAAAAATGGTCCCGAAATGGTCCCGCTACAAACAAAGCCCGAAAAACAAAGCCCGAATATGGTCCCGCTACAAACAAAGATAGAAATAAGATCAAAACTAAAGCCAAGAAAAATAGAACCTGTTGTCTTCATATACCTCGGTCCAAGTGCCTGTGTCTGCTTGCCTGTCTGCCTCCAGCAATCTCAACTCGATTTCCCTTCACCAGGTGGCGTGGCTCAAACCAAGGCGGCTTCGGAGCCGGAAAAGACTGCACTGTCTGCCTCTGCCAGCGTTATGGCCCCAGCAGTCCAAGCAAGTGCGGCAACCAGCCTCACTGGCAGAGCCTTGATAGATGCGCTGGCTCGACGAGCTGCATCTAGCTCTGACAGCAATGACGCAATGCTCATGGATGCGTCTGACCTGCTGGCCATGGTTGACTCAGACCCCAACGATGAGCTTGAGACAGGCGCACCAAATGTCACCAAGGACTCGGAGCCACGCCAACTGGAATCCGCTTCCGGCAGCAGTGACGAGATCCTCTTAGAGGCGTCTGAACTCCTGGCCGCTGCAGATGACGTCCCGGAACCATCTTTTGTAACCGCCGCAACCACCGAACGCGCACACCAGGTCTCCTCCCCCGTGCCAGACGCTTTGGTGGCTTCAGAGCCCAACCGGAAATCAATTTCCGAAACCACTGAAACCTCCCAGCAGGTCTCCGCCCCCCTGCTAGAAGCCTCGGTGACCTCAGACCCCACTTTAGTGTCTGCACTGGAGGCCTCATACGACGACTTCAACGTCGAGGTACGTGTTGTGAAGCAGCCCACAGTGTGTACATCCTCCCACCTCTTCCCTGTCTTCTTTGTTCATGTCTTATATAGGCTCGTGCTGTGAAGCAGCCCTCTGTGTGTATATCCTCTCACCCCTTCCCTGTCTTATACATCCATGTCTTATATAGGTATATCCTCTCACCCCATCCCTGTCTTCTATGTCCATGTCTCATATAGGCTCGTATTGGGAAGCAGCCCACTGTGTGTACATTCTCTCACCTCTTCCACGTTGACTTGGCGTACTGCTTTTCTTTCTTATCCTATCACCTCTTCCCTGTCTTATATGTCTTATATAGTTATATACTCTCACCTCATCCCTTTCTTCTATGTCCATGTCTTATTTAGGTACATCCTCACACCCCATCCCTGTCTTTTATGTCCATGTCTTATAAACTCTCACCTCATCCCTTTCTTCTATGTCCATGTCTTATATACTCTCACCTCATCCCTTTCTTCTATGTCCATGTCTTATATAGGCTCGTGTTGTAAAGCAGCCCTCTGTGTGTATATCCTTTAACCCCTTGCCTGTCTTATATAGGAATATCCTCTCACCTCTTCCCTGTCTTCTATGTCCCTGTCTTATATAGGCTCGTGTTGTCAAGCAGCCCAACGTGGACGAGCTGGCCTACGGCGGCAGCAGCTCCTCAGATAGAGAAGACAGCGATCTGCTAGAGGCACCCTCAATAGCCGGTGGGGATGGGGAGCTGGAGACTGGTGGGGTGGAGCTTGATGCCCCATCAGAAGGGTATAGCGATCTTGACGTGGGCAGCGATGACCTAATGGCCATGCAGACTGCGTTCGACGACAACGGTGAGCTTAAGCTGAGTGTGCAATACAAAGAGTGGGGTCTCACACACACTGAGGAACACATAGATGTAGCTAAGTGTGAGGACATCAACTAGAGCGCATGCATACGTACACACACAACTGTAGCTGAGCATGCAATATTCGTGTCTGGGTACTGCATACCGTACTAACTGCAAAATTTCATGTTTTTATTCGGTGGCGACACACTCGGGACTTCCGTCGCACCCAGGACTGTCGAAATGGCGGTATGGTATCGCAAGGCCTCGCGCACCGTGTGACCCAAGTTTCGAACACGCAGAACCACATTTTGGCCCCTTTGCGTCGCCCCCGGAGAAAAACGTGAAATTTTGCAGTCAGTACGGTATCATCGTTTCAAACCAGACATGGGCAGCGATGACCTTATGGCTATGCAAACTGCAATGACGACAGCGGTGAGTGTGCAATACTGTATGTCATGGGTTCAAACCAGGCATGGACTGCGATGACCTTATGGCCATACAGACTGCGTTCGACGACAACAACGAGTATTGGCAGAGAAAGTGCAATACAGAGAGCGGGGTCTCACAAACGAAGACATACACACAAACACATACACATAAACACATATCCACACAAACATACGTTGGTGGTTGGTCTCAGCGCAAGCAAATGGGCTGGCTCCCTCAACCTCACGCCTCACCATTAGGCGTGGCATTAATTTATTTGTGTACTTACATTCAACTGCGCAGCTGATTCGAGCTCTGCCAGCGGAGTGTCTTATGCCAACGACGCGATTGACGACCTCCAACTTGAAGAGCTGGTGGAGCAGGACGAGTTGGCCCAATTCCAAGTTGACATGGGTGATAGTCAGGAAGAGGAGGCAGAGGAGCAGGCTCACAGTGATAAAGAGAAGCCCCCTGTGGAGACGCCCTTCGTCCCCCCCATGGTCGCGGCACCAGACGAGGAGGAGGCAGAGGAGGTGGGTAGGGGTGATGGCGCCAGTCAGGTTGAGAAGGGTGGGGTAGAGCGAGCAAGTACCAAGGTAGATCGCCCTGTACCACCCACTACCACCCCCCCTCCCCCCTGTACCACCCACTACCGCCCCACCACTCCCCCATGTACCACCCACTACCACCCCCCCACTCCCCCCTGTACCACCCACTACCGCCCTCCCACTCCCCCATGTACCACCCACTACCACCCCCCCCACTCCCCCACTCGTACCACCCATACGTCCCTCCCACTCCCCCACCGTCACACCACCCAACCACCCCACACTCCCCCCTGTACCACCAACTACCGCAAATCCCACTCCCCAATGGTTGTACATACACTACAACCCCACCAAGTCAACCCTTGTACCACCCACTACAGCCATCCACTCCACCATGTACCACCATACCACCCCCACTCCCACCTGGCTACCACCCACTACCGCCCCTCCCATCCCCCATGTACCAACCACTACCACCCCACCACTCCCCTGTAACACATACCGCCCCTCCCACTACCCCACTGGACACCCAATAATGCCCCCACTACCCCCTGTAACCAGCCACGACTTGCCCCCCATCCCCCATGTACCATCCAACTACAGCCACCACACTCCCCCCAGTGTACACCCACTATGCCCCCCACCCCCCCTTCGTGTGTTGTACCACCAATACCACCCCCCCATCCCTGTAACCAACTACCGCCCCCCCCAATCCACCCTTGTTACCACCCAACTACGGACCCCCCACTCCCACCCGGTACCACCCACTCCCGCCCCCACATCACCCAGTGTCGAGAGAAAGTGTATGTGCATGACTATACAGATTATCGCGTCAACACGCAGAAGACCTACTATAATGACAAGAACCCCCACTCCCCCCGTACCACCACTAGCGCCCCGCCCCACTCCCCCCTGGTACACACCCACACCGCGCCACCCACCATACCCCCTGTACCACCCACTCACAGCCCCCCCAGACACTACCCCATGTACCACCCATACTGCCCCCCCCCCCCACCCCCACCCTCCCCCTGTACGGGCACCCAACTACAGCCCCACTAAACCACCACCCTATACCAGTTCCCCTACGCCCCCCCAATCCCCCGTTTAACACAACTAATGCCCACCACACTCACACTGTAGACCACAATAGCCCCCCATTACCCCTGTTTACCACCACACTATGCCCCACAATCCACCATATACCAGCACACTACAGCCCCCCCCACTCCCCTGTACCCACACACCGACCACCCCATACCCCCTTGTACCACCCATACCACACCCCACCCACTCCCCCCGTGGTACCCACCACACGACTACTCCCCCCCACTCCCCCATATAACCACCCCCCAATTGTATTGAAACCACCACTCACCACGTTGTTGTTTGTGTACAACCCAAATGACCACACCCACGCCCACCTGTACACCCCCACTACCTGCCCCCCCATCCCCCGTGTAACCACCGCACTACTGACCCCCCACGCCCCCTGTAACACCAATAACTGCCCCCAAATCCCCCTGTACCACCCACTTCCTGCCAAACCATTCCCCCCAGGTTACCACCCCACTACGCCCCCCACTCACCAAGTGTGTACACCCATACGCCCACCACCCCCTTACTACCCACACCGCCCCCCCCCCACTCCCCCTTGTTTTTGTACACCACTACCACACCCCCCACTCCCCCCTGTACCACCCACTACTGCCCCCCCACTCCCCCCTGTACCACCCACTACTGCCCCCCCACTCCCCTCCTGTACCACCCCCCACTTATGCCCCATCAAAAGAACTCAAAGCCCACGGTGTAACACCCCACTCCTGCCCCCCATCCCCCCCTGTACCACCCACTACTGCCCCCCACTCCCCCCTGTACCCACCAGAGACTACCGCCCCCCCCACTCCCCCCTTTACTAACACTACGACACCCACTCCCTGTCCCACCATACCTACTGCCACCACAAAACTCCCCATGTACGCCCCCACACTACTGCCCACCCACTGCCCCCCGGTACACCCAACTACCGCCCCCCCCCTCCCACCCTGTACCACCCACTACCACCCCCCCACTCCCCCTCCACACCCCCCCCCCCCCCCTTGTACACCACTCCTGCCCCCCACTCACCCCTGTACCAACCACTACGCCCCCCCATCCCCTGCTAAAACCCACTACTGCCCCCCACTCCCCTTTGTACACCCAATAGGCCCCACACTTCCCCCGTACCAACCCACTACTGCACCACACTCCCCAATATACCACCCACTACGCCCCCCCACTCCCCCCGGTACAACAAACACCCAACCCCACTCCCCCTGCTGTACCCACCCCACTACCACCCCCCCATCTCACCCCATGTACCACCCACTATTGCCCCCATCCCCAATATTATACCACCCCACACTGCCCCCAATCCCCCCTGTAACACCCACTTTACGCCCCCCCCCTCCCCCCTGTACCCCCAATACTGCCCCCCCACTCCCCCGTACCACCCACTACTGTCCCCCCACTCCCCCTGTACAACCCCAATACTGCCCCACAACTCCCCCCTGTACACCCCCCACCCCCACCCCCCACTACTGCCACCCACTCCCCCTGTACCCACCCACTAAAGGGGGGGGCCCCCCCCCCCCCACCCCCCACTCCCACCTTGTTTACCCAATACTGCCCCCCCATCACCCCTGTACCAACCACTACGCCCCCCCAACTACCACCCTGTAACCAGCCACTACTGCCCCCCCACCTCCCCTTGGTGTAATCACCACACGTGACAACCCACTACTGCCCCCCCACTCCCCCCTGTACCAACCCACTACTTGACCCCCACTCCCCACTGTTACCACCCACTAACGCCCCCCCACTCCCCCCGTAACCACCCACTACTGCCCCACCCACTCCCCCCCCTGTACCAACCACTACTGCCCCCCCACTTCTCCTCTGTACCACCCACTCCTGCCCCCCCACTCCCCCCTGTAACCACCCCACTACTGCCCCCCCACTCCCCCCTGTACCACCCACTACTGCCCCCCCCCCATCCCCCATGTACCACCCACCTGACCACACCACCCCACTCACCCCCTGTACCACCCCACTACTGCATCCCCCACTCCCCCCTGTACCACCCACTACTGCCCCCCCCACTCCCCCCCCGTACCACCCACTACTGGCCCCCCACTCCCCCATGTACCACCCCATGACCCCCCTCACTCTCCACCCACATGGCAGCTGCGCCTGACGAGGAGGACGAGGCAGAAGGGGTGGTGGTGTGTAGTCCCTGTCCCGGACCCAAGTTTGGTGGGGTGGTAGTGGTAGTCAGGATAAGGGCGAGGACCCTTTACACCCCCACCATCCACTCATCCACAACACTTTCTATCCACAAAACCATCCATCCACAACACCATCCATCCACCCACTCCACCATCCACTCATCCACACCACCATCTATCCACGCACTCCACCATCCACCCACTCCACCGTCTATCCACACCACCATCTACGTTACCATCCATCTACCCACTGTACCATCCACTCGTCCACACCACCATCTATTCCCACACCCCCATACAGCTCCAACCCCATCTATCCACACCACCTTTCTCACACCCACAGCCAGCCTCCCCCCAATCCACCAGCCACTCATCACACCACCTGATGTATCCACACCACCAACACGAACCCAGAAACAAAGCCACCACGCCTCCACCATACCACGCAGCCACCCACCAGAGAGCCACACACAGCCACACGCACCAGAACGCAGCCACGCAGCCCAGCACACCCAAACCAAACAGAACCCACCACTCCACCATACACTCATCCACACCACCATCTATCCACACCACCATCCACCCTCTCCACCATCCACTCATCCACGTCACCCACACCAACATCCACCCACCCACGCCACCATACACTCATCCACACCACCATCCACCCTCCCACTCCACCATACACTCATCCACATCACAATCTATCCACACTTCCATCCACCCACTCCACCATACACTCATCCACACCACCATCCACGCCACCATCCATCCACCCACCCTACCAACCTTGGCATTGCCACTCCCAGGTTGACGATGAAGACGAGCTTTTGGGATCTGGGGAAATGGAGAAGCCAACCTTAAGAGCCGCAGAGGTGGTCTCAAAAACGGCCGTCGTGCAGCTATCGCCGCCGCAGGCAGCAGCAGCAGTGTCTCCTGTGTCCCTGCCGGGCCCATCCAAGGCTGCCGGGGAGTTGAGTGACGATGACATGGGACAGCTCCTGTCCTCGGTGCCTTCTCAACGGACAGCAGTTGAGAAGCCTTCTGAGCTGGCTGAGGGGGGGGCTTCACCCAAGAGCTCAGACCAGGAGGCCTGCTCCCCCACTCCATCTAGTGCGCCATCGTCTGACGCTGCAGGTAGGGGGGAGCTGGTCGGCACTTCTTTTTGTAAGCACCTAAACCCTAAACCTGGACCTCCTAACCCTAAACCCTAAAATCACCTAAATCATAAACCCTAAACCTTAACGACCTAAACCTGAACCACCTAAACCCAAGTGCTGACCTGCTTCCCCTACTGACGCTGCAGCACTGCAGCACTTATTTTCCTAAACCACCTAAAACCACCTAAACCCAAGTGATGACCAGCTTCCCCCTCCTGATGCTGCAGCCATCGAGGTTAAGAGCTGTGGTATTGCTGCAGCACTTATTTTCCTAAACCACCTGAATCACCTAAACCACCTAAAACCAAGTGCTGACCAGCTTCCCCCTACAAACGCTGCAGCCATCGAGATGGAGAGCGATGGTATTGTTTCCGAGTACTCCATGTCCTTCGATGGAGATGACGTGGCGTCACCAACAGCAGCTCCGGAACCAGAGCCTGGGTCTTCGAAACCGGTGTCCAAGCTGGCGAGCTTGCTGGCTGCCAATCCGCCTTCTAGAAGCAGCATCGATGACGGTTTCGGAGACGACAATGATTCGCCAGGGAATGATTTTGATGAGGAGGATTTAGGGTGGGGGGAGGATGACCTCAGCCTGGATACTGCTCAGATTGACTACAGCTCGCTCATGGTACCGGAGGTGCGCAGCTGAGAAAACAGGATGGGTGTGAGGCAGAGGGGGTGGTTTTTTAGTGAGGGGATTCCTACCCAGAGGCATAGGATTGGTTGTTGGGCATGTTGAGGGGGGGGGATGACCTTGACCTGGATACTGGTCACATTGACTACTTGTCTTTGATGGTACCAGAGGTGCGTAGCTGAGAAAACAGGATGGGTGTGGGGCACACTGGACAGTTGTTTTAGTCAGGGGTTCGTACCCACAGGCATGGGATTGGTTGTTGGGCATGGTGTTGGGGGAGGATGACCTTGACCTGGATACTGATCAGATTGACTACAGGTCTTTGATGGTACCAGAGGTGCGCAGCTGAGAAAACAGGATGGGTGTGGGGCACACTGAACAGTTGTTTTAGTCAGGGGTTTGTACCCACAGGCATGGGATTGGTTGTTGGGCATGGGGTGGGGGGAGGATGACCTTGACCTGGATACTGATCAGATTGACTACAGGTCTTTGATGGTACCAGAGGTGCGTAGCTGAGAAAACAGGATGGGTGTGGGGCACACTGGACAGTTGTTTTAGTCAGGGGTTCGTACCCACAGGCATGGGATTGGTTGTTGGGCATGGTGTTGGGGGAGGATGACCTTGACCTGGATACTGATCAGATTGACTACAGGTCTTTGATGGTACCAGAGGTGCGCAGCTGAGAAAACAGGATGGGTGTGGGGCACACTGAACAGTTGTTTTAGTCAGGGGTTCGTACCCACAGGCATGGGATTGGTTGTTGGGCATGGGGTGGGGGGAGGATGACCTTGACCTGGATACTGATCAGATTGACTACAGGTCCCTGATGGTACCAGAGGTACGCAGCTGAGAAAACAGGATGGGTGTGGGGCACACTGGACAGTTTTTATAGTCAGGGGTTCGTACCCACAGGCATGGGATTGGTTGTTGGGCATGGTGTTGGGGGAGATTGACCTTGACCTGGATACTGATCAGATCGACTACAGGTCCCTGATGGTACCAGAGGTGCGCAGCTGAGAAAACAGGATGGGTGTGGGGCACACTGGACAGTTGTTTTAGTCAGGGTTTCGTACCCACAGGCATGGGATTGGTTGTTGGGCATGGTGTTGGGGGAGGATGACCTTGACCTGGATACTGATCAGATTTACTACGGGTCCCTGTTGGTACCAGAGGTGGGCAACTGTGAAAACTGGGCTCACATGATCAGTTTGGGGTAGGTAGAATAGTTTCTTTGAGTGAGGGGAAACCTACCCATTGGTGCCCTCCATATGCATATGGACCGGCATATCATATGATGTTGGCCAAAGGCGAGTATGATATCATACAAATTGCATCATATCATATTGTAGATAAATGGTAACTTTAGCCTAGTCAGACTGCGGGCATCATATGATATCATATGATGACATCAGATCATTTTGCCGTTCCCTACGTATGCTTGGGTGGTGGAACAAGGACTTCCACCTGGATACTGATCAGACTGACTACAGCTCGCTCATGGTGCCTGAGGTAATGCTAAGAGATTTATTATTCAGCTTCGAGCAATAGCTTGTAGGAAGCTCCCCTGACTAGCTATTCGGCCAAACCTAACCCAAGATAGTGCACCTTAAAGCTGGCACAATCAGCTATCCAGAATGCTGAACCCTTGGGGCTTGGCCCAGTGGCTGCCTCTGGGAGCTGCCTAGAAGCTGCTGCTCGTAGCTGAAAAGAAAAACTATGGTAATGCTGGAGGGGCACAAGAGAGGGTTTACTTGGATTACAATTTTGTGTATTACTTTACAAGACCGCCTACATAATATTCACCCTTCTACACCCAACAAACAAACAAACAAGCAATCAACATCTCTACAATTTCTGACCCCCCACCCCCCACCTCATGCAGCGTGACCAAGAGGAAATACGCAAAGCAGCTGCACCCAATGTGAACTTGAAATCGGACGATATTGAAGCATACGTGCTCAAAGTGATGGATGAGTTCTTGGCCAATGAAATACCAGAGGTAAGGATCATGGCTTTTCTTTTTAGCTACGAGCAACAGCTTCTAGGCAGCTCAGCCCATGTAAGAGAGGAGCAAATGGGAGCATGTGTAGCTGCTTCTAGGAAACTCCCTTTCCCTGTCTTGGGCCAAACCTGACACTAGCTAGTGCGTCTGAAAGCCTGGATGGCAGGCATTCCAATGCAGCTGGAAGCGTTGGGCTTGACCCAGTGGCTGGCAAATGAAGCTGGGTGGAATGTGCTATGTGTAGTCCCAAAAAGAACAAAAAGAAGCAGTGGAAGGAATTATTCCTGATTTTCTCCGCCTTTCTTTTTTAATCCTCGGTGGCGCTGGTTTGTGTCCCACTTCCTGGTGCGAAAATCTTCTCAGCAGAAAATCCTTTCTGTAGAATACTTTTAGCAGCCTTTCAGTAGTCTTTTCTGTGGAATCCTTTCAGCAGCCTTTCAGAAATCCTTTCAGTATAAAATACAAGTTGGTTGACAGCATGGGCTCCCAGTCTTAAAAGCGCTGACTCTCTATGGCTAAGGTAGGTTTTCTTAGCAGCTTCTAGGCAGCTCCACGAGCCTGCCACTGGGCTATCCTGGACTAGTTCAGCAGTTCTGGACAGCTGGTGGTGTCAGCTTCAAGGTGCACGAGGTTGCTTTAGGTTTGGCTGGATAGCCATTCAGGGGAGCTGCCTAGAAGCTACTCCTCGTAGCTGAAAAGATAACCACTAGTATGAAGGATGTTAAGTGGTAAACCTGGGTGGCACAAACATTGCTACACCTCACTTCTGAGTACAGTTTTTGTTTTGATTTGATTACATGGGCTACACACACCAAACCCATCACCCATATCATTATCGCCCAGGTGGCACAAAGAATGTCTCTAGGGCCTTACCACCTCATCCAGTCTGCCATCGTGGACAGCATCTTGTTACCCACTGTACGATCCAGCCTACCCCGATCTCGCTCTGCGAACGAGCATGGGTAGCGCCGGGTTGCGCTCACTACCGTTACGGGTCCTACGCCAGCCTGTTCGTCCTGCCAGTCTGTCACGTGTCCATGTCGCGAGATTCCGGGACATCGAAGAAAAACGCGTAGGAAGATCTTGATCACCGCCGTTTCAAAACACTTCCGTGGGAGCTTTGAAAATAATGCGCTCGCAGGAACATCGATCCTACGCACTGCGCGGGCTGAGCGCGCCTAACTGCACTCATGACAAATATCTCGCACATTATCCAGTAATCCAGTATCCAGCATGACGGGGTTTCAGTTCGTGTTTTTGATCACCGTTTCGAATGTTACTGTATTCGAGAGACATTCCGATGTTCCCTTATTGCTAGTCCTGACAATTCCCGACAAATCATTTTTCTTACTTTCGAAGCCTTTACTCGACTCGAACGTTGTGCGAAGTCCGTCCTGCCTAACGGTACGTTCCGTGTAAGCCGCTCCCACCTCCCTCCTTCCCCTATTGCTAGTCCTTTCCATGAAATTACTCCATCAGTGTGAGGAGCCTCTCGGCATATACGACTTTCTTACTCTCACTTGACGTCACTGATGAGCAACACTCACCACTGTCACCCATGACCACCACCCTTATCATCACCACCATCACCAATACCAACACCCATATCATGATCACCCGGTGCAGGTTCTCCATTTGGGTGGGCAGCCTCTCAGCCTAGACGGCTTTCTTACCCTTGAGCGCTCTCTACTAGACGTCACTGACGAGCAAGACCCACCACTACCACCCATACCACCACCATCATCACCACCATCATTTATATCATGATCACCCAATGCAGGTTCTCAATTTTGGTGAGCAGCCTCTCAGCCTAGACGGCTTTCTAAACCTTGAGTGCACTCTACTTGGCATCATTGATGAGCAACGCCCACCACTGTCACCCATGACCACCACCCTTATCATCACCACAATCACCAATACCAACACCCATACTATGATCACCCGATGCAGGTTCTCCATTTGGGTGGGCAGCCTCTCAGCCTAGACGGCTTTCTTACCCTTGAGCGCTCTCTACTAGACGTCACTGACGAGCAACACCCACCACTACCACCCATACCACCACCATCATCACCACCATCACCCATATCACGATCACCCGATGCAGGTTCTCCATTTGGGTGAGGAGCCTCTCAGCCTAGACGGCTTTCTCACCCTCGAGCGCTCTCTACTCGACGTCACTGATGAGCAGCACATATTCAACAAGCTTCTCTACGACTGTGCTAACGAGACTTTGCTTGATATCTACCGCTCGTGCAACAGGCTAGAGGTGAGATTGGGTACATGACCACATGTCTGGTTGCAGTATTTGGGTGGTTGGTCGGCCCGAAGGCAGCCAGGCCTATGCATCGACACCACAATACGGTTGTTGAAAATGTCGAAAGTGCTGGGATTCGTCGAGACCACTGCCGACGTAGGTTCAACATGGCGAAACCTGCCAAAGCCACCGGGCGAAAGTTCGCCTGTAATGCAATGTATAACGACATTACGGACCACATCCAAACTAAAAGTACGACGCACGGGCCCCAGGGCCGACCTCCAGGGGTCCCTACTATTTGTCTGTGCTTGGGTCTGCTAAAGAGACCTTGCTTCGTATCTACCGCTCTTGCAACAGACTAGAGGTGGGCTTGGCTACATGACTACATGCCTGGTTGCAGTATTGGGCATAGTTTTTCTTTTCAGCTGCAAGCAGCAGCTTCTTGGCAGCTCCCCAGGCTAGCTACCCAGCCAAGCCTATTGCAGCGTAGTGCACCTAGAAGCTGACAGAATTGTCTGTCCAGAATTGTTGAAATATTGGGTCTTAGCCCACTGGCTGCCTCAGGGAGCTGTCTAGGGTGTGTTTCCAGTGGGGCAGGGGCTGGTTTCTCACGGACGTCAAATTGTCGATGTTCTGAAAGCCTCAAACCTCATCGAGAGAATCCTGGAGAGAATACTTGGTGCTCGCCGGTGCTCGCCGGGCTGGACTTCAGCGGATCCTACGTGGACTTCAGCGGAATAGAAAAACTTCAGCGGGAGGGTCAGGGCTCCCGCTGAAGTTTTGCATTCCGCTGAAGTCCACGTAGGATCCGCTGAAGTCAACGTCGGCCTTCAGCGGTCAAAAAAGCCAGCGTGGACTTCAGCGGGACATAGCAAAATGTCAGTGGAACCCCACTGGAAACACTTCGTGCCAGCGTGGACTTCAGCGGAACTTCAACGGTGACCATAAAACCCACTGGAAACACACCCCTAGGAGCTGCTGCTCATAGCTGAAAAGAAAAGCTATGGTGTAGGGGTGGTTTGTTTGTGCTTGGATCTGCTAACAAGACTATGCTTGATATCTACCGCTCGTGCAACAGACTATAGGTGGGCTTGGATACATGACTAGGGAATGGCAACTAATATTAGTATTTGAAAAAATAATTATAACTAATATTAGTATAGTGTCACAATAATATAAGTTATTCAAATAAATTCAAAATTCTGGTGAGACGGCTCGTCCGTCTAATGGTATATAATATTATTTAATATTAATTATTCACCAATATTACATAACATAGCCAACCCCTACACATGACTTCATGTCTGGTTGCAGTATTGGGGTGGTTTGTTTGTGCTTGGGTTTGCTAACGAGACTTTGCTTCGTATCTACCGCTCACGCAACAGGCTAGAGGTGAACTTTGGTACATGTCTGGTTGCAGTATTGGGGTGGTTTGTTTGTGCTTGGGTGGTTTGTTATTCTGGAAGTTGCTGTATGCATGTATGTTGGGTTTTGTGTGTGTGTTCGTTGATTCATTCATTAGTTTGTTTTTCATTCATGAGTGCTTTAGTATTTTTCATAACTAACAATGGCACACAGAACGTTACAGCAGGCTCCCACCTGGATCCGGCCACCTACCAACCACGTCGTGAAACCATTCGTGTTTACATTTGTTCCTTCCTTCATTTGCTGATTTGCTTTCATTCATGTGTACATTAGTATTTTTCATAATTGACAAAGACACACGAAACGTTACTGCAGGCACCCTCCTGGATCCGGCCGCCGACCAACCACGTTGTGAAACCCCTTCCTAGCTCTGCTGAGCTGGCAGCTGAGGTGTCCAAACGAGTAGTGGAGTGGTCCGCCGCAAAAGTGAAGGGTCTGCCGGACCTGGACAAGATCTTAGGGCTGGCAGCGGCAGAGGACGAGCGCACATGGTTCCGTTTGGAAGAGCAAGAGGCTGAGGTGAAGATGGAGATTGCTGAGATGGTGTGGGACGACCTGATGCTCGACACCGCTGATGCGTTGCAATGGATCAACGAACGCTCTATTGCTCGCGGCTGACTCTGAGTCTCTTTCTTCCTGTCTCTGGTAGCTCTGGTGAATAGATAGATAAGTAGTACGCCTTATTACGAGGCGTGAGGTTGAGGGGGCCAGCCCGTTTGCTTGCACTGTGGCTGACCACCGATCTCGGGTGATCAATGGAAGTTGAAGGGAAGGTCCTTTCTGACATAGAGAAGATCTTGGTGGTAGCGACAGCAGATGATCAGCTCACATGGGGCCGCTTAGAAGAACAAGAGGCTGAGGTGAAGACGGAGGTGGCTGAGATGGTTTGGGACGACCTGATGAATGATACGGCTGATGTTTTGCGATGGATCGAAGAACAGTCTATTGCTCGCGGCTGAGCCTGAGTGTTCTCTCTTCCTGGCTCTCGTGAACAAAATAATGATACGCCTAGTGGGGCGTGGTATTGAGGGAGCCCTGTCTTACGGCGGCAGAGAACGGGCTGCTAAGTTACCTGGACAGTGCTACCATGGCGGTTGACAGCGACCGCGAACACTAAAGCGCACCCGTAGGGATTCGAACCCAACACCCTCAGTCCAGCAAAATGATCAACCAGTCTCTGGTGAACAATGTTACACAACTGAGTTGTCCACCAGCACAGCAACCAGCACACCACACCACACAGCCCGACACCACAGCACGTCACCGCACTACAACTAAGTTGTGGTCCGCCAGCACAGCAACCAGCACACCATACCGCACCACACCACAACTAAGTTGTGGACCACCAGCACAGCAAATATAAGCATCTAAAGTCAGCACTAAAGTATAGAGTCTCTCTCCCTTTTCCTCCCTATCTCACTCTCTCTCTCTCTCTCTCTCTCTCTCTCTCTCTCCCCCCCCCCCCCCTCTCAATGCATTGATAGGCCTGTCACTTGGCTGCTCCTGATTAGTTTAGGATTTAGGGTGAATTTGGAAGTAGGATTGCGGTGTTTATGAGAAAGACATACCAAGGTGAAATGCAGGTCCCCCCCCCCCCCCACACACACACACACACACACACCCCACGCCCGCACACACACCACACACACACACACCACGATATTATGTGTTGGATGTGGCTAGTTGGATCGAAATATCTCATGACAAGTCCTCTGCAGCGTCGCAAGCGACGTGGAAAATTGGCGGGGTGTGTTGGCAACGGAACAACAGGTGGCAACGATGGAGCACACAGAAGCCAGTTAGTTATGAGACAGTTGGCTGACGTGTCAGGCTTCAATATTTCGGTTGGTCGAATGGTCGGTCGGTCGAACGCACAGAGGGACAAATGGGTAACCCTGGGGGCTCCCGTCCCCCAGAATGGGGGGGCTTTAGCAAAAATAAAGTGTCGTTAGCCATTGGGAGGACTTGGCTTCCGTTGAATCATCCCAGTTTGAATGCATGTATGTATGCATGTATGTACTTCACATAATGTATTATTTCCATGTCCATAGAGCTTGTTTTTCCAGTGGGCGTATAGTGATATTCGGAATTATTCATGATTCGTTGATTGATGCTTTGTGCATTTGGATAGAAATTTGATTGGATTGATTACCATATAAAGTATATCAGCCTTCAGGCTGCTCA
This sequence comes from Chlamydomonas sp. ICE-L, assembly GCA_013435795.1. Classification (NCBI taxonomy): domain Eukaryota; kingdom Viridiplantae; phylum Chlorophyta; class Chlorophyceae; order Chlamydomonadales; family Chlamydomonadaceae; genus Chlamydomonas; species Chlamydomonas sp. ICE-L. The sequence goes on from JACBWV010000552.1 coordinate 9,522,007, forward strand.
CCTTCTGCAGGCGGAGTAAGCATGGGTGTAAAAACACTACTACACCACACCATTGTACTTCAAATGGCAAAATTGGCCAGCGCTTCAGCGCACTTGAAAACAAAAAAATTGCGCTTTGTAGTGCAAAAAGCGCAATAATTGCTTGCTGCGCCCACAGGGGGTTGCAAGAAACTGCGCTTAAAGCGCTGAGTAGGACAAAAAGTGAGCGCTCAAAAGCGCGCGCTTTGAATTACCCTGCTCCACACTCCTGAGTACAGAACTTGAACTTGGTTACATCGATTCAGCCAGCAATTTGGCTGCTCGCCGTCATCGGCAGAAAACCTGAGTACAGAATGTAATCATCTGGCTTGGGACAGGATAAAAATATGCCAGGGTGTATAGCTGTCAATAGAAGAACGGTCTATGGTTTTGCAGTGCCCATCCGTCACAATCTCCCTAATATAACTTTTTCGTGCCCTGGTCCCTGCTTGTAATGGAGACAAGGGTACTTCCATTGACCAAATTGGCCAGCGCTTAAGCGCACTTCAAAAAAAACAAAACTGCGCTTTGTAGTGCAGAAAACGCTAAAATTGCTTGCTGCGCCCACAGGGTTGCAAAAAACTGCGCGAAACGCGCAGCAGGGCTCAAAAAGGCAGCGCGCCAGCATGCAAAAGCGCGCCCTTGGAAGTACCCTGGCCCTTGTCCCTGTCTGTATTGGATATCTCTTTTGGATACCGGTAAAAGTTGTTGGCTGTTTCTCCGTAACATTCAAGGGGGTTATCAATTAGAGACTTGCCCATCCTCAGATAATCAAGATCGTTCTGGGCTATCCTATTCGTGGCTCCAGCCTGCAATTTGGCTGTAAATAAAAATTAATCTCAAGTTCCAATATATAAGTCACAATGACACACTTCTATGGACGTGATGTTAGGGGAACCGGCTCGTAAGAGTGCGATGGACGGGCTAACATCACAGCTTAAGTCCAGTTACCATGCCGGTCGACGACCCTCCGGGTGAGCCCAGGTGACCTCGATGGGGTTCGAACCAGCAACCTGGTAGGACCCCGCACCTGCTTCCGTCCGATCCGGGATCGCCCTATCAGAGAGGCATCCCGTTCCAAACGGGCAATTTGGCTGCCCTACTCCTCGCCGTCTTCGACAGGAACATCTATACACACCTTCAGTTATGGCAAACGGTTTGGAAAATTACCCTTTGCTAAAACGGTTTCAGCTCGAATCTGAGGCCAGTCCAGCTGATTTGCCGTTGCCAAGATACAACATAACGGTTTCTACTGTGCTCGGCAGCACACGGATTTGGAGTTTTTCGAACCTCCCCCAAAACCGCTCAAGCTGCTGGATATCCTTGAAGCGCAGTCTATGGTGCCCTCACCTGTGTTTGCGTCCTGAGACTTTGCAGGATGTGCAGCCTATTTTTTATATGTGATATAGTAGTGAAGGTGGTATAAATAATTTCAGTGGTGGTGGTGGGTTTGGGTGGGTGGGTGGGCTGGGCTGGGCCCCCACCCACCCACTCTACCCACCCCACCCCCCAATCACGAAACATTCCCCTTTTTTTGCCTGTACCTACAATTAATGGGCACCCATTTTCAACATTGCCAATTTGAACCATACAAACATACCCAAGAGCATTAGAGCAGTGTCAAGTCGAGAAGTTGCTTCGAGCTACAAGAAGTTGCTCACAGGACAGAGAAGTTGCTCTTTTCAGTAGCAGATGCTGGTGCTTGCAAGCCTGAAAACAAATCCCCCACGGGGCATCACACTTTCAGTCCCTATTATGTTGCTGTATCGCCGATTCACCGTAGGCAGGCAGCCTGGAGTCTGTGTCCAGACGTAGGCACTAGGCTGAGCAGGGAGTCGGCAGGCTGGTAGGCTGTAGGTGGTAGACAGAAGTTTCTGCCGGCGAGCAAACCGGCAGTCGGTGGGTAGGGGTCGGCAGGAGCAGGGAGTAGGCTGGCAAGTAGACTGTGGTCTGTAGGCAGAAGTATCCATCTGCGAGCGAGCCGCATTCAGCCCGACAGTCGGTAGGTAGGGGTCAGCAGGTGCAGGGAGGCGGGAGGAAGGAGTTGGTAAGCAGGAGCAGGTCAGCTAACTCACCAGGTGTAAACGTACGCTACGCTTAGGTACAAATCCTATGCGTGGCGTACGTTTGCCCGACGGCATCCATAGCCCCAACGTACGCGTAGCATACGTTCGCCCACCTCGAAGCCAACCCAAACGTAAGCTATGCATACGTTCGCCCCATAGCATAACCAGCCCCAAAACGTATGCTAAGCATACGTTTGCCCCAGCTCGAAGCCAACCCGAACGTACGCCTAGCATACGTTCGCCCCACCTCGAAGCCAACCCAAACGTATGGATAGCATACGTTCGCCCCACGGCACAACCAGCCTAAACGTAAGCATAGCATACGTTCGCTCACCTTAAAACCAACCCAAACGTATGCTGCGCATACGTTCGTCCCTCGGCATAATCTGCCCAAACGTATGCTAAGCATACGTTTGCCCCACCTCGAAGCCAACCCAAACGTATGCATAGAATACGTTCGCTCTACCTCGAAGCCAACCCACACGTATGCATAGCATATGTTCGCCCCACCTCGGTTCGCCCCAAACCAGCCCAAACGGACGCATAGCATACGTTCTCCCCACCTCATAACCATCCCAAACGTATGCATAGCATACGTTCGCCCCACCTTGAAACCAGTCCAAGCGTACGCATAGCATACGTTCGTCCAACGGATTAACCAACCCAAACGTATGCATTTTGTACGTTCGCCCCACCTCGCAACCAGCCCAAACGTGTGCATAGCCGAACCTGGGGGGCACTGCCATGGCTGCATGGGGGTTTGGTGGGCACTGCCATGGCTGTGAAAGGGTTGGGTTGGGTTGGGTTGGGTTGGGTTGGGTTGGGGGGGGGCTGCCATGGCTGCGCAGGGGTTGGGGGAGGCCATGCAAGGCTGCAATGGCTGTGAAGGGGTTGGGGGGGCTCTGCCATGGCTGTGAAGGGTTGGGGGGCCCTGCCATAGCTGTGTAGGGGGGGAGGGGCACTGCCATGGATGTGTAGGGCTGAAAGGGCTCAGCCATGGCTTTGGAAGGGTTGGGGGGGCCCTGCCGTGGCTGTGTAGGGGGGGGGGGGGGGGGGGGGGGGTCTAGATAGGCGGGTCTAGATAGGCGGGCGGGTCGGATGGAGCTGGCTGGCAGGTCGGTTGGGTACACTCAAATCCCCTCCCAGCCTAGCCATCCCGGTGATCGTACCAGGCTACCAGGTTTATCGGGGCGCGTGGAAAGAATAGGAGGCCATGCAGGCATCAGGCTTTAGGAGTCGGAAGGCAGGGACGAACTTGGAGAAATAGGGGTAGGGGTGGGCGGGTCGGAGCTGGGTGGCAGGTGGTTGCGGATGGTTGGGTACACTCAAATCCCCTCCAGGCAGATCGAATCAGCCCGACATGCCCAGCCCTGCGTCCCCGATCCACTTTCCCCACTCCACCAACCACACTCGTACCGACACTGTAGCAGATTTCCGCCACTTACCGTCACCTTCACGATCATTTTTCCCCCCCCTCATATATAAGCGAGTGCGCAATGGGGCTAGACAGTCCCACCAACTCGTATTATTCTCCGTTCTTGTTCGACGACCGATCAAGCCTTAGCTCAGCATGACGATGACGATGACACGCACTCCTGCGTCCCAACTCCGAGTTGTAATGCTCGTGGCATTTGCCTGCGCAGCAACCATGGCGTACCCTGAGTGAGTCACCCCTCGCTTGCCCCCCCCCCCCCCCCCCCACCCCCCCCCCCCCACACACACACACCTCCCCACCACCCCACCACGCACCCTCACCCCACCACAAACACATATGCGCGCGCGCACGCACACACACACACACACACACACACACACACACACACCTCTTCGAATGAATGATGAAAAATGCGACATGCACTAATTACACCTACTCACGCAATATGCACGTGTGTGCCTGTGCAGGGACTGGGCCAGAAAGGGCGGCACCACGTGCACCTCCCACCCCACCAGCGGATTCAAGGGCCACGGGGCACCACAAGAGGACAGCGGCACCACCTTTGCAGTGACTAATGCTTTTGATGCAGTGGTGGAGTCCCTGTGCCCTAGAGCTGTGTACAACTTGACGGTGAGTTGCTGCACATACTTCATGTTATCATGCCCAAAGCAACTGAAGGGACAGTGGGAAGACCCCCTTGGAGGTTGTGGTGTGGGCTTGTCGTGGGTCACATGGTTCACAGGGCACCACTGGAGGACAGTGGGAAGAACCCTTTGGAGGTTGTGGTGTGGGCTTGTCATGGGTCACATGTGTGACAAGGCACCACTGGAGGACAGCGGCACTACGTTTGCGTTTTGTTTTACAAGGAGTATTTTTGCCTCCAAGGGTGGGTCTCCGTGCATCAGCCCCAGTCTCAAAGGTTATGTTGTGATCAACGGAGTCACTGTGATTTGTTGTGATCAACAGAGTCACATTGACGAATCAGAGGGTTTTTCAGTTGAGAAAATGGGTTACTTGGTATCTTCCTGGGTTTAGGCCTCCTCCAGGGACAGCGGAAAATCCCTGTGACGAATGCTTCTGATGCGATGGTGGTGTCACTGCGCCCTGCTGGGGGCCGAGAACAACGTGATGGTGAGTTGCCACAATGAATCAAATAAAAATTATGCATTATTACAAGGTGTGAGGTTGGTGGTGTCACTGTGCCTTACTGTCAGCAGTTCATGATGAATGGTGATCACTATTACTCATGCTCCCTTATGCTGATATCCCCCTTTCTTGTGTGTGCAGTTTCCTTCCCCGGCGGTGGAGCTGAGCTGTACATTACTGCCAACAGTTCATGATGGATGGTGGTCACTACTGTTGCTCATGCTTCCTCATGCTGATATCCCCCTATCGTGTGCTCGCAGAATTCCTTCCCCAGCGGTGGAGCCGAGCTGTACCTTACTGCCAGCAGTGGAGCTCTTGGCAGCCCCTACAACAAGGCATGCCCCAACCAGGTAACCCTAGCTGGCGTAACCCTGCAACAATGTCCTCAAAGTCGAGAGACAGAGTCAACCTGCATGCATGCAGCCTGATGATGTCTGTTTGGCGATACTAGTGGCTGTTGTTTTGTAACCATTCACCGCTTTCTCTCGTAATGCTGCTGATTGATATTTTCTAAAATGCCAACGTATTAAATCCGTAGTACTCACTGCCTAGAAAGAAGCTTTTATCTGTTATCCTCCTCCCCCCCCCCCCCCCCCCCCCCCCCCCCCACACACACACACACACACACACACGCATGCACACACACACACACGCATGCACACACACAACAACAACACATATACACACAACAACAACAACAACAACAACAACAACAACAACAACAACAACAACAACAACAACAACAACAACAACAACAACAACAACAACAACAGCAACAACAACAGAAACAACAACAACAACAACAACAACAACAACAACAACAACAACAACAACAACAAACTCACACAAACACACACATACACATATACACACACAGGCTGTGGCTGTCGCTGGTTCTGAACGTGACTATGTTGACACCTTCTCCGTGGACTGCTCTGAGACTGGCAACATTACAGTGATGGTGACTTGGTCCAACAGCAAGCGTGATTACTACCACCAGAGCAGTGTCGTCTTGGTCCTAGATGAGACTTGCAAGCTGGACACATGTGAGTTCTGGTTATGATAGCTTTTATTTTCAGCTATCAGCAGCAGCTTTTAAATTGGCCAGCGCTTTAGCGCACTTGAAAAAAACAAAACTGCGCTTTGTAGTTCAAAATGCGCAAAAATTGCTTGCTGCGCCCACAGGGGGTTGCAAAAAACTGCGCGAAACGCGCAGTGGGGCTCAATAAGGCAGCGCGGCAGCGCGCAAAAGCGCGCTCTTGGAAGTACCCTGGAGCTGAATAGATGCCGCTGCTTGTAGCCAAAAATAAACTCACTCACTGATGATGCACTTGAGATTTATTGCTCGACCTAGATGCTTCTCTGCTAAAACAACATGGATTCAAAGGCCAGGCTTCAATCTATTGAGTTCATTCATTGTGTGCTGATTGCTGAAACGCTGATTAAATATATACATATATATATATATATATATATATGTATATATATATATATATATATATATATATATACATATATATATATATATATATATATATATATATATATATATATATATATATATATATATATATATATATATATATATATATATATATGGGTTCGTCCAAGCCCATGATACTATCGATGCCTAGGACCAGAAGAACTCCTTTTGAGTATAATAATTCTGCTATATCACCATATGTAACTTGAGCCAATTTATTGAGCGCCCCAGATCTGAAACCTCCTCCTACCTTAGTGTTCATAAATGATTATTGGCCTTTTTGGGTGCCTAAGAAAGTATCAGAACCCGATTTCCCAATCTGAGAGTAAACCGATTCATCTCTATTCTCTGACGTGCAATCCAGAAGTGGAAGGTAGAGCGAATCTCCCTCTGTTTATCCACGAATGTATTTAGAGATTGAATCAAGGTGTCGGGAGACCCACCTACTGGGGTGAAAGTCCTTTCACAACTTAAAAAAAAAAAAATTATGTTAGCGTAGGTGTTGTAGACCGGATTCTATACCGGCTACTGAGTGGCTAAGAGCAGCCAGTGTATTGTCCCTGGCTTGCTCTGTGCAGCACCCGTGTCCGCCAGGACCAGGGGTCCTGCCGTGCAGTAATACTGTACTGCCGCCCACTCCCTTATCAGTCCGCTGCGGCGGCGAGTATATATCGAACGCTATACTACCGGTATGTAACAATCTCAGTAGCTACAATCTCCCGTGTCTGCAGTGTCACTCTTCAGAATACTGAAGTAGAAAGGAAGACAGCGAGCAGCCAAATTGCTGGCTGGAGCTATGTAACCAAGTTCAAGTTCACCAAATAGCATAAGGTTGTAAACTACTCGCGTGAGCTCCATGTGAGGAGAAGTTGGAAAAGGACGAAGGAGTGGAGGTATTGAGGTGATTTTTACTGCAGGTATGTTATGGAAGGCAGATGCGAGCAAAGTGTCGAATTACGTGGAAACGATAGGAGACGGAAGAAGTGAGACTGAGACTTACTGGAAAAAGAGTTACACGAGGGTTCCAGTCTATGAGAGGGGCAAAGCCGCCTCAGATAGATCGTAGGGTACGGGTCTAGGAAGACACGTGTAGACAGGTAGAATCATGGAACAGCTGGCGCTGATACGAAGGACATGCTAAAAGCCTTGGCCGTGTGTCGGCTAGAAGCAGTGTGAAGAAACTGATTTGTTAGAGTTCTTCCTGGCAATTTCCCTTGTAATATTGTTTTCACTGCCAAAGACGACGAGTAGCCAAATTGCTGGCTGAAGCTACGTAATTTCATGGTCAAGTTCAAGAAGAAACTGAATGTTCACACTTGACCTGAAGAGAAATCAACTTCATTTCATGCTGTCAACAGGTTCAGCCTTTTCACTGTTACATAATAATTCCTTCAATGAATAACAACCCTTCGTTAGTAGATGAATTTCCTTGGATGCACAACAATCCTTGGTTAGCACATCCTTGTCTAGTACATGAATTTACTTGGATGCATAACAATCCTTGGTAAGTACAAACCAAACACAGTGGTCATCCGATCCAATTCAACCATCTAGCTAGGGGCTACCACATCCGATTCTACCTCTACACATGCCATATGTGATATTTACCCAATGGTACCTGGTGACTGGTATCGTAGAGGGGGTCAGTTCCAGGTAGCTGTGCCACCCCCCTAGATAAGTATCCAGTACATTTGTCTTTGATAATAGTTTGCATAAATTAATCAGTGATCCATCCACTCGTTGTTGGGAACGAGCACAGTAGATTGTGCTTTGGCTTAGTCACTCATAATTAGTTTTTCTGCACATAGTTTTTTCTTTTCACATGAGTAGGGTTTCTTTGCAGAACCTTCGCTTTGTCTTTTCACATCAATCGGGTTTTCTTTTCACATCAATAGGGTTAGTATAAGACCACACCATGGTGGTGCTCTCAGCCCTGAAAAAGTTGAAGCATGCATACCACTGTGGTCTGCAATGGGCAACGGTCTGCAACGGGCAATGGTCAGCATTAGGTAATGGCCAATGCTGCAATGGGCTACACTGCTGCAATGGGCAATGGTCCGCATCAATCAATGGTCGGAATTAGGTAATGCCCACTGCTGCAATGGGCTTCAATGCTGCAACATATGAGATTCCATGATTCATCATCTCTATTCTCATCATCCCCTCGCTATATCCTTCAACCATCCATGGGTGATTACACCTTGAAGGGGAAGGCAACCACGTTGCCCTGCAAGTTGACAGCCGCGTTCAGGGAAAACAAGCGACCAGTGATTTTAGCACCAGTCAAGGCATCAATGGCAGTGTGTGCCATGAAGGTGCCCACCGCCTCGGAACCAACCTCAAATTTGGCGGCGCTGCCAACCCTCCAGAAGACGTTACAGGCTTGTGCCCCATCCTGGAGAACCATCTTCAGATCAGCGTTAATCTGGGGACAATCGGAAAAGGTTGTTAAGTTAGAGGATAGAATAAGGGGGTGAAGCGGGCAGGGACAAGAAGATAATTGACAGGCCAGTACTCATCTGGACACAGGTAGCTTTGAGTAAAGGACTTGCCAGCTCAAGGTGACAGATAGTTGGGGACGTCATGGATGGATGGATGGTGGGCAGAGGTATTTATTGCAAATAGGCACTAATCTTAAGATATCAGGCACTAGATCTCCAGATTTATTGCAACAGATATCAAGCATTAGGTCTCCAGATTTATTGCATTAGATATCAGGCACTAGATCTCTAGATTTATTGCAATAGATTTCAGGCACTAGATCTCCAGATTTATTGCAAATAGGCACTGATCTGGAGATATGCAGATCATGGTGATATGTATGGCCCAGTACACAGTGCCAATGCTTGCTGACGATGCCTGCATGTTGCCTTCCTCTGCATTGTACTCACCAAGAATGTCGTCTCCATCTGGAAAATGAACACGCCATTGCCTCGTAGGTACAAGGTGCCAGATGAGACCTCAAGTGCGCCAGTGGTCTTGTACAGGCCAGGGGTGAAGGTGAGACCTCCGATGTTAACGACGTTGATGTTGACCACATTCTCCACACGGCCTGAAGCATCATTGTATGCCGTCGTAACGTCCGCCTTAGCAGTTGCGGCATCTTCGTCACTTGCGCGGTCATTTGGGGTAGGGACTTCAGAGTAGGAGATGCCCGTATCAACAGCTGTGCCGGGACTGACACCGATGAGCCCGCCGACAGTGGACTTGCCCTGCAGGAATGGGCGGGAGCATAATGACAGAGTAAGAATAAGCGGGAGCATAATGAGCAGAATTCCCTGAGAGTAACAGGCAGCTTGCAATGGAGCAACATGGCATCTGGGAGCTGAGTCTAGCAGGCAAGGCTCACTGTAGCCGTCACTTATCATGTTGCTACTATAGCCCCTCTTCGCATGTGCGCAATACAATTTACCTTCTATATAGCCAATTCAGAGTGAATGAACTTAGAAAATACTTTGGTACCCAAGATAAATTATTCTTTTACTTGTTTGACATTTGATTTCAAATTTTGAAGTTCCCTTCTACGGGCTGTGTGGCTCTAATGCATCCTGAAGATGTTACGAATCAATCAATCAATACTTTAATACATCAATAGTGGTGGATTCATACTGTCCTCAGCAGTTTGCTGACTCACCGTGTTGGTAATTGTTGCATAGGCAAGGACCGTGAACTGCTCCGCAAATAACAGGTCTACTGTGGGGGGGGACACAGCGACCGTGCTGTAAGCCTCAGCTTCCACTAGCTGACGACGCCTGCCAGCGCTGGCATCAGCAGGGAAGACCACAGTGTTGCTCAGCATGGTGACAGCCGCATTGAGTGCAAACAGCCGGCCCGTAATAGAAGCACCAGTCTTGACAGCAATGGATTGATGTGCCATGAAGGTGCCCACCGCTACAGAGTTGGCCTCAAAGGTGACAGAGCTTCCAACCACCCAGAAGATGTCACAGGCTTGTGCCCCGTCCTGGAGAATCATCTCACGACCAGTGTCCATCTGCAGACAATCAGAAAGGGTACAGACTGTTGGATGCAAGTAGGTTGGTGCTGTTGGATGCAAGTTGGTTGGTGCAGTTGGTACAGTGGGTGCAAATTGGTTGGTGCACTTGGCCGGTTGAATGCATGTTGGTTGAAAGGTGGTGCAAGTTGGTTGGTGCAGTTGGTTGCAAGTAGGTTCGTGGCTTCATCAGGGGTACAAGGGAAGCAGGAACCATCTACAATTGCTTGCCTTCTTGCATGCTTGCAAGGGATAATTTAACAGCAATGGCAGCTAGGATAGGTCAGTGGTTTCCTTAAGGACACAAAGCTGACTGCAATGAGGCGTGCATTATTTTACACTCACCGAGAACGTCGTCTCCATCTGGAAAATGAACACGCCCTTGCCCGATAGGTACAAGGTGCCTGATGAGACCTCTAGTGCGCCAGTGGTCTTGTACAGGCCAGGGGTAAAGGTGAGCCCTCCAATATTCACGACAGGGATGTTGACCACATTCTCCACACGGCCTGCAGCGTCATTGTATGCATCTGCAATATCCGCCATGGCGATTTCAGCTGCAGCAGTACTTGCGCGCTTGTTGGGGGTTGGGAGTGTAGAGTAGGAGATGTAAGTTTCTCCTTCAACAGCCGATCCAGGACTGACACCGAGGAGTCCGCCGACAGTAGTGGGGCCCTGCGACACAACCGGAATGGGTGGAGATAAGTCAGGGTAGAGGTGGGAGTTGTGGAAATATACCAGAATTAGCAGCTGCCCTGACTGGGGAAAAACCGGCGGTGCATACATGCACAAAGCTAAAATACAATGTGTGGGCAGAGACATGCTGTAGTTAATAAACTAGACGCTTGGCAGGCACGACCATCAGTATTCTGACCCACCCAAGCAAGTGGCGTGTGCACGGTTGGGTCATAATACCAACCTTTGCATATGAGGGATGTAAGCTTTAGATACATGTGCAGACCATCAGGATCCTGCTGTGTGTATCAGTTTTACACCAGGGATGTGTATCGTCACCCAACAGCACTAACATTAACAGCAAAGATGAACAAATTAAAATCCCGTAAAAGCGTCACCCAACAGCAAACAACATTAACAGCATAGATGAACAAATAAGAATCCCTCATGAACAGCTGTGGGCAACTACTTACCGAGTTGGTGACCGTAGTGGCGGCAAGCACTGTGAACTCCCTGGCTGTCTTAAGATCAACAGGAAGGGCTTCCTGCAGCTGACGGCGCCTGCGATCGCTAGCATCAGCAGGGAAGGCCACAGTGTTGCTCTGCATGGTGACAGCCGCATTGACTGCAAACAGCCGACCCACAATAAAAGCGCCAGTATTGAGAGAGATGGATTGGTGTGCCATGAAGGTGCCCACCGCCACGGAGCCGGCCTCGAAGGTGGCAGAGCTTCCAACCACCCAGAAGATGTCACAGCCTTCTGCTCCGTCCTGGAGAATAATCTCACGGCCAGTACTCATCTGGGGACAATCAAAAGGGGGGTAGAAAGTTAGATGCAGGAAGGTTGCTGGCTACATCTGGGGTACAAGGGAAGCAGGAACCGACTACTGTTATTAGCTTTCTTGCATGCTTGCAAAGGATATTTTAACACCACAGTGGCAGCTAGGATATGTCAGTGGTCTCCTTGGTGTTAGCAGCTGGCACACAATATTTTACACTCACCAAGAATGTCGTTTCCATCTGGAAAATGAAAATGCCCTTGCCCGATAGGGATAAGGTACCCGATGAGACCTCGAGTGCGCCAGTGGACTTGTACAGGCCAGGGGTGTAAGTGTGCCCTCCAATATTCACGACAGGGATGTTGACCACATTCTCCACACGACCTGCAGCATCATTGTATGCATCTCCAACATCCTTCTTAGCCGCAGCAGCGTCAGCATCACTTGCGCGCTTGTTGGGGGTTGGTTCTGCAAAGTAAGATATCTCTGTTGTCTCGTCTACAGCCGAGCCGGGACTGACACCGAGAAGCCCGCCGACAGTAGTGGGACCCTGCAACACAACCAGAATGAGTGGAGATCAGGCAGTGTACAGGTGGGAGTTGTGGAGATATAACTGAACTAGCAGCTGCCCAGACTCGGAGCGAGGCGGCCGCGCAAACATGTTCAAAGGTAAAATACAATGTAGGGGCAAAGACATGATGTAGGCTATAAACTAGACGCTGGGCAGGCACAACCATCAGTAGTTTGAACCACCCACAAGCAAGAGGCGTGCGCAAGGTAAGGTAAAAAAAACGACTATTCAACCATATTAGGGATATAAGCTGTATAATCGTATGCTGATAAGCCATCAGGATCCTGCTGTGTACATCAGTATTACACCAGGGATGTGTAACGTCACCCAACAGGACTAGAGCAAAGGTCAACACATTTTCAATTTGTTTTGAAAAAAACCTTTTTCAAATTCAAATTCAAACATGTGGATGTACCACTATAGCTTATTTGATGATTCATATGTGTTCTACTAATCTTGAAGTTGATGCTGTAAAACATTCCATGCGATTTGAAATATATGACCCTTATATTCCACTTTTCCCTAAACTGATTTTTTTTATTACCGGATATACATGGCAACCCAGGACAAACACTAGAGCAAAGATCAACAAACTAAAAGCCCTCCTTGAAAGCTGTGAGCAACTACTTACCGTGTTGGTGACCGTGGTGGCGGCGAGCACCGTGAACTTCTTTGCTGATTTAAGATCAACAGTTAGGGGCTGTGGGACAATGCTGGGTTGTAGCAGCTTGCGGTTACCCATGTCAGCACTACATATGCTGCTTGTGGCCAGCAGGAGCACAATGGGAGCGATCCAGCGCATGGCTGCAGAAGGCATCAACTGCAGGTGGCAATAATGCAAATATTGGTTTATTTCACATCGGGCAGATCAGAAAGTACGTATCTATTCACAGTGGATGTAAGGCTAAGGCATAGTACACAGCATGACAGCACCACACAACAGTATGCAGCACCACATACTTAGTACAGCACTTGGCACTTAGGAAGCCCATCACACAACTGCATACCACATGGCTGGGCTGCTATGTAAGTATCATATGATCAGGGTGATTTAGGTCCCTGTTTCCGTGCCCCTTAAATAAGGAGGTCATCTAAACATAATTGGAGCTGAGCAGCGGTTAGGGCTGTTTGACACATGGTACGGCCGGGGGGTTCCGGCACCACCCCGGGGCACTTTTCCAGGTATGGAAAAGTTTCGGGGTTTATGGAAAAGTTTTGTACTGCCAGGCCAAAAGTCCGCCTGGGCAACTTTTCCATAAGCCCTCAAACTTTTCCACTGCGAACCTTCAAACGGGCCCATCTTTTCCACAGTCCAACACGTTTCCTCGAACTTGCTTCAAATGAATTCAATTTCAACTTCGAACTGCTAAGGCATCTCATCGGAAACACCTTATTGGCCTTTCACTGCTAGTCCGCCTCTCGCTGTGATGAAACGCATGGCAATTGCCGCATGGCGCATGTAATCGTCAAGCCCTACTCAGAAGATGCTGTCCAATTAATTCCCAGCCTTCATACCTGTTCTACTTACAGTCACCACGTGGCGTCGCCACGCCGCGTCTCATAGATAGGGATACATTGCGGTCGATGGACGCTTCAATACAATATGCGATCAATGGAAGCAAACAAGCGGGTACCCAGTGCTTCGCAAAGGTCGCTTAGAACCCGCGTACGATGAGTCCAAGCATGGCAGCATTATCCTGCACCCGACTCGCGCCCCCCAAGAAGAACTCGCTCGCCAAATGAGATATACTCTCCGTACTGGCAAGCCGCTCGACCCGAGCGTGATCCAAGATTCGTTAGTGACTATCTACCGAGTATCGCCTCAGGTGCGTCTGGATAGATCGTCCAGGAGACTGACTGCATGAGCATGGGCGGGGGCATGGCCTCATAAGCATGGGCATGACTGGTTGAGCATAGGCAAGGGCATGGGCATGGGCATGTCTGCATTAGCAGGGGCAGGGTCATGACTGCATGGGCAGGGGTAGGTCTGCATGACTGCATGGCAGGGGCCTGACTGCATGTGCATGGGCATGGGTATGGGTATGAGCTTGACTGCATGAGCAAGGGCAGGGGCATGGGCATGACTGCATGGGCATGGGCATGTCTGCATGAGCATGGGCAAGGGCATGAGCATGGGCATGTCTGCATTAGCAGGGGCAGGGGCATGACTGCATAGGCATGGGCATTTCTGCATGGGCATGGGCATGTCTGCATTAGCATGGGCAAGGGCATGAGTGCATGGGCATGGGCTTGGGCATGTCTGCATGACTGCATGAGCATGAGCAAGGGCGGGGGCATGACTGCATGTGCATGGGCATGGCTGGATGAGAAAGGGTGAGGGGCATGCATGCATGAGATGCAGAAAATGCTTGTTTTTGTTTGTCTACAGAGTACCTTCTCTGATTCACATATAAATACTGCCTAGGTGGACCACTATTCCCTCATTCGCCACAGCGACGGAAATGGAGGGAAGGAGCTTTGGTGCCCTAATTGCCATGACCCAACATCGGGGTTCCGCAGTGTGCTAGAGGGTAAGGGGTTCAACAACGGTTTGCGGCCTGGCTTCAACACTGATGGTACCACTTTCAAGGCGCTGTACTCCAGTTTCTGCTGCAATAACAAGGCATGCCCTGGAAACCCCAACGACAGGCGCAAAGGATCAGGTTGGATATTGGTTTTTTTTTAGGGGTTGATGATGATGATGATGGGTAGGTGGTGTTTGTGGGTGGGCATGTGTGTGTGGGTGGGGTGGGGGTTGTATGAGTGTGGGTGGGTGGGTAGGTGGGGTGGAGGTGGTATGAGTGTGGGTGGGTGGGTGGAGGGGGGAGATTTGGGAAGGGTGCCTGGACTGTGGGGTAACATGTGGACATATGGTAGCACTTGAGGGGACACATGCCATTATGGGTGGGTGGGTGGGTGGAGGGGGGAGACTTGGGAGGGGTGCCTGGACTGTGGGGTAACATGTGGACGTATGGTAGCACTTGAGGGGACACATGCCATTATTGTATGTGATTTACGTACGTGTACCAACCACCATACTATGTCTTGTTGTAGGGGTCAATGCGTTGGAGCGTCGCTTCATTGAGCTGAACTTTGAGGCAGTGGTGCTTCATCTGTATCCCTTCTTCTTTGTGGATGGCTGCACCACCTTGTTCTCTCACTCCGCATTGGACGAGACAAACTTCTTGTTCCCTCGTGGTGTAGGGCTGAATGATCTGGAAGCAAAGTTCCATGCCCTTCAGGCAAGTTCTTTTTTTCCTTGTTCCTGCATGGGTTTGTGTGGAAAGTTGGGAGGGTGCATGGACTGTGGTGAGCCATATGGGCATATGGTATCACTTGAGGGGACACATGCCATAATAGTGGATGATTTATATTTTCTGCTACCAGCTGCATCATCATCATGTATTTAAGAAAACATGTTTTTGGTATCCGTTGTATTGAAGTAGGTGTCATTGTTTGTGTGTGGGTTCAAGTGAATGCTGTTGGGCATGGGGTTGTCTATATCAAGTGGTTCTTTATGTCAGGTGGTTGTGCATATCATATGATTATTTAGATCACATGTCATTCCCTTGTACTTACAACTATGCCCAATACTATTGACTTAGGTTGAGGGCCTGCAGCGCACGGAGCTAGCATACCTGGAGTTCAATGTCTTCCTTAAGGATCGACAACATATACCTGGCCCCATGGATCGCTTTGTGGTGAAGAAAAACCCGAATGTGGCCCAAGTCGCAGATTTTGAGGAAGCCAAGCTCAGGCGTCCCAACTCTAAGCAATTTGGGGACATGTACGTGTACCAAGGCAGGGAGCGTCTGGCTTTGCAGGTATGTTACAAATGAATTGCACTTAGAAGGCTGGTTGCACCAATGGCTTTGCTTGTGGCGCTCATACACATCATGTGGCCTGTGCTAGACATAGAGCTACATACGTTTCCTACCCATCCCAATTAACTACAACTTGCTTGTTTCTAACAGGATGACATTCAAGCAACGTACACAGCGGAGATCATCTCGATTGATCACGTGGCCTATGTCTGCAAGTTTGTCCGTGGACGTGAGCATATAGTGTCACAAAAGTAGTATGCATTCCATTGCTCTTGTTGGTTTCTTGTTTGGTTTCTTTTCCTTCTGATGATAGCTTGATGTCCATCCAAGTCCCATATCCCGCTCCCGCCCAACTAGTTTTGTGTCTTATGTGCCTTAGGGAAGTTCAACTGGCTCCTTACTGTGTGCAATGAGAAGGGGCTGTGCATTGGACACTTTGGCACTGAGACATGCTCCCTTCGGGAGGTGAAGACTCTTCTGCGCAAGGTGCATGACAGGCATATGCTATGTAGGGATTCGAACCCAACACCCTCAGTCCAGCAAAATGATCAACCAGTCTCTGGTGAACAATGTTACACAACTGAGTTGTCCACCAGCACAGCAACCAGCACACCACACCACACAGCCCGACACCACAGCACGTCACCGCACTACAACTAAGTTGTGGTCCGCCAGCACAGCAACCAGCACACCATACCGCACCACACCACAACTAAGTTGTGGACCACCAGCACAGCAAATATAAGCATCTAAAGTCAGCACTAAAGTATAGAGTCTCTCTCCCTTTTCCTCCCTCTCTCTCTCTCTCTCTCTCTCTCTCTCTCTCTCTCTCTCTCTCCCCCCCCCCCCCCTCTCAATGCATTGATAGGCCTGTCACTTGGCTGCTCCTGATTAGTTTAGGATTTAGGGTGAATTTGGAAGTAGGATTGCGGTGTTTATGAGAAAGACATACCAAGGTGAAATGCAGGTCCCCCCCCCCCCCCCACACACACACACACACACACACCCCACGCCCGCGCACACACCACACACACACACACCACGATATTATGTGTTGGATGTGGCTAGTTGGATCGAAATATCTCATGACAAGTCCTCTGCAGCGTCGCAAGCGACGTGGAAAATTGGCGGGGTGTGTTGGCAACGGAACAACAGGTGGCAACGATGGAGCACACAGAAGCCAGTTAGTTATGAGACAGTTGGCTGACGTGTCAGGCTTCAATATTTCGGTTGGTCGAATGGTCGGTCGGTCGAACGCACAGAGGGACAAATGGGTAACCCTGGGGGCTCCCGTCCCCCAGAATGGGGGGGCTTTAGCAAAAATAAAGTGTCGTTAGCCATTGGGAGGACTTGGCTTCCGTTGAATCATCCCAGTTTGAATGCATGTATGTATGCATGTATGTACTTCACATAATGTATTATTTCCATGTCCATAGAGCTTGTTTTTCCAGTGGGCGTATAGTGATATTCGGAATTATTCATGATTCGTTGATTGATGCTTTGTGCATTTGGATAGAAATTTGATTGGATTGATTACCATATAAAGTATATCAGCCTTCAGGCTGCTCACCTTCTGCAGGCGGAGTAAGCATGGGTGTAAAAACACTACTACACCACACCATTGTACTTCAAATGGCAAAATTGGCCAGCGCTTTAGCGCACTTGAAAACAAAAAAATTGCGCTTTGTAGTGCAAAAAGCGCAATAATTGCTTGCTGCGCCCACAGGGGGTTGCAAGAAACTGCGCTTAAAGCGCTGAGTAGGACAAAAAGTGAGCGCTCAAAAGCGCGCGCTTTGAATTACCCTGCTCCACACTCCTGAGTACAGAACTTGAACTTGGTTACATCGATTCAGCCAGCAATTTGGCTGCTCGCCGTCATCGGCAGAAAACCTGAGTACAGAATGTAATCATCTGGCTTGGGACAGGATAAAAATATGCCAGGGTGTATAGCTGTCAATAGAAGAACGGTCTATGGTTTTGCAGTGCCCATCCGTCACAATCTCCCTAATATAACTTTTTCGTGCCCTGGTCCCTGCTTGTAATGGAGACAAGGGTACTTCCATTGACCAAATTGGCCAGCGCTTAAGCGCACTTCAAAAAAAACAAAACTGCGCTTTGTAGTGCAGAAAACGCTAAAATTGCTTGCTGCGCCCACAGGGTTGCAAAAAACTGCGCGAAACGCGCAGCGGGGCTCAAAAAGGCAGCGCGCCAGCATGCAAAAGCGCGCCCTTGGAAGTACCCTGGCCCTTGTCCCTGTCTGTATTGGATATCTCTTTTGGATACCGGTACAAGTTGTTGGCTGTTTCTCCGTAACATTCAAGGGGGTTATCAATTAGAGACTTGCCCATCCTCAGATAATCAAGATCGTTCTGGGCTATCCTATTCGTGGCTCCAGCCTGCAATTTGGCTGTAAATAAAAATTAATCTCAAGTTCCAATATATAAGTCACAATGACACACTTCTATGGACGTGATGTTAGGGGAACCGGCTCGTAAGAGTGCGATGGACGGGCTAACATCACAGCTTAAGTCCAGTTACCATGCCTGTCGACGACCCTCCGGGTGAGCCCAGGTGACCTCGATGGGGTTCGAACCAGCAACCTGGTAGGACCCCGCACCTGCTTCCGTCCGATCCGGGATCGCCCTATCAGAGAGGCATCCCGTTCCAAACGGGCAATTTGGCTGCCCTACTCCTCGCCGTCTTCGACAGGAACATCTATACACACCTTCAGTTATGGCAAACGGTTTGGA
Source organism: Chlamydomonas sp. ICE-L (assembly GCA_013435795.1). NCBI lineage: Eukaryota > Viridiplantae > Chlorophyta > Chlorophyceae > Chlamydomonadales > Chlamydomonadaceae > Chlamydomonas > Chlamydomonas sp. ICE-L. Next base: position 9,540,742 of record JACBWV010000552.1, read on the forward strand.
AAATTACCCTTTGCTAAAACGGTTTCAGCTCGAATCTGAGGCCAGTCCAGCTGATTTGCCGTTGCCAAGATACAACATAACGGTTTCTACTGTGCTCGGCAGCACACGGGTTTGGAGTTTTTCGAACCTCCCCCAAAACCGCTCAAGCTGCTGGATATCCTTGAAGCGCAGTCTATGGTGCCCTCACCTGTGTTTGCGTCCTGAGACTTTGCAGGATGTGCAGCCTATTTTTTATATGTGATATAGTAGTGAAGGTGGTATAAATAATTTCAGTGGTGGTGGTGGGTTTGGGTGGGTGGGTGGGCTGGGCTGGGCCCCCACCCACCCACTCTACCCACCCCACCCCCCAATCACGAAACATTCCCCTTTTTTTGCCTGTACCTACAATTAATGGGCACCCATTTTCAACATTGCCAATTTGAACCATACAAACATACCCAAGAGCATTAGAGCAGTGTCAAGTCGAGAAGTTGCTTCGAGCTACAAGAAGTTGCTCACAGGACAGAGAAGTTGCTCTTTTCAGTAGCAGATGCTGGTGCTTGCAAGCCTGAAAACAAATCCCCCACGGGGCATCACACTTTCAGTCCCTATTATGTTGCTGTATCGCCGATTCACCGTAGGCAGGCAGCCTGGAGTCTGTGTCCAGACGTAGGCACTAGGCTGAGCAGGGAGTCGGCAGGCTGGTAGGCTGTAGGTGGTAGACAGAAGTTTCTGCCGGCGAGCAAACCGGCAGTCGGTGGGTAGGGGTCGGCAGGAGCAGGGAGTAGGCTGGCAAGTAGACTGTGGTCTGTAGGCAGAAGTATCCATCTGCGAGCGAGCCGCATTCAGCCCGACAGTCGGTAGGTAGGGGTCAGCAGGTGCAGGGAGGCGGGAGGAAGGAGTTGGTAAGCAGGAGAGTAAGTATGGCACTAGCGGCACGACGGCATCTTTCCCGAGTATATAGAAAATTCCGAAAAATGCAAAAGAAGGGTAGGTAAATTCCGCGACTGTCTAGCGAAGGCCCGGGCTATTTGTTTTTGTGGGCGTTCTGTCGATATTCTCTCAAATGATCATGCAGTACCAACAATTCGCCTAAGATTCGGGAGCTGACGCGACCATCACTGCGTGACGGGAGGTTACACGAATGGATAAGAAAAAATACGACAAAATACGACAAAATACGATTCATTACACTTTGTTACACCTTTCTACTCTCCGCGCAGGATGCGACTGATATACCGGTTACCGTTCCGCCCCCGCTACTCGCAGGAGGAGGAATGGATGACTGTTGGTTAGCGGAACGCCGCTGTTACTCAGCAAACCGTTTGGGCTTTCGCGCTGTTCTTTTTGCTTTGGTTCGTCCTTCTTATCAAGAGCAGTAACAATCTCGTCATAGGAATTAAATGCCTTTGATCTTTGCATCCTTCTGATTTGATTGTCTTCTTCTTCTGGCTCTAATCTGTCTTTCACATTTGTAACAATGTTCATTTCGCTTGGTCTGTATAGACGTTTGACTCCTTTCAGCTTGAATCTGTATCCTATATGTTCTTCAATGGTGTAAATCTCTGTGGAAAACGTGGCTTTCTCCTTTTCATAGGTCTTCTTCTGTAACATTACACGCACTCTGTCCCCTACTTTCATGGTCACTTTGTCATTCATCTTTTCATTCTTTTTTGACTGAGCTTCATATAGCTTTTGGCTGTAGTCATAATCATCATACACTTCTTCTGGGGTTGCATCTTTCAACCCAGAATGGGCTGTATTGTTGTACAGCTCAACAATATCACCAAGTGCATCTACCCATTTGTTAGTCTTGTTCTCCAGTGAGTGTTTCTTTATCAAACCTTTCAGAGTCCTGGTAAAGCGGTCAACGATTCCCAGCTTGTTCCCCATCGGAGTAATGTGGTCTTCTTTTGCAACGTCTGTATAAATCCTAATATTTAGTTCTTTATTGAAAGACTCAAATATTGAAGATGCAAAAAAATTATCTCCTGATACACTTTTGATATCTTCGTCTACATCGTCTATAATTTCTGATAGGCGTCTAAGACATCATTCATCTTGCCGCTTTTCAGTGGGTAACAATAAGCCTTTCTAGAAATGATGTCTATGCACATAAGAATTTGGTTTATGTTATTATTTATCCTCTTACTCGACAATGGCATAATTGCTACATCGATCTGGAAAGATCTTGGAGGGGCGGTTATTTTGAATTTGAATTTGGTATTTTGTGGTTTTTGATATATTTGTGTGAGTTCTCGTGGATTGAAGTAATCTTCAATATCTCGTTTGGTAATCCCGTCATCTTTTAGCCTTGTAAATAGCTTTTGCTTGGACAACAATTTTAGATTTGGATTATTTTTTAAAATATATTCAAGCTCCGTCATCCTATATATATTAGGACGTTAAACTTATTTTTTCGCGGTATTGCACTTATTGCACATTAATCTGCAATTCCACTTGAAGTGTGCAAATGCGTTATCTATTCTGTCAACAGTACATTGAATTTTGCTACTCTTCTCCACATTCATGTGTCCTTGACATCCAATACATACATTGTTTTGGATGTATTGCTCCTTTACATTACATTACATTACATTACGTGTTAAAGTCTACTTGACACCGCGAGGGTGTATGAGACTCTGTGCTTTAAACAAAAAGAAAAAGCACCCACAAAGCAAAAAACCCCATTACATCAGGGGTGTGTCGAGGACAAACAAACCAAACTCCCAACCACCGTTTTGGTGGCGTAGGTATTAAACCCCTTAGAGCAGGACCCAGATCTCAACCACTTACAGTGGCGGAGGTAAGAAGCTAACAAATGAGAAGTCTCAAGAAGAAAAAAAAGGGATAATAAATTACGGTGCCACTAAGATCCTCCTTGCACCATTCCACGTCTACATACTCCTCTAACATGTAGTCATAATCACGTTTCTTTGACCTGTCTTGTTTTTTGTATCCCTGTATTTTGTCTTTGAAGAACTCGTCTAACCTCAGGTCTGTCAAGTCCATCTGCAGAAAATATACGTCAGATAGCTTACTGCACCTGGAAACAGCTGAGTATACCCATCTCCTGTCCGTGATTGTTAGCAGATCTGTTATGACAAACTTCTCTGCAATGCAAGACCCTTGTTCGCTGTGACACGTATTACAGTGACTTAGCTCGAACCATTTGCAGATCATGTCGTGCGTTATATCTATTTTGATGTGTTCAGACGAGATGTCCTGTAGTTGGAATTCCTTTTTGGTCTGCCCGATTATTGTGTACCTCTGATTCGGACGCAACTTGGTTGTTGCTGTTTTCTCTTCCCCATCGTCCTTGTATTTATAACTCCTCGTGATATTGGTTTTGCAAACTAGCTCTTGGCCGAAGTGATATGTTTTGCCATCTGCCAGCGTATAGCATTGTGCTGCCTTCCGCTTTTTACTTTTGTCCAGGCGCTCGTCTATAAAAGTGTTCAAAACCTTTGAGCTGTACACAAGATAGCTGATTGCTCTATTGATTTTTAGCTTACTAACATCTTCTAACGAGGAAAGTATTCTATCCTTGAACCATTTTCTGATGGTTTTTTGTAAATCTTTGGTTTCGTCAGATAGGTCGTCTTGGATGAGGAGCATATCATCTCTGTCTTGTTGTGTTTTCAGTCTATGGTTGAATGTTAATGTATATTTATTATCGAATATTTTTTGCACATAGTCACATTTCATCTCAATTGTAGCATCATCATCAATCGATTCCAGTTGGTGTGAATCCCCATTGGCTATGAAACATATATGTGGGTGTTTGTGCATGAACTTGTTCATTTCATTCATATGTCTCCTGGTCATCAACATTACTTCCTCGAATATGATGGCTTTAATGTCATCTAGTGAAAATGCGTTGTTCTTCCCATACTCTCCTTCGAAATTGAGGCCAATAAGATTGTGAAATGTGCATGCTTGGATATCATGTCCGTCTTCCCTGCTTTTCTTTAGCACATTGTTAACCTGGGAGTTATATGGGCATACCACCAATATTTCCTTATCCTCAAAACGTTGTTTCTTATTTTTCCCCAAAGGTTTATAGACATAGTCTTGAGCAGCATAGCTCTTTCCACAACCGGCAAACCCATCAATGATTGTTTTTGGTAAAACCTTGTCAACAATACGAATATCTTGCTCTGGGTATGTTAAGATTTGTTTTGTTTTGTATTGTACAATCTCGTTATTGGGAGGCAGAGATCCTTTCAATATCTTGTATTGACCGAAATATATGCCAATTCGCTGTTTGATACACATTCCGTCTTTTATTATGGCATATAGGCAGTCGGTTTTTACAGCAAGCACTTGATTGTCGACGCTCAGCTTTTCATATGCGTCATTGATCTGGAATCTTGCTAGATTCGTGAGGGCATACCTCATTGGTAGAAATCCGTTTATGAGCTCTGTTTTCTGTGTGATGGTTACAAGAAACACGTCGTCTGCCATAGGTATAACATTTCCTTTGTGTTTGTTTGCATATTCTACAGCATCAGATCTGTTCTTGAAGATTTTTGAATGCCTGCTGGTGTTGTGTTTTTTTCCAAAAAGGCCTTAAGGGACAGTTCGTTATGGATTCCCTTTAACAAATCTTTTGGGATGTGTTTGTACTTCCCCTCCCCCAAACACTGTTTTAATATAGTTTCTAGATACCTACACTTTTTCCACTCAACTCGCAGATATGCTAATATTGTGTATTTGAATTTCAATTGCACAACTTCGTACCCATAAATGAGCATTTTATCCTGGTTGTAAATGGGGTGTTCCTCATCTATTCTGACGAGATACAGGTATCCTTTGTTGAACGGTTTCCTTTTAACTATTCCGCCCTGAGAATCAAGTGTTGTATGCGTGAAGTTGTTTTGAAACGGGTCATCATATTCCACAACCTTTCGTTTCTTAGTCGTGAATTTTGCTTCATTTAGTGGTTTATCATCTATGTATGTGTAGAATATATCCCATGAATTTGTAACTGGGAACCCTGGTCCATCAACCAACATCCATATGCAAGTAAAGTAATGCTTATTGATATCAAACGCTGTAATCTCGTCAAGATCTATGGTAGACAGATCTTTGTCAACAAGCCTGCCCATTGGTACTCGATCTACACATGTTTTGAAAACCTCACTGCCTTCAATGCTCATCTCGGATTTAAATTTATTACTTAGAAACGATCCCTTCACTTCTGAGTCCAGGTTCTTGTAGTCTACAAACGTGTCTACGTCTAGAATTGGACATTTTGAAAAACCTTGCACTTGAGATGCATTCTCAACTGAGATGGCTATAGGTTTGTCGTCCTTTGTCACGATGTGGTTTAATTCTAACCGTGAAATAATATGTCCAGTTTGCATGATCGGCTTGGGGTCACATCCTTCTTTTTGAACCAAGTTTAACAGAACTTCTTTCATATCTCCGTTGTAGATGATTCTGATGTCCTTTTTTGATGCTTCCATTCCAGCTTTAATAATTGGGAATATGTCTTCGTATTTGTTTGCCAAGTGATACATGTCTGTTGTAACCTTTTTGACTTTTGGCACTACAAAGTTGGATGACGGACGAGAGTACATGTCCTTCTTAGTTGTCTTGGCAAAAGACATCACTTCGTCTATGTTCTGCACATGTTCATGCCAATATATGATACGTAGTTTCTGGATACTGTATGTTTTTGTTTGCTCCTCAGGTGGTGGCTCATATTTACATACTACCCTGTTTTCGTTGTCGTATATTTCTGCTCCAAAACCATTCTTCTTGAACCACTTCAAATAATCCTCGACTGTCATGTCAATGTCAGACACTCCGTCATATTCTTTTTCGAATATATCCCAATAAATTGATTCAAATGTGAGTGTATGTTTATGATACTTCAATTTCTTGTTGTAGGAGTCGAATGCTGGCTGAAAACCATTCAGAATTGCTTCAATTGCACATGCTCCGTTGGGTAAATTCCGATTCCTGGTCCTTTTTATACTTGTTTGTAAGCTATCTCCTTTATTGTCCCACTCAAAACGTATGAACTTACATTCTGTATAAACAGTATGTATGTTATCCCTGATAGTCCTGTACAAGAACGGCCTATCAACTGTATTATTCACAGGTTCGTTGGAGGTAATTTTTATTGCCAGGGATTGTGATATGAGTCTTGTTAACAAAGCTCCCATACTTGGGTCGTCAATGTCAAGTCTGTTCAGTAGTTCTGCATATCCTGTGAAAAAAATGTTTTTCCCAGCTAAAGTATTAGACACATACTCTCCCTCTTCAGTTTTTTTGGTATATTTGTCTTGGTTAATTTCGGCCAAAACCAACAATGTGTCTGGGCCGAAATTCTTTAAAGGACGAAAAGCGTTTGTGATAGAAATACATCTATACACATACAAAGTGTTGCTGGCCTGATTGAAAAGCTCGAATTCGACTAACCTTTTGGGAGCGTTTTTTTGGTAGCGTTCCCTATCATATTGTACCTTCTTTTGCCTCTTAACCCTTTTTGCCTCTTCTTTCATGTAGTTCTTGTACCATTCCACAGCAGTATAGAACTCTTCTACTGATTCGTGACCCTGTTCGATCACATACTTTTTAGTAATCCTGCGTGGAGCTTCTCCTGATGCTACCAAATGCTTTTTGTACCATTTTGCCAAAGTTGTATTTGATGCCATTATAATTCTGTAATATATTAATATGTGAACAATCTCTTAAGCGTCTTACTTAAAATACTCAAAAAAATAATGTGCATTTCAATTTTTTAAATGAAACACTATACTCCGACAGTTTCTGCCAATAATAACGCCTTTTTTTTTTTTTTTTTTTTGCATGATATAGTCTTGCGCGTTCATTTCGTTTTTCGCGAAATTCAGGATCATTTTGGTACCTGTTCCTGGTATATGCTTGTTGCCTCTCACGATATGCCTCATCTGTTTGATACCGTTTTACAGTTGCAAGTCTGGCGAGATTATTTACATAAGCACGATATTCAGGGTCTTCTTTCATTTTCGTCTTGTGGATTTCACTAGAATAAGTGTGAACTTTGATGCAAGATTCGCTCATCTTATTATTTACTTGTAGTATATAATATGCTCAAGATTCTTAAGTACGATTCAATTTTATTTTTAATTCACTTACACAGAATCTGCCTTCAACATAGCCTTCCGTTCCTTCGATTTTGCATTATAGATCCGCGAACGTTCATTTCGTTGTGCACGGTATTCTGGGTCATTCTTATACCGTTCATTCTTCAATTGTTTCTTTAGGTAATCAACCTCGACTGATAAAGCCCTTATTGCACCAATTAGATGTGGTACAAGGGAGTTGTAATTGAGACCCAATCTCTCTTTTTCTGAGTCTAGGAATCTCACAGCTTCTGGACAAACGCCTATCACTTCTTGGGCATACAGCCCAATTTCCACTGCATTTTTAGCATCTCCCTTGAACGTGTATTTTGCCGGCTGCAAAGATTTGATCGCCTTCAATGACTCCTCAGGGTTGAGGTATTCAATATGATTTTTATATGACTTGTCAGAAAGGTTAATGTATGATCCCGTCTGTTCAATCCTAGCTTTGGTCATGAATTCGAAGAGGAAATTGAATGATTCACTACCCCCATCGCTCAAGAAAGATATGCTCCCATTAATCTCCGACCCTGTGTCTGCAAAGTGAATCAAACCAGGCCCATTGGCTCCAGTCTGCGTTGGTAGTTCAAGACGACTCACCTTCACTCCGGGACCAATAGCAACAAAAGCGTTTTGTACATTCAATTGGTCTGTAAGATCATTGTAAGACCCTGAAAATAAGGGGGGCTTGTTTATAAGTGCGTTATTGTCTCCTGAAAAACTGTTTGTGATCTTTTTGGTGTCTCTGGGCTGAGCAAATATATACTGAGAGGTGTTGTACATTAATTTATAACATAATTTAAACCATGAGGTCCAGAAAAAATGTGGGGAAAACAAAAACAAAAACAAAAACAAATACAATCAAACAAAGAGGGAATATTACAAACCAAAGAGCAACAACAATTAATGTTAAATTACCTGCTGATAGGACACTCCCTCGAATGATGGGATTCAACCCTTATGCATATGTAATAGAGATCCCAAAACAACCCCATCAAAATATGATAGCTCAGGCTGTAAATGGGGTATCTGCTGTAGAACAGCTTGCTAGATCTGCGAGGGCTGCCATGACTCAACAAAACACTGCACCACAAAATGTGTTTCAAGGAACTAGGACGTATATAGACCACTTACCTAGACCACCTTCCTCTCGACCATCTCCGTCTAATGCCAATTATGCAGCACCTAAAAAACGGTATGATTTGAGGCGGTCACTAGATAGATTTGACTTCAGGCACGCATCACCAGATTCAAGTGGCCAATCTAAGAGGGAGGTGCTTGCAATTGCAACCGAATACCAAGAACGTTCTAATGAGCCTGGATTACAAAGACTACTTGGCAAACGGAGAACCAAAAATCATTATATAGATATCTATAATTATCTGAAAAATCAAAATATAGAGTATATAAGCTACATGTCTGCATACCCAAAAAACCTCCAGTACATTACAAAACGGATCTCTAACTATAGTCGAGCAACTAAACGGCTGTCCACCCTTAATAGTACTTCTGCTACCAACAATGGTGTGATTACAGTCGACATGCCTTCCAACACTTTGATAGATACTGATAGCCTGATAATGAGTTTCAAAGCAATCACAGATACTGGGGGCATGCCAAGGAACATTGAATCAATCATACAAAGGTGCGACTTGGAAGTGAATGGGCACGTGATAGGAGGGTTCTCCAATTATAATCAGCTTTTTAATATTATTGCTGATACATCCTTTGGTGCAGATTGCCACAACAGACGTAAGATTGTCCAATCGGGAGGTGATGGTTCAGCTATTCCCATCGGTATTCCAAAAGATTATTGCATTTGTAATTGGCTGACTCTCAATAGCTTTCAGCCCAGCATATTGGATACCAAACTCCTAGGGCAGGTTCGCCTTAGGATACAGCTAGATGGATCCAATTGTCTAATTGGGGGAGGACAATTTATTCTATCAGACATTTCATTCAGTGTTGATACTATCTCAATAGATGATGGGCTCTTTGATGCCGCACACAATGCCTTTCTGCAAAATGGAGGTGTGTATGAAATCATATTCAAGAACTATTTTTCATTTTCATCAGCTGCATCAAGTTATAGCCAGTCCACCAAATTTAGTGTGTCGTCCCAGTCGGTTAATCGAGCTTGGGGAATATTTTTAGACCAGTCACCTACTGGAGCATTGGATGCAGTGACCAAAAACTGTAACACGTTCGTCAGGAAAGCGACTGGGATGGAAAGTGCTCAGTTCACTGTCAATGGGACTTATTATCCAGATTTTAGGGCCAATGTTGGACAGTGTTTTTCGTTAACACAAAGTTCTTACAACCAATTGCAGGACACCCTAGGAGGGTCAAGTCCCCTTTGTGATTCATTTGCAAGCTGGCGTGATAAATTCTTTGTTCTCTCATGCAAGTTCTGCCACAACTGATGATGAGTTTCATGTCGGGCATTGACACAAGAGGGAACAGTTTGTCACACCGATTGCGTGTTTACTCTCACACTAAAACAGGGGGAAATAACCCTGTCAACAACACAAGCACAGAGCGGACTTCGACCAACCTGAGCCAGTAGCCCAGATCTGGCGAGTTCGACCCCCCCCCGTAAGCCGTGGCCAGCTCCTGGGATTACCCGGTTTACACCTACCAATTGATTAAATTAAGTATTAATACTGACGCTGGTTAATAACACGAGAACTGTTATATGATGGCACTTGTTCTTAACAAAAACATAACAAAACAACGAGACATAACAATGCAGTGACCTTAGCCAAACTCCTTAACTCCTGCTCCTCCTCCTCCCCCTCCCCATTCAGCATGCCCGTACCCAATCTGGCATTAGTCGACCCTCCGTAAGGCCGGGGCCCTAAGCTAAAAACCGGCCACAAGCTACCTAATGTTTTTTTTCCGGTTCGCAACATAAAACCCATTAAATTAATTCATAAGATAATTAATAAGCTGACGCTTTGTGATAACACGATACTGTTCGCAGTCACTTGTGATTAACACTAGACACACTATACAATAATCAAAATGCAGTGCCCGTAAGCATACTCTCCACTGCAGACTCCTTTAAATAAAGCAATAACTAAACTTCATAACTAACTTCATAACTAGCATAAACTACTTAAACTTAACTAGCATAACTACCCATTAACCTACTAACTAATAAAGTAGTCACACCTTGAAACTAACAACTTACCTATGTAGCTTATAACTACTAAACTCACTAACTAAATCGCGGTAGACTACTGACTCCTTTATTCAGCCAAGCAACATGCAAAACCAGAGTTTACGATCATAATAAAAATAATACCCTAAAGGAGGACAAAGAGTTGATAAGGATCGATGAACGACCCTATTTCTCTCGGTCCTAGGTTCCTCTCTCATTCAATCTAGGGCGAAAATCCCTATCAACCTCTTTCCAAGGGGTGCGTCGGGATCAAAAAGAAAATCACTAAATCACTTCACATGATAGGAAAGAAAAGTATTAAAATCACTAGAACGATACGGAGGGCTCTACGCTTTGCTTTTACCACCAAACTCTACCTGCTTATCAAAAATACTTTCCTACTCCTACTCTACGACGACTAATCTGGACTTTTCTAAAAGCGCACTTTGCTCTCACGCTATAAACGGCGACACCCTGGGTTTCATAAAATCGAGAAAAAAGAAGGGAGGTGGGGGGCTAAAGGATTTGAAAAGCCTTAGTACGTGAATCAAAAAACAAAAAACCAAGAACCAACTAGCAAACCCGGCACACAATTCCAAAGTAAACTGAACAAAGGGTCAACGATCCACGCATCAGAATAATCATAGTTTAGTAAGGCTCTTTTCAACAGTCAAAAAAAAAAATCTTGCAGAAAGACACAATGCAAACCCACAACCGCTTGAAAAAACAATGAGGAAACCGCCTGTCGTAGCAGATTTGCAGATCCCGCCAATCAGAATCCCGCCCGACCAAAAGTTTCCGACCTTTTCCGGGTTTTCCGTTTCCGATTCCCCCTCCTCCCGGCAAGCTATGTATGTTCACCACATCTCACTTATAAAAACCGACCACCCACCAACCCCGCAGTTTTAATCTTCTTCTTAAATCTTCTTTTGTTCCTAAACCAAATTGTAAACTCATCTTTCAACTATCATACAAACTCTTGTCCAGAACAAACCTCCACACCTCTCGGGTAATCAAATCAACAAACCCTCCCTCTGGTCAACAACACATCTCCCCTCCAAAAACCCTCTTTCCAAAATCCAACCCTCTCGTCTTCCACGTCGCCTACCCTCATACCGCTCTAAAAAAGCTCTAAATCTCAGTCCTAAGCTATCTATATCTAATCTATCTTAAACCGCTAACCAGAAATATGCTAACCCCACATCTACCTCTAACCTCTACCCCAATCTAACCACGCCTCTAAAAACCTCTACTCTAAACTAATCTACTGCTCCTCGTAACATCAGTCTCTACTCATTCTCGCAATCACTAAATCTCTCTACCCCTTAATCCTATAATCTCGCTTCCAATTCTCTAAAAAAGACCCTACCCTCTAAAACCGCTAATCCCCCCAAATAACTCAAAAGGACCCAACCTCCCACACACCAGTCTACCTCTACCATCTATCTCCTATCTCAACACTCTCTATCCTCCATACCTCTAACCCTCTAAACACTCATATCTAAAAAATCTTACCTACCTACTCTACTCTACTAAATATCTGCTCTACCAAAACCAGTCTCTCCTCTACCTCAAACCCTAGGCCCACGGAAACCTCGTGCAATCTCCCAATCTCCCTCCCTTCCCCACTGTATCTAATCCCCCCGACTTAGGAATACAGAGACCCCCACCCCCCACACCTTTGGTACCCAACCACCCACCTTGTAACCACACCCTACCTAACCCACCACACACCCCCCCCCCCTTTGGTACCAGCAACCTTTGGTACCCCCCCTATTCCGCTTTTGGCCTTTGGTAAACCACCTCTAACCCGGAGTAAAGCATGCAACACCCGCAACCACTGCCTTTGTGTAGCCACACTGTCCCTTGGTAACCCACCACCAACCCCCCTACCCATCAAAATGGCCCCACCCCACCCCTTGTGGGGTACCTTGGTACGCCCCCTGCCTATGTGCCAAAAGGTTGTCTAAAACCATGAAGGGAGGCACTCAAATGTACTCTGAGTTGAATGTTCTCTTCTCGATGTTCTCCCTCGCTTCTTCTCCTTCCTCTCATCAAGCATCTGTTCTCCTACTCCTCGCAGCAGCGGCATATATGTACCGGGTGGATCGAACACCCACCTAATCCCCACCAACCTATGCCCCCCCACCTAGCCCAATGCCCCGTAGTCCCCCCCCCCTGTTGGGCAGGGTTACCATGATAGTTATGGTTTACCACTACCCAGCTACCCAAATGCCAAAACAAAAAACGGCTGCTCTAACCAACATACACAAGAATTCCTCAGCATTCTTCACAGGTACAACTTCAGGATACAAAACAAGCCTTGAGAAGAAACAACACGTGGAACAAAAACACACCCAACCCCCAACCCACCAACCCCCCACACCCACAAACCCACAAACAACCCAAACCCACACACACTCAAAACAAACAAAACCCACAGCAGCCCTTGAAACAAAACTACACCGACAACTAGAAACCCCCACATATGGGGCACTTAAATTCTGATGAACACTAGTACATACAATACTTCAGGATCTCTTTGCAGAATCAGCGTCTTCCGCTCAGAGACGCACTTATCAATGCAACAAAACATCTTCAAGCAATCAGACGTCCCCGGCCCCTCACAATTAACAAAAAATATACTAGAATAGAACACGACAGCAGGAAAAAAACCCTCTGCACCTCCGACATAAGTACCACTTATTTCTTAACTTTGGTGTCCACCAAATCCGATCACAAAATCACATATAGCACACCCAATCTGCAATAACCCATCAACATACTTACTTCCCCCAACATCCCCCTAACGATCCCCAACTCAACTCACTCACACAACCCTCCCCACTGGGGGCAGCCACCCTGTACGAGGGGGAGTCATCGGAATCGACATCCCCCTTCCTATGGCACTCCTTGCCACCTACCTTACAGCTCATCCCCACAGCTGTCCCTATCAGCCCCCCCGTGCAGTCCCCCAGCCTTCACCTCTCGTCCCCCCAGCCTTCCGCTAGCAGCCCCCAGCCGTCATTCAACCTCGACCCCCAGCTTCCGCTATCAGCCCTCCAGCCTGTCAACCCTCGACCCCCATCCTTCTACTATCAGCCCCCACCCCAGCCCAGATCGCGCAGCTACCAAGGCACCTCCAAAAGACAATTCTGTGGAACTCTAAACAACTCTAAAACTCCTAACTCTACCGCACTAAGGCCTACCATCAGCCCTTCAGGAGGCAATCACCCCACACCACTCAAGGCCTTGGATCTGGCAGAGTGAATGCGCCATGAGCCCTTGGAAGCTCAACGGCCATTGCTGAACACCCACCCCCCGCCTTCTCGTTGTTTGGCCCCGTGAAGTGAGGAATGCTGAGGACAATCGTACCCACACCATTGTCCCAGTCCAGCGACCGCCTGCCCACTCCCAGTCCCAGCACGGCGCGTTTCACATGTCCCCTGCATGAATTTATAACCAAAACCCCCCCTCGGGAGACCTTCCACTGTCGGCAAAATCTGCGACACCATCAGCATGTCCCTCCACACCTACCACGAACACCCTTTCAGTTCAACTCAGAAGAGGAAGTAGAAATCCCAGCAAACGCTTGCCCACACTCCCCCACCCCGACAGCTTCCAGAACCCTCAACCACCACATGCTTCCTTCCAAACCACCTTTTTTGCCTGCAACGGGTCAATCAGCTCCCTACTCCGCTCCTCCGTCAACCATGTATCCCACCCCGCAATTCACCGCATGGACCACAGGGGGGTAATCCGGTGTGATCCTGTCCAGTTCTTCTGACATGACGGTGTTCTCCCCCGATGATGAGGCAGATACTGGAGGACCACCCTGATCAACCGGGGAGGCCAACCTCCCCAGCCCACCAGACTCTGACGAATGAACCACCCCACACCAAACCTTCCTTAAGAAGAATTAGTGGGCCCACCAGCACACCCCCCACGCCCACCTCTCACCAGAACCTTTCATCAGTCAAGGGGATTTGAGCGACGCCGATACATGACAAAGAAGAACCAAAAAGCTAACTCACGACGTCGCCACACACTCTCAATGATCGGCGGTTTCTTTTTCCCTCCTAATCATAGCATTCATCATGGCACTTCCAACAGAAGGATGCACAGCTTCACCAACAAACACACTCTGCATGACAGCTTATCAACATAATACATAAACAAATCCTTGCTTCTGATTATGAAAGATCTTACTATCTATCTAGAGCTAAAACATTTTGAGGGTGGTCACATCAAGATAGACCCGGCATTGAGGAGTTGTGGGAACAAGATGAATGGTACAACAGGTCTATACCTACTATGAGACTACCTCTCTCAAAACTCTCACATAACTCCTCACCTCCTCAACCATGATCGTCTGGTTTACAACAACAGAGGCCGCGTGGTCCAGTAGTGCAATCATCTCCAGACACAAAGCTCCTTGAATGGAGTCCTTCAGCCAAACAACGACATGGTCGACCAAATCTGAACCCATCCCACTTGGAAGCTGAAGCTCCTTCTTTCTACGACCCTGGTCAACACTGGACTAGCACACTCCGCACGCAGGTCACCCCCTCTCGATGCCAAGAGGAGATGAGAGTTGACTCTAACGACCTGCAGCCGCCTATAAACCCCATGCTCGCATCTGATGTCAGATTCAACAAGAAGGACGAGGAGTTGATATCCGGGCTGGACAGAGCCCCTTATAACCTACCGGAGGCCATGGCCAAGTGGCCAAACGACTTGATAGCGCCTGCCCCCACCACTGAAGGAGAACTTTGGCAGCTACAGGATGTCACCCACCCCCCTCGGTTGCTGTGCATCGCCAAGCTCACAAGCTTGACCAAGATCAGCAACATCCCTGGAAGGCTGTCTGGCCTTGCCAAACTAGCCTCCAGAGAGACGCTATGAACAGCAACAAGGCATGCTGCTCTGTGTCTCCCAACACCAACCCAGGGCCAACTGTCATGCCACTCCATACGCCTTTCCTGCTTTTCCCGTCACCCAGGACCCCCCAGTCACCCAAGGCAAGAAACGGTGACCCAAGTCTTCCACATTTTGCACCACATGTACCACAAATCACTGGACACGGTTCCGACACTTTCTACCCTGTAACAAACCTTGGGACCCCTCACCCATCCTGGTTCCCAAGAACCCAACCGGTACGCATCTGGCGGCACCTCAACAAATCCAGGCAAGGCTTCGCCCCCACCACCACCTTTGGACCAGCTCAAAATCTGAGTGCCTACTTCCGCTCAGTGCAGGAGCTGGTACAACACAGCCCGCATCACAATGCATAAATAACCCACCCCCTCCAAACATACAACACCACAACCTCCAGTGCAACAGCAATCCTCCTACCCCCTCAGAACCTCAGGTACAAGGGGAAAGAACCCACGACCCTTTTCCAGCAGGCACCCATGGACAACACCAAGAAGCATGGGAGGAACTGGTGGCGGGTACTCAAGGTGGCTACCAAGGCACCAACCAAGGCACCCAGGTGCTATCAATGCGGGTTCCCACGGAAAACAACCAGGTCACTCAAAGCACTTACCAGGCAGACAAGAGGCCACTAACAACACAGCATGCAGCAGCACCACGAACCAGACGTTCGTCATGCAATGCAACAACAACAACACAATCGGCAGATGCAGTGCAGCAGCACAACATCACCGCAGTTGCATGATAAACCGCTTTCGCCATTCGTGATGAACTTCGTTTGCAACCCTCCGCGGTACGACATGCCCCACACCCCCCATGGATCAACACAGCCTCGCAACCAGCACTACATTATAGGCTCCACGAGCTGCGGCCTCTGATCTACAAGAACCTGACGGTATAAGTGCAGCCCTGTGTCAGCTTCCGCAGACTCCAGAGGCAAAGACAGCAGGCTAGCTCACAGGCATCTACAACGCCCACATTCAATCCGTCCCTGATGAACTGGGTCAACATCTTCCATTTTCCCCTAAACCACGCGCTCAGTATCACGCACGTCACCCAAAGCCCACTCTGGGCATCACAAGACCTCCCATGGATAGATGACAGTCTTGCTACGAGGATCTGATTTGCTTTTCAGAGAAGTTCAGACCGCACGATCCACAGGGCCTTGCAGGTCAGAGCAACAGCGGTTGCAACAGCCCACGCGCAGCTTTGTGTCACCCACAACCCCCCCCAGGTGGTGGGGGGACACACTTTGTACGCGACTACACTGCTTCTGGCCAGCTAGAGACCCTTCTACAGCAACCTTGCTGCAAGAAAAGCCCAGCTCGGTTCCGTCCTGGCCAACCGGTTCCCACCAGACAGGGCTCTCGTTGTCCGGCAACTGGCTCCTGCAGTGCGTCAACCTCATGGTCCTCCCCTCTGCGACTAAAACCCGGCTGTGGTCTCAATCATCTCGCAATCATGGCAGACTCATTAGGATACGATCCTCTCCATGCCGACCACAAGACGATTGCTTTCAATGACATCACAAGCTCCCTCACAAAGGAGATTCAATGGCCCGTCAATTTTTTGCAGCGGCCCCCCAAGAGATCAACTTCTTTTGTCTTATGCCCCTGACAACACCATCTCGATGCCTCATCGGACCCACTATGGCCATGCCAGGCATTTCTGCTGACCACCGACCTTTCAAAAAAGAGCAAGAGAACCTTCACATTGCGCCCTTCCTTCCTCCCCCTTTCCAGCGCTATCATACTGCACAGTTCGCGCTTTGATTTTTTTGACCGTGGACGTGCCATTCAGGCCAGTATCTCGAACCAAGCAGCTCCCTCATGCTATGCCGCCGCCGAGAATAGGGTATGCCACCCTTCCAGCTGGGGATTCACCCATCTATCTACAACAATGAGTATTGACTCGAGTGTACGCTGCAGCCACCTCTGCTCCTCGGCTCTCATTCTTGCCCCGCACCTCACCCAAAAGAAATCACCCCTGCTGAGTAATACTTGCTCACAATGGCCCACTCCATCTCCTACTCATCCACCCCAGCCTGTGACGACTATGAAGACCGCCCAAGACTTCTTCACTACGCAGCTGGATGATGTCCTACTGGCGACCAAGGTCAAGAGTTTCCTGGAAAGGCCAACACAGTTTACGAAGCGTCCATTCTGGTTTCCTTTGCGCTTCCCCTGTGCACCTGGACCGCTCCCCACCCAGCTTCACCTCCTTGCCTGCCGCCTACAAGGAGGCCTTACTAGCTGCCTCGTCATATGGACCCCAACTATCATGCAGGAGGGGGTGGATTCACCACAGTAATGCCACAGACGGGAAAGCGGGTCACAGCCCAATGCACATAGAGGGGCCCTACACCAGACTGTGACCATCTTCATCGGTCCATCATCAAGATGGCACTGAGGCGTCAACGCAAGATATGTCACCATGCTCAACCAGAATGACCCCAGCAGTAGCGCGGACTAAGGAGGATTTGATGAGAGGGCACAAGGATTGTGCCCCCATCACATAGATAAGGACAACGCAACAGCATTCACTAGTCCCTACCGCAAAGCCACCTATAAAAACTTGCTCAGACAAAGTCTGCGCTGAATTGCTCCTGCTAGGCTTCATAGAGCCAGCTCCTTCAGCTCAGCACGCAGCAAACCCTGTCGTCGCCTTGAAGAAAGGACCTGATGGCCGTACACCCTGGAAACAGAGTGTTCTACAACTACAAGCCATCAACCTCCTGACCAAAGACAATGCACACATGGTTCCCAATTGCAGAGGAATTATTCCAAGACCTGGGTGACTCCAAGTGGTTTACACGAGTAGACCTGCGCGTCGGGGTTCAACCAAGTCACTTGGCCTGCCGGCTGCCAAGATTTCTCAGCCTTTTGGTGGGACAAGCAGCTCTACAGGTTCAAGCGTGTGCCATGCGTACTGAAACAGCACCAGCTTACTTCCAGAAGGTCATGGAACTGAGTTTTGGGCCCAAACGTGGTCTCCTCAGTTCAGCACGGTTTTTCATTGATGACTTCTGGTCCACATCGCCACCTTTTGCGTTATGCACATCAAGGACGTGGAAGCAGTACTACAGTGTCTCATCGACATTGGCCTCCGCATACACCCTGACAAGTCCTGCTTCGCACTCGACGCAGTCGATTTCTTAGGCTTCGATGTCAGCAACCATGGTCTCACCCCGCAAGCAGCCAAAGTCCAAGCTATCAGGACCTGCCCTACCCAAGCAACCTCAAGGACCTCAAGACCATCCTGGGTAAGCTGCGCTACTACGGTTGTTTTTGTGAAAACTTTCAAGCCATAGCCAGACCCCTCAATGACCTCACCAAGAACGATGTCAAGTGGACTTGGTGACATGAGCACCACAGCAGCCATGGAGCGGCCATTAGGAGGAATATCAGCACACAAGGCAAGGGTTTTGGCGACGCTTTGTACATCAAACAGCGCGCGAACCCTCATCCACTGTGACTGGAGCCAACATGGATTAGGAGCAGTGCTTCGGCTAGCCTCGAGCTCGGAAGTAACGAATACCTCGTCGCCTGTGCCAGCCGCAGCCTTAACAAGCATGAAAGCAGGGTACAGCAGCTTCAAGGAGAAATGCTGGCTGCTTGCTGGGCTTGCAAGATCTTCCGAGTATATGTCTTCGGACTACATTTCACACTGGTCACTGATCACCAGCCTCTGCTGTGGATGTTCTCCTCTGCCAAACGTCACCGGTGCCATCGCTCGATGGCATGCATGCTGCAGTCATTTGATTTTGACATCATGCACAGACCAGGTGCACAGCATGGCAACGCTGACGCACTGTCTAGGTTTCCCAGCCCCACTGCAGAGGACAACACTGGCGCTCGCATTGACCTGGACAGCGACCTATACGCGGCATTTCCAACAGTGCCCACCACCCCTTATGTGCCCCTAGACTTGACACTAGGGCACATCGTGGACTACGTCCTTGACGTCAGATCTGTCTTATCCATCTGCACAACACCCTTGCCTGCCGCCGTCACATACATGGCCCAGAATGGCATCACTCTATACGAGATTGCGGGGGAATGTGTGCAGGATTGGAAGCAGCACTGCGCAATGGCATCCAAGTTAACAGGTATATCTACAGCGACATTGCGCCCGCTGCTCAGACAGTCGCCCGCTATAGGACACAAGCTTTGACCAACCTCTACCCCCATCTGCTCAAGTCATACGCCTGCGACCATGCCTTCACGACGCTGCCCCAGGATGTGACCAAGATCACACCAGAACAGCTCATGACCGCAGCTGTGAACGACCAATCACAGTGGCTCATCATAGCCGGTCCAGAGTGCCAAGACTTCAGCCCGGCAGGAGGCAACAGAGGACTCAAGGGACCCCGGGCCGCCGTCCTGCAGGCTTGTACCACCGTCATAGGGTACATCCAGCAGCTACAGCATCCTCGGCAACCCCTCTACATCGTGGAGAATGCAGCAATGCAGCACAACTTCCGATCACAACATATTGCTACGCAAGACTTCAACGCAGTCAACAGAACTCTTGGCCTCCCTATCTGCGTGGATGCTGCAAACATTCGACTCAGGAGCGCACAGACTCCGCAACAAGTGGCAGAACTTGGTTGACCCCCTTGATCTCCAGCTCCAGCTCAACAAGACCCGTCGGACTGCCAACATTTCAGCCAACGCCTTCTTGGATCCAGGACGGAGCACTACAAGGGTCTACAGATCAGACACAGCCCCTTTTTGCTTAGCAAACAAGATCGGACAAGAGCGCAACGTACTGCCTACTCTAGTAGCGTACCCTCTGTCTCGAGCCTTCAGACCTGACAAGCCAGGCAGCATCTACTCTCTCCAGGGCGGCGCATGGTCTGAACCAAACCCTTCTGAGAGAGAACGCATGCTCGGATACTACACAGGAGCAACAGCAGCACCAGGTCTCACTCAAAACCAGAGGCATATCCTCACAGGCAACAGCATGGATCAGCGAGCCTTGGTAGCAATCATCAGAAAGACCTTGGAAATGGCAATCCCTACACGTCTGACATCTATGCTAGAATTTCAGCCACCCCCCAGACCTGAGTTGCTACCTTCTCCCAGCCCTGCTCTTCTTCTGACAACTTCTCCCAGCTATCCCAGCAATTCTGGCGGTCGCATATCAGACCCCACGCCTCCGACACGCCAGTTCTATGGCACTGAGCTTGCTTGCCTGCTGGCAGTCACCAGGAGCAAGGCTGTCAAGCCACACATCTGGCCATCAAAACCACCTGCACCAGCCAACAGCCACCAGCCATCAGCCAACAGCCCCCAGCCAACAGCCAACAGCCAACAGCCACCGACCCTCAGCCGTTGCAACACTCCCCTCATTTGCCTCTTCTACCATCTTCAGCTCCAAGTCCTCCACTCGCCCCAGGCAGACAGTTGGATACTGACCTGCGCCTTGCTGCAATGTCCAAGGACACTGACGGTCTAGACATCCACTCTGATCAGTTTGTCTTAGAGTACTTGAGGCGAGGAGTCCTCGGATCCAACTGGACGACATCTCGTACTAGGCGGGTACTGGCAAGGTCAAGAAAGTACAGGCTCGGCGCATCTCCAACTGGAGAAGAGAGGATCATACGCATCCTGGCCAACGGCATTGAACGCATCGTCCCAGCCCCCAGCCAGAGGTCCATCCTCATTCAGAGGGCCCACGAGACCAGCGGACACTTTGGGGCACGCAGAACAGCTTACTTAGTGGTCAGCTCTTTCTGGTGGCACGGCGTGGTCAAACAAGTCAAAGCTCTGGTCAAGACATGCAAGATCTGTGACCAAGCCATGGCCTACTTCAACCAGCCAACAGCCACATTGCAATCCCACCCGATTCATGGCCTCTTCTTCGCTTGGGGAATTGATTTGTCTGGTCCCTACAACAAGACAGCCAGGGGCAACACTATGCTCATGCACGCCGTGGAGTATTTCAGCGCCGCACTCGTAGTGGTCCCCATCCCAGCCAAGGAGGCCATACATACGGTATACGCGCACTCTCATGGAGTCTTGGCACACTTTGGCGCATACGCGCTCTGCATCTCTGACAATGGACCAGAGTTCCAAGGCAAATTCAAGGAACATCTGCTTCACAACTTCATTGACCACAGGACGATCCACCCTAACCACCCTCAGGGCAACGGTTTTGTGGAGCGAAGCGTAGGTACCATCAAGGCAGCCTTGACCAAGATCTGCTCTGAAAACCTGGCCACTGACACATGGGACATTGACATAGCCAAGGTCGTTACAGCGTACAACTGTAGCCCTCAGGAGACTACTAAGTGCGCCCCCTTCACTCTGCTGTACGCCCGGGCTCCCGTCATGAACAACCCTGAGGCACAGCTTGCCATGACAGCGCCGCTGCCTGACCTGACAGACAGCACACAGGTGCAAGCTCTGACAGACACTCTCCTGGAGCGCGCTCAATGGATCAAGAGAGTCAGCCCAACTATTGCCAATCACATAGCAATCGCCCACCACAGGGACACCCTGCGCTACGCAAAGATCAGGGGGGGGGCCTATCACCCTCGCCTACGCAAATTCCAGGTGGGAGACTTTGTGTACATCCGCCGTCCCAACGTGCGCAACTCCTTGCAGATGGCTGCCCAAGGCATGATCCTGCGCATCATCGACCTCAAACCATCTGAAGTCGTCGTCTTGCAAGGACGTTGCGGTTGCACCATCACCAACCATGCCCGCAATTTGTCTCCTTGCCACCTCCCTAACTTGGATGGCACAATCAGGCCAGACTTAGCAGTCCCACCCCCCAGCCTAGCCTGCAGCGTCTGCAACTTCCCTGACAACGCAAATTGCATGCTACTCTGCGACGGCTGTGGAGCAGGTTACCACACTCACTGCCTTGACCCACCTCTCTCTGCAGTTCCCGTCGAGGACTGGTTCTGCCCCAACTGCAAAGCCAGCGGCATCACTGCAATCCCCGCGGGACGCATCCCAGAAGCACCACAGAAGGAACCTAACCTTTTCCCCACCCCGCAGACTCGCTCCAGAGACAGAGCCGCCCTCGCCTGCGACAAGATGCTTGTCATCAAACAAGTCAGAGTCCAAGGCGGCCTCGACAAAGCTGTCTGGGGCACTGCCTCCTTCCAAGGACCACTGTCCAGGCCATGGTACTTCAAGCTAACCTACGATGACGGCCAAGTCATTAAGCTCACCATGGCTGGACTCAAAAAACTTAACCCACTCCCCACAGGCACACAGAAGCCCTTACCACTCACACCTGTGCTCCCCTGCCTCAACCGTGCATGCAGGCATCCAACGCACACCATCCTGGCGTCTGAGGACAACCCATCCTGTGAAGTGTACCACACATGAGCACACTATTGCTCACCTCAACTCCTTACATTCCCTCCTACCTCAGGTGATGGTTAACACTGCAGAATATCGTGACAGCACCCATGCACTCACATGGGACTGCTTGCCCCGTTACGCACCAAATTTCACATCCCATTGGGCACAGCGATACAATGGCCAACCACCCCTCGCAGATGATTTACTCTGTCTTGGCCCATGCTACTATGGTGACCTCGATAACCCCCAAGGCCATGTCCTTCAACTCCCCACTGAATCTGTCCAACAGTACACTACACGCATTCACTTCCTCCAAGCTGCCTGGCACCACCAGCAAGCTGACCTGATCACAATTTTCAACAGGGTAGAGGAAACCAGGCGCATTAATGGAGCATACCCATACCCAGTGCATGTACCATATTTCACTCGTCGCCTACCTGACGTTGAACGCTGGACCCACCTGACTCACATGGTCTACATGCCACCACACATGGACCAAGGGTCAGGTTTAACAACCTATGGCGCCCACCCCCCCTCAGCCTTCCTGGACTTTGCTTCCAACCCCCCTCCCATCTACTACATGGCAATGCGTCCTCGATTTATGGAATACATCACCCCACACAACACTCATGTTCCAGTGGTCTAGACACACTCTTACACAACCCACCATACCCACCGTCTGGTTTGGTTATGCAGGCTGTGTAGCAGACAGGCAGCTTGCATAACCCAGACATGCCTTGTGCCTGTGATGGACCAGTTACGACTAGCCCACAGGTTGTCATGTTTGTTTGTTAATCCATGCGGGAGGGGGGGGTGCAGAGGACATACGTCTTCATTCCTGGGACAATACACGTCCCAGTGATCGCAACAGTTCTGGGGTTCTTTTTGTTTTCTTGCTTCATGTTCCGAGTTGCGTTACATATACGCAACACGATCCCAAACTTACTTCAAAACAAGTTTGCAGCCACCACTGGGTTGCTGACTGGAAGCCTCTAGGAGGGACAGTCAGCACTTGCAATATGACCAGATGAGGATTTTCGCCCAGTTACATCAACTTCTTTCAACTTGGACACCACGATTTTTTCTACTGGCCACTGTATTACATGCCTCCAGATTTATTCGGCCGGTCCCATACTTGATCTTTGTTGACTCTCAAGGTTTTACCTCTTTAAGTAATAGACGTGGCTTTAGTTCCTTTCCGTTCCGACATAACCACCACCTACCTTTTATTCTTCACTCCGTGCAGAGGGGGGGGGAAACTAGGTGGTGCGTCCTGCTTTACCATACTCCAACACCAGAATGGATACACCTGTACATACCTTTTGTGTAACCAGCACATCACCTCAGGACAAACTGATCAGAGTGGATGTCTAGACCTTCAGTGTCCTTGGCATTGCGCAAGGCGCAGTCAGTATCCAACTGTCTGCCTGGGGCGAGTGGAGGACTTGAGCTGAAGATGGTAGAAGAGGCAAAGGAGGGAGTGTTGCAACGGCTGAGGGTCGGTGGCTGTTGGCTGTTGGTTGGGGGCTGTTGGCTGATGGCTGTGGTTGTTGGCTGTTGGCTGGTGCATGTGGTTTTGATGGTCCAGATGTGTGGCTTGACAGTCTGCTCCTGGTGACTGCCAGCAGGCAAGCAAGCTCAGTGCCATAGAACTGGCGTGTCGGAGGCGTGGGGTCTGATATGCGACCGCCAGAATTGCTGGGTAGCTGGGAGAAGTTGTAAGAAGAAGAGCAGGACTGGGAGAAGGTAGCAACTCAGGCCTGGGGGGTGGCTTAAATTCTAGCATAGATGTTAGACGTGTAGGGATTGCCATTTCCAAGGTCTTTCTGATGATTGCTACCAAGGCTCGCTGATCCATGCTGTTGCCTGTGAGGATATGCTCTGGTTTTGAGTGAGACCATGGTGCTGCTGTGCTCCTGTGTAGTATCCGAGCATGCGTTCTCTCTCAGAAGGGTTTGGTTCAGACCATGCGCCGCCCTGGAGAGAGTAGATGCTGCCTGGTTTGTCAGTCTGAAGGCTCGAGAAGAGGGTACGCTACTAGAGTAGGCCACGTACGTTGCGCTCTTGTCCGATCTGTTGCTAAGCAAAAAGGGGCTGTGTCTGATCTGTAGACCCTTGTAGTGCTCCGTCCTGGATCCAAGAAGGCGTTGGCTGAAATGTTGGCAGTCCGACGGGTCTTGTTGAGCTGGAGCTGGAGATCAAGGGGGTCAACCAAGTTCTGCCACTTGTTTGCGGAGTCGTGCGCTCCTGAGTCAAATGTTGCAGCATCCACGCAGATAGGAGGCCAAGAGTTCTGTTGACTGCGTTGAAGTCTTGCGTAGCAATATGTTTGATCGGAGTTTTGTCTGCATTGCTGCATTCTCCACGATGTAGAGGGGTTGCCGAGGATGCTGTAGCTGCTGGATGTACCCTATGAGGTGGTACAAGCCTGCAGGACGGCGGCGGGTCCCTTGAGTCCTCTGTTGCCTCCTGCTGGGCTGAAGTCTTGGCACTCTGGACGCTATGATGAGCCACTGTGATTGGTCGTTCACAGCTGCGGTCATGAGTCTGTTCTGGGTGATCTTGGTCACATCCTGGGGCAGCGTCGTGAGGCATGGTCGCAGGCGTATGACTTGAGCAGATGGGGGTAGAGGTTGGTCAAAGCTTGTGTCCTATAGCGGGCGACTGTCTGAGCAGCGGGCGAAATGTCGCTGAGATATACCTGTTAACTTGGATGCCATTGGCAGTGCTGCTTCCATCCTGCACACATTCCCCCGCACATCTCGTATAGAGTGATGCCATTCTGGGCCATGTATGTGACGGCGGCAGGCAAGGGTGTGTGCAGAGGATGGAATAAGACAGATTCTGACGTCAAGGAAGTAGTCCACGATGTGCCTAGTTCAAGTCTAGGGGCACATTAAGGGGTGGTGGGGCGAATGTTGAGAAAAGCTGCGTATAGGTCGCTGTCAGGTCAATGCCGAGCGCCACGTGTGTCATCTGCAGTGGGGCTGGCGAAACCTAGACAGTGCGTCAGACGGTTGCCATGCTGCACCTGGTCTGTGCATGATGTCCAATCAATGACTGCCCAGCATGCATGCCCATCGAGCGATGGCCACCGGGGTGACGTTGGCCAGAGGAGAACATCCACAGCAGAGTGGTGATCAGCTGACCAGTGTGAAATGCTAGTTCCGAAGAATATACGCGAAGATCTGCAAGCCCAGCCAAGCAGCCAACATGTATCCTTGAAGCTGCTGTATTTGCTTCATGACTGCTTAAGGCCTGCGGCTTAGGCCAAGGCGACGACGCGTATTCGTTACCTTCCGAGTCGAGCTGGCAGCACTGCCATCCTATCCATGTTGGCCCTCAGTTAACAGTGGATGGATTGAGGGTGCGCCGCGTGCTGTCAAAGCCGTCGCAAACCTTGCCTGGTGCATGTGTGCTGATATTCCTCCCTAATGGCCGTTCCATGGCTGCTGTGTGCTCGCCGTCCCCAAGTCCACTGAATGTTTTGCGTGAGGTCCTGAGGGGTATGGCTATGGCTGAAAAGTTTTCACAAAACAACGTAGCTAGACGCCAGCTTACCCAGGATGGTTTGAGGAGTCCTAAGGTTGACTTGGGTAGATAGGGCATGTCCGTGATAGCTTGCGACGTTGGCTGCATGCGAGGTGAGACCATGGTTGCTGACATCGAAGCCTAAGAAATCGACTGCCGTTCGAGTGCGAAGCAGCGACGGTCAGGGTGTATGCCGGAGGGCCCCCCCCCCCCCCAATGCGATGAGACATGTAGTACTGCTTCCCTGTCCTTGAGTCCATCAGCAAAGGCCAGGTGGCGTTGTGGCCAGAATGTCATCAATGAAAACCTTGCTGAACTTGAGGAGACCACGTTTGCCCAACTCAGTTTCCATGACCTTCTGGAAGTAAGCTGGTGCTTGTTTCAGTCCGAAGGGCACACGCTTGAACCTGTAGAGCTGCTTGTCCCACCAAAAGGCTGAGAAATCTTGGCAGCCGGCAGACAAGTGGACTTGGTAGAAGCCCGAGCGCAGGTCTACTCGTGTAAACCACTTGGAGTCACCCAGGTCTTGGAATAATTCCTCTGCAATTGGGAAACCTGTCGTGCCATGTCTTTGCCAGTCAGGAGGTTGATGGCCTTGTAGTTGTAGCACACTCTGTTTCAGTGTTACTGACCATCAGGCCTTTCGTCAAGGCGACGACAGGATTTGCCTGCATGCATGAGCTGAAGGATGCTGGCTCTATGAAGCCCTAGCAGCGAGCCAATTCAGCGCCAGACTTGTCTGAGCAAGTTTTTTATAGGTGGCTTGCGGTAGGGAATAGTGAGATGCCTGCTTGTCGTTGGTCCTTCTCTATGTGCATAGGAGGCACAACCCCTTGTATCCCTCTCTCAAAATCATCCATAGTCCGCCCGCATAACTGCTGGGACGTCATCTGTCGGGAGCATGGCTGCCATCTCTTTGCCGTTTTTGACCGACCTCAGTGCCATCACGATTGATGCCAATGAAGAGGTCGTATGGATGTAGGGCCCCTATCTGCATTGGGTGTGACTGACACCGTCTGGCCTACTGTTGTTAACCACCCCTCATGCCCCCAGATAGTTGGGGTACATGTACTGAGGCCAGCTAGTAAGGCCTCCTGAGGCGGCCAGGCAGGAGTGAAGCTGAGAGTTGAGGGTCCAGGTGCATGGTTAAAGGCGCAAGAGTGCGACGATGAGTAAACTGCCTGCTTGGCCTTCAGGAAACTCTTGACCTGACGTCGCAGTAGACATCATCCAGCTGTGTTGTGAAGAAGAAGTCTTGGGGTTCTTATAGTGTCACCGGCTGGTGGGAGATGGAGTGCTGGTCATTGATGAGCAAGTATCAGCAGGGGTGAGGTGCGGGCAACGATGGAGCGATTGAGAGCTAGGAGCAGAGGGCTGCAGCCGTCGCTATTCGAAGTCTCCTCACTGTGTAGACGGGTGGCCTGCGGATCAGAAGATGGAGGTAGAAGAAGCTGGGTTTGCCGAATGATGTCATACAATGATACGGCGGTGGTTTTGGTGGCCTTGTAGCTCTTCTGTATCCTGTGAGGGGAAAGAGAAGAGGAGAGTATGCTTGCTGTTGTGGTTGTGATAGGGGGGCGAGCCACAGAGGCTCAGGTTGACGTCTTGCGCAGACTTGGCGCCGCCACGTCCAGCGGCCAAACGAAACCTGGGACAGGTGGGTAGAGGCGGCGTGCTTGTTGTAGCAACTATCCAAGTAGGGTAGGAGTTTGAGTACAGACTGTCACAGGTGCCTGGATTGAGGTAGGATGCACACAGAAGCGTCAGTCATAGGTATGATTGGCATCACTTGGGGGTGCTGCACCAATGGAGTGGTGTGAAAGGTGATAGCGATGCCCCGGAGATGATCCATGCCCTCCTGAGGGATTCGAGCACTTCCCCCATACTGCGTGGGGTGAGGGTTGACTAGGATTGGAAGGCCTGGTTCATTTCCCCAGGTGAGGACTAGATTGAGAGTGATCCTGAGCTGGCAAGTCTAGCGATGCACCTTGGAGATAGGGTAACATCTCCAAGGTACAGCGTTGTTGTCACTGTTGGGCTCATAGCTGAGCTTTCATGGCTGATGCGCCGGGTGGCGTACCATATGCCCATGAGACAAGCGTCATTAGAAACGCTGATCGTTGGGGTGGGAAATCGGCATGAGAGGACATGTTTGAATGCGACGTTGCTTCGTGTGAGACGGAGGTTGGGAAGAAGCGGAGGATTGTCCATCATTAGGTCGTGGGTGCTGATCTGTCCAAGATTTGACATCCCCATATGATGGACTCAGTCGCGGGTGGGTGGGTTGGTCCCCTGAAGGGTGGCCATACCCTGCCGTCGTAGGCGGCGGTCCCTAGACATGGAGGACTAGATGCTTGGTTCGAGATATGGCCTGAATGGCAAGTTCCACGGTCAAAGCGCGACCTGTGGCAGTATGCTCTGCCGCCGGAACAAGTGGAGCGAAGGGGCGCAATGTTGAGTTTCTCTTGTGAAATGTCAGGTAGGCATAGAAATGCCATGGCATGGCCATGAGTGGCGGGTGGGTACCGAGTGAGAGGCCCATCGAAGATGGTGTTGCTCAGGAGCCAATGGACAAAAGTTGCCCTACGCTGATCTCGTTGGGGGTTTCGCCTACAAAAAATGACAGGCATTTGAATCTCCTTGGTGAGGGAGCTTTTGACGTCATTGAACGCAATCGTCTTGTGGTGGCATGGGAGAGGATCGTGTCCCAATGAGTCCGCCATAGATTGCGAGATGAAGTTGAGACCACTGCCGTGTCGACGAGGACCATAAGGTTGACGCACTGTAGGAGGCCAGTTGTGGACTTAAACGAGAGGCCAGTCTGGTGGGACAGGTTGGCTAGGTACGGTACACCGTAGCTGGGCTCTGTTCCTTGCAGCAAGGTTGCTGTAGAAGGGCTCAGCTGACCAGAAGCAGTGTAGTCGCGTACAAATGTGTCCACTGGGTTGTGCGTGACACAAGCTGCGCGCTGTGCTGTCTCAACTGCTGTGGCTCTGACCGCAAGGCCCTGTTGAACTCGTTGCAGGTTCTGCACCTTCTCTGAACATCAAATCAAGATCCCGTTGCAAGACTGTCATCTCATCCATGAGGAGGTCTTGTGATGCCCGATGCTGGGCTTGGGTAACGTGCCGTGATACTCGAGCGCTTGGTAGGGGGATGGCAGCCTGTTTGACCCAGTTCCGTCAGTGGAAGGATCAATGTGGGCTTGTAAATTGCCTGTGAGCTAGCTTGTGTCTCGGCGTCTGGAGTTTGTCGGAAGCTGACTACTAGGGCTGCATTGTACCAGTCAGGTTCTGGTAGATCAGATTGCGCAGCTTGTGGAGCCTCTAGTTGTAGTGGCTGGTTGCTACGGCTGTGTTGATCATGGGGGTGTGGGGCATGGCGGCCGCTGATGTTTGCGAACGAAGTTCTCACGAATGGCGAAGACCGTGTCATGCAACTGCTGGTTATGCTGTTGCTGCTGCAACTGCATCTGCCGATTGTGTTGTTGTTGTTGTAGTTGCATGACGACGTCTGCCGTTGGTGCTGCTGCATGCTATTGTCGTTAGCGCTTCTTGTTTGCCCTTGGTAGTTGCCTTGAGTGCCCTGGTTGTTCCTGGTAACTTGTTTGGTATCCACCCTGGGTGCCTTGGTGTTTCCTTGGTAGCCATCTTGATACCCGCCACCAGTTCCTCCCTGCTTCTCTGGTTGTTGTTCCCTGGGTGCCGGCCGAAAAGGGTCGTGGGTGCTTCCCCTTGTACCTGGGATTTTGAGGGGGTAGGGAGGATTGCTGTTGTACTGGAGTCTGTGGCTGTCTGTAATGCTGTGCGGGGGGTTACGCATTTGTGTATGCGGGCTGTGTTGGACAGCTCCCTGCACTGAGCGGAAGTAAGGCACTCCAGATTTGAGCTGGTCCCAAAGTGGTGGTGGGGCGAAGCCTTGCTGGATTGTTGAGGTGCGCCAGATGGCGTACGCGTGCTGGGTTCTTCGGGCACCAGGATGGGTTGGGGGTCCCAGGGTTGTTCAGGTAGCAAGTGTCGGAAACCGCTGTCCAGTGATGTTGCATGTAGTGCAAACTGTGGAAGACTTGGGTTCACCGTTATTGCCCTTGGGTGCACTGGGGTCCTGGGTGACGGGAAAAGCAGGCGTTTGGGCGTGGCATGACAGTTGGCCTCTGTGTTGGTGGTTTGGAGACGCAGAGCAGCATGCCTTGTGCTGTCATATCGTCTCCTCTTGGATGCTTCAGTTTGGGCAATGCCAGACAGCCTTTCCAGGGTGTGCTGGTCTTGGTCAAGCTTGTAGAGCTTGGCTATTGCCCAGCAACCGAGGGGGGTGACATCCTTGTAGCTGCCAAAGTTCTCCTTCAGGGTGGGGGCCATGCGATCAAGGAGTTTGGCCACCTTGGCCATGGCCTCCCGGTAATGGGGTTGTCCAGCCCGGATATCAAACTCCTCGTACTTCTTTGTGAATTCTGACATCAAGATGCGAGGCATGGGGTATAAGAGGCCTGCATTGTCGTAGCAGTCAAACTTCTCATACTCCTCCTTGGCATCGAGAGGGGTTACCTTGAGTGCGAGTGCTAGTCCAGTTTTGACCAGCTCGTAGAAATGAATGAGCTTCAGCTTCCAAGTGGCTGGGTTCATGATTGGTTGACCATGCTCGTTGACTTGGAGGACTCCATTCAAGGAGCTTTGTGTCTGGAGAGCATTGCACTCCTGGATCCATGCGGCTCTGTTGTCTGTAAACAAGACGAATGGTTGAGAGTTCTCATAGACCTGTACCATCATCTGTTCCCACAACTCCTCCACTGCAAGGTCTCTCTTGATGTTGACAATGTAGCTCTTCATCATCAGAAGCCAGGCTTTGGTATGTGATACGCTGCCGCCGTGTAGCTGTGATCCTTCTGTTGGAAGTTGCCATGATAGGGACGGAACCGACACTGATCATGAGTGCGACGTGACGTTCGCTGTCATTGCCTATCAGCGTCGCTCACATCCCCTTGAAAGTTTGGTGGAGGTGGTACCTCATCTTCTTCAGGGGGTGGGGGTGGTTCATCGTCGGAGTCCGGTGGGCTGGGGGGTTGGTCTTTTGGTTGACCAGGTGGTCCTCCAGTATCTGCCTCATCATCGGGACAACCGTCACTGTCAGAAGAACTGGCAGGATCACCCCCTGGATTACCCCATGGTCCATGTGGTGACTGACTGGGGCGGGATCCACTGTTGTCGGAGGAGCTGCTTGAACCTGTTGCCGGAAGGTTGGCTTGCAGGAAGCTGGTTGACTGGCGTGGGTTCTGGAAGCTGTCGGGGAGTGCGGGCAAGTCGTTTGCTGGGGCTTTCTACTTCCTCTTCTGAGCTGAAAAGGTTGTTTGTGGTCATGTGTGGAGGGCTTGCTGCTTGTGTCGCAGTTGCGCCAGTGAAGGTCTCCCGAGGGGTTATAAATTCCTGCAGGGGGCTGTGCACTGGCGGCTGGGACGGAGTGGCAGACGATCGCTGGAGTGGGGACAATGGTGGGTACGCATTGTCCTCAGCATCCTCACTGACGGCAACACGAGAAGGCGGGGTGTTCAGCAATGGCCGTTGTGAGCTTCCAAGGGCCAGGCGCATTCCACTCTGCCCGCTCCAGGGCTTGAGTGGTGTGGGTGATGGCTGAAGGGCTGATGGAGGCCTTAGTGCTGGTAGAGTTCCACAGAATTGTCTTGTGGAGGTGCCTGGTAGCTGCGCGATCTGGGCTGGGGGCTGGGGGCTGATAGTAGAAGGCTGGGGGTCGAGGGTTGAAGGCTGGGGGCTGATAGGGTCAGCTGCTGTGGCTGAGGCTGGTAAGGTGGTGGCAAGTGCCATAGGAAGGGGGATGTCGATCTCCGATGACTCCCCCTCGTACCAGGGTGGCTGCCCCCAGTGGGAGGGGTGAGTTGGAGATCGTTAGGGGGATGGTTGGGGGAAGTATGTTAATGGGGTTATGCAGATGCAGTTGTGCTATTTGATTTGTGATGGAATGTTCAGAATAAATGTTTCTTATGTCTGAGAGGGCTTGTCGGGCGTCTGATTGAGCTTGTGCTGGATCAGTCGCGTCTGAGCGCGCTTCTGCTTCTGCAGCAGCTCTGACTTGTCCTCGTGTTCCTCGCATTGTGTGTTGTGTTAGTTGTTCAGGGGTGGGTTTGTTCCACGTGTTTACCAAGGCTTGTGTCCTGATGGTACCTGAACGAATGTGTATGTTGGTAGAGTAGCGCAGATGTATCTGGCTTGGTTTTCTTCAGAAGTGTAGTTCTGAAAGAAGGTGTGGTGGAGCAGGGGTCCAATAAAAAAAAGGCGGCCCTTCGCCGTTGCTTTTTTTGTTGTTTGTTAAGTAGGTAGTTGCGAATAGTAGTGCAAGTAAAAAAAGGCGGCCTAACGGCGTGCTTTTTGAAAGATGCAGATGGCGTACTCGTAACAGTAGTCTAACCAAAAATTGGGCAGCCTTATGGCGTGTGTTTTGGAAGAGTGTGGTTGTTTGTATCTGAAACAAGGATTCAACTCAAATTGGGCGGCCCTTCGCCGTTGCCGGATGGCGTAAGCGATAGGTCTGAGGTCAGAGAGTGAGGAAGATGCCCGTACCTAGCGAGGTGGTGGGTAGTCTCCTCCGACGAACTTGAGATCAGGTAGTCCTACGCACGGTGGGAAGGGGTGGGCAACTGATTAGTATAGAGCAGTTGGTCCAATTGAATTGGTGATTTGTTTGGTTAATGGATGCAAATGCTGGTATGAGTTGGAATGTTTGGGTATGTCGGTATCAGCAAGTCTTCGGTATCAGCAAGTCGTCCGTATCAGCAAGTCTCCGGTATCAGCAAGTCAGTAATATCCGTCTCGATGTTCAGAAGTACGGTACCGGTACTGTCTCTGAATTGAGAGGGCGGGCTCAAATTGACAAGGTTGTGTGATGGGTTCTCTTTACAGCAAATGTGGTTGCTGGTGTTGGTGAGATCACAAAGCAGGGATCAGAGTGGTTCTGATGTGGGAGTCTTGGGTGGGGAACCGCAAGGTGGGTGGGGTTCTTAAATCCTCTAGGGGCTGCTAGTGAGTTGCGTCGACTCGTAACGTAGGAGGAGCAATGGAGGATAAGTGCGCCCGATCTATAGTTGATCAGTATAGTTATGGAGTCTGTATGTGCGTTGTTAGAATGGGATAATTAATTCCAGACTATGGTTACAGCAAGTAGGTTGGGTTAATTAAGTCCAATCTATATGTATACAGACTTTATCCAATCAGCAGCAAAGGGCTATGGGTTCGCTGCCTCAAAGTGATCGCTTTGCTTGCTGGCTCAAAGTGTGAGAAAGCGTCCCTAGGGTATGTCCCGTGGGTAGCTTTGTGTCCGTCCAGAAAAAAAAATCTAAAGCCCTGGCAGGGAGTACCAAGTGATGGGGTGTTCTGTACTCCGGTAGCCGCGTTACCGAGGGGTTGGAAGCACCGTCGTCAGTACTGACGGTGACGTCTCACCGTTCCGAGGGGTTGGACTTTCGGCAGTTGTGGAGTCGAGGCGAAAGGAGAGGGGTTGACCGGAGTCTCCTTCTGAAGTCCGGCAGACGGGGGTTGTCAATGCTCGGGGAGGGTACTGGAGGCGACCGTAGGTAGACAGGTTCCGGGAGTCGGTAACGACAGGGGCTTGGAGACGCAGACTTTGAATCCGTGGTGGTTCTGGACAAGGGTTTGATAGTAGAATGAGTTACAATTTGTTCTAGGAACAATAGAAGATAAAACTGCGGTTTCTAAGTGAACGCGCGAGTGTCTACATAGCTTGCCGGAAAAGGTCGGCAAGGCGGGATTGCAATGCACGACAGGGGTCAAGCGGCGCAAGAGCCTAAGATGATTATTCACGATGCGTGACAGTTGTATTGGATTGTCGTGACGGGTTGGTGTCACGACAAGGCAAACACTGCATGGGGTAGGTGCGCAAGTAGCGCCTAGCAGTGACTTATCCCGACGACAGCATCGACGCACCTGGACAAGGGTTTGATAGTAGAATGAGAGAGAATTGGTCGTCTCAATCGACTATAAACTCTTCTGTCCTTAGGGTATGGCTTTGCCTGTGCTGGCGAAAGGAGATTTGCTCAGGCGAAAGGAGATTCGCTTAATGGCACAGGATTGTTATGTCTCGTGTTCAGACAAGCGCCCGCGTGTCACGCAAGCTGCGCTTGTGACGCGGCCTGGGCGCGTATGTGTAACCGATCCTAGGTAGCTGTGGGTAGCTGGCCACTAGGCGGAAATGTACGGCGGGTTGACTCAGCCAGATCTGGGCTACCTGGGCACAGGTCTGGTCGGAGTCTGCTCTTGGTGTGTGTGTGCGTGTACAAGGTATTTCCCTTGCTTTTAGTGTTACGTAGGTAAACACGCAATCGCGTGTGACACGGTACCTCAAAGTTTCATGGAAAGGGTTCCCATCTTACCATGATGCATGGATACCTGAATCCAAATTTGACTCCCCCGACGAGAAGCAACTACTTCTTGACTATTTCAGCAGACTCACTACAGGCAGCAACCCCGAGGACGTGGTTGTCTGAAAGGGGGAGCACTTGTAGTAGCCTGGCCGACCACCGACTCCCGACCAGCTACCACACACCGACTACCGACCAGCTGACACCGACACTGCTACTCATCACACATCACACACACCGACTACCGACCACCTACCACATACTGCTACCGACCACCCACCGACCTGCCACCGACCTGCTACCGACATTGCTACCGATACTGCTACCGACCAGCCACCGACCTGCTACCGACATTGCTACCGACACTGCTACCACCGACTACCGACCACCTTCCGATTCCGATTAGTATATAAACCGAAGCCGAACTCCTGGAGGTCAGTCTACGCGTACTGAGTATACTTTGGTATACGAGGATCACACCCTCCCTCCAAGAATAACTGAAACTACTCAGTATTAACTCCCCGATTCCAGTCCTCCGACGCCGACATCTACAGTTGGGATGAAAAAACCATGATGAACTGGTTTCTTACTCAAAGATGGAAGTAAGACAATTTATGAAAGTTAATTATCATAAATCCCCAGCTACGGCACTAACCAAAAACAGTCTAGGAGGTGGGTATCGCACCGCAAAGAACTCGTGCACTCAAGACAAACCAAGCGCCTAACCACAAGCAAACCAAACCTGCAGCAACTGAAAAAATCCAAAGGATGCGAAGTTAAATTTCAAGAAACTTGTAACCAACAAAGGAAACACAGTTCAATGATCAATAGAAGGTAAGATGTACAACCATAGTACCAGTACATAAAACTTATTGTCCACCTGAAAAATAGGAAACGCAGAAAAAAGGACTTCAAAGAATTTACTGCAAAGGAAGGAATGAAAGGGCGCTTGAAATACACTCGGAAGAACAAGAAAGAGGTGAGCGGCGGTACATCTGCAAGTACAACTGCAAGTACATCTGCAAGTACAACTGCAAGATGACCCAGCCCACCAAATTACAGTAAAATCCAAAGGGAAATAACTACTACACTCCACAAAAAGTTCTAATCACTTGAGGGGCTGGTGATCTTAAAACAGTGTGGAGTAAAAAGAAATAGCTAATCTATGATGAGCTCCACCGAATGAACCATCTGCCTATGGAACTAAGAGTCAGAAACCATCAAGACGCTATAACGGTGGTCTGAATTAATTACCACCTTCCCAGGGTAGTCCAAGACGCACGTCCTTGCGTCCCAGGACGCAACATGGGGAGGGCCGTTGCGTCCCAGGACGCAACATTGGCAGGGTCGGTTGCGTCCCGGACGCAGCCTCAGAGATTGGTTGCGTCCGGGACGCAGGTTTTGGAAGTTGGTTGCGTCTTACTTCATTACCCTGCGTTCTCACGCGTCCCAATGCGCCCCAGTGCGTCTGATGCGTCCGACTCGAGAGTGTCTCAGTGGGTGGTGCAGGACGCAAAGGACTCTCTCAGCCACATAATTTGAATGGACTCGAACCTAAAAATCCCCCACATGCCCCCAGGCCCTGAGTCGATGAGCAAGGTTCAAACAGCACCCTAGTCTAAAGCCTATAATTTTTTGATGTGATCGATTTATTCTGGTCGATCTCTCCAAAAATATTCGAACCGTCAAAATGCAATCTCGCGGCACGCCCAATGCTCCGACCAAGCAGCGAAGGCTGGATGATTTTTTTGTTTCCAAGCCCGCTGCTGCTGCTGCTGCTGCTGCTGCTGGGACGCATCAAGCATGGAGAAAAAATGAGACGCAGTGGGCCGCAGTGGGACGCATCAAGCATGGAGAAAAATTGAGACGCAGTGGGACGCATCAAGCTGCTGTTGCTGTGGGAGGGGGAAAAAGGATTTTTTGGGACGCAACCTTCAAACTTTACTGCGTCCCAGGACGCAACCTACGAAATTGGCTGCGTCCCTGGACGCAACCTACCCATTTAGGTGCGTCCCAGGAAGCAACTCCTGGGGTCCGTTTGGACAACCCTGCACCTTCCACCAAAACCAAGAAAGACAGCCGAAAGGAAGCTGCCTAAACAAAGCGTCGTAACGCTCCACCAATCTAGACTACCCTATAAGTCAGTCTATGAGGTGCTGAGGAATAGGCACCCACACATAGGGCCATGTTAACCTACATCTGAGAACCATCAGCACCATCAATTTGACAGCCCCAAGGGGGCTAGCAGGTAGTACAACCCCCAGGACAGACTGAGCACTGCCTGCAGGGTCGGCATTCTTTGCCTCTAAATCAATGAATCCTGGGTTGACTGTAACACCCCAGCCATACGCAGTATCAGAGCCAGACTAGTGTTCAAGATCATCACTCACTCCACGTGACGGCTAAATCATCGCAATGCCTTGTCCGGTATAAACCACCAGGGACGACAGGAGGCGAAGGGATCAACAACGCTTGAAGCCATCCGAACAGGTGGACGGGGGGTGGCGACTATTAGACAGTGGACCTATATCAGGCACCACTATGACCTGAGGCTGTCCTAATCCTAGAGCTTCGCCGACGGAATGTGGCGCAGAGGAGGGCCTGGCGACCCCCTGAGATTCGGCTAAATTAAAATTCGGAAATACAACTCCCACCCGCCCTAAAACTTCACACACAATACAGCATGATCAGTCCCTGACCTGGGATGCAATCTGGATACACCCCACCCAGGACAGCCATCAACAATTGGGGTTGCTAAAGGGCGTAGGGAATTACCGGCGACACGTAACATATCACCGTTTGATGACAGGAGGGATGCAAGCGGGCACGGGGACCCATACTAATGGGAGAGCCCAGGAAGACAGTCTAGACGTAACTGGATATAGAGAGTACATCACTACTCTCTACTACCTGGCGCAACATCGGAAACCCAAATATAATAAACCTTACTCACCAGGGAATACCCAACCAGTCTACCAAATAACGCCCTTTCGACTAGCTTGTTACGCAATATCCCATTTACTTCAAACGAGCAATGGCAACTATACACTCGTAACAACGACACATCAGGTAGAACCCCAAAGAACAACTCGTATAGAGTCTTGTCACCCTGATTGGGCAGCCGGTTACGTAGGTAACAAGCACTGAGGAAGGCATACTTAGGGCCAGA
This sequence comes from Chlamydomonas sp. ICE-L, assembly GCA_013435795.1. Lineage (NCBI taxonomy): Eukaryota > Viridiplantae > Chlorophyta > Chlorophyceae > Chlamydomonadales > Chlamydomonadaceae > Chlamydomonas > Chlamydomonas sp. ICE-L. Next base: position 9,578,342 of record JACBWV010000552.1, read on the forward strand.
AAGACTTAGCTAGCCTAGACTCCAAGTGGATACTCCTAGCTATGTTCTGCAAGACCCCATTGTACCTCTCCACAGTCGCGTTCTGCTGAGCAGTGTATACCATCAATAATTCATGCACAGCACCAACCGATTTCAACCATTACTCGATACCACTTTACTAAAAATTCCTAAGCCCTATCAGAACTCAAACACTTGAGCACAAAACCCATGTAGCTAAGGCATACACCTAAGGAGGGCACCCAGGGGAAGGACCAGGGGCACGGGAAGACAAAGAACGCGACCTCTGTCGAACCACGGAACGCACCCAGGGGTCACAAGGATCCTAAGAGAGAAAGAAAAATATCCACCAAGATATCATGCCAAAGAACCTCCACGGCCGCTGGACTAGGGCCAGGACGGCGTCCACTTCGGCCTGTAGCATGGGCGAAGTCCGGCGCTGCGAGACCTGGGAACACAGAAGGTGGGGAAGCGTTAGGGCGAAGTCGAGATTTAAGGTATGGGAAAAAGGAGACGAGGATGAAAGTGCAGCATGTCGCACCTCGTGCAGAAAATCGCACCAATGGCAGAAAATCGCAAATCGCAAGGGCAGAATTCGAAAATTTATCGCTAGGATGCGAAGAGCAGAGCCGAGGCATGTAAAGGTCCTAATATCCCGCCGTCGATGATCAGTCAATCCCAAGTCCCCCCCTCTATCGCTCGACTCACCCGGTTGGGGGGTAGAGGGAGCAGCACCCGTAGTGGTGCTGACCATACCCCCCTGCTTCCTACCACCTCCAGAATCTCCAGGTCCAGACGCGTAGGTCGTTCTCCTCTGGCGAACCCTACGGCAGTGCCGGCGATCCGCCAGCTTGATCGAAAAAATTCTCCAGAAGGTAGCACAGAGCCACTAGAGCGCAAGCTTATGCCAGTAGCCGACCGTCGGCAGGGCAGAGCAAAGGGGGCACAGACGACGTAGACATCAGCAGGGACTTGGCAACCTCCGGTATGCAGGCAGAGCCGCGAACACCGGAGAAATGGTAGCGACGTCAAGGACGCGAGCAGACGAAGACGGGGAACCTCCACCGATGTCCAGGCTAGTCGCCGACTTGAGTCTGCACGTCACAGTCATCTACGACAGACGGGAGGAGGCGACAGACGGCAGGGGAGGAAAAAGAAGGGAAGATGGAGGAATGATTGGGGGGGGGGGGGGGGTACTTCCACGATGGCGGAAGGATCCTCCTCTCCGGCAGCAAAGGCCGCTGGCGCGCAATCGTCTAGCCAATTTGTCGTCATGTCAGGACTTCGGAACTTCCAGAATGAAGCTCGTTGAAGCCAAGTAGAGGACGACGCATAAGACGCATTGCAAAGCAGTGGTACCATGAGGAGCCCGATAACCTATCAGCTTTAATACACTCCGTGGAGTGGACAGAGATGAAAGCAGCGGAACAGACGCGCCAATCTATACACGGAGACGAGAATAGCATTACAAGGACAGGCGGACGTCAAAGGACACCTGCGGTGGGAGAGGCGGATGCCTGTAACCTGACTAGAACCTAAGCCAGGAATCTTAAGCCGGGCACAGGCAATACAGAGCGTGTCAGTGAGAGACCGGTGACGCAGCCAACAGGAAGCTGTCATAGTACTGTCAGGACCGATAGTTCTAAGGGAGTACACAAGGAGTCACCAAGACATAAAACAAGTGAGAGCACCGCTATTCATGCTGATACCTTCAAAGCGCAAATAACGAAGGCCGCAGAACAAAGTAGGGGGGCAGTCAAGGATAGTACCAGTACAAACAAAGCGCAGAACAAAACCGAGGCGCAGAATAACCCACTCTTTTAGCTCGGCAAATTCAGACCGTATTGCCAACTTCTACACCTCGTGTTTTCGCATGGGAGTCTTTGTATAGGCCTACGCATCCCATTGTGCCAAGAATAAATTAAGGACGAGATAACGATGACGATGAAGAACGTTGAATACAGAATGCTGAAGAAGAGATTGACGCAACCTCGACTAAGCAGATACACCACGATTACACCGCTCACACTGGAGGAGGAGGAGGAGCAATTTAACCTAAGGGTTCGGCGCCCGTGAGCGCCCTCGGGCGACGCCAGCCGGCGTTGCGCATGACCTGCGGATGCCGCATGGAAGCTTCGAGACGCGCGCAGAAGACCGAGACCCAGACCGAGACCCAGACCGAGACCCAGACCCAGATCAAGACCGAGACTTAGACCGAGACCCAGACCGATACACAGACCCAAACCGAGACCCACACCGGGACCCAGGCCGAGGCACAGACCGATACCCAGACCGAGGCACAGACCCAGACCGAGGCACAGACCCAGACCGAGACACAGACCCACGTAACCACGACCATGGGAGAGGTGACCGCCCGATAGGGCGGTCACCTCTAGTTGGCCCGTTCATGTACTTGTGGTGATCTGGGAACAGTCCGAAGCTGGCAACCGTTCACGCGTCTCGGAATGTCTCGGAAAAAGTGCTCGAAAAAGTCCTTGAAAAACTGCTCTTAGTTTACGCTAAAAAAGTGAAGGTGGGGACTCAAAGCTTATAGTCTAGTATAGCAATAGTCAAACATGGCTGAAGGAGAAAGGAAGCGCGACAGGTGTGGAGAGAGGAAGGGATGGAGGGATGGTGTATTGGTAATATGGTACTAATGTTACTTGTTATAATTACATTCGTTAGGGAGCAGAGAGGTGCACAGACTAGGGTACTACTAGGGTGCCACGCTACCTTTTTAAGCCCCTCTGCGCGTTTCCCTCAATTTTTTCAACCCCCTGTGGGCGCAGCACGCAGTTTTTGCGCTTTTTGGACTGAAAAGCTCTGACCAATTTGACGTTTCTGACTGGACAGTGTGGACACGTGGTCTCTAGCAGGTACCTACGTGTACCACAAGCTACGGCATATAAACCGTACTACAAGTCTACAACAGTACCGGTACTTATCTTACTTGCAGTGTGTTAAGTCTAGAATCTTCTACAAATTGCTATGCTAGAAACTTCGGGGTATTAGTAAAGACCCTTCTACAAGATATTCAACAATACTATATACCGTAAGTAGGGCTGTCAATATCGTTCGATCTTTTCAATTATTGTATGATTGATCAAACGATTACAGGTACAGGGTATATTACAGGTACCTATGGCCTTTGGATGTCCATACAGAAAAATCAAGTCAAATGAACCAATCCCGAAGAAGACAGAAAAGTACAATCATAACGTGCAATGTACTCGTACAATATATCGCACAATATCACCATAGCATTACCTTAACACGGCCCAGCGGCTAATATATATAGTATTAATATAGTGCACCGGTACTCGGACACTCCTCGCTGTGTGTCCTGCGATGCAACAAACCCTTCGACATCGGATCTGAGACAGAGGACGCAGAGTCCTGAACAACCCTGGTTGTCTGCTCACTACCATTGTTCAAGGAAACGACCAAACATCGACAATGCTATCGGGATTGGGATCGTGATCGACAATGCTATTAGGATCGGGATTGTTCTACATACTACGTCTTGTGTGGCAGGGTACAAATAAGCAGTGTCGCACTGCCTTTTCGAGCCCCTCTGCGCGTTTTGCGCAGTTTTTTCAAACCCCTATGGGCGCAGCGTGCAGTTTTTGCGCTTTTTGAACACATAAGCGCTGATTAATTTGATGATTGTACTCTTTAAGCGCTGACCAAGTTGGCAAGAAGAAGTATCCTGTTGCGTGGCAGATGCAGATTTGGGAGCGTCCGCTGCATCGTGGACGGAGATTTGAAACCGGCTGCGTCTCATGGTGCAGATTTTGGAGTCCCCAAAACAACCCTGATAGGCACTACTGCACTGCAAGGAAACGACCAAACATCCACAACTCTAGAGATCAGGATTGTTCAAGATGCTGCGTCATGCGTGGCAGATGCAGTTTTGGGGGCGTCAGCTGCGTCGCAGAGGCAGATTTGAAACCGGTTGCGTCTCATGGTGCAGATTTTGAAGTCCCCCAAAACAACCCTGATAGGCACTACTGTACTTTAAGGAAACGACCATACATCGACAACTCCAAGGAGCGGAACCAGTTTGTTTTAGCAACTCTGTGCGACCTTCGTGCCCCCAAAAACCTCCAACAGCCACGCGCTTCTCGCTCCACCCTTGACCGTGCTACATCACAATCCTGAAATCAGGCTTGCGTCGCAACCTTTGGTACACAACTGGACCTACAGAAAGCTGCAAAATAAAATAGTGGGCAAGCCCAGTACTTGGCTAAAGATTGATTGGCCGCAGTGCAAGCAAACAGCCCCCCCCCCCCCCCACCCCAAAAAAAGAAAAAA